>OY757191.1:43349772-44068272 GCA_963583895.1 Melanophora roralis | reverse complement strand
TTATACAATTTTCCTTCACGGCTAAATAAAAAAAACCCACAAAACAAATTATCATTTAATATTGTAGAGTAACTAAGTAAATGCATGTTAATACACAAAAAAAAATTTAAATTTAAAAGCAATCTAATTAATATAATAGAGAATAGATATTATTGACCAAAAAGGAAAACGTTAAGCAAACCAATCAAATAAATGTAGCTTTGCCAAGAAGACTTACTTTATAATATATTTAAGAAAATCGACCCTTTATGTTACAAATTACAAAGTACAAATTAACTTTACTAAAATATTATTTTTTTTGAGTGTATTTAAAAAAAACTAAAATGTTCTTGCTTTTTCACAAGCAACCAGCACTTTGTTGTTTAGTTTTTTAAATAAATTTCATACTTGACTGCTTTTTCAATAGTTGTTATCACGTTTTGCTTAAAGTTGCATTGAGGAGAATGCAAATGGGGCATTAAAAGAACGTTGGCTTTGAGTAGGGCTGAAAAAGTGGTAATTATGAGATAATATTTAAAATTATTTAACTTTTAAGTGTATTTGTATGTAAATATATGTGAATTTAAAAAAAAATTATTTTAGAAAACAAAAACATTATTGTTAAATTGTAAGAAATTTTGTATTTGCCGTTAAATAATTTTTAAGAAAGATTTTAAAAGTAGAGACGTTTGAAGTGCAGACGTTTGAAGTGCCCAAAATTTGATCACACTTAATCATGTCGATTGACTTGACACCACCCCTTTAGTTGATATCATCATGCCTGTCCAGCCAAACAGTTAAAATCAAGTTTTCGGTGCCTGGAAAGATAACTTAGGAAAAATGTTAACCGAGTAGAAGCCTCCTGCATAAAATTATAAAGTATTTTTTTTATACTTTTTTTAAAATTTGATATTGTGTTATTAAGTGTGTTCCAAAACACATTCAACAAGGTAAACTCAAGGCGAATTCAAAAAATTCGCCCTCTGCATTTCCTTTTTGTATTTGAATGGTAGAATATCAGAAAAATTAAAAATTTCATACAAAATTGAATATTTGCAACGTGAAAATATGAAATTAATTCTAATTAGCGGGGCTCTTAATATTACCTTGATGAGTGTGCCCTGATTTATTTTAAACAGATTACAACAGATTGCAAAATATTTTTTTTTTTTATTATATTTTCAAAGGCGTTTTCACACTCTGTCAAAAAAAAACAAGTAAGAGCGCTATATTCGGCTGTGCCGAATCTTATATACCCTTCACATTGGTCTTTTAATATACCCAGCCGAGTTATTTTGTACTCCAAATAATATAATAAAAATACCTTGTGTGAGTTTTAAGCCCATAGAAAACTTTACAAAATGTTAACGTTCGTATGGATAATAGAAATAGATGAGGAACGTTTGAGGTCGACAGTAATAAAAGTTTTTGACATTATTTATAATAAAAGGTTAATAAAAATTGTTAATTTTTAAGGGATGTTCTAGTCTACCTGCTCGTCTTCAACTTTTTTTTTCCAAAACGTATGAATTATTAGATTATTACTTTTTGTAGAACATTTGATTTCGATATCTGTTACAGTTTCCGAGATATAGCTTATCGAAAATTTCATAAAAATTGTGAATTTGTATGGGAGCTACCCCATATTCACCTCCCACCAAAAAAATTCTTACTTCAAAGCGTAGGTTGTGCTGTCCAATTACTTTTTGTAGAACATTTTATTTCGATATCTGTTACAGTTTCCGAGATGTAGCGTATCGAAAATTTTACAAAAATTGTGAATTTGTATGGGAGCTACCCCATATTCACCCCCCACCAAAAAAATTTTTACTTCAAAGCGTAGGTTGTGCTGTCCAATTACTTTTTGTAGAACATTTTATTTCGATATCTGTTACAGTTTCCGTGATATAGCGTACCGAAAATTTTACAAAAATTGTGAACTTTTATGGGAGCTACCCCATATTCACCCCCCACCAAAAAAATTTTTACTTCAAAGCGTAGGTTGTGCTGTCCAATTACTTTTTGTAGAACATTTTATTTCGATATCTGTTACAGTTTCCGTGATATAGCGTATCGAAAATTTTACAAAAATTGTGAATTTGTATGGGAGCTACCCCATATTCGCCCCCCACCAAAAAAAAATTTTCCTTTAAAGCGTAGCCCTTATTGCCCAATTACTTTTTGTAGAACATTTGATTTAAATTTCTGTTATAGTTTCCGAGATATAGCGTACCGAATAATGCATAAAAATCTTTAATTTGTATGGGAGCTACCCGTTTTTTTGCCCCCACCCAAAAATTTTTTCCTTTAAGGCGTAGCTCTTATTGCCCAATTACTTTATGTAGAACATTTCATTTCGATATCTGTTATAGTTTCCAAAATATAGCGTATCGAAAATTTCATACAAATCATTAATTTGTATGGGAGCTACCCCTTTTTTTGCCCCCACCCAAAAAAATTTTTCTTTGCAGCGTAGCCCTTGGCCCAATTACTTTTCGTAAAACATTTGATTTCGATATCTGTTATAGTTTCCGAGATATAGCGTATCGAATATTTCATAAAAATCGTTAATTTGTATGGCAGCTACCCCTTTTTTTGCCCCCACTCAAAAAATGTTTTCTTTAAAGTGTAGCCCTTAGCGTACAATTACTTTTTGTAGAACATGTTAAGTCGATAGCTGTAATAGTTTCCGAGATATAGCGCATAAAATATTTTACCAAATTTGTGCAATTGTAGGAAAACTACCACTTCCCCTGATTCTATCTAAAAAAAATTTTTCCATTATTTAGGTGCCTACTTTAAGAGTATCCGTTCCAAGTTCTGTGGCAATAGTGACTATACTTACTGAGATATATAGGGATATATGCACGGATTTTGTCCTAAAAAATATGGGTTGTTTTGGGTTTTCGCTTATATCTCGGTCAATAGTGAACCGATTTCGCTGATTTTAAATAGCGATTGTTAGCGGGATATTTGTAATCGTTTGACACCATTACCTGGTCTGTATCTTTTTATTTGACTCCGGAAACTTGATTTCAACAGACGGACAGACGGACAGACAGACAGACAGACAGACGGACAGACGGACAGACGGACATGGCTATTTCAACTTCCCTATCTATAAGGATCCAGAATATATATACTTAATGGGGTCGCAAATGGATAATAAAGAAATTACAAACGGAATGACAAACTGATATATACCCTTATCACTATGTGAAGGGTATAAAAACTTAAAATTAAGAGCTGTATTCATAATAACTATGGCATGTTTTTTGAAGGATTTTTCTGTATAATTGTTAAATAAGCCCTTAACAACCCGACTATAATTATTACGAATGCGGGCATAGGAAATTAAATTTTAAAAATGGCTAACAGTAGCCAAATTGAAAACACTACATAGTTTAACTTGACTCTCCTTGTGTCTCCTTTTTTTCCTAAAATAATTAAAATAATTTTTGCTTTTGAGTTCTGGTTTTACTATTTTGTTTTTAAGACTTTTCCAAATTAAAATAAAAAGTCAAATTGGTGTTTTAGAATAATAGCTGCATCTGCGTCTATGGATGTGCTCTTTCTAAACGGGGTGTTGTGTTAGCTGGAAGCAAAGCATCATTAATCGCTTGACAATAAAAAACCAATATTTCTCTACGATAGTAGAGAGGCTGTTGGGCCATATTTTTTTGTTTTTTATATTTTACAGTTTTTTTTAGCATTGTTAATAATAAAATATTTTTTAAAAATAATATTTAAAAGTGTAGGCTCCAGTCGACTTAAAGCCGCCTCCGGAGAATTTTTTTCAGTCACCGCCACCGGCAGTTTTCCAAAGAGTTGGACCTCTCCTCAGACAGGCTACAAATTGTTATTAGCTTAGATGAAAAGGGGGGTAGAGGACATTTGACTACCGCCTAGGACATCGCAATAGTAAAATAGTAAGTTGATTTTATTTAAAGGCAATACCTGTGTCATGGAGTACTGAGTAGTTGTGGCATAGCTTAAGGTTAACTTAGTTTCCAACAGGGTAGAGTTTTTTATAGACAATATGCATTGCACATGTGGGCAATTAATGTGCAATTTAATATCTCAATGAAAAATTACGAAAAATTAAAATAAAATATTTTTTTCTTGTTAATTTATTGTCTTTTAATTACTAAAAAAATGTTTCGGTTTTTGCAGACATTTGGTTGGAATTACTCACTCATGTGTAAAAATATTATTTCGTTTAACTTTTAGGTTGGGTATTTCCATGAAGATGTTGTGGCTTGTTTCATTTTGGGTTATGCCTCTTGTATTCGGTAACACATAATGTTTTATTTAAATAATAGGATTAATAAAAATGTTTGGTTTGTTACAATTCTGTTTTTGGATTTAAGTCATATGGAAATAAAAATCATTAAAATATTCAGATAAAAAGAAAACTAGTTCAATAATTATTTGAACTGTCATAATTTAATTTGGTTTGATTTGAATGACTGTTATATGTTTTCAAGATAACTAGCAATTTTCAAATAATTTTTTAGTAAACTCTATACAGCCATTGTAAATGTGGGATTCAATTCAAAACAGAATTTAAATGTTATGCAAAATAACAGAAATTTTGGGAAAATCTTAAAAATAAAATATTACAAAATTTTCTAAAGAGGAATTTAACCTGATGCAACGTACAATACTTTTGGCTTGGAACTACATACTTTAAACTTTATTTTTGTTATAACTTTTGAACCAAACTTTTTATTGAAGCCACTTACTACAGTTTTACCTTTTAAGTATAAGTTAAGGCTAACAAAGGCGCCTCGGTAGGTCAGTGGCAAGTGCACGAGTCTACCAGTCAGGGGGTTGTGGGTTCGATTCCCACCAGAGACCCTGGTAAGTCTGCTTCATTCTTTTGTTCTTTCTTATCTATCCTTCTTTAAATTTTTGTTTCTTTTCATCTCAGCCTATTCTATCTGCTTCCCCAGGTAACACAAAGGGACCAAATTAACCTAACCTAACCTAACCTAAGAATAACAATTATTGGTGTCTTAGTGCCAGTGGATGATGGATGACAACTGGCAGATTGGTCAAGTTTGCATTATATGGGCATCTCGTTATGACAAGGTAGTCGGAAATGACTTAGCAAATGGTTTGTGGGGAACAGCGAGAGGTTGACCCGGCGAACCCGAAGCCCTTTGCTGCAACGAGTGCCGAGTTGAAAGAATGGGCTGGAAATGCCCACAGGGTGCAATGAAACAACGAGGCAGTTGGAAGATTGATGGGAATCTTCTAGGGTGACCCAAGTGGGGTCGGAGCTAGGGACGTTTTAAAACTTGGAAGCCTGAACAAGTCAATATCATGAGTGTGCTGACGGATCACTCGAACTAACGAGAACACCCATCGGATGGGAGCTGCCGAGGACAGCGAGTTCAGGGCACGCAGGGAGAGCATCGAAGCGATGGAGCACAGGCCAGAGTCCATTATTTTAAGTTTAATGTTTGCCAAATGTGGCTCACTTGAAAGGCGTGGATTGGGAGGTGTTGAGGAAATTCATTCGCATCACCGAATTTCTGTTCACTTCTCCTACAGGACCCTTTTTTTTTTGATAGAAGCGCACAACAAGCAAATCACTGGCATAGGTTAATGTCCTATGGGACCTGAGGCCTTTAAGGACCCCTCCTTTTAACCTAACCTCCAAAGTAAAATTTAAAAAAAAAAATATTTTTGCAATTTGTATATATTTTTGCAGAGTTGTAAAAAACATAATCAATGCCATCGCATAATCTTTTACAAAAAGGAAGAGTTAAATAATAAATTATGGAAAACATCAAGTCAATGTATGTAGTTGAGAAAAGCCAAAGTTTATCAACTGCATTTGAAAGGTAAACCAGCACTTTGTAAACTAGGTTTGACAAAAACTAATCTTAGGAAGCACTCGTTTGAAAAGAAGGAATGCAGTTGGCCTTTGATAAAACTATTAGCATTGTTTTATACCTTATGGAGTGAGTATTGAAATAGGTACCGTGAAATAACTCCCAAATGAAATAACTCCCAATGGAAAAAATGAAATAACTTCCAAATGAAATAACTCCCAACGAAAATAAAATAACTCCCAATCGAAAAAAATGAAATAACACTCAACGGTAAAAATGAAATAACTCCCAATGTTTGGGAGTTATTTCATAAAAGTCACAAAAAAGTGAAATAACTCCCAAATGAAATAACTCCCAACGAAAACGAAATAACTCCCAATTAAAATATATATAATGCGAAAACCTTTTGTATCCATAAATTAGATGTTACTAACCTAAAATTATTTTCTTAACAAACAAACCAAATGACTGCCGGCCTCCGTCTGGACGCAGGATAAGTAAGCTCTCGTGGATCAAACCGCCAGCTTCGTTACAGCTTTAGGACAGGCGCGTGGACTTGAGGCACCTTTTTGGTTAAATCATTTTTTTAATAAAAAGGAGTTATTTAGATAGCCGGCCTTCGGCCGGGCGCAAGGAAAAAAAACTCCAGTGCATTCGATCCGCCGGCTTCGCAGTAGCCTTCGGCCGGGCAATGGACTTTAAGCTCTATTGCTTTCCATATAAAGAATCGCCAAATAAAACATGAATTGTGTGACACTTTAGTTATGAAGCTGCAAATACTTCCGATGCACTACAGTTTAAAGTATATTCCCCGGCCGAAGGCTACTGCGAAGGCGGCGGATCTAATCCACTGGAGTTTTTTTTCCTTGCGCCTGGCCGAAGGTCGGCTATATACCCACGCTTTTAAAACCCCACCTTGTATACTAGCGTGATTAAATTTTTTTAAATGTTCTGGTATATACACTTGCTTTTAGTAAAATGAAATAACTCCCAAAAAAATGAAATAGCTCCCAACAAAAATTAAATAGCTCCCAATAAAAATGAAATAACTCCCAATGATAGAAAATGAAATAACTCCCAACAAAAATGAAATAACTCCCAACACTTTGAAAAAATGAAATAACTCCCAACAAAATTTCATTGGGGGTTATTTCATTTGGGAGTTATTTCATTATGAAATAACTCCCATTGACAAATAATGAAATAACTCCCAACGCATTGGGAGTTATTTCATTATGAAATAACTTCCAATTTGTATGGAAAAAAATTGGGAGTTATTTCATTTTTTCATTGGGAGTTATTTCATTTGGGAGTTATTTCACGGTACCATTGAAATATGTTAAAAACGGTACCGTGAAATAACTCCCAAATGAAATAACCCCCAATGAAACTTTGTTGGGAGTTATTTCATTTTTTCAAAGTGTTGGGAGTTATTTCATTTTTATTGGGAGTTATTTCATTTTTATTGGGAGCTATTTCATTTTTGTTGGGAGTTATTTCATTTTTATTGGGAGTTATTTCATTTTACTAAAAGCGAGTGTATATACCAGAGCATTTAAAAAAATTTAGTCACGCTAGTATAAAAGGTGACATTTATTTAAAAGTTTTGGGGTTTTAAAACCGTGGGTATATAGCCGGCCTTCGGCCGGGCGCAAGGAAAAAAAACTCCAGTGGATTAGATCCGCCGCCTTCGCAGTAGCTTTCGGCCGGGGAATATACTTTAAACTGTAGTGCATCGGAAGTATTTGCAGCTTCATAACTAAAGTGTCACACAATTCATGTTTTATTTGGCGATTCTTTATATGGAAAGCAATAGAGCTTAAAGTCCATTGCCCGGCCGAAGGCTACTGCGAAGCCGGCGGATCGAATGCACTGGAGTTTTTTTTCCTTGCGCCCGGCCGAAGGCCGGCTATCTAAATAACTCCTTTTTATTAAAAAAATGATTTAACCAAAAAGGTGCCTCAAGTCCACGCGCCTGTCCTAAAGCTGTAACGAAGCTGGCGGTTTGATCCACGAGAGCTTACTTATCCTGCGTCCAGACGGAGGCCGGCAGTCATTTGGTTTGTTTGTTAAGAAAATAATTTTAGGTTAGTAACATCTAACTTATGGATACAAAAGGTTTTCGCATTATATATATTTTAATTGGGAGTTATTTCGTTTTCGTTGGGAGTTATTTCATTTGGGAGTTATTTCACTTTTTTGTGACTTTTATGAAATAACTCCCAAACATTGGGAGTTATTTCATTTTTACCGTTGAGTGTTATTTCATTTTTTTCGATTGGGAGTTATTTTATTTTCGTTGGGAGTTATTTCATTTGGAAGTTATTTCATTTTTTCCATTGGGAGTTATTTCATTTGGGAGTTATTTCACGGTACCGTTAAAAACTATATGTAAACTGACTTTTCAATATTAACTTTAATCAAATTGTAAGTAAGTTTAAAAAAATATTACCTAAATAAAACAATAAAAAAAATATTTTAAAAATAAGACAAAACTTATTTTATTCAAATTTAGCTTAAATTTTTTTGCAAAATTTGGGAAAAAGTTTCTCTAAAATTTTTGATAAATTTTTTTTATGAAACCTCTTCCATGCATTTTATGTTGGATAATGAAAAGCCAAGGACTTCGTGGTGTAAATGAACCCTGAATTAAAGTTAATCTAATTTTTTATTGGAAATATTAAATTTAGAATAAAAGAAACATTAATGAGGTTTTGATTGCTATATTTCTAACTGGTGGTAATCAATTAAGTTTTTAATCAAATTCACAACGTTTTTAATTGAAAACAATTTTTATTTTCATAGTGTAGTAGTGTGCTCACGCAACTCATCCTTAATGATTTATTTATCTATAACTTAAAAAGCGGCCCTCCTAAATCTTTCAATCTGCTATTTAACCAGGGGTTTATCTCGGTGAAATTTTTTTTAATTATTTTAATCATCGCAATTTTAATTAGTTTTTATTAATGTTGCCTTTAGGTGACTATAAGAGAATTTGTTTTATAATTTTTTATTTAATTAGAAAATCCAAACTAAATTGTTTACTATTTTAAGCATGAACATGAGCACACAACAAAAATTATCGATGACTGGCTTAGTAGCGTCATGAAAACACACAGTGGCATAGGTTTTCCACATATCAGCATATACCAGATATATTGGACATTTTTCCACAGACGGGGAAGAGCTTTTGTGTAATTTAAGAAGCGCCCAAAAAGAAAGGCAACGGTACCAATCGCCTAATTTAGCACTTAGCTAAAGGAATACATAAACCATCTTACAATTTGCTACAGCTTAGAAGATATAGATGCGGTATCCCACAAAAAGTAGTCTCTTGCAAATTCACCACTCCGTAATTTCAAAAGACTTTGGGTAAGAAATGATAAAAAGAAATGTTATTGTTTTTTAAAATAGCTGCGTGCACAGCAAAGAAAATTATTTTTATGCAAAGTTGCAAAAATTGTTTGTTAATGTCTAAAGTATGGCATGAAAGCTTATTAACTAAACTGAAGTTGAACCTAGCATTGAATATTCAAAGATTTTTTGAAAACTAATGGTCAAAACTAAAGTAGAGGACGGACTTTTAAGGTAGTATTTAAGAGCCTACACAGCAGACACGCCGCGTCAATATTCAATGATGAATGACACTGGTTGTTTCTGAATTAGTAGAAATAATAAACAGCCCTGAAATCAATTACGGCATCATATTATCATTATTCACCAAAACCAAACTTTTTGAATGACAACCTTTGCTCCTTGGTATGTTCAAAGCAACGACCTCCACAAGGGTATTAACTACCAGAAACGCCATAGCCTTTTGAACAAGAGGGACACCATTGGAATTGTTCAACATTTAAGTTTGAAACCGTAAACTCTTGCTGTACCAATATAAATAAATTATTTATATATAAGATTTTACTACTTATAGAGGGTTTAATTTAACCTAAATTACAAAACACAAAGTCCCAAACTTTCCCATATAAGCTTTCATCTTATTTCAACAACCTAATCTAGAAAAGTATATGATAACAACAGATCCTACCCCTTTATTACACCCCAATCAGCAGGCGTACAATTTTCTTTTATTACTTATGAAACGATCCTATCGAATTTGATATCACAAAATAATTCCTTCAATGCTGGTCCAGATGGAATACCAAATTGCATGCTTAAAAATTGTTCTGAAACATTATGTTATCCGCTTACTGCTATCTTTAACAAATCCATTAACTTGGGGTACGTACCGTTGATTTGGAAATCATCATATATAATTCCGTTGTTTAAAAGTGGTAGCAAAACTGAAATACCTAACTATCGGTGCATTGCCAAGCTGAGTGCTATTCCCAAACTTTTTGAAAAGATTTTAACTGACAATATATACTATCAAATTTCTTCAATATTGTCGTCGTGTCAACATGGTTTTTGTAAACGTCGTTCTACAACGACTAATATTTTGGAACTAACAACTATAATAAATGAGGGTTTCAGATACAAAATGCAAACTGATGCCATCTACACAGATTTTAGTAAACATTTTGATAAAGTAAACCTCGATCTTTTACTTAACAAATTGTCGTTAATGGGATTTACGGATAAAACAATAAAGTGGCTAAGTTCTTACTTGTCTAATAGAACTCAACAAGTTAAGTTCGGAAATGCTACATCTATTCTTATTGAGGTTCCTTCTGGGGTTCCGCAAGGTAGCCATCTTGGCCCCATCTTATTTACCTTATTTATAAACGATCTTCCTTCAGTTATACAGCACTCTACCACATTGATGTATGCTGATGATGTAAAAATGTTTCGTTCTATTAATAATCCTGAGGATCAATTTTTACTTCAGTCGGATATTGACAAACTGGTCAATTGATGTGATATAAACTTAATGGAACTAAATATAAAAAAAATGTAAACACATGTCCTTTTTTCGAACTAAAAAATTTGATTTATTTTATTGCGTTAATGAAAATAAACTTGATAAAGTTATAAACTTTCTTGATTTTGGTATTTTGCTTAATCACCAATTAAATTTTCGTGACCACATTTCGTTAATTGTTAGCAAAGTCAATGGTGTGCTTGGATTTATGAAGAGATGGAGCAAAGAATTTTCAGATCCTTAAATCACGAAACAATTATCCTCATCTTTAGTCTGACCTTTTCTAGAATATGGATCAGTTATATGGGATCCTTACTATAATATTCATATCGATAGTATTGAATCCGTACAAAAGAAATTTTTAATTTTTTGTCTGCGTGGCCTTGGATGTAATTCTCTTTTATTACCCCCGTATGAAAGCAGACTCTGTCTTATAAAACTACCAACTTTAAAAAGTCGACGTTCAATGTTGAGTTTTTCGTTTGTGCTGGGCCTAATTCAAGGAGATGTAGATTCTGTGTTCCTGCTAAATAAACTAACTTTTAATGTTCCATCTAGACCAACTCGAAACTTCCGTCCTCTTAGCATAAAATGCTACAGATCTAACTATGCTAATAATGATCCGTTTCGTCATATATGTGAAAACTTTAACAACTACTATCACTTTGTTGGCCTAAGTGAAAGTAAAGAAATTGTAAAAAGAAATTTTATTTTGTATTTAAATCGCTAATTTTTTTAAATATCTTTTCTTTTTTTTTTTTTTTTTGAACTTATAATTATCTTACTTTAGTCTGTAAGAATTATAATCTATAGACAAAATTAATAAATAAAATATGGACTATACATATTGATTACTAACCTTGATTAACACACATACACACACAATAACAAGTACATACTTTCATACATAAATTCACTTGAATTACCGCCTTTAAACCTTTTAATTAAAATGCACCTTAAAACCAAATTTAAATATTATCAAAAACAAATTAAAATGATAAACTTATGCTTCTACGTCATTAGTTAAATCTCAAGCTCCTAAAGCAACAGCCCTGACGTCTAAGGAACGTGAAATTTTGTAAGTCAGAACGTATACTTGTTTGGAAATATTAAATATTATGAAAATTATTCGTAAAAAATAATTTAAAAATTTTTTAGTTTTTTAATACATTTTGTAACACAACAAAACCCTTCCTACTTATATTCAGATGCTAACTCACATAATGGAAAATGTAATTGTTAAAACGATGATACGTTCTATACATTTTTTAATGGTGTCTTTTCATAAAATAAATTTTAATTATAGATAGATTAAAAGTGGGCTTATTAAAATTGAAAGCGATCAGCGCCATCTTGATTCATTTTCGAAAGGTTCGTTTTTAGTTCCCAACATTACTAAATAATACATAATTCAGTCTTTTGTCTGGAAATACTTTAATTTTCCCACAATAAAGTGAAACGAGAATCATTAAAATTTTAAGTTTTACAAATATAAATACAACATCTTCAAGGATAAGTATTTCTTACACATTTAAGAAGAATTTACATGCTTAAATTATTGCAGAGATTTTTTCGCTAAAGTAAAGTTAAATTTAAAAAAACTTTGTCTTTTTGTAGCTTTTTCAGTTGTTGCATAACAAATTGCAAATTTATTTTTTTAGATTTTTATACAACTTACAATTAACAAATTATTCAAAACGAAACTTTGTTTCTTCTTCCTTTTCTTTTTAAGTTTTAAAAAACTTTAGTTTTGAATAAAGTTACGAACTTTGTAATAATATTGAGTGTGAGTGAGTGTGTTTACAGACACTTAAATGCGTCTTTCTTAATTTAAACACTATTTTAATAATCGGCCAAGTTTATTTTAGCCAAGTTACGTGTAAAGATACACACTTTTTTCAGCATTTTTCACACTTACACATTCACTCTTAAGACGGGGTCTGTTTGCCGGCATAATTGTTTGTCTGTATGTCTGTCTAAAAATACCTTCAACTTGAACTTTAAGCAATGTTGAATGCATAAAGTGTTTATTGTTAAGAAAAGCGTTTACAGCAATAATAACAATAACAACAGCAACACAGAAATAGCAACATCATTTTGTTTATACATACTTGTACATATTTATTTAGTACATTTTGATGTTGGTGCTTGTACTTCTTCTTCATCATTCTGAATAAGTATGTACATTCGTTGGTATGTTAAAATACATCATTTAAATTTTAGTATAACTATTCTAGTGTAATTAAATTTTTTTTTTACACTTTAAAATAAACTTTATTAAAGTTCACTTCTTTTCGTCTCTACGAAGCGGAAGTTCAAGGCGTTCACTCAATTGAATCATGTAAAATGTTGGAGTTTTTTTTTCGTTAATTTTCATTAAAGATGATAATGATGGTGGTGGCTAGTAGTTACAAAGTTATAATAATTTATATTATAATTATAGAAAAACATACATTTACTGTCATCAAGCATAAGTAGAATCTTATTTTAAGGTGTTTGAATTAAAGTCAAATACATTATACTCACATCACATACGCGGTATGGGTATAATGCTTCTGGGCAGATGTTCGTAACGCCCAGAAATAATGGTCTCAAACCCACCTTCAGGTATTGCAATCGACTCAGAATCACTTCCTTAGCCGACTTAAGCACGTCCGTCCGTCCGCCCGTCCACCAGTCAGGCTGGGTGTCCATGTATTCTAGTGATCAAAGTACAGGGCGCAATTTTGAAAATAGTTTTTAGAAATTTGTTACACATAGATTTCTTTCTTATGGCACGATGCCTTTTGATCGGTCCATTTTTTTGATGTAGTCCCAATACTAATTTTCTCCTGAAAAAAGTATTTAGAGCTATAAATGCCTCGAATATTTCTCAATTTTGAAAAAATTTGTGTTTTACTTTACGCCAATAACTAGTTTACTTTATCTTCCCAACACTTTTTACACATGTTTATTATTTATGCCACCAATTATTCTACTGAATACAAAAATTTTTGGTAAATTTTTTCAAATAGCTCCCACACAAATGTGGTGTAGAGTATAATTTGGTCGAGCTTGACCGACATTTTTATTTGTTTTTGGATTAAAATAAGTATAAAGTGTTGACTCAGCGAGTTTGTTGAACTTTTACAAATTAGTAAAATATAAAAGTCGTTGATACAGCAAAAACAGAAAACTATAAAACTTTAATTAAATTTAGTCAATAAAAAACCTTAAAACATTTTAATAGTGTTTACATCACTTAAGTAAAAAGCTATTCAATTTTTATAAACTTTTGAGATACTTTTACAATTTAACATATTCAATCAAAGTTATAGACAATAATTAACTCTAAATCTGTCTACAGAAACATATTTGATTGAAAGATTTGTTTGATCTTCCTGAGTTTAATGGCAGATCCCGTTCTGTACACCCGCACGCAAAGTAAAAACATGACAAAAAAGGACCATAAGCCCAAACTAACATTAATGGTTTAAGTTATACCTGCGACAACTATGTGCCACATCTCTTCTATATAACTCTTATATGGTCACTTTAAGCTTTCATCCTATTTTCCTAACAACTAATATTAAAAAATAAATATAATCATTACAATTAATATTCTTTGTTTGTCAGTTTACCAAAAATATTAATTTACAAAATTAAACACTTTAAACGTTTATAATAAATTGTTTTGCACATATAATAATTTAACCCTCTTTTATTTCTAGATTTAAGAATTGACTATCAATTAATTTATAAATTCATTTATTTTCATATGTATCTTATTTTAAAAAAATATTTAAGGAATTTTTATACACTTCACCCTAGTTTTTAACATTACACTTACGAATGACATTTGCTAATAGTGTCCAGATAATATTGGTTCGATATCGTCAAACTGTTGAGAAAAAATCGCCAAAAACGTCAGAAAAACATTTTAATCGTGAAAGAATCGTCAACTCTTAAATATATGTTTTATTGAACTTATTTTGTTAAGCGCTTTACTCAGCTGTGCCGAATCTTATATACCATTCACATTGGTCGTTTTATATAACCAGCCATCTGATCTAGCCGAGTTGTTTTCGCCAAATATATATAATAAAAGTATTTTGCCCCAGGTTTTGAGCTCGATATAATCAATATGTAGAGGCGATATCACTTTCCCTGCTCCTATCCGAAAAAGACAAATTCCTTCAAAATATTTGTGCCAAGTTTTGTTGCAAGATTGGCTTTATTTACTGAGATATACAGAGATATATGCAAGGATTTTGTCCTAAAAAATTGGTTATTTTGGATTTTCGCTTATATCTCGGTCAATTGAAAACCAATTTGCTGATTTTTATTAGCGTCTCTCTCAGGGATATTTCCGATTGTTTAATACTAAAAGGATGTATTTGGCTCCGGAAACTTGATTTTAACAGACACACAGACGAGCATGGCTATATTGACTTCCTTTTTTATGCATTTTGGGACTTTTTGAAGTTTTATTATTACGATTAACCAGGTTTCAAATAAAAAGAGTCGACATTTTGTGTTGATCGGTTTGGGTAGTTTCAACATTTTTGTCGGGGCACGTTTTTAAGTAAAGTTTAAGATATTTTTTTCTAAAGACTTAAAATGGCTTTGTTCCTATTTAAATCAATTTCTAGTTAAATATTTGTAGATGCAGAGATAATTTCAAGTTTCCATTTAAGTTTTGCTTAAGGTTGTTTCTTTTCCATTGTTTTCTATGTTCGCATCATAGTTCGCTTTAAGAACCCCAGCCAGACTCTTTAAAATGTATTTAAAATGTAATTAATTTTATTGCGTTTTTACTGCAAACTTTTTATTAGACATTTGTTTGTAAATAAAACTAAAAAGCAGAACTAAAGTCAAAACTTTAAGTTAAATCATGATAGATTAAGAATTAAATAGATGAAAGAAAATTATGAAGTAATAAATTTATTCTCCCATATTCATGGATTGTTATGCTGTTTTCCCTGTGGATTGCAGTTTTTGCAATATATTATGGTGAAGCTTTACTGATCTGCATATGTGTGTATGTATGTTTATATAATAGAGATATGTGTGTGGGCTTTTATTTTTTAAATTAACATTTTTATGGTTTGACATAATAAACCATATTTATGATCGCATTTAAATTTTGCTTGTTGTAAAATTCAAAGGCCTAAAATTAATTTTTGTTATGTTGTTTTAACAAAGTTCTTTAACCCTGATATGAAATTTACAGAGCATTTCGGCATATGTATGTATGTATGTATACATATGCACATACATTAAATTTAGAATTGTTTGTTTTACAAAATGTCAGCAGCTAAACTGAGCTTTTAGGATTTTTAATTTATATAAAAAGACTTTAAAAGCAATAAAACTTTTGTATTACGTTTACTTTATATTTTAAATAAAAATTTTTCTTTCGGCAGCAGGTCATTTGTGTGTCATATGGGTCACATTCCATCGATCACAAGATCAGTTTCTCAGAGATAAAGATAAAGTATATTTGTTGATGAGTGACCGGCAGGAGGCAATAAATGCAAAAAATGCAGTCTGTTTTTCTTCAAGCAATTCTTAAAAGGCCAGGAACTGCCTCAGGGTTTCTTTCTGAAATGCAAGAGGCACCCGCTAACACAAAAATGAAGTCAAACATTGTTTAATACACCAAGAAATTGATGTAATGTTGGTTTCCGAGTCTCACATGAAATCTAGAAGCACTTTCAAATTAAGTGGCTATAGGTTTTAAGATTGAAAAGACCACAGGGATAGATCATATGGTGGCTCTGCTATACTAATCAAATCAAGAAATTAACACCAATGGTTGGGTGGACTCTCCGAATATTATATTCAAGCAACAATCGTCTGCATTGATAAATCTTTCCATAACCTAGCTGTTTCGTCCATTTACTTTTAACTCAGATCAGCACAAAAGTTTTTACAAATAGTTAGCTCCTCGTTTCATAGCTGCTGGCCAATATAACTTTAAGCACACGTATTAGGGATCCCTCCTAATTAGTCTCGGACCCCGTGTCTTTTATGATTTCTTGCCTTAATTGGACTTTGCGTAATTTCAACTAGACAACCAACCTAGTGACCACACAGAATGGCATCACCTAAGGATCACTTGGAAGGTCTATACGAGACTCCTCAGACATATTATTCTCTATGGAAACCAGCCAGAGGTTTCAAAAGGCAAAACCACCACTGAGTTATCTAAACAATCCTGGGCTAGATATGACGAAGAAAATGTGATCAGCTGCAAGTGATCTATGAATCGTGTTTACTCCCAATACAAGCACTGACGTGAGGGAATTACTTGTCCATTTCCAGATATTGTAAAAACTATCGTTTATCTAAATAATAAGAAAGTTCCTGGCGTTGATATTATAGGCAACAAAATGCTTTTAAAGCTACTTGAACAGCTGAAGGAATAATTCTTTTTTCTTTTTTTAACGCGATTACTCGGTTTTAACATTCCCCGCCAGTACGAAAACTTGCCTGAATAAAGATGATTCCTAAGTCTGGTAAAGACCTTTTTAAGGTGGAATTTTATAGGTATATAAGTTTTTTACCAACCATATCAGAACTGTGTGAAAAACTGCTTAAAAACAAGTTAACTTCGATACTAAATAATAAATCACCAATTTGCCTTTTGGAGTCAACATAGTACCATCAAACAAATACGGGTTATAAGAAAATCCTTTAAGGAAAAGTAGTACTGATTCGCGCTGTTTATCGATGTCTCGACAAATTATAGTATGAAGCCCTGTAAAAAAAACAAAAGCTGAATCTTATTTTCAATGTATTACAAAAATATATAACCGGCCGACAAGTTATGGTCAAAGAGGGAAGCCAAATATGTAAGTTTTTCTCAACAAATGGCCCCTATTTGTTGAGAACAACTTATTTGGTGTATCTCAAGGGAGCAAACAAGATCCCATTGTGTACTTGCTTTGAACAGCAGATATGCTAACCAACCGTTTTACACACGCGTCGACATTTGCTGATGATACCGCTTTTCCAGTATTCATAAAGACCGTAAAGAGGCCTCTAACCAACACCACGTAACCCAAGTAGAAAAATGGGCAAAGAACAACAAAAGTAACAACGTAACGTTTACTGCACGCAAATAAACGTGCTCCGCAATCCTTATTAACAACCAAATAGTGCCTCAACGATTTAAGACAAAATATCTAAGCATTTACCTGGACCGTCGCCTTATATGGAAGTCACATATAGATGCGAAGTTGGCGCAAATGAACCTAAAAGCTACACATCTTCATTGGCTAATCGGCAGAAACCTTGGGCTTCACCTGGATTGTAAGCTTCTACTAAGCACCTTCATTTCGAAACCAATTTGGTAAGATGGTATACAATTATGGGGCAAAGCTTTCGCCTCTAACATAGAAAGAAAATAACGCCATCAAAACAAAATTGTAAGAATGGTGACTGGTGGTCCTTGGTATGTTAAAAACAGCAAAAAGGATCTATAAGTTCCACTAGTAAAATGCGAAATCGAAATATTTTTCAACGTATTGGACACACTTGTCTAAAATTTTAAGCAAACGGTGCACCGCCTTTCAAACAAATTGATAGTTTTTTTTTGAAAACAACTTAAAGCTGATACACTTTAGCTCTTTTGATTTTACAGAGGTTATTTCACTATCCATTTATAAAATAAGGCTTAGATTGTCTTCTAAAAAATTGGGCGTAGCATCCCGAATACAGCTTGAAAACATTAAACGACATATATTTTAAATATTCTCAAAGGTTTGATGATCAATTTTGATAAGGCTTGCATTTGCGATAACAATAAACAAATCACAGAGACAGCTTTTAAGTGTTTTCTGCATTAATCTGAAAAATCTTTACTTTCGGAAAACCATCATTTATAATTTTTATGCTCTAGCAAAAAATCGAAAAATATAGCGTATGATAAAGTTGTATAATTAATGAAATGATGATGCCAAAGCTAAACAGCGAAAATAAAGGGATTTTTTGTTTTAATTTGTCACTTACCGTCGATCTTGAAATAGAAATGTAAATAATAAACCTTCAGGATGACGCAGTCCTATTTGAAAAGATATGTCCACAATCCAATTAAAAGCTTTTCACGATTTAAAAAATTTTCAGGAACAGATTTTGCAAAATAGGGTCTGTCGGGTCAGCTAGTTACAAGTAATTTGCATTAAAATTCAATACTTGCTTCTTATTTTCAAAAACGCAACGACGAAAAATAAAAACAAAATTGTTTCTGTTTGTATGCGTTGCTTTTAACAAAATAAGGAGCTTTGAATTTGCGACTTGGCAAGTAGGAAACTACCTATATTTTTAGTTTTATTTTTAAGTATTTTTTGGAATCTAATAACATTTGGCAAAAAGCCCCTTAGTAAAGGGATGATCAAACACTTTAATTAAAGTCACAAAATAACCAGTTACGAGTTGTTTTAAGGTTGTTGAGTACCTATATGGCTACGACTTGATTGAGCACGCAAACCAGCTATTATCTTTATATATTTTGTTTTAATTTTCAAAAAAAAAGAACATTAAGCATTTATTTATAAAAAAATAATAACATCGTTTGTTTACTTCAATAGTGTTATAACTATTAAATATTATTTCCGTTTAAAAAGCTTTAAACTTTTACATATTCTTTTTTGAAAATAAAATAAAAAGTAAAAGGGGTTCGAGTGCTTTAAGTACATATGCATAACTAAGATTCAATATAAATTTCAAATCTAAAATTTAGTTGAAAATATGAACAATTTGTGTTGTGACGCTATTAGAATAAAAGAGCGATTTATATATACATATTCATAAATGTAAAAACTTACTTACACACATACGTAAGTATGTATTTATCTTAGGACTGATTTTGATTACCTTAATGACTGTAAGTTTATAATCACTCTTTAATGGGTGAAAATTAGCTTCAAATTCCTTAACTAGATAATCATTCTTAATTAGCATTCACCAATATTTATTATGTATTCCGTGTTTATTAGTCAAACTAAACTAAAGATTTAACAACAACTAAAACTGTTAAGCCATTCATACAGCTTCGTTTCAAAGACTTTTGTTTTATATTGATGTTTATTTATTACCGCAAAATAAACAAAACAAAAGAGCAACCACCAGTCAATAACCGCATTAAAAAATATTTACGAAAAACCTAAAACAAACAAAACACAAGCAAAAACCGAAAATCAATAAAATTGAGATACAAAAATAAATTAATTCAAACAAGAAACACAAAAAACCGATCAACGATTAACTAACTATAAACTACTAGTCACAAGAAAACATAAGGTTTTAAATTAAATCATTAGTTTTACAAATTTTTAATTTTTCAAGTAAAAGACAATTATTATTTAATACGTAATAAAGTAAAGATGAGTCGTTCCTAGCATCATTATAGAAGACCCTGTGGAAAATTTTGTCATCAGAGGTAGAAAAAATTGACAAATGGTGCTTAAAAGTTCAGGTTGCTTACTTCCCCTTATGAAAACTGATTTTGGAAAATTGTTAAAAGAAAAAATTTTTGCTTTGAACTTAGAAGAAATTAATATTTTCCATTCATTTTGAACGAAGCTTTACAAAATATTAAAAATACGTTCATATACAATTGAATTAACAAAAAAAATTAATTTGAATTGGTATCTAAATAATTTTTGAAATGGTTTCATTTCTTCCTGTGTATATTAGTAATTTTAAAGCTCAAGAAAGGAAAATTTAAATTAATGGAGTCCCGAAAAAATTTGGACTCGGCTTTGATTAAATAGCAAAAAAAAATGAATAATTTGTTTTCTAAACGCCATACTAAAGCTTAAATACTTCCCTTAAATATGAAAAGTTCCTTTGATAAAAATTACTCCTAGGCTGGAAAAGAATCACTCGAAGGTAGAGACCTACAGGCATATACATAAGTCTTATACCAACTAGGTATATAAAAATTGTTCGAGGAATGCCTTAAAGAAAAATGGTTCCAATCTTGAATTATTCCAAAACTGAATTACTGCCTTCCCAACCACCGATTTGGCCTTAGATGACAACAAAGTAACATCGAATAAGCGCGCAGATTGGTACAGGTTATAAAAAAGCCCTTAAAGGAAAGAAATACTGTTCCGCCATTTTTATTGATGTCTCCCAAGCTTTCAATTAAGTATGACATGAAAGCCTGATAACCAAAATAACCTGAACTTGCCAGCTAGTCTCTTCTTGATAATTATATTTCTGTACGACAGTTTATGTTAATTTAAGGGAGAACACTAAAGTCGCCCTCAACCCAAAAGGACTGACGTACCTCAAGGGAGTTTAACTATATTGCTCTTAGGCCAATTCTGGGGAAGTTATGGACTTTTTTACACCATTTTTGTAAATTTTGTACGACAACCCCCTTAGGTGATGGTGATAGAGGGTAAGTATATTTTAGATGTACATATGTTTAAGAGGGAAAACTAATGGGGGCTTGTGACATATTTTAAATTTCTAGAGGCAACTCCGGGGAAGCTGTAGAGGTTTTTACCCTATATTTTTTAAATTTCGAATGGCAACCCCCTAAGGGCGATGAGAACGGTGGTAAGTATGCTCTAAAAATATATTTAGGAAGGAAAACTAATGGGGGTCTATGATATATTTTATTTCTCTAGGGGCGATTTCGGAGAAGTTGTAGGGGTTTTTACCCCCTTTTTTTAAAATTTCGTATGGCAACCATGTTCGGAGATGGAAAAAGAGGGTAAGTATGCTCCACACAAACTTTTGGGATTAAAAATTAGGTTGGCTCGGTCTTACAGTTTACCTTTGTAGGAGGATTTAGTACAATTTTACCAAACTTTGTATGGGAGCCCCTTCAACCGATGGTGATAACTGGTAAGTATATTCAAGGATTATGTTTAGAGGGGGCGACTAATGGGTGTGGGTCGTAAACTATATCTCTGTCAGACCAATTTTGGGGAAGTTATGGGCGTTTTTACTTCATTTTTGTAAACTTTGTATGGCAGCCCCCTTAGGTGATGATGATAAAGAGTAAGTATATTTTGAGACGGGAAACTAATAGGGGTTTGTGATATATTTAATTCCTCTAGGGGCGACTTCGGCAAAGTTTTACGGGTTCTTACCCTTTTTTTTTTTAATTTTTAATGGAAACCCGCTAAGGGTGACGAGAAAGGGGGTAAGTATGCTCTGGAAATATATATAAGGCGGAAAACTAATGGGGGTCTGTGATATATGTTATTCCTCTAGGGGCGATTTCGGAGAAGTTGTAGGTGTTTTTACCTTCTTTTTTCAAATTTTGTGTGGCAACCATGTTCGGAGCTAGAGATAAAGGATAAGTATGCCCCACACAAATGTTTGGGAGGAAAAATTAGTTTAAGTCGGTCTTTCATTTTACCTTTGCAGGAGCACCTAGGAAGCTGGGTGAGCGCTTAAAAATTTTTTTTAACAAATTAAACTTTATATGGCAACCCCATTAGGGGGCTGGAGATAGGGGCTACTATGCTTAAGGAAAATGTTTGCAAAAGAAAAAGGAGTTGGGTTCAGTCATACATTTTAAATATCCACGGACGCCCGTAAAGCTGTAGAGGAGGATTTTTTACAATTTTACCAAACTTTGTATGGGAGCCATGGTGATAACGAGTTAGTATATTCTAGGAAAATGTTTAGGGGGGGAACTAATGTGAGTCGGTCGTAAACTTCATTTCTGTCAGGCCGGCTTTGGGGAAGTTATGAGCGTTTTTACATCATTTATGTAAATTTTGTATGGCAACCCCCCAGGTGATGGTGATAGAGGGTAAGTATATTTTAGGAATATGTTTGAGAGGGAAAACTAATGGGGGCTTTTAGTGGCAACCTCCCTAGGGCGGGGGGAAAGGGGTAAGTATGCTCTAGGAAACAGTTAAACTTTGGATGGCAACCCTGTTAGGGGGCAGAGATAGGGTGTAAAAATATTTTACAAAAATATTCATGAAAAAAAATTAGTAGGAGTCGGTCTAACATTGCCCTGTAGAGGTTCTTATGTATAAATTTTAAAGAAATAAACAGAGAAAGCCTTGGTGTTTGCTTATATCTCGGTCAGTTATGGGGCGACTTAAGTGGATTTCAAAGCGATTTGCTCGCAGATATTTCTAAAAGTTTGATACCACTTACGGGTCTATGCGGCATCGGGAGGCTTCAAAAAACTATAACACGGACAGACAGAAATGGCTAAATCGGCTCCCCTATCTATAAGGACCAGGAATCTATATACTTTATGGGGTCGCAGATAGATATTAAAGAAATTACATACGGAATGGCAAACTTAATAATATATACCCTTATCACTTTTGTGAAGGGTGTTAAAAACAAATTATTTGGTCAAAAAGTAATTAATGTTCCTGCATATCCAATATTACTTGCTAACTTATTGGGTAAGCAAAGGTTTTGCTGGGTTAACATGTCAAAAAGTCAATAGAAGTGGATAAACAAAACTAATTAAGCAACTTTTATAAACAAATATAATTATGATAAGTTTAGTATTATTAATCTTATGATTTAGAATAGAACTCTGTTTGCTTTATACTATTTCCACCATCCTCACTTCTCAAGTACAATAAAAATATATTTTGAAAGTAAAATATTTTAATGAAATATTAAATAACATATCGCTTGCTTAATATTACAAGGCAAAAACATAAATGTTGAAATAATAAAATTTTGGATTTCTCATTTTCTTTTCTTTTTCCAAATAAAATTTGTAAACAAGGTAACAGTTTTTGGTACAACATAAATAGAACTTTGTTTTTTAAATAAATAAAAATAAAAGTTCTTGTCTTCGGAAAATGAAAACTTAAGAGTGAGATTATTTACAAACAAAAATTATAGGAACATTATATTTTTTCCTTATATGCACTTTAAAAATTCATACTTAAACTTGTTTCTGCAAGACGGAGTATCAGGGAGTCCTATAAGCTTCCTAATCACCGCACTGTTTTTCAAGCAGAGTGGACGTTCATGCTTCACTTCTTTTCTTACAATAAAAGGCATTTATTTTTTTCTGTCCAAAAAAAAAAAATAAAAATCAGAAAATAGTTATTTCTGCCATGAAAATTTGAAATCAAAAAATTATAATTATTTCTGCTCAAAGAAATAAAAATCAAATCAAAAGTTTATATATCTCAATAAAATAAATAATTTTGGATATTAATTTTCTTTTTTGCATAGTAATTATAGTACCTGATAATAATGCTCACATCCATAATATTTATATAAGATTTATTTAAGGCTTATTTGACAGAAGTCTATGTCATAATTTTTAAAATAAGCCCTTTATAAACTTACCATAAGTAACACGAGGTATTTAAAATAAAATTGCATATAAAAATGTAAAATTTTTCATTACAAAAGACATAAATTTAAACACAAAAAAATGTTAATCGAATTCAATTCCTCTAAAAATTTTTTTACCTTTTATACATAAAATACAAAATATGTAAACTCGCAGCCACCTCCAAAAGCTAAATAGAAGAATTTCAATAAACGATTATTTATAAATTTTGTGGTTGGTTAGTCAAAATATTTATTAATTTGTCGTAAATGTCAATAAAAAATAATAAATAAAATATTTATCTAACAGCCAGTTGAGTGTTAATATTGGTTTTCAATAACCAATAATGCCTGTTATAATTATGTTTTGTGTAAGGAGCGCATGTATGTATTTATGTATTTTTGTACGTTTGTTTATCTAATATAAACTGTTTGCCATAAAATTTGTAAATTTAACATCTACATAATATCAGTTAAGTTTTTAATTTACTATTTGAAAAACCGCTATTTTATATTTATTTTTATTTTTAACAGAGCAGTTTAATTATACAACCACCAAGATTTATGTTATGTATACTAACCCATTAAACTGCAAAGAGGAGAAATATAAAAATATGAGCAAAATAAATTATATTCCTGGTTTCGTTAAATTTAGTTTTGCACGCATTTTAACACTAAAATATTGTCTTGTAGAAAAATGTGCAGTCAGTGATATTACTTTAATTAAAATGAATTTTAAAATCGGAAACAATTGTTATTACAACGTTTTGAAAAAATTTATTTTTAAAATTAATCTTGAAAAAATATATCTTTTAGCCATATATGGCCCATTGGGGCTCGGTTAATAAATGGTTTTAAAATAAAAAAAAAATTGAATAACACTGCAAAAAATTAATACTTTTAAGAAAGCAAAAAAAGCAAACAGTATTAATTTGATTCTACTATCAAATTGTAAATAACCGATCTACTCAGTATGGCTAGGTTGATGGCCTTTTTTTTGACAAATCTTATCAGTTTTTGTTCGAAAGCTAATTCAGATTAAATTAAAACGCCAAAAAATATATTTAGCAACATTGTACCTAAGATGATATTAAAAAAATATTTTTACATTTTATGAAAAAACAAATTTTCCTGGGCTTTATTATTTCAAAAAGGGGCAAGAATTAATTTTATTCTTCAATCAAAAGTTAGACTCCTAGGAAAATTTTTTTTTATTAAATGTTACAATATTTAATGAATAAAGTCTTGTACGCAGAGATAAAATATGGTTGGGCATTATCACGACAGTCATAACGTGTTTCTCCGTCGTCAAATTTGTTAGGCGAGCGCATATAAATGTTTTTTTTTTTTTGATTTGAACGCCTACTTGTTACGATAATTAAGTTTATGATAACAATCATTATATGACTACGGATAATGGAATATCTATATGATTGCCTGCAAATCATATTATGATATAAAAACTTGTTTTACCAAACAAACAATGATTGGTTCGCAATATAATATGAAATTTGTAGTATTAAAACTTTCAATTAATGATGGACGCAATTATAGTATGACCACAAGAAAATCAAATAATGTTTCAGCTTTGATCAGTTTTTGTTTTGCATAATTTTTCTTTTCGTTGAGTGTTTTGTATTATTAAAAAATTTTACTGAGACAATTCCCAGTAAAATTTACTATTAAAAATTTATGGTTTAAATAGAATTTTGTGAGCCTAAATGCCAACTCAAAAAACAGTCTACCTTCCAAAAGATGTTTTATATATTTTTACTAGTTTACACCTTTAAAAAAAATTTCACATTTTGCACTCGTTTGCGTATTTTTTGGAGATAGCATATTTTAATATAATAAAAAAAATATTTTTTCAGAGTTAGCATATTTTGTCAGATAATAAAAATAAATTTTTTTTGCAAAATGTTCATTATCTAACCATTTTTAAATTAGGTTTAATTCGTTATTATTATACTTTTTATATTACTTGCATAAATTAAAAACAATAGGAATCGTTTCATATTTTAAAAATTAAAAGCTCTGAAAGTCTTTTCCATCTCGAGTTGCTCAAATTTGTCACTCTTTAACTTACGCTATACTGAAACGAGGTCCATTCAAATTGAGTATTTTGAAAGCTTATATTATTGGCTATATTCGTCACATATATAATTTTTCAATCCGATAAATAGATTAAAAGTTACATATACATATGTTAGCAATTTTTTTTCAAACTCTATGTACTAATATTTTAAAAGTGACCATATCTTAAAAAGTAGCCTTTGGATATAACATTTTTTTTACCAGATTCGTGTTTAGCACGCCAAATGCAACATATATGATGTCGATTTATAAAAAATTAAAAGTTTTTAAAAATTTTGAAAATTTACAATGGAAGTTGGCATTTATTTTTACCAAAAAAAAATTTACTTTGATATAGCATAATAAAAAAAATGTTATAAAACGAGAATAATTCTTTTTTTTTTGTTTTGAAATTTTACCACAGATGGGTGTTCCACAGAGGAGTCATCTGCCATCGAAAAGTTATTTTGCCCAAAAATTGAGTTAGCATATTTTGAATGTACGCCCTCGATTTTTAAAAAGTTTGTTATTTAAAATACAAAAAAAAAAATAAAACAAAGTGTATAAAATACAAATTTAAATAAAAAAAATACGACTTAATTGGTAAATACAAATTGCAAAAAATGGAAGATTGAAATTGAAACTGTCAAAAAACGTATGTGTATGGTTAAAACATATTTTTAAACAAATAATAAACCATTTTAATTCAATCTGATTATTTTTTTAATCATTAATTACGTTTAACGTTTCAATAAATATTAAAATTAATAATTTTATCATACATTTTACAAATATGTTTAAACATATATTTGTTTCTGATTTAATTATGATTTAGATGTAGTTATATATCTTAACGTTTATTATAAATCATTCTATGATTGCAAATTCACAATGGGCCTGAGGGCCTTCGAGTAGAGGTAGCAAGTTGGACCTCGTAACCTATGATTGCAAAAATATATGTGACTATTGTACATAATTTTGCATTTAACTATAAAAATATGTTAAAATGCAAAAAAAATATTAATCATTCTCTAGGAAGCCTTTTGTATTAAAAAATAGCATATATCAACATTATTTATTCTTGAAAATTTGTGAAAAGTGGTATGTTTTTTTTATTTACATCATAGTTTTCACACACTTATTGTTGTTCACTTTTTAAAAAGTGCAAGTCATTAGCGAAGTTTTAACGGCTTGTTAAAAATAAATAGATAAATTAAAAAACCCTAATTTAATATTAAAAAGTGTTTTTGAATTTTATAATTTATAGTACTTTTTTGTAGTCATAATATAACTGTCTAAAAAACAATATGGTCATCTGGGAAAATATTATGATTACACTAAGTAATATAATTGTTTTGTGCTTTCATATATATGGTCGTAGGGGGTAAAAGTATGGCAAAAAGACATCGTGTTATGATTGTATGCGAATATTCAATGTTTACTATGGAGAATTATTTTTTAATCCCGTAAAACTACTTTATGATAATAAGAGATCCTAATATAATAACGAAGAATTATTTTCATTGAACTAACTATGATTACAGCTTATCATTACTTTGCTTGGCTACAATCATACAACGCAATTACAGTATGAGGCTCTTAGATTATGGTTAACTCAACCATATTATTTTTTGTGTAGGCACAATTATACTGAATATAATTAGGTATTATAACCAAATCTAAATCAGCATTTTAACTAAAACTGATGACCCCATTTTTTAGGGGTTCTACTGATTTTTCCAAAACTTTTAAGCCAATAACAAGAAATGGAGACTAATTTAGGTAAGCTTACTATAGAGTTTTAATATATTTCGGAAGTGGAATCGAACTTTTATTTTAAAATTGTCGAATTTTGCAACAAGTCTTAACATGGCATGCAGTTACACTCAGAAAAGTTTTACATTAACTGATTGTAGTTTATTTGAAAAGTTTTCCGTAAAGTTAAAAATCAATGAAAATTTTGTTATTTTACTAAGAAATTTATATTTTAAATTTTTATGCTTGTTATTTCAAAAATAAACTACAACGAAAAACGGATTTTTTGTAAAGTTATAATTTTCAGTTATTATTTTTTGTAAAACTGAAGTATTCTACTGCCAAATTTTGTTTTTCGGTTTCACCTATTTTAAAAGTATTAACGTTGTTTTTTAACTTACATATACATAAATTATGTAGAAAGTTTTAACTGTCAAAAAAAAAACAAAAATTTTATAATTTTTACAAATTTGTTGAAAAGTTCACTCACTATATTTGCAAAAATTGGTAAGTACTGAAATTTGTTCCCAAATTTTTAAGATAAATGAAAATAATCATAAAACTTCTTTGTTTAAACAGAATCAAATTGGAAGGTTTTGGAAACATATAAATTGGTCCACAAATAAATTTACGGTTGGATAAGTTGTGTGCTGTTTAGTACATACAAACAAGTGTCACAAAGGATATAGCGGTAACGCGTTTGGTTTAAAACAGGTACATAAATATTTTTTAATATTTGTGTTAATTAGTGTACATATATATATGCTTTCCAAATCGAGTGGCTTGATAAACATAGCTAATAAATTCTTTTTTTTTATAATTTTGAGAAAATCGCAATGCTAAACAAACATGAATGTTACAGTCGGCCAAGCCCGACCGCATCATACCCAACAGCACAGTTGATTTCATATGAGGTAGCCTAAAATGGTTATTCCGAGAGGAAATTTATTTCGGAAGCCATGGTCCCTGTACCAAAAAATGTTTCCTGCCCTAAAATATTATATATATGTATGTGGCGTAGGTGTAGATGTAGGTGTTTAATACAGCAATTAGAAAAGTAATTAGCTTTAAATTTAAACTATTTTTTAAATCTTATTACTCTTTTCAGGTTGCAAATCCTTAAAAATGTCAAAATGTTATATAATACTAAATTTAAAGGCCGTTCGACTTAAAACTCTTTTGGGCGAATCTAAAGGAAATGGAACTCATATATATCAAAGTAAATACGCTTTCCTAAAAGTAAAATTGTTTAAAAAAAACTTTGAAATTTTTAATATCTTAGGTTCAAAAAATTCTTTCTCAATTCATAGAATCCAAGGAGTTTTAAAGTCAGAAAGATACTTTAAAGGTATTGGACGTCCAACAATAGCCGAGCCTTAAATGTCTACAACTAAGTTTGTGGAAAGAGACATTTAATTAAACTTATACAGTGGACAGCCGCCATTTATTTTTGTTACAAAGAATTTGTTTTCAATAAGAGCTGTGCATGTAGTTGGTGACAAAATGCAGACATGGCTAATTGGGAATTTACAGAGCTGATACTGTTGCATCTGGGTTGGCGTTGTGCTTTAAAATATATAAGTTTTTAATTTAAGTTACAACTTAAAGTGTATAAACTTTTGGTTATTTGTTAAGAAAATTTTGTTTGAAATTAACCTAAAATGTAATGCTGCAGGCAGCAACTTAAAAAGTATATCTGCATATGTAAAAGCTCATAACAACTGTTAAATTATTTTGGTGCAATTCTTTAATTATTTTTGCAAGTTTTTTTAGTGTTATTTTTAGAAATAGATCTACTTATGTATTTCATAATTTGTATTTTTTAAACAATCCTTAATAGTTTTAAGTTTAGGAATAATTGTTACATATGATATTCCCATTTGAACCAATTTTTTATAATTATTACATTTAATTATTTAATTGTTAATGTTTGGTGTTTTAGTTGCGTTCTTAGTAACAGAAAAAATTCAAATAAAACTATAAAAACAAGCAAAAACAAAAGTTAATTTAATTTTTTGGTAGGAAGATTACATGCAGTTATTATAAATGACAAAACAATAAAAACTAATGTTTTGGTAGGTATATTTTTGTAAGTTAAAATAAGATAGCAAAAGAGTTATTTTTATTCATTGGGTAGGTAGTTGTTTGAGTTTTGAATGGAATGATAAAACAGTAGTTTTTATACATTTAGTAGTAAAAAAGCTTCAGTCAAAACAAACGATAAAACGCTAATTTCAACGGGCATGCAGTTTATTTTTTGTGCCTTGAAATAAAAGAAAATTTTTTCAATTTAACAAAACTTTGTAGTTTTTAAAATAGCATTCAAAATTAACTGAACAATTTCTTTAAATCAAATGAAATGTAAGCGGTCTGGTTTTTAACTGATAATATTCTTATTAAAAATGTAATTTCTTTTGATTTTACCTACAAAATATTTTGAGTGTAGGTATAATTAAGGTAAAAACCCTATTTTCAGAGCTTGTGGCTATTTAGAGTGCCTAGACATGTTCAAATTGTATTGATGCAAATAAATGTTGTTCAGCTATCATTTTTCTAAATATTGTTATTAAAAGTTTTTAATTTCCTGCTAGTTTTTTCCAAATAAGTAAAAAAAAATTTGCCGATATTTTGAAATAAAAAAGATTCAAGAATGAATATTTTTTTCTGAAAATCTAAAAGTATTATTAGTGTAGTCTTAGATACAATATATCTGAAACCAAACCTTAATTAGCTTTCAACAACTAACGACACAATTTTTTGAGGGGTCCATTGACTTTCCAAAACTTTTGCGGTCCATGTAAAGGAAACGGTCACCGCTTCTTTACATTTAATATATGGGTTTAACTTTCCCTTGAAAGTAGCATCAAACATATATTGGAATGCTGGTTTTCCTAGCCAATGCGCTTTGCTTAGTTTTACTACAGCAAAGAAAGTAACAAGTATAAAGTGAAATTCTTTTTCATTCTTAAACAGGCTTTTAGTAAAATTTCATTTGTCATATCAGAACTTCCATTTTAGACCTTCAACCATTTTCCATCTAAAGTACTTTAAGCAAATACAATTTTATATTTTATAATATGGGTTAAATCAAGTGCAAGTTTAATTTTTTTCTTAGAGAGTTGTGCTCCGCAATCGTTATTTATAACCATCATCACTTTTAAACGAAATATCTTAGCATTCACTTGGATCGTCTCCTTACATGGAAGTCAGATATATGTACCTATAGATGCGAAATCAAGACAAATAAAACTAAAAGTAATCTACATTCATCAAATTACTGCTGGAAACCCTGTTCCGATTGGAATCTCCTGCCCCCCAGTCGTTCTTAAACCCTCGGCGTGTAAGATAAAATTCAATGTCATCAAAACGAAATCCTACGAATGATTTTCTGTGCTACATCTTGATTGTAAATTTCTGTTCTACAACTCAATTTTAAAACCAATTTGTGTTAAAGGACACTGTTTTCGCCTCCAACATAGAAAAAATTCAACGCCGTCAAATGAAACCCTTAAAATGATAACTGGTGCTTCTTGGTACATTCAAAACAGCAACATTCACAAGAATCTTTAAGTTCCACTAGTCAAATCCGAATTTTTATACCCTGTAGACAAATATATGTCTAATAAGTTTAAAAAATATCAAAATCCGCTTTCTTAAAACATGTTGAAAAGTATAAGACGCAATCGTTTAAAATAAAGGGACACTATTGCCCTTAGATGAGAGCCTTGGCTGTTATAATATACATAAGTTATTAATATTAAGAGTTTCAATTCTTATTGTTGGTTCATGAAAGGGAAAATTCAGTAAGAAAAAAAAACACGTATGGAAGTGACCTAGCTTGCAAAGAATGCGCTTCAAAAAGTTCTACGTTAGAAACTGGCTAATTTCTAGGCCAGCAAAATCACTAAAGGGGGATATCAAGAAATTCAAACTCCAAAGGGGTTAAAAATTGGTCAAAAGAAAAAATCGGTTATTTCATATCTCTTTATTTTTACATTATAGAAACAAAATTTGAATATTATGGTGTTCTACTTAAAAATAAACGGACCCTTATCTGGCCTTTTTACAAATTTTGGGCCCAAAAGTAAAAAAAAAGTAAATATTTTAATTTTTTTTAGATTCGTTTTATAACTTTTGCTTTCGAAAACAATAGAAAGATACCATTTAATTTGCATTTGGCAAATTTAAAAAAAAAAAACATAAAAACGTTTTTGGTCCTTTTTTGAAAAAATGTTGTACATTTAGGTACTTTCCCCCATTTAAGGTACAGTTTTTGCATTTCTTTGAGGATATGAGTCTACACAGAGAAAAGAAACCGTTCGAAAAACACCGAAATCGACACCATCTGTTGTCAAGCTAAGCACGTTTGTTTTCTATCTGAAAAGAGATGTCAAGTTTTTAGGAACCCATGGTTCTTATTTCGATAACAACTTTTCCTTTTTATATTGCTTAGCTCTTATTTCGCAACAGCCGTTCCTTTTTTTGGCAACTAGTGTTCTTAATTTTATAACAAGGCATTCAAAAACTGGTATTGACGACATAGTGTTCTTGGTTTGACAACGTCTGAAATTTTAAATTATTCGTTTGTTATTTAAAACCATTTGGTTTTATATTTCTGAACGGATGTTCTTGAAAGCCCAAGAAGAATTTGTTTCCAATTAAACACCAGCCATACATGATTTAAGAACATGGTTACTAAAAAGTATTTTATTGGGAACATTTTAGCCAGATTGAGATCGGAAGTCATTCATGTGAATAAAAACAATTTCTTGGGAATTTTTTTGCATTTTTAGAGATTATGAGTCCAGATATATGAAATTAAGGAATATTGACTCAGATCTATAGAAAGTAAAGTGGACGAAAAGATATTTTTTTGTCAATTGATTACTTTTGTTTAATTTTTGGAGATTTTAATTCTAGACATAAGTATATTTGAAGAATAATGCACCTACAATGTATTGAGTTAATTGCTAAAGTTTTTATATATTTGGTTTAATATTTTATTGTTAATACAAAATTTTATTAACAACATTTATTGGCTTAGTTACTAACAACGTTTTAATTAATTTTACAAATTCGGCTTCTGAGGTAAAAAAAATTTAATTAATACAACGTTTTTTTTTTAATAAAAATGGCTTTTGGCATAACAAAATTTTTTTCTTAAAAACTAAAATCTTTGATAAAAACAAAACTTTATCTTACCTTTAGCAATTAAACACATAAATGATTGTTTAGATATGTTTAGTTGACTCTATAAAATGGAAACACTTTTATTTTATTTGTTTTAATAAAACAATAAATTAAAAAATTATATTTGTTTAATATACAGGTGTGTATATAGATGTAGCCAATACCAACAATATTTTTTTATATAAAAAAATTAATATTGGTAAAATTAGTTTAAACTTTTTTTATAGAAATTTTTATGTTAAGGCAATTCAAAAAAAAAATATTTTTTTTAGTTAAATTTATTTTTTATCGTAAATAAAATAATAAAAACTAAATTCTTTTTCGATACAGAACTTAATTATAAAAAATTAATAAAATGATAATAAACAAACACGATTGAAATTAAAACTATTTCTTTTAATTTTCAAACTTTTTTTATATGTCGCAGTGTTGTAAATATTATTTTATTGTTTTCTTTTTTAATCACAGTTTTCACTTTATAAATGCAAAGCAATATGGAAAACTTGAAAAATCGCTAAGAAAATATGAATGTTTTAAATTTAAAAACGTTTTTTTCTATTGTTATTGTTTTAGTGAATAATTAAGAGTCAAACGCATTATGAGCAGCATTTAATAGCAACAGTGCAGTAGCGTCAGCCCAAGTTATAAATAGCTTTAAGACAAGAGATACAGGACGTGTTGATTAGTATGTAAACGTGTTTGTGTTTTGTTAAAAAAAATTGTCATGTGCATCCGTAAGATACATTTCACAAGACACAAGGTTTCGGTCGTTGTTTGTAAGTGCATTCAGTCACTTGAAGAAATGAGGGTATTGTTTTACTTTTATCTTTTGTTGTTGTTAATTCAGTTTTTACACTCTTTCTTACTGCTTCATTTTTTTAAGTTTCAAGTTATTTTTTTATTGAAGCCTCACTTTTTTGTAATATTTTTTATGATTTGGGTTTTTGCATGCTTTTTAGCTTGCAACAGCAGAAGTTTTCAAGGCTGTCAATTGCTTTTGTTTTCGCAAAAAATTTACGCAAAACAAACGATCTAACATTTTGTTAAAGGAGTTTTCACTTGGGTACAAAAGTAAATACCATTTAATCTCTTTAGATTCTGCTTAATAAGGTTTTTTGTCTTAATTTCTTGAAGAGAGAAGAAAAAGTTTTTATTTAATTTTTTTAAAAACAAAAAAACTTTTTACTTTTCTATCTACTATTTTAAATTTTTTAAACAAATATTATAACTGAACTTTATTGTTAGTTTTTATGATTTTACTAACAAAAGATATAAGACACGCGCACGAAAAACTTAATTGACTGAAATACACCTTCTGTAGTCGTTTGCAAAAGCTCAACTGATTTGTTGTTTGTCTAGTCGGTAAAGTCGCCACAAACAAGCTGGGCCAAAACGAAAAGCAAAAAACTATCTGCAACAACCACCATAACAACAACGCTTTTAACAAACAACAGAACAATTTTACAACTTACACATAAACAAACCTTCCATCCATCCAAACCAACTAACTGGTTTTACGGCTTTAACGAAATTCGCATCTGTTTTCTATCGTGTTTTATGTTTTATTTTGTTCCCAAACGTACTTGTCTCGTACCAGCTGAACTAGAGTGGTTTCGCTGCTTGTACTGACGCTGATTCTGTTTCTGTTGGTGTTGACAGTTGTTTTTGTTTGCTGCTTTAATTCTACTTAAAGTATGTAGTTGTTTTGAAGCATCTCCCACCTCTAATAGTTTTGGCCAGGATTGTTTGTTTCTTTGACTCTCTATTTTTTCGGTTGCTCTTTTTTATGTTTTTCTTTATTGTGGCCAGATAAATTTTAAAATTTTGCTTTTAACTTAAATATGTATTAAAATGCCCATAATTCTGTTAAACGTTTTTTTAGATGTAGCTCAAAATCATATGAAAATAATATATTAAATATTGCCTTGGAACTTAAAACTTGTCTCGTTATACCCAGCTTTTTGTTGCTTTTTAAAAACGGCCAACATTGTTATCAGGGCACAATTTATTTTTCAAAAATATAACGAATATAGAAATGCTATATTTCTGCTCCTTAAAATACTCAAAGGGCTACATTCTGAATTTGTAAAAATAAAAATAAACACCGCAAATCTTTATTCCATTCAGCTTAAAGTCTTCTATTGTAGTAATCAGTCGGCTTAGAGGGGGCGAGAGTTTGCCATTTTAATGGTTTTCGGGTATTTTTTGGTGATTTTTTGCTTATAAAATACCTGAAATTTTCTTAAATACCCTTTTTTTGAAATCGGATATTTTTGGTGCTTTTAACAGTTTTCCACTGTGCTTTTACATGCCTTTTCTACTATCGGAAAATTTTTTTTCTGAAATTAGTTGTTTTTTTTACTTTCTTTGAGAGTAACAAATTCGTACCGGTTTTTTTTACTCCTTTTTTACCCTATTTATATGTCCACACAGTACTTTTGATGATGCAAGAGCTGGCATCACTGGAGGCGGCAAAAATATGAGAGTGTAATTCAGGGATGTTAATTTGGTACAATCGTACTTTTTTGGTATAATTCAAGCGTCAAAAATACGTTGGTACACCTTTCGCCAACTTAGTACTATTTAAAAATTTCCCAACCAACTTTTTTTTCGAGCTTAAGGTCAATAGTTCTTTATTTTATTTTCATTATTTTCCGATTTGAAAAACCCAAGCCTAAAGAATTTTATTAAAATTCGGAACCGAAATATCGGAAAATAAAGAAAAGTTTGACGTCAAACTCGACAAAATAATTAAAGTTTTAAGAACAAAAGTAAAAAAAATAAAACTTTAATTAATATATTATATAGCAATAAAATAATAAGTACTATTTGGTTAATAAAAGAGACCATTTCGAAGCTTCTTGGTACGAAATTAATTTCCCTCGTTTATCATCACTTGTGTAATTTGATACAAACATGCGCCTACCAAGTTGCTCTTTACTCATTTCTTCTTTCGTAACTAATACTCATGTTCATGTACTCACCACGGAAATGTGGTAAAATTGATAATTAACGTATAACAGTTTTATTTCAGTTAAATTTTTTGAATTTAAACTTTTATGTTCACACGTAAAAATACTAAAGTATTGGTAAAGACATATATAGGGGGATGCCATACGAAACGATTTAAAGTTTTTTTTTTATCAAATTAGCAAAAATGGCGAACTTTTAGAGAGAATTTCTTAATTTTAACGATTTACAGGGTGTCCGCCGGTAATGTTTATAATTTTTAAATAAATGAAAGGAAATAAATCTTATATTGATATTTAAAAAATGTTTTATTCAAAAATGCAAGCCCTTTTGAGCACATTTTTCATTACATTCTCACACATTTCACGAATATTTTGCTTGAGTTGCTCCAGCGTTTCTGGTTTGTTTGCATAAACCGTGCTTTTCAGATATCCTCACAAAAAGAAGTCCGGAGCGGTCAAATTAACATCGCCATTCTTTGGAATAACTTGGGGCGTTATTATGTAATTCGAATCGAATCGAAAAGGCTTTCGAAAGGAATTTTCTATTCAAAAGGCAAACCGTATTATCTAATACTTTTAAGATTTGGTAAGTCTGCTTTCATTCTTCTTTAATTTCTTTCTTCTCCTGCTCTTTGTTTACATATCCATTCAAATGCAAATGTGACACGTCACTCATTATGATATTTTCATGAAAATCGATGATTATTTTTGACAAAATGTTTAACGATTAAAACACTTTGGCTTACTGAATAGTTTTCCTAATGAATTTGCCACGTCTCTACTTAACGACTGCCAAGTATGAACTGTCAAGACTAATGTTTACCTAAATGGCGGCCAAACTAATTAGTATACCTTGCCAGCGGACACCCTGTGTGTGTAGAAAGCTAATAAAATAGAATATTTTGATTTTTTTAACGCTCAACATTACGTAAATCTGGGGGCAAATTACTCGATGGGTCGAGTTGTCAATCCTTTTAATATAAGAAATCTAATAAGAATTTTTAAATTTCCATTCGAATCGAATGCCATAATTTGCCCCCTGACTTCTATACTTTTATATAGTGTCTATCTATTCAAAGTAAATATGGTATCGATGTCTTGTTAAAAAAATTGTAAACCTAGCAAGCGTTTTGGGTTAAGTCACACCCATTTTGAAATAATTTACAAGGTGACTGCAACTCGGACAGACATTTTTCAAGACATGTTTCAAAAATACAATACATCGGCTTTTAAAAATTATGTGAATTTACTTAAAAATAAACGACTTTACTACAACTTAAAACTATAAAAATTATGGATAGTTTTTAACTTGATGATTATTTTAATGGCATGAAGTGTGTACGTTCCACCGTTTTTCCAAATCCAAAAACTCTTATGTTTAGATATCAAGACGTTGTTTTAACTCCTGAGATCAATTTCGTTCGTCAGTTTCCGGATGGTGCAGACATTGCATTTGTTGGTCACATCAATAAGACGCCTTGCTTTTGCTGTGAACTTCAATTTGTATCTTCTACAGAAACGAAATTTAATTTTTTTGCATTTAACCTTTAAGCACAATCACAATTACTTTAATATTTAAAATCTGTCATTAACGATTTTCTTAAAAAAACCAACAAATGTCGCAAAAATTTATACAAAAATTTGTCCATAAAACATATGTCTGCATTTATGTGCATGAAGCAAATTCAACTAAGTTTCATACATTATTATTTGTTTAAGTTAAGAAAAAAACTATTTGTTAAGGCACTTAATTTATAAACACTCATATGTAGTTACATAAGTGTCTATGATATCCAGGGTCTTTGAAATATACTCGTAAGCTTTACATAAGAATCAATTGATTTATAAGAAAATAAATCGAGTTTTGACCTTTACCACATGTCTTCACACTTTTTTATTTTAATATTTTAAAATTGTTTCTTTTTTTAATCGTTTTGGTTTCATTGCATATTGAGATGCCATAGAAGTTCACGGTTTTTGTGGTAAGACATCAACTAACTTTAAGCCAACTTGACTTGAAAACAGAAAACATACACATTAATACGTACTAAAAGCACGTATCCCATCTAAATACAATGTACTTACATAAGTACGTCTAAATATAAACAAGTTAGAACTTCTTTCTTAATCGGTCAATGCGAATACGAAATGCACTCTGCTTCTGCATCACATGAATTACAATATTATACACAATTTGTAGTTAAGTAAGTTAAACTTTAACACAATATTGATAAATATATGACATAGATCACTATTAAAATTAAGTAAGAACAGTATTTTCCGTAGTCTTAACATTCCTAAATGGGTTTGACAGTTGGACAATTCCATTGTAACGGGTGTAACCATTTCGCTCACATTTTTGCTTTTAACTTAAACAATTTAAAATTTTGGTGAAAAAAAGGCTTTGATATCCAAGGAGTGTATTTTTTTAATGAAGACACTGCTAGAACATTATTTCTGCTTACAATTATCACTTAAAGACTGTGACGGGTGTTACCTTACAGATTGGAACTTAAAATAATTTTGATTTTAAAATCGAGTTGTGTAAGCTTTGCTTAAGGACGGGCTTAACTTTCAGTTTTTTACAGTTGTTTGGCGTTTTTTTTATTTGTATTTGGTTCATTATCCCTACGAAAAACTATTTTTGTTTAGGGAAACCCTTACATAAAAGATAACACGGGTCTGACTTTTTCATCAAAACGTTAATAAAAAGAAGAGACAATTATTCAAGCTCTTGCAAAATAAATAAAAATTAAACATGAACCAATTTATTTATATTTTAATAGTTTTTTTATTTTTTTAAACGTAAATTTCCCCCAATTTGGGCCGTTTTACGTGGAATTGGCCAGTAGCTTCTTTTTGCTTAGTGTTTACTTTGAAAATTTGTGCACACATTCATATATGATTGTATTTGACTAGCTGTAGCCAACGGACTTCTTAATTGAAATATTTTTTTTATAATTTTTTATATTGAATTATTTACTTTGCACTATGACCTTTTTTATTATTTATTGTTTATTTAGTTCTCAGGTTTCTTAGTTTTACGAAAAACTAAGGTTAATTTAGCCGCTAAATTGATACATAACGCCAACACCAATTTTGGCTAGAATATACAAGCACCGATAATTATCCTTAATTTTAATACAGTTTTCCTTTTTGAGTTTAGTGGCTCTTCTCCATCTATCCAAACCTTTTGTCAAAGATCTATTTATCCAAACATTATTGGCACAATGCACCGGTATTTTTTTCAGCCACTTGAATCGCCATCAAACCTAGGTTTCGTATAAAACCTAATAACTTTCGCGGCTATGAATTCTAAATGCTAACTGCCACCTAAAAAGCGCAGTCTCCTGCCGCAGAGCACGTGCTCTAAAATCCTGCCGAAGTTGTGCAGGGAGTATCTAAGATTAAATTGACCTGTTGGAAAATCGGTTACGTCCGTCAGATCCTTTCTTCCAAGAGACAAAAGCCCCCTAGATTTTACCCTAGATAGGCTTAAGAATCTTTTTGCCTGCCGCTTTCCCTGAACTCCACTTCAGCAAATTCAGCGTCGGTATATGCATTGCCCACATGACCCTCATGACCCTGAACCCATACTAGCGTTAAGTCATTGCGCTCCCTGAGCCAATTAAAAGTGTCCACGCACACCTACACCAGTGTGGATCAAATATCATAAGCCGTCAGTTACACTCATTTATAACAAAAAGAACAAGTATGTAAAAGGTATAAGTATTTGTTTTTACAAAACTTTTAGTTCTACTCATGCACGTCCTTAATACACATTTAATGTCGATATTATCCCGAAATATTTAATGGACATTTACACATTGGTGCGCCAAGCCAGAGGCCCCTTTTCAGGCTCCCAGGAATCATTGGCTCAAGTGCTAGGCTCGAAGATCTCCACATCGATGTGTCTATCGAATATCTGTGTCCCCGGAATCACGTCTTTATCGAATTTGCCATGACATCGCTAACAATTTTAAAACTAACAAACGGAATGATAAACTAATGCAATTCCTAATACACTTTTACTTATTATAAAGGGTGTTTTAAATTTTTTTTATTTGGACTCAGTATAAAAAACTTCTTACAAACATATAGACATCCATTTACTGCAGCTTATTCTACGTACAAAATTACGAAAAAGTAAAACGCAAGTATTGAGTATTTTAAGTTTTATTAAATAACAAACCGGTGTTTATAACCAGTTGTTGTCATTTTTTCATACTTTTTCTTCTTCTTAGTTAAATGTCCTCATCGTTATGCCGTCGTTGCCGTTCTGCTTTATCTTAATTGTGCTCTGCAGTTTTGTCTTAGAGTGTTCATCTCTGTTTTAAGACTTTTTCGTATCGTACTTTTTTATGATTTTTTTTCTTGCTGTTAAAATATTGTTTCTTATAAGATTTAAAAAGGTTGGTTGTTCTTCCATGCTTTTGCTGTCAAAGTGTAGCTGCTGCAATAGCAACAGGAACCAACTATTAATCGCAGTCGCTGCGTTCTGCACGGACGACACTTTCGGCATTAGAAACACTGAAAAAATTTAAAGTGAGCAAAAGTGATGATAGTAACTGCATGTTATTCAATTTGTTGAAGCTATATGCCAATATATACCCACAACAACACTAATAGCAGCAACAGTAAGAATCACTTAAAATCATACCTAAATGTAGAATATAAACTATCGTCATCATCGTCGTCGTCGGTGCCTTTTGCTGATTCCAATGTACCACGCGTACACTCAAAAAAATGGAAAGTAAAAACTAAAAAAATTTAAAGGGATTAGTAATAAGCTTTTGTAACTAAGTGTATTGCATTTAACTTTCTTTTAAAAAGTTTTCACGCCACCTTCAATTAAATTCAGCAGTTTTTGATGCATTTCAATCATGCAACCATATCAATTGATTATATGTTGTGAACGTTTCTGTTTACTAAAAAGAAATTACTATTTTCCATTGATGTTTAAACTTCATTTTTTTTATTACCGATACTACCCGAGTAGAATGCATTTGTGAAGCAGTTATTTATTTCATCATCAGTACTATTTGAAACGTAGAAGTGTTTTTAGGTTATGTTATCAAGAAAGGTAAACGGAATATCTTTATTTTGTAACTAAGGTAGCGATAGTAGGCTAGTAACTGTAGAAAAAAAATGAAAATATTATTTTCTTTAATTTTTTTTCTTTTTTTTAAATAATAACCAGCACTCAGGGGATGGCCCCTATATATACATTGCAACATGTTGGTATCAGGAAAACAGGTTATAGGAAGGAGGATATAGGAAGTAGTGTTTTTGGACATTTGATTTATATTTCTCGATATTAACTGTAAAAGGAAAAACATTTTTATATTTAAAAAAAATCTCCAATAGCAAAAATTTTTTATTGAAAATAGTTGGCCATTTTTGCAAAAAAAAAGTTTTCCAAAAATTTAGTAAAATATTTTATCTGATTTTAAAATTTTGTTTATAGGACCGAAATCAGTAAACCTTTTAACAAATTCAATAATTTTTTTGTCTAAAATCAGTCCTATTGTAATTGGAGTCGTATGGCCGGAATGGCGAGGCCAAGAAGAATAGTGAACATTGAATTCACCAGCAACAAGGATGCCACTGTTCGCACATTTTCCACAGATCTTGGTCGCGGAATATAAAACAGAGTCAAAGCCACCCGTAGTGATGTCACTCCCGCATTTGAACTTCTGTAAAGAGATCCAAAGTACAGAGTGTGATTTTGAATTTAACTTTAAGGCAGCTAAGCTCTGCATCAAACGTGTCAAATGTTGCTGACACTGGTAATTGTACCATGTATAATGTGAAGTAGGGTTACACAATACTTTTCCGAGATGCCATAAAAACCTTAGACTGGTTAAGCGGCAGAAAAAAAGAACACCTTGCCAATAGTGTTAACTTTAACCCAACATTGGTGGGGCATGTGTTACTGTAATCGATCGTTTTCTTGTTGGTTGTTAGAAAAATTTTGAACTGTTTTGTTTAAACGTTGTTGTTGTCACATTTGTTAAAATATATGTTGTTTTTCTATATTGTTTTGTCTTTTAAAAAGGATTTTTTTTTTTTTTTGTTAATTGAAAATATAAAAAAAGTTGATTGATTTTATTGTATAATAAATTTTTGTTGTTAAAAACACTTTATTTTGCAAACGACGTGAACATTAGACATTTGCACACGCATCTCTTTATAAAAAACGGACACCGCACAAAAAAAAATGTCGTCATTCCACGAACATAAACATGAAAGACATATGTACATACTAGCACGTGACCCGCTACTTCGTAAGCGCAGTTTTAGACATTTTGTAAGTGAAGGTGATGTTTTGTGCCTTTATTTCTTAAATTATTACCAAATAAGCAGTACACAGAAAAAACTCCAGAAATTTTTTTAAAACAAATAGTTTTTTAAAATAATAGTTTTCTTCAGTAAATATTTTTTTAGATTCTAACGATATTGCTATTTGATTTTTATCGAAATAAATAAATAAATAAAATAAATTAATAAATGTATGCTTAAAAATAAATTGTAATGATATTGCTATTTGATTTTTATGTCAAACAAAATAAACACAAAACCATTATATATTTTGTACTCTTTTTTTCTACCCCTTAAGGAATAATATTTTAAAAAAGTCCAAAAATATATTTTTAATTTTTTGAGACCTGCAAAACGCAATTTAATGAAGTTTCTACCTTTTTTGGTTAAGAAATTACAAAAAGTACCTAAAAAGTATCAAAATGTAATTTGTACCCTTTCTTCTGTCCCCATGGGTCTTAAGTTTTTAAAAAGTATGAATTATGTTTTTATCTTTATTGGTTCAGATGCTACAAAAAGTACATAAAAAGTACCACTTTACAAATTTGTACTCTTTTGTCTGCTCATTAGGGTCTAGATTTTTAAAAAAGTTTAAAAAATATATTCATATTTTGTCCCGACCTGTCGAACGCAAATTAAACTATGTTTTTACCTTTATTAGTTAAGAAGTTACAAAAAGTACTAAAAATTACAAATATGTAATTTGTACCCTTTTTTGTGCCTAAGGGTCCACAATTTTTAAAAAGTATCGAAAACATATTCTTATTTTGTCGATACCTGTCGAACGCAATTTATATTACGTATTTATCTCTATTGGTTCAAAAGTTACAAAATTATCAATATAGAATTTTAACCCATTTTTGACCCTTTTTTTACCCCTCAACGTCCAAATTTCCAAAAAGTGCAAAAACGTATTCTTATTTTTTTAGTATCTGTCGATTGAATTTTGAACTATGCCTGTACCTTTACTCGTTTAGAAGTTACAAGGTGGACCTAGGCGCTATCAAAAATTTAGTTTTTACCCTTTTTTACCCTTAAGGGTCTAATATTTTGAAAAAATGCCAGAGACACGTCTGCTTATTTTTTGAGTAAAATAAGATCCTTTTTAAATTTTGTTTCTATCGTTTGTAGTTTAGGAGATATTTACTTTCGGATATTTTCATATTTGGCCAATTTTAAGCCCCTTCGGGTCCGAATTTACCAAAATCCCGTCTTAGTGGATCTAAACATAAGGAAAGGTACCCATAGTCCAAATTTCAGGTCTCTAGCTCTGCGCGTTTGGGCTGTGCGATGATGAATCAGTCAGTCAGTCAGTAACGTTATTCCTTTATATATATATATAGGTATAGATATGCATATCAACTAGTGTTGTGTAATTCAGGAACGACCTACTAGTTCAATTGAACTTTTCACTTGACTGAAATAATTGACCCAGTTCAAATCTTCATGTTTTAGCTATAAACACAATAAAATAAGTTCAATAATTTAACTCTTAAACAAGGTAAAATAAAGTTTAAGAAAGAAAAAAGCAATTAAAATGAACGAACAGTTCTGCTAATTTTAACTACATTTAATTACAAAATAGTTCAGAAATTGTAGAAACAAAAATAAAGAATATTTATCAGGATCAGAATCTTAAACTACTTTAGAAATGGCGAAATATATGGAAATAATATAAATAAAAGCCATACAATGGCTACAACTGCTTTAGAGAGGTGTAATATTCTTAGTGTAGGCTCCAACTTTAGTGATTCAGCTGCAAAAGTCTAAGCAAAAAATGGTTTTAAGTGCTAAATTTTTACACATAGACGACACCAGGCTTCCGGCTACTACCGGTCAAAAATAGAATACACGGTTACATGACCACCGTTGGCAGAGACTTTTCTGCACCTCTGTGCGCCGTCTTCAATGTAACTAATTAAGTGCATGGCTATGCTTTGCAACCAGCTGCATTTACAGTTGTGTAGCTGCGTAGCTTGCTGTTGTCTATATGTTTATAGTATCAAAAGGATAAAAAAGGTCAAAGGTTTATTATACTACAGGAAGAAGTGCCGTCAAACTAGCATCGTAAGAGACTGCAGATGAGTTTTTCCAAAGAGCGCCTATCTGGGCAATTAAGTCTCTAGAATTAAAGGGTATTCTAGAAATATTACGCCTCTCTTAAGCAGTTGTAGCCATTGTTTTTTTAATTTGGAAAGAATTTCATGGTTGGACTGATTCCGATTTTTAGTAGACATCCATTTTACTTTCCTTTCACCGTTTAAGGTTAAGCCGTCCCGCTTCTTGTTTTTAAAATTTTTTATTTATTTTGTAGTTAAATCTTGTAAAAATTGGCAGAAAGGCCCCTGCACGTATTCATATGAGTTGTTCACATTTTTGTTACAATTATGAAAAGAAGCACAGATTTTTTTAATGGATCTTTTTTAATTTTTTTTACCTAAACTCTGCTTTTCAAAGATTCTATTATTGAATCTCTGCCTTTGGCAAACTAACAATAAGTATTCAAATCTCAAAACTAAGTAGTTAATATTAGTCCAGCCAGTACCAGACCTAAATTTAAGTTCTCACAACAAAATAAATTAACTACATCTAAGCGCAATAGTATCCCTTCTTTTTATACGGTTGTGTCCACCATGTTGCAAGATGTTTCGAGCGAGCGGATTTGGATGTGTTTCCAGCTTGTTTAAATACTTGCCCACATAGTTTAGGATCTCGCATTTAACTAGTGGAGCTTGTTGATTCTTATGGATGTTGCTGTTTTTAATATACCAAGGATCACCAATTATCATTCTTAGGATACTGTCTTAACGGCGTAGAATTTTTTCTAAGTTGGAGGCAAAAGTGGTGCCCCATAATTGTAACCCCTAGCACCAAATTGGTTCCAAAATTGAGTTGTAAAGCAGCAGTTTACAAGCACAGAGTATCTAATAATAAGTAATTGGATTTGGGCCGTTTTAAGCTTCCATTGTGTCAACTTTGCATCTATGTGGGATTTCCGTGTGAAGCGGCGATCCAGGTCAATGCCAAGATATTTCGAGGCACCGTTTAGTTGTTTTGTAAAATTGGGGGGACACGTTTCTTTGCGTAAAGTAAAAGTTACGTGGGTACGTTTTTGTTCATTTATTTTGATACCCCAATAGATCTGTCAATTTTTCTACTTGGGATACGTGATGCTGCAGTTGTTTTGAGGCCTCTTAAGGGTCTTTATGAATACTGAGAAACGCGGTATCATTAGCAAATGTCAACGTATGAGTAAGATTATTTGTGGGTTTATTTGCTGTGTAAAGCAAACACAGAATTGGACCTAATTTACACCCTTGAGAAACCCCCGCCTCTATTGGTTGTTTACAGCTCAAGCAGTTTCCTTCTTATTAAAAATTGTCGGCCAGTTGAAGATATTTACTGGTAAGTTCAGCTTTAGCTTGTTTAGCAGGCCCTTGTGCCAAACTTTATCAAAGGCTTGAGAGACATCAATAAATAGCGCGGAGCAGTACTTCTTCTCCTGGAAGTCTTATCTTATAACCTGTACAGATCTGTGGGTCTGTTTGATAGTACTATGTTGACTCCGAAAACCAAATTTGTTATTTTGAATACAGTTATTGACATTCAAGATCGGGATCAGCTTGTTTTTTTAACAGTTTCTGAAACAACTTCAATACATTCAGTAGCAGACTTATAGGCCTGTAGGGCTTCACCTTAGAAGAATCTTTTTTAGGCTTAGGAATCATCCTTACCACGGCAGTTTTCCATACTAGCGGCAAATGTTCGAGCCGTAATATGGCGTTAAAAATAAAAAAAATTATTCTTTTTGCTGTGCAAGGCAGCTCTTAAAGCATTTTGTTGCTTATTCGATCAATGCCAGGAGCTTTTTTAGCATTTAGATTATTGATAGCCTTTACGACATCTAAAAGCTGGAAACGTATTTCCAAAGGACATCTAGCAACAACCGGCGGTAGTCCTGGGTGTCCAACATAAGACAGCAATTTCGTTATTTTTAGAATAATTTTAGAAATTTAATATTTAAACACAGTTTTCGCCTTTTTGTGGTTGTTGTAGTTAATTTAATGATCGCATGTGTGCAGGCAGTTTAAACTTAATACACACAGGAATAAAGGAACTACATATATACACATGCCCTCATAATTTTAGTTTTCCTTGGTATTTTTTGATTCACACAATGGTATATTGAAGTTTGTTGAGATGTTCTGTCCACGCAACAGATGTTTGTTAAGGTGATGTAGGTCAGTTCTAGGATAATCACACTAATATATTAGTGAGTGCACGGATAAGAATTAATTTGGTTGTGAATATATCAGTTTCTTTGTACAATAAAAGGTTCGTAATAACGATGTATTTTCAGTAGCATGTTTATTTGCACAGTTAAACACTTAATGCAGGATGCATTATTAGTCTATGTCCTTTACTTAGATATAGTCAATTCCACGTGAAACGGCCCAAAGTTTGGGAAATAAATTTTTTTGTTCTTTATTTAAAAAAAATCGATGAATTTACGTTAAGCTGACAACGAGAATTATATGAAATTAAGTTGGCTCATTTTTATTTATTTCGCAGAATCTTGCAATAATCGCAAACTGGACAACTGGCACTTCTCTTTATTTTTTGAAGAAAGTGTCGCTCCCGTCACATTTTCTGAAAAGTTTTTTTCTTAAGAAAAAGTAGTTTTTTGTAGAAATAATGTATCAAATACGATTCAAAAGGACAATTTTAGTTACTGTGAAAACTAAAAAGGTAAACCCGTTCTTAAGAACATATAACACAACTTGATCTTAAAGTCAAAATCCTTTAAATATCAATTTTTAATGGCACTCCTGTGACAGCCTTTAAGTGGCCATTGTGAGCAAAAAATTTTTAATTCTGTGTCTATTTACTATTAGTCGCTTAAAAACATATCATTTTTGGAAAACACAGCCTTTTTAAAATTCAAACTAATGAACTGTTTGAGCTATAAGAAAATATGTAAGCAAAATGGTCACACTCGTCACAATAATATTGCTTATTTGTATTATAGTTTTACACTTAAAAATTATTACAGTAACTCACTGCAAGTTATTAAGGAAGTATTCCGTAAAGTTGTTTGTAAATGAAAAAATAGTTAAATTTTAATATAATATTTGTTTTAAACTGGTTTGGTGAGTTATTCAAAGCTTCAACTGCACGAAAATACTGATTTGAAGTTGCAGTTAATTCTGTCAGTTATTTTATTTTTGAATTATTTAATTTTATTAATTTTTTTCTGAAAATTTGTGTTTTGATGTAAGTGACAGAAAATCAGGTCAATTTTAGGGGAACATGTAAGTTAATTTAAATGAAAATAATTTTTAATTTCCTGCAGAAATTATTGGAGTACATGATCCGTTTAAAGTCAAAAGGAGTAGTTACAACATGGTCCGATGTAATGCAAACATGGATCATGATGACTAAAAAAAAAAGATATTTGGCAATACTCGCAATACTTGATTTAAAAAAAATACAACTATGGTAACACTGTTACGCCATGTTTTATTTAGTGTGTTTTCTGACAAGCTGAATAATTAAAAGTGTGTTAATAATGTGTAGAGTAATAACTTGGACTAGTTTTGGGCCTACTCTGACGTAATGTTTTTTTGGATTACATAGTCCTCTCCTAGGACATTGTAATGTTAAATGGAGCATATTTTCCCATATATTTGGATTACTTTTTTACTAGTCTTAGTCCTTGTTGAGTACTCTTTACACGCATGTAAGGAGTAGTCTTGATTTCTTCAGGTTTTTAATGAGTATCAAATTATTATTGTTTACATTGTTTTTTTTTCCTTCAATCATTAATCTATTCAGGGAAAACCAAGCAAAATAAAAATATGGTTGAAAATTTAAACAATTCATTTGAAATGTTTTGAATAAAATAAAATCTAATAGTATTTTATTTAAAAGTTTTAAAGTTGAAATTATTTGTCGTAGACAGAACAAATCAAAGTAATATTTTAAACTTTTTTTTTGAATTTATAAATATTATTTATTATAAAATTTTTAAGAATACAAAATGATGATAGTTGATTAATAAATAAAAATTTTATGAAAGAAAAATTATTTTCTGCAAATTTTTTAAATAAAAACATTCACAACTTACACCTAGTAAATGAATACGTATGTATGTATAAATATATATATCTTTGTACTTAAACCACTTCAAGTGTTAGTAAAAATGTGTGTTGATTTTTGTAAGTATATGTGTGCTTTAAGTTTTAATGTTTTTAATGCCAACTTCAAGTCACTTTAAAAGGGGCACTTTAAGCTACGAAGTCAAAAGTAAATTTTACTCTTCAAAAGTTTTTTTAAATATTAAAGAGTGGATATATTTTTAAAGATAATAATCATAATAAATGAACACACCGCAGACTTAATCAAAATGAGGCACATCCCAGAATCATTATCCTTTGTTTATCTCTTGAAGGAGTCTTCTTTACTGCTTTTTAAAACGTAGTTTTATGTGTAACGAGAAATTGAGTTTAACAGCAACAAACCGTCTTAGAATGAAATTTATTGATATTTATATGAAATTTCTTTGTTTAAGATTCTATTTGGAAACTGGCAAGCGCAAAATCAAATTATTTTGATGAATTTTTAATTTTGACTATTAATTTAGCATATAAGGGTTAGTATTTGACTCACCACATATTCTTTAAATCTGTGCTTATAAGGAATAATAGCTGAAACCAAGTAAGTACAAAATATTACAACCGTTGCAGTCCTTGCAACTGGAGTTCAAAAAATAAAGGCCTTTCACTTAAAAAAATATTTTATGTTGTTAAACTGTAAGTTTTATTTCAATTTATAATTATTTTCTTTTTAGACTACTCTGCTTGGGTAAAAACATATAAAAGTAAACAGCACTAAAATATATGTACACTTAAAAAATTATTACAGTAACTGACAGTGACTGTAAGTTATTTAGGAAGTATTCCGTAAAGTTGTTTTTAAATGAAAAAACAGTTTAATTTTAATACAAAATTTTTTTTAACTGATTTGAAGGGTTATTTAAAGCCTCAAATAAACAAAAATACTGATTTTCATTAAAAATTATTTTTGTCAGTTATTTTTTGGTTGTATTTAACTTTGTTGTTATTTTTCTGATAGTTTGTGTTTAGCTGTAAATCAGAGGTTGTCAAAATTCTCATTCAATGAAATGCGTCTGTATTGGATAAGAGAAAATTGCCCAGCAAACAAAAAACTAAGCGTTGCAAATGTGATGAATTTTACTTTTTAAAGCAAAATGGAAATGAACTTAAAAAAAGTTATTAAAATTAAATACAAAATATGCCTCAGTTATTACAGAATTAGATAATTTTTTTTCACACATATTCCATTGGGCGAGTTTAATTTACAGTTAAAACTTAAAAAAATAGGTGCATTTAGGTATTAAAAATTAAGTTTTTCTTGTTTTCTTTGTTTTAAATGTTTGGTAACATAAAATGCATTGCATGTTACCAAAAGCATTTTTAATGACAAAACAAAAATTTTTATCTTCCATTATACTATTTTGTTTGCTGGTTTATTTTGAAATTAAATCAAAGCTGAAAAAACAACAAAGCTGAAAAAAAAGCAGTAAGCATCCGCCCATGTGCACTCGTTAACACTCAATTAACGACTGAAATCAAACTGAAATAAAAGAGAACAAGCGTCGGTGTGAGTTTGTTTTTATTGTTTTTGTAGCACAATTGTGCACTAAAAATGAATTTTTGACAACCTCTGCTGTAAATGACAAAAAATCTAGTTAATTTAAGACGAATACGTAAGTTAATTGTTTGATGTCTGAATTAAATTAAAATATTTTAATTAAAATTATTTTTATGGGCTCAAGGTCAAGTATCTTCAATAAAACTCTTTTTTTGTTTTATAAGAATATTTTTCTGTATTTGAATTTTGTTTCAATATTTCGAGCTACCATCGGTGCTCTTCTTCAGGAAAAAACTAAAAATATACAAAAATGTACCAAAAAAACACATTAACATTTAAACAATTATTACACTTATATAATTTAAAAAACAAAAATTATTATTTTTTTTTTTTTTTTTTAATAATACTTTAAAACAATTTTTAAAAAGCTCACATTTTGAGTAAAGCTGCCGTCTATTTGTCAACAGAAAAATGTTTACTAAATAAAAGCTCTATTGTTTATATTTATTTATTATGTGTCTGTATGTATGTGCACAATTTTCAGTATCTGTTTTGTAATTTATTCTTTTGTTGGCGGGAGTGTTAATTATATGTAACATCTCTATTGTAAATCTCTTTTTGTAATTGTTTTCTTGTTGCAGTATTGTTGTGCCGTCTATATTGGGAGAGTGTCCAGTTATTGCACAGTGGGCTGCTAGTGCTGTTTTTTGATCCGTTGTCCCTTTTACTGTTTTAAAGTTAGATTTGTGTGCAGCCAATCTTGTTCGTAATTTTGATTTTGTAGTTCCTACATATATTTTATTACATACGTTGGAACTATTTCCATTACATGGTATTCTGTATATTATATTAGATTTGTCTAATGGGCTTATTTTTGTCTTGGTGTTTGAAAAAAGCATATTAAAAGTTCTGTCTGTGAAGGATGCAATTGAACTAAAGAAAAAGTTGACAAATGTTGCAATTTCTGACGATGAAGTTTTAATATCGTTTGACGTAATATCGCTGTTCCCTAGCGTTCCGGTAAGCCTTGCAATAGATATAATAAAGAAAAAGTGGCAGAAAATTTCAACACACACTGATATACCCGAAGACCTCTTCATCGACATTTTAAATTTTTGTATTAAGGATATCAGGTACTTTAACTATAATGGGAAAATTTATGAACAACTAAAAGGAATGCCTGTGGGCTCGCCCGCATCCCCAGTAATTGCTGATATAGTAATGGAGGAACTATTAGATTCTACATTTAATATTTGGACAATAAACCTAGGTATATGACTAAATATGTAGATGACTTATTTTGCATAACAAAGAGAAACAAAGTAGATGAAACACTGAAAGCTTTAAACAATTTTTCACAGAAATATACAGTTGACTAATGAGCTGGAAGAAAATGGAAAACTACCATATTTAGACGCCCTAATAGTACGAGAAAACAACAAAATTACAATAGACTGGTATCAAAAACCAACTGCTTCAGGACGTATCATAAACTTTTATTCTAATCATCCAAAACATGTGAAATTCAACACGGCAACTAACTTTATAAAAAGGGTACTTGAAATAAGTGATTCAAAATATCACAAAGCGAATCTTAAGAAAATTCGCAAATTTTTGCAAAAAAACAGTTTTCCATACAATGTACAAACGACTCTTATAAATAATGTTAAGAAAAATCTGAACAAAGTGTCCGCAACAAAATCTGAGAAAATATACAAAACAATGACATATATTCCCGGTTTCTCGGAAAGGATTATACATTCGGATATATTTGATGAACAAAGGATAAAGATTGCACAAAAAACAGACAGAACTTTAAATATGCTTTTTTCAAACACCAAGACAAAAATAAGCCCATTAGACAAATCTAATATAATATACAGAATACCATGTAATGGAAATAGTTCCAACGTATGTAATAAAATATATGTAGGAACTACAAAATCAAAATTACGAACAAGATTGGCTGCACACAAATCTAACTTTAAAACAGTAAAAGGGACAACGGATCAAAAAACAGCACTAGCAGCCCACTGTGCAATAACTGGACACTCTCCCAATATAGACGGCACAACAATACTGCAACAAGAAAACAATTACAAAAAGAGATTTACAATAGAGATGTTACATATAATTAACACTCCCGCCAACAAAAGAATAAATTACAAAACAGATACTGAAAATTGTGCACATACATACAGACACATAATAAATAAATATAAACAATAGAGCTTTTATTTAGTAAACATTTTTCTGTTGACAAATAGACGACAGCTTTACTCAAAATGTGAGCTTTTTAAAAATTGTTTTAAAGTATTATTTAAAAAAAAAAAAAAATAATAATTTTTGTTTTTTAAATTATATAAGTGTAATAATTGTTTAAATGTTAATGTGTTTTTTTGGTACATTTTTGCATATTTTTAGTTTTTTCCTGAAGAAGAGCACCGATGGTAGCTCGAAATATTGAAACAAAATTCAAATACAAAAAAATATTCTTATAAAACAAAAAAAGAGTTTTATTGAAGATACTTGACCTTGAGCCCATAAAAATCATTTTAATTAATAATCGTACGGTCGGAAAAATAAGATATACTTATAACTATATATTAAAATATTTTGTTAATTTTAGTAAATATCTTGTTGGACGGTCCAGTTGATTTTACTTAATAATTTTTTGAGTATACTTAAAGAACAATCAAATAAATATCGGTTCTTGTAGTAATATGTACAATAACAACGTATAAGCAATATTGAACAGAATATCTCTAATATTAATCATACGTTTAGTAACCACCATCATTCGACTATTATTTCACCAGTGATGCCAACTTTTCAAAAATAGAACGCGTCTTGAAAGCATTTTGCAATGCTTAATAAAAAATATTTGCAAATTTGTTGGGTTTCTTTTGGATTTTATTTTTAAAATTTTCCTTTTTTGAAATATGTATTTATTAATATTATATGATTTTATAATAGAGTACACACAAAAAATAAACTAAGTAAACTTTACATAAATCAAGCCATAGCGGTGTGAAAAATGAAATGTCATTTATTTGACTTATTAAGCTTTATTAAAAGAAAAAGAGCTTTATATATAATTTTTATTTTTTAGGGACTTAAAATTTTTTAATTTAAAATTGCATTTTTAGTACTTACCGAAGCTGAGATTCGAACCAGGGAATTTTCGCACTGCAACACAAGCGCTCCCTCTAGGCCACCAAGACACTTTGTTTTAAATGTAAAAGAATATTTTAAAACAACAAGTTTTTCTTCTTGATTTGTTGAAACAATCCGAATTGGCTTGATTGAAGAAAATGTAAGCAGGGCTGTCAGTTATGGCGATTTTACGCCAAATGTGGCGATTTTTTTAGTGCTCTTGGCTGTTAAAATTTAGGTTTGACGCCATGGCGATATTGTTGGCGTTGCAAAGTTTTTGAACTAACTAAAGAAATGATAAACATATTTAATACAAATATTATGTATTTTACCAAAAATAGCACAGATGAAACAGATGAAGCTGAAGTTTATAGCTTACTAAATGCATTTTTAAATTTCTTAATGTAAGTGCTGAGTATATAACCAAAAAAAACGTTTTTTAACTTTCTATATATACATACACACATTCAAAAAAATTACTCCTTTTTGTTTAGAAATATCCTTGTTTGCCACAAACTTGCTTTAACAGATGTTACATACAAAATTACTACAATACCAAAGCTGCATTATGTTTGTGTTTTAAACTAAGCATAGTTTTGAATATTTAACAAAGTGTTACTTAACAAAGTAACTGCCGTTCTACGTATGCTCTTGGTTATACATATTTTAAATTTTTCTTGGTGTACAAAAATATATAATTTTTACCTTAAATTAAATTATTTTTGGTTACATTAATTTTATTAGTTTTGGGAGTCCCCAAATTATGCAATAAAAGGATCTATAAGCAATATACATAGTTTTATTTGCAAGAGTTTATGTTTTGTGGTCAGATTAATAAGACAATTATGTTATACCCAAAAAACTTAGGTTTTAAAATTTTTAATACAAAAACATTAATATTTCATATGTTTATTTAAGTAAAATAATGTTTGAGTTTTTTTCGTCAAAAACAATAGATTTTTATTATGGCGAATTTTTTGGCGACTTTTTTTGTTTGTAAACTCAAAAAAATATTTTATTTTGCAATTTTTGACTATTTTCGATAACCGTTCTGGCGATGAACCCTAAAAAAACTGACAACCCTAAATGTAAGTACGGATCGTACTTAAAAATTTCAAGAAAGATTTTGGATAAATTCAGGAATAAAATTCTAGACATTTTAGAAAGCGGTTTTTCTTTCTGTATAGTAATGTTAAGCTTTAAAAGTCATTTTTAAAAGTATCATACTCGTTTTACTCTATTCCTTTTACAATTTTGTATTTAAAAAAATTTAAACACAAAAAGTTTGACGTATACTAACAATTTTGAGCTAAGTATAGCGCGTAAAGAGCTTAGATGGCAACACTGTACTTCAAGCTCTTTTACCAAGTTATATTAAACACTTAATGACATCGAAAGTAGTTTTCCTTTGCTCTGTATAAATTCAGAGAGTTTATCATATATTGTTTTCTTATAACTCAATGTTTCTAACAATGCAGTATAGGCTCAATGCTGGTTTTTGATTAACGAATCATAGAACGCAGCTACCCCTTTAATATTAAGCACATCTATTACCTAGGCCCACCAAACACTTTGGAAAAAAATTTTAAGGTCAGTGTCACTCCCATTTTCAGAATTCTAATTTTTTCACGCTTCTTTGGGGAAAAGAATCTCTTGCAAAAGAGAAAGTTTAAATTGCTTTTTTGAGCTTTTTTTAGTTACAATTTCAGGTCGATCTGCTCACTTCAATCCCCACTCATAGTTTAAAAGGGGATAACATGTCAGGCGGCGGGATTCGATGAACAAACACCTTGTGCTCCAAACTTTTTTAAAATATTTCATTAAGGGCTTAATTACGTAAAACGAAAACAATTGTATGGAAAAAAATAAAATTTAAAAAACTTTTCCATACATTTTGTTTTTTTTTTTATAGCGTTGCGTTTTAGCGTTGCGTTTTAGGAAATAAAGGGGTAAATTTAGTCTATAACTAAACAAAATATTATAGAGTTGTGGCTTATAAAAATTATTTTTTTTAAAAGCCCCATCCAGAATTAGTCCAAATAAAATTACAATTAAACTAACGTCAAAATCTCAATATTTTATTATATTCTACTTTCAAATTAATATCGGAAAAAATTTTGATCTCTTTTAAATCAGAAATAAAATCATTTTCTGGCATAAGCAAGTGGTAAGTCATTTGCTCCACTTGTACTATTTCTGCAAAATGGCTTAAAATTTCTGCAAGGTCGATGATATTGGGTACCACTTGTTGTAGTTGGCATATATATTATGTCAGTTAAGTTTTCAACTTTTAATTACAAATTTACTAGAAACTTTAAACCAAACTTAAGCCGCTTTTTTTCGACGAGCGTGCTGCAATTCATGCAGCATGAGAAGGGATGCAAAAGGATGTTTCAAAATCATCGATATATCGTTCATAGATATCGATGTTTTTGGTAGACGATACATCGGTGATAAATCGACTGTCTAAACTAAAAACATCCCTTCATATAATATGTATGTGCTCATCTTGCTACTTTAAAAATAATTTTTTTTTTTAGCTTTTCAATTGTCAGCATTTTGCTTTTAAAGTTTTAGAAATAGAAAATTAACTTGCTATAAGCATTTTTTAATATTTTAAAATATTAATTTAAGACGAAAATTTGAAACAGTCAGGATTTCAAGTAATCTTTGGGGTCATGAAGAAAAGTTTTATATGTCGCATTTGGGAGAAGCATACGTGCAAGGCCTGAAGGCTAAAGCTGTTTGTACCTTGATTGGTAATATCGAAATAGAAACAATTGATTTAAGTTCTTTAAGCAGCTAAATTAGCGCCCAAAAAATATTTTCGCAAAAAAATTCAGTCAAAAATTCGCCAGTACTCAGAAATTGTCTTTTGGGGACTAGATTATCAAATTTCTTTTCTTCATTTCAATATTACAATTTTTAAAAAGTAAATTGATTAATTAGGATTTTGAATACTAAATAACTAGAGCGAATTAATTTCTTAAAATAGTTCTGACTTCAAAATTTATCATTTAATTATAAGCAAAAAAAAAAATCGGAAAAACATTGATGCATCATATCTGCTGACAAAGGTTTTTTTATGTAAAGAAGGATACTTTTAAACATGTTTTTAAGAACCATGCTGCATCCCTTAACATGAGCCACTAACTTGCCATCATTTCCATGTGCTGACAAAATTACAGATCATATCGAAAATTCATTAAAATTTCGATCGACAGCTACAGAGCCCAATTTAGTTGTAAAATGGTATATGAAGGCAACGCGTACATTTTAAAGTTTTTGTTTATTTTTTATAAAAATTACTGTTTTTATAATGATAAGCTTTTTGCATTTTTTGAGATTATCACTATACATATTATAGACCCTTTAAATATATGTTTTAAAAATAAATTGTAAGTTTGTTTGTTTGTTTTTCGTGCAATTACGTGTAGACGGGAAGACATATGGTGGTGCCACGAAATGGGTTTTGCCCCGCCCACAATACTTATATTGCATCAATTTTTTGGACACTTTGTACGCATAGAAGCAACTTTCAAGATCAAAACTTTCAGGCAAAAAACTAGGCGGTGCTGCGCCCACAAATTTAAACTGCTTTTACTGGTACTACTATTTCACCAAAATTTTTGAAAATTTGTACGTATATGTTTATCTACTAGACATCTGATTCTAAAGTACACAATTTAAAAACTAGTTTTTAGCGGTTCACTTAAAATAATTATAATTACATAAATGGCAAAAAAACAACATAATTATTAAATGATTAATTTATGGTTTTTATGCTTATTTTTTTGTTGAACTTATTACTTTTAATACAAACTTTTAATTTTTTTTATTCTGGCTTAAGTTCATTATTTGATTTCTTTTTATTAGAAAAAAATAGTATTTTTCCGTTAGTGTTGAAAAAAACTTTTATTTGAGAACTCCAGGTTTTTCCACTGATAATAGCCGAGAAGAATGCATTTTCGAAAGCAGTTACGTAATTTCATCATCAGGACTCTTTGAATTGTAGAAGTGTATTTTGGCTGTAAATATCATCTATTACAGACCGGTATTGAATTAAAAATGATAAATATTTTCCGCAAGTTTTGGTAAATATTTGGGTCGGTGCCGGGCAATAAAGCCATATGGCCTTATTTCCAAATGGAATGTGAAACAAGGCCATATGGCCTTATTTCCATGTAAGGAATGAAATAAAGCCATTATGGTGTAATATGCTCATTTGAATTTTTTTCCATACAGTAAGTAATTCAAATTTATTTGATTTCTTTATTTACAAAAAAATTAACAAAAAATATTAAAGTTTAGTTCACCAATGGAATGTTTATAAATTTTTAATGATTAACAATATATAAATGTGCCATTTGTGATAATGGCACGACAAATTGGGCACAATGTTTGTGATCGTTTTTTCTGTGCACTTTCTTTTAGTTGCTGACAGCGTTGCCAACTCAGCCGTTTTCTGGCTAGATTAAGCCATTTTTGAACATACTTAGCCAGAAAAATTAGCATTTAGCCTGTACAATTATTTATAGTAAATATCAACCCAAACACTAGAATTTGGATTGTCCTATATTTTATTTTTCCTGTAAATCTTCAAGCACTTGGAACTTGAAGACAAAATGATTAAATAATTAAAAAACCAACTTTCTGCTAGTTACTAACTAATTTTTATTTTTATTCAATTATTTATACTAAATTTAAATACACATTATGCTGACTTGACAGTATAACAAAAATGTAATTTGATCTATTAAACCAAAAATAACTTAATATCAACCAATTATAATTGAAGAAAATAAACCAAATTTAACTTGAAATTGACCAATTATAATTAAATGAAATTTTATACACTTAAAATTAGGTGTATTCATTATAAGCAAAATTATGAATTTACCCTGATAGGGGTATTCACGATGTGCAAAATTATGAGCCTAAACATAGCCATCAGCCATTTTTTAGCCCTTTTACAAAATTATTTTGCCACTTTTTTGTAACAAAGTTTTGGCAACGCTGGTTGTTGGTAACATGGTTGACAAAGTTTGAAATGTTTGCAAAGATCAAATTGTATTTGCCTTTCCCTTCCACAACAAATAATACACGAACGGTAATGTTGTTCTTCTACTTTTGTGTCAATGCAGTCTTCTCCACTGCTATTTGCATCCGATTCGTCGTCATTGCTGTCAATTGTGTTAATAAAACTTTCCTCAATCATACAGTTCTTAATTTTAGAGAACTGTCCGAGTAAAGTGTTCAGTGTTATTTTCTTCTCCTTCAGTAGCTGATACCGCTCCTGTATTAATTTGTTTCGCTTTTCAAGGTAACTGTTTTTCTTTCTGTGTAAAGATGATGTGCATCCGGAAATGGATTTTAAAAATTAAAAAAATCTATAAAAATTGCCATGTTTTGGAAGCTTCATATTAAGCTGGCTATGAACGCATTCTGTGGTGTTGCTTGTTCAAATCGGTTCTTTGTACACAGAGAAGCTCGTTGAAGAACGGTGGTTAAAATGCAATATTAAGCGCACGTGCTGCGTGTGTCGCGGTCCCGCGGTGCGCGGGCCGCAGTGCGCGGCGCGCTCAGTGAACCCCCGCCGGACGCGCCTTAAAAAAGTTTTTCAAATTTCAATAGATCAAGTTATGGAATTTAAATTTGCAATCAGTATATGTAATAATATTCTGCAAATTGTAAAATTGAATCACGACGGTCCACCCATCTTGTTTCGCGTAATGAAGATAACTTTGTTTCTAGATAATTCAGCAGAACCACATTCCGCTTAGGATGGTGTTTTTAGAAAAATTTCTAGTTTCTTTAACAAACGATACACCTGTTTGTATTACTGGTACCTTGTTCTCGTTCGAAATCGAATTAATTTATGGGAAAAGCAAGGCGTTTTTATTGCATTCTTTTCAGTTTCTTGTATTTTTTTCGACGTGTTTTTCCCTCCCCCTGAAACCACGCCTGCTAAAACGACGTCCTTTATTTAACATCCCCCAACTTCTTCCTTTAGAGTAGTAACGCTCTCTACTGATTTAGAGATTTAAATTTCAAAATTTTCGGATGATATATAAAAATGTAAGAAAATTGATTCAAAACTGCTTATGTCGAAATAAAAGGTTAAAATTTTGCATTGGAGACAAAAATGGAAAATTCATAAAGACCGCCCAGAGAATATAATAGATGTTTTAGCAAGTTGTGACCCAGATATTCACCAAAACTTGCATTAAATAATCAGAATTTTTGTTTTAATTCCGGTCAGTAATGCTGCGGCTGAAATGACATTTTCCACGCTTCGCCATAATTAAACATGGCTGAAATTAACCATGACACAGGACAGGCTTAACGGCTTAGCAATGTTGCAAAAACATAATTAAATTTAAATTGACGCAAATGTCGGGCTTAACAAATTTGCTTCAACAGGAAACTATAAGCTATTAAATAATTAAATATGTTTTTTGACTTTTATGTTATTATAATTATTTTGAATAAATTAAATTTTTTGTTTTAATTAACCGCCAAACACTAGCTTTTTATTTATGTGCTTCATTTTCAACTCCTTCCCAAAAGCTTGAGCTGGATCCGTGCCTGATCTGAACTTAATGAATACCTGGACATCAAAGTGAATAGCAAAATTTGTTGAGCTTCAAATCAAATATTATGTTATAAAATTAAAACGTATAGAAGGTGCCCCGCTAACGTCTTTGTTGGAGGATATTTATTCACATTAATAATAAAATAACCTTCGTAAGCTTTAAGGAGCGAAAGTGAATAAGATTTTAATTTAAATAACCAAAATACTCATTGTGTTTTTTAATTTTTTTACAGTTGGGTGGATCAACGCTTCCACTTTTAATTTTGTTCATATAAATGGAAACAGATTAGGATTTTATTACAGCTACAGAATCGTTTTGAAAAAATTATCCCAATCTTAAGGTTTTTTTCTAACTGTCATTTAACCTTAATTCCAAAGCAGCAAGGGTAAGCTTAGTAATTTCATGTTTTGGAAAAATTTTTTTAATTCTGTTTGTAAATTTTTTTAGTTTTATATAATTTCATCTTCTTTAAATTTCTTTTAATTTTATTATGAGATTTAGAATTGGAATCACTTTAAGGGCAATGCTCTCAAACAAACATGAAACGGCAGCTCAAAAAAAAATTAAATTTAAATTTTCTGCAAAATATTAAAACACCTTTTTAAAATGTCATGCAGTTTTATTATTAAACAAATAAATTGTTACAAAAAATTTCTGCTTTAAGGGTATCCAAATGACAATAAAATTTTTATTTATTTATGATTTTCCAAAAAATTAAGCAACAAGTTTGCCATGCTAACGCTTATAAGCCGTAAACGGAAAAACCAGTTTTGTCTCATGCGATTGGTTATGCCCAATCACATCATTTAAATGATTTACAAAAATAAATTTTATTTAAGAGCTTATCTTCGATATTTTGCAATAAATTGACAGTTCAAATAACCAAAAGAAAAACAAAAGAAATTTTAATGAATCATAAATACAAAGAATAATTAACTGGGTCGATAAAAATTGCCGTTATTTAAATTTGTTTATTCCAAATAACAATAAAATATGCAAATTTTTAACTTTCGGAAATAAAAAAAACATTTTAAGACTTTTGCAAAGCGTGAAACAACGAATAACAAACTAATTCCCATTTTTATGGTGTATTGGTATTAATGGCACTTAGTTTAAGAGGAATAAAAGATTAACGTTGGTGACTTACTGACTGACTAATTTGTCATCACACGGCCCAAAAGCGTTAAGCTAGAGACATGAACTTTAAACTTTGAATAGCCTTTTATCTCTGTATACACGATAGAAATAAACTTGAAAAAGCATCATACATATTTTTCTGAAAAAATGAAAGGACCCATTTCTAGCATTTTTTTCAAATGTTTGTCGTTTTGTAAATTTTAAAGTAATAAAGATGGAACCAATATTCAAAATGCATTCCACAGGTCTCAAACAAATTTAAAAAATTCCTATAATATTTTTAAATTTTAACCGTAAAGGGTAAAAAGGGTAAAATTAATTGACGCTTTTTTTGACATCTGAACCAATTAAAACAGAAACAAAATTCAGGAAGCGTTCTATGTGTTTGGAAAACATATGAATATGCTTTTGGTTTTTATACCCTTCACATAGTGAAAAAGGTATATATCAGTTTGTCATTCCGTTTGTAATTTCTTTATTATTCATTTGCGACCCCATAAAGTATATATATTCTGGATCCTTATAGATAGGGAAGTTGATATAGCCATGTCCGTCTGTCCGTCTGTCTGTCTGTCTGTGTGTCTCTCTGTCCGTCTGTTGAAATCAAGTTTCCGAAGTCAAATAAAAAGATACAGACCAGTTAATGATGTCAAACTATTGGAAATATCCCGCTAACAATCGCTATTTAAAATCAGCAAAATCGGTTCACTATTGACCGAAATATAAGCGAAAACCCAAAGTAACCCATTTTTTTAGGACAAAATCCGTGCATATATCCCTATATATCTCAGTAAGTATAGTCACTCTTGCCACAAAACTTGGCACGGATACTCCTAAAGAAGGGTTCCTAAATAACAGAAAAAATTTTTTTTCAGATAAGACCAGGGAAAGGGGTATTTTTCCTACAATTGCACAAATTTGGTGAAATATTTTATGTTCTACAAAAAGTAATTGTACGCTAAAGGCTACACTTTAAAGAAAAAATTTTTGGGTGGGGGCAAAAAAGGAGTAGCTCCGATACAAATTAACGATTTTTATGAAATATTCTATACGCTATATCTCTGAAACTATAACAGATATCGAAACCAAGTGTTCTACAGAAAGTGATTGGACATCAAAGGCTACGCTCTTGAGAAAAAATTTTTTGATAGGGGGCAAAACAAGGGGTAGCTCCCATACAAGTTAACGATTTTTATAAAATATTCGATACGCTTTATCCCGGAAACCATAACAGATATCGAAATGAAATGTTCTACAAAAAGTAATTGGGCAACAAGGCCTATGCTTCAAAGAAAAAATTTTTTGAGTGGGGGCAAAATAGGGGGTAGCTCCCATACAAATTAACGATTTTTATGAAATATTCGATGTGCTGAATTTAGGAAACTATAACAGAAATTGACTTCAAATGTTTTGCAAAAAGTAACAGGATAAGACCTACATTAAAAAAAAAGATTTTTGTGCAGGGGCAGGGGAAGGGGTAGCCCTAATACAAATATTCCACAAAAAGTAATAATCAAATAATTCATACATTTTGGAAAAAAAGTTGGAGAGGAGCAGGGGGAGTAGAACATCCCATAAAAACTAACAACTTTTATTAACCTTTTAATATAAATAATGTCAAAAACTTGCATTTCTGTCGACCTCAAACGTTCCTCATCTATTTCTATTATTCATACGAACGTTAAAATTTTGTAAAGTTTTCTATGGACTTTAAAACTCACACAAGGATTTTTATTATATTTAGGGGATTCACAAGGTATCCTATTATGTCCTATTGTCATATTGTTATAAAATTTCACAATGTTTTTTTTTGTATTTTATTCAAAAATACTTCTTACAAAATACTACGTCGTTTAATATGCTTATTAAATTGTCGCAACAACATCAAATACACCTGCGCCGAGTGTCCAATAGTTGGCAAATGTTTTTAAACTATTGTTGAAATTTTTTGACAATATGACAAATAGAACACCTTGTGAATCCCCTAATTATTTGCAGTACAAAATTACTCGGCTGGGTATATAAGGACCAATGTGAAGGGTATATAAGATTCGGCACAGCCGAATATAACGCTCTTACTTGTGTTTGGTGCTATGGAAACCTTAATGGCAAGACAGGAAAATTTTGGTACTTCTGAACCAAAAGGGGTGAAAGCGAAATTCGAATTGCATTCGACATGTCTCGTTATACATATATAAAAACAATTTTACTTCATTTTTGTAATTTTGGACCCTTCTGGAGAATACAAGCTAAAAACTTTATTTTGATACTGCTTAGGTCCGTTTATGATGGAAATAAAATTCAAACTGCGTTTGAATGGTCTTGAAAAATTATGTAAATATGTTTGATGTCTTTTGACAGTTGTTTTGACTTAAGGTCATAAAAAGGATAGGTATTATATGTGTTCCCTTTAGGATACTTTTTTAATTTTTTTTTATATTGAGTATTTAAACATGAAAGAAAGAGTTATGGATAACAAAAAGGCGAAAGACAAAAATATTTTTTTTTTTGCATTTTTGGTACTTTTTCCATTTTTATGGGAATTCCAGTTGAGAAATAAAAAATAAAAGACTTTTGACCAAAATTAAGGTCGAAAGTTAGCAAAGCGGTCAAAAAGCCCTTTTTTACATTATTTGAACTTTAAGGATTTTAAAACTTTGACTTAAGGAATTTAAAATCAAAGGCTAAAGACACATAAAAAACCGGAAGTTAGAAAAGTGAACAAAAAGTACTTTTTTTCATATATTTGACACATTTATACCCAGCACATAGTGGTAAAAGTATATATCAGTTTGTCATTCCGTTTGTAATTTCTTTATTATACATTTGCGACCCCATAAAGTATATATATTCTGAATCCTTTTAGATAGGAAAGTAAACAAGCCATGTCCGTCTGTGTGTCTGTTTTTTAAAAAAGTCGCACAAAAAACCTTTCGGTATCAAACAATCAGAAATATTCTTAAAACAACCGATGTTCAGAACCAGCAAAATCGGTTTATTATTGACCGAGATATAAGCGAGAATCCAAAGTAACCCTTTTTTGGGCCAAATTAATGCGTGGACTGTACAAGGTAGGCAAACAAATCACCCTATTGGAAGATGCTCTTTTTTGCAAATGGAGGTTAATGTCAAATCTGTTTTGATATTTGTAAAGTAGACAGCTATATAATACATTTGATTAAGCGATATATTTCCCAAGAATGCGAAAAAACCGTGTATATTTTTTTGTGTAACAATTCATCTGTGGTGTTAGCGCAGCGCGAATTCTGTCGCCGATTCCCCGGTCGTCCGGCACCGACTGCGTGAGCACTGCGCCGTTCGTCCACCAACCTTGAAATGTATAGGACAAGACGCTGTCAAAAGCGGCCGGCCCCGTAGCGCCCGTTTTGCCAAGAATAATACTGCTTTTGGCGAGGATGTTGAGCCATTGCCAGAAACATCCACTAGACGCCGCACAGTGTCGTGTTTTCTTATAACGAGCGGCCATAAATAGCAGAAGTTATTGTAAAGAGTTGAAATTTGGCACAAATATTTGCATTAATAAAAGATAACAAAATTTTAAATTTTTAAGTTTTTGGAGCAAGGATTCATGTCCTTCCCATATATCCTTTATTAATTAAATTTAATTTACTATTAACTATATCCAGCATTTTCTTCTATAATGAAATTATTTATCTCTTCATTGCTCCTTTAATTATAACTTCCATTTTCTTTTGTGTAAATAGATAAATTTGGTTCAGATAGAAAAATCATTCGTTCTATTATGTCTTTATTAGTATTCACACGACTGTTTTTTCGAGTATGATTCAAACAAATTTTTCTAAAAACTTCATGATTGGCTTCTATAGCTTCCTCAGACAACATTCCTACTGGAATCCTAAAGTTTATTATAAATTTTGCTCCATGCACAAGTATTTTGTGAACAGTAACATGCATAAAATAGCAGAATTATTTTTCAGCATATAAAGTCCGTGTTTCTCTAAGCATTTTTTTAAAATTTGAAATATTTATTGTTTTACTGATCGAAATTGTCTTTAAAAACAAAGAGAATCTGCATATATATTGTTGAAAAATAATATTAGATTATATATTTACATTGAATATGTGTTCTTCTTTAATATTGAAAAATGAATTAAGCAACGAACTGTTTTTTTTTTTTCAAACAGCTCCTTCTTTCTGGAGCACTTTACCCATTTACGTTTTATGTTTACCCATTTACGTTTTAAATTTGCTAAAATAAAATTAAGTCTTTTATTTGTTTTCCACTTTAGTCTTGAATTTCTTTTCCAAAAAGTTAATTATTTCCATATGGGCTGCTCTGTAAGAAGTATGTTTGAGCCAAATATTGAAAAATTCTTTAATTTGTACCTTTGATGACACTGAAAAAATGGAAAAAGTCGTATTTTCGCAACGTTTCGCAAATGTCACATACTTTTTTATAATAAACATACTTGTATTAATATTATACTAAATTATAAAAAAAAATAGTTTTTGATAGTTTTTTTTAATTGCCAGGCAAACTTGCAAGTTGTTAATAATTATTACTATTTTTTGGTTCACATTCAGAACAACGGCGAAACACATATGAGAGCTAAATGGATAAAAAAAAGTGTGTTACCATATTTTAGTAATATCACACTATAATATAAATACAAATACTGCCGGCTTTATCGACAATTTATACTATTTTAACTCCTTAGAATATTCGCTTAATTTTTAATTTTTCTTTGCATTCCTCACATTCACCTTAAACATTCAACTTTGATTAGCCCTAACTTTTGTATATATTAACATATCTTTAAATTTATTTTTGATTATTGTTATTTGAAAACTATGTAATAAAACTGTGTCAATAAAGTTCTAAAATTATAAAAAAATATTATTTTCATTTTTGGCCACCCACACCACACTGTGCGCCGTACCACGCAATTAGGCATCAGCCGGTCGTTACTAAGGCGAATTTTGGTCATAGACCTGCGCATGTTCCTGTACAAAGCCCAGTCCATGCATGAGCTGCTGCCTGTCGACCACCAATCGCATCGAAAAGAATACGGATTACTTCTTTTGATTCGCCTTGTATATTCCTATACATCTCAGTAAATACAGCCACTATATCCCCAAAACTTGGGACAGATACTTTGAAGATAGGGACCTAAGTTAGGGAAAATTTTTTTTCGTATAGGAACAGGGAATGTGTTATTCCTCCTACAATAGCACAAATTTTATTAAATATTGCACGTGCTTAATCTAAGAAGCTATAACAGCTGTGGACTTTAAAAGTTCTACAAGAAGCAATGGTACAGTAATGCTTACATTTTGAAAAAAAAATTAGTTGAATAGAAGCTTTATCTCAGAAACAGTAACAGCTATCGACTTCAAATGCTCTACAAAAAGTAACAGTATAGTAATGCATTTATTTTGGAAAAGTTTAGTTGGATAGAAGGAGGGGCACCCACCATAATACATAGTATTTTAATTATACAAGAGTTAAAATTTTGTAAAGTATTTAATTTCAAAAACTAGGATAGCTATTGACCTCAAAATCCAGATTAAATATTTATTTTATTTTGCTATTTGCGGTGCAATAACTTTTTGGCTAGATCAGATGATTGGGTATATAAAAAGACCAATTTTGAAGGTACACTAGACAAAAAATGTATTTATTCAGTTAAACATAATTGTTAAATCAGATTAACAATTTTGTTTGATTTTTGAAAAAATTTAGTTGGAAAAAACTGTCTACTATTTTCAGTTAAAAATTAATTGCTCTTGAACAAAATTATTTTGTAATCTTTTATTAATTTTGTTTGACATATAAATCAGATAACAATTTTATTAGAATCTAATCAAATATTCCCTGAAAAAAATTAAAAAACCATTTCTATCCCAAAAATTAAGAACTGTCAATGAGAGTATATGTAAAATACAAATAATATTTCTGTATACAAATTTTAATTAAAACTTGGGTTAAATAGAAGATATTTTCTACCAATGATCAGTACCGAACAAAGAGTGCTGCTGAAGAGTTGTAGCGGGCTCTTAAAATGCACTCCACTCGGGTAGTGTCGGGAAACTAAACTTTTTCAAAATAATTCTTCAATCAATAAAATTGAACCAATTAGCCTGCTAAATCTTAGAAAAACGTACATTTTTCTAAGGTAGTTTTATATGGGCTTCATATGCTAAAGCTTTTTTGTTTTTAGCTTATTTGTAATTTACGTCTAGGTTCCTTTTTGGGGCGATTATTCATTTTAACTTTTGAAATTCATATTTTTTTTGCAAACTTTTCTGTTTTTTGGGCCATTTTTAATTTCTAAATTTTAGGCGATTTTTTATTTTAAAAATTTTGGCCATTTTTTTAAGTTTTTTATATGTGTATACTAAAAGAAAGAAAATTTTTAAACAATTTGTTTAAATGTTTTCTTTTCTGTGGGAGTGAAGTTGATTAAAATATGTACTTTCTTTGTGAATTTTTTATAGTTTTTTGTACTTTTTAAGCATCCAAATTCAGTATTGTGTCTTCGCATGCACTACTGCAGGGTAAATTTGCTTATTCATTAAATTCTTTTCTTCCTAAATCATTTTTAGTAAGTCTGTATTATCATCCAGTAGTTTAGTTAATTTATTTTATGGCGACAAATGATAGTGTCATGTTCAACTTAAAGTGCGTTAAGACATCAATTATATTCTTTACATAAATACGAACGATCATAATCAGCAGTACTTCTGTAGAAAATGAAATGCAGTTTTCTTCTGTATTTTTTTTTTTTCATCAATTAGGTTTTGATTTCAAAACAGGCACTGCCACCTAAAGAAAGCAAACATCATTTAGGACAAGCAGGTTTTAGTGCCATTAAGCAACTTGTTTTTTTTTTTCATTTTCACAAGATAATATGAAGCTACATATTACAAAAACATTTTGCATTTCACTTACATGAGTGCTAAAGTCAATATTTATGTATATTAAGAAGCCTTCAATTTATTCACGTCACCACTTTTTCATTTTAGACATTCTTTAAGTTGATTTTACATAATATCAAACTGATCATTGAAAGTGCAATAACCATCTCGCGAAGCTATTATCCATCTTTATAAGACAACAACAGCAAAGAGAACATTAACCCGTAATAATAACAACAACAAGTGACTTGAAACGTTAATGTTAATCAAATATTCTATCATTTATGTAGCACCTTGTTGATCAATAATTGCCTTCACGAATAAATAGACAATGTTGGCTGATGGTGGCTGCACGTTTTAGTGTTTTTTTTTTCTTTAGAACATTTTACTGCGTTTTAATGCAACAACCTGGTAAAACAATCAACCCGTCATGTTTGCTTTTGCCCCCACCTTCTCTTAACAGGATAAATCATCATGCAAATGGTGAAACAAATGATCGGTCAACTAGAAAAAAACTAAGTGGACAAGGAAAGTATCGAAATTCTGGATTTTTGTTTGATTCATCTTAGGTTATATTTAGGAGTTTGTTTTATACGTTTGTTGCTTTTGATAAAGGAAATGCAAATTCTTTAGAATTCTTTTATAGTTTGCTTTTGACTCTGTCGATTACTAACATCATAAGGTCATAAATGAGTAATATTTTTATGAACAATACCTTTCATTAATACACTTTTACATTGAAAAAACTTAAAATAGGGATTCAATTAACAAAATAACTGAACCAAACAAATAAATGTTTAACTCTCACTTGTACGTTTATATCAAGTGCATACTTAAATTTGAACCACAACGCATAAAAATCGAAACAATCACCACCGGTTGTGGACTTTTAGCCTTGAATCAATTACACGATTAGGAACTTGTAATTTAAGAACGCTTTTAAAGCCCTTAAGACATGCCGACATTTGTAAGGAGATTAGGAAATTTCGGTTTATGTGACTTAATTATGACACCATAGAAATCGACGATGACTAACGGTTTCAAACTTCGGCCGCCACAGTGGACTTCAGCTACAAAAGGCAGTAGAATGCAAATAAGTATATTGATATTTGCCGATCATGCCAAACAACATCTTTTTCCTAAACTTCATATGTGAGCCCCCTTGGGTGATGGAGATATGAGGTAAGTTTGTTCTAGGAATTTGTTTGGGAGAGAAAACTAATGGGGGTCTGTGATACATTTTATTCCTTTAAAGGCGACCCCAGGGAAGTTGTAGGGGTTTTCTACCCTAATTTCTATAAATTTTGTATTACAATCCTGTTGGGAGCTGGAGATAGGTGGTAATTATGTCTCACAGAAATATTTGGGAGGAAAAATTAATTGAGGTCGGTTTTATATTTAATACTTGTAGGAGCACCCTGGAAGCTGTGGGAGCGATTTAAAAAAAATTATACCTTGTATGGCAACTCTGTTACGGGGGAGATAGGATGTCGAAGAATGGGACTAGGTCATATATTGCACTCTGGGACAGTTGTAAGAGCTCTTTATGTAAAGATTTTAGAGAAATAAAAAGAGGTAGGTAGTCGTAGTTACTGGCTTATATCTCTGTCAGTTATTGGACGATTTTGCTGGATTTCAATAGCGAAATTTCCGAAAGTATACCTGATGTTTTGATATTACAAACAGGTCCGAGAAATATCAAGGGGCTTTAGAGACTTAACTTAAATACACTGATGGACAGACGGAGAGACGGACATAGCTAAATCAATTTTTCTATCTATAAGCACCAAGAAAATATATACTTAATTGGGTTGAAAATGAATAGTAGAGAAATTACAAACGGATCGACACACTTATATTTACAGCCTTATCACTTATGTGAAGGGTATAAAAATAATTTTATAAAAAAAAATAACTAAATCAATTAAGATTGAAATGAGTTTTTGTTCTGCATACATACAATTACTTACCCAAATTGACGACTATTTAAAGAAATGTTTAAATATAAAATTAACGAACAAAATAAATTTTTCTCAAATAAAGGGTTTTGCATTTTATTGTGGTGTCCTGAGCCAGAGATCTTGTATTTGTAAAAGGTAATTTCTAACCGATATATAAAATGTTCTTCAGACCACTTGTTACTTCAGTTAATGCAATCTGCAATAACATTAGTGTAACTTTAATTTATATTATCGCCTAAACTATGAAGTTTTAAAAATATATAGGAATGTAACTCGTATACTTCAACACCCTGTATTATACACTTGATGTGAATACTATTTATCATCTTGTAATCTAGTGTCATAAACGAACATAATAAAATGATAATTAACAAGTGCTTAGCAATTTCTAACATATTTTTCATTTTGTATTAGTTTCACACATACACAGTTAGATTTTTAGAAATGTGAAATATTTAAAAACCAACAGTTAAAAGTATTTCGCAACGATTAAGACCAAGAAACTGAAAGAAATTTATTCATTCATTTGCTCCTTTGTTTCTTCCTGCGTTTGCCTGGGTCACTTACTAAATCATTTTTGCGTTCACCGTTTATTATAATTTGCACGCGAGTTTATTTAAGATTAATCCGACTCCACAACTATGCTAATATTAGCATCTATCACATCATCATCATCATTTGCAGTGTTTTTAGCAGCAAAAAAAAGTAAAAGGAAAAAACGACATTATTTTACATAAAACGACACAATGTCAAGGCAGTTGTTAAATAGAGAGGGTATGAGAACAATACAAAGAGTCCATAAACACAATATCCATAGAACAAGGAAGAAAATAATATTATTAGTATTTAACATGCAATCTGACAAGTGTTTTGTAAATCGAACTTCTCTTCAAATTGCAAAGTGTTCCCTTAATATTTACGTTTTGCCTTTTATTCAAATCAGCTTCTTACTGACCATCACTGGACAGACACTCTTTGATAAAACTAAAGTTACCACATTGAAGTTTTGCCATCTTGCAGATGTAAAAGTCAGGAAATGTTTAACAGGAAGTCTTTAAAATTAAACTAATAGAGTTAAAGATATGTACAAAGATGCATTTATGATTTGTGAACAAATGCGCATACATTCTAAAGATTCATTTTGTTTTTGATCAAACAAAAATATTAAGTTGAGCTGAAAAAACAACAAAAACTTTTGAATACTGAGAAGAACATAGTATATTGCCAATACTGCCAGACATATAAAAAAATGAAAAAAAAATTTCACCCATTTTTTAAGAAAAGAATTAAAGTCTAAAATATTTAACTACTAAATTGAATTGATAACTATGAAAAAGAAAAGGTATTGAAAATATTTGAAAATATTATTGATCTACAAGGTGGGCCAACAAAAGTCATCCGATGTTATTTGGCTCTCATTTTTTTCTAAATGAAAAACATCGATTCTATTTCTTGATTATGGTTATCTGAACCCTTAGAATTTTATTGATCAAGTCGAGGATGATATCGGCCAAATGGGCGCCATCACAATTGATTGCTGTACGGACTCGTTTTACGGCATTTTTTGTCACATCGGCGAGAACTTAGAGCGACAGATTCTCGCCCTCGAGTCGAATGTTATGCTTGAGGGCTTCAAGGGTCTCGGGTTTGCTCACGTAAGCACGGGACTTTAAACACCCCACAAAAAATGTCTGAAACTGTTAAATCGGGCGATTTTTCGGGTTAATGTAAATCGCCACCCGGTGACCCGGGAACGCCATCTTCAGAATGTCGGTTGTGATTCGCGCAGTATATACTGCTGCTCAGCCCTTTGGAACCACATGTCCTCCAGTCCTGTTTCGTTCAATTGTGGCAGAAAAAAATTAGGCTAACTTGGCCCTATAGTACGCGCTATCCACTGCTGTCGTTTGACCAGTGGCGTTCTCGAAAAAAAAATCTGATGACCCCTCCAGCGTGAATAGCGTACCATGCAGTCACTTTGAGAGGGTGTAATGGCTTCTCGTGTATTACTTGATGTCTTTCGGTGCCCCAGAAGCAATAGTTTTGCTTGCTCACGTACCCGCTGAGGTGAAAATAAGCCTCATCGCTCATGATTTTGGTCGAAAAAACGTCAACTTCGGACATACTAAATAGGCAATTAACTACTTTAGAATTTGTTCGTAAAGCAAAAACGGAATGCGCCAACACAAAAATAAACTCGAATGTTTTCTTATTAAGAAAAAAATTGGTTAATTTTCAATGCTCATATGACATCTAGAAGCGTTTTAAAATAAGTCGTTATTCACTTTAAGATATGAAAGATCCTTGTGTAGCTTTGGGTGTTGTGAGGGTTGGCCTACGTTGATAAAATCGAGAATCAAACACCATTTGATGAGTGGCCAATCTGAATTTCATAGCCAAGCAACTAATTACTGTGTTGATAAATTTAGCCACAACATTGTGATTTTTTCTGTTGTCTGCCTAAATTTTTTTAAAACTAAAAAAAAATTGTTTTTAAAATTCTTTAGGTCTCTTTTTAGCTGCTGGGAACTACAGCATTAAACATACGTACTAGAGCTCTTGGCTTATAAGCCCTTGGAGTATCGATAGGTTAGTTTAGGTTGGGTGTTATGATATTTAACTAAAGTTTATTTTTTTTTTATTTAAGATTACGTATTAAGGCTTTTAGTATTTAATATTTTTATATTTTATGCACCCTATCATGCAGCAAAAGAATTAATTTATTTCATGACAGATATATGTTTTTCAGTAGCTTTTGAATATACATAAGTGTACGTGGTCCTAAAAATTATGATTGGCATTCAGCTAGTAGTGATATTCTAAGGAAAAAATTTAAATTTTTTGAAATTTTTACAGGGAGTTACTTCAAGTCTGGAAGGAACAATAGCTACTTTTTTTTTGTAAATTATTGCTGCCACTCCCACACTTCGCCCATTTGTGTGGGAAGATTAGGTTATTAATTGCCTAACAAAATTACCCAAGGCCATATTGATCAAACGCGTAGAGCTAAATACATGAAATTTATAACAAGTGTTAAGCTTTACAAGTTTGTTTAAATACATATGAATTTTTAAAAATGGGGCCCGTAAAGGGATAAAAAGTGGACAAAAAGGGAAAAATCTGTAACCTACATACTATCTTCTGAAGTATATAAGATAGAAATATAATTTAAAAGTTTTGCGCTTTCCTTAAGAAATAAACAGACAGGTATCTGGTGTTTTTTTTAATTTTGAACCGAAAGGGCGAAAAATGGGTTAAAATTAAATTTTGGTAGTTTTTGTTGCTTTTAAACCAATAAAAATAGAGACATTATTTTTATTGCGTTCGAAATGTCTTAAAAAAATTAGATTACGTTTTTTGTACTTATTTTCTTGGACCCAAAGTGGAAAAAAGGGTTAAAAATATATTTTGATTTTTTTTGGCGTTCTTTTCACTTTTAAACCAATAAAGATAGGAACATAATTTAAGTTGGGTGCGACAGGCCTAAAAAAATTATTACGTTTTTGGGTCCTTTTTTAATTATTAGACCCTAAGGGAAATAAGGGTTAAAATTATGTTTACGTACTTTTTGTAATTTTAAAACCATTGAAGGTAGAAACATAGTCTAAATTGCATTCGTCAGGTTACCAAAATATGTTTATATGTTTTTGATACATTTTTTCAATTATGGCGCTAAGGGGTACTTAGGGGCTAGAATTATATTTTGGTACTTTTTAGAAGTTTGTAAAAGAATTTTTGCTAACCAAAGCTTTCTGAATATCTCCAAAACTATAAACCCGGTAAATTCCCAATAAATAGTAGGGCTGACTTATATATTGTTGTCACTTTTGTGGGGCAACCAGTAAATTAAAAAATATATAAATGCTTTTGTTTACATATTTTGTTAATTTTACTATGATTGGGTAGCGAAGCACACCGGGGCTTAGCTAGTACATATATAAAACTCTTTCCACATGATACAGTTTTTTTAAGAGCCACGCAATTGTTTTAATTTACATTTTTGTATGTAAAACGTATATCTAAAACTTTCAAGTGTTTATAAATTGCAGTAATAAAAACAGCAAATTTTTAACAAAATATACATCAAGCAATTCTAAAAAAATAATTGTTAAAAATTTTAAATACCTAGCCTAAATTAATATTCCTTTTTTATAATTATATTCCTTAGAATAAATTTATAAAAATTATTAAAAAGAAAAAATATAAAATCTATTTATGTATTCCTAAAATTATTAACAAAAAACAAATAAGAGCGCTTTATTCGGCTGCAGCCGGCTGGTGCCAAATATTTCATACCCTTTACATTGGCCTTTTAAAACCCCGAACTTTTTTTTATTTTTATAAATTTTTTTTATTTATGAAGTATTTACAATTTTTAAATAGGCGGCGGGGTTATATAATAACCCTCTTAGCGTGACTACGGGAAAGTTATAGGGGTTTTTACTCTAATCTTTTAAATTTTGTATGGCAACCCACTTAGGGGGTGGAGATAAGGTTTAAAAAATTAGTTGGGGTCAGTCCTAAATTTTAAATATTCACTGGCACCCTGGAAGCTGCAGGGGGGGACTAATTACAATTTTTCAAACTATGTATGAGGGCATCCTTAGGCGATAGGGGGTAAATATGTTCTAGAAATATGCTTGGAAGCGGAAAGTAATGGGGGTAAGTCGTAAACTTTAGTTTTTTAAGGCCGATTTTGGAGAAGTAATGGGCATTTTTACATAATTTTTGTAAATTTTTGTGTGACAAACCCCTTAGATGGTTGAAGTAGAGGGTGAATATATTCGAGAAATATGTTTGAGAGAGAAAATTAAAGGGGGTGTGTGATACATTATGTATAGTATGTCCCACAAAAATATTTGAGAGAAAAAATTAGTTAGAGTCGGTCTTGCCTTTATAAAAAAAGCAACTTGGTTTACTTTATAAAAAACAAAATTTCGTATAGAAACCTTTTTAGGGGCTTGATATAGTTAGGAGATAGGTGTAAGTACACACAAAAAAAAACTAAATTAACTTTACATAAATCAAGCTGTAGCGGTGTTAAAAGTATAGTGAGTACGGTTTTTCTTAAACCAAGTACGAAATTTTTAAAACCAAGTACGATTTTTAGAATTAATTTCTTACTTTAAGCCACATGTAAGCCAAAAAAGGATTGATTTAAGTCTGAAATCGAACTTCCGTACTGCAGCACCCCCGCGCTACCTCTAGGCCACTTTGTTTTCAAATTTAAAATAATATATTAAAACAACAAGTTTTTTCTGCTTGATTTGTTAAAGCAATCAGAGTAGACTTGATTTAAGAAAATGTTAGTACGGATTGTACTTAAAAATTTCAAGAACGATTTTGGATAAATTCAGGAATAAAATGTTTGATTTTAAAATGTGTTTTTTCTTTCTGTGTATGTTCCATAAAAATCCTCGTGAAAAAAAAATTAATGGAAGTCGGTCCTTTATTTCATTCATTGGTTTTTGTAACCAAATTTTAGAGAAATAAACAGAGATAGTCCTGATTTTTGGCTTATATCTCGGTCAGCTAGAAGACGATTTTGATAGATTTCAACAGCAACTTTTTCGCAGATATTTCTAACAATTTAATGCCACTTACTGCCCTATGCGACATCGGAGGCTTAAAAATTTGATTTTAATTTAGTCATAACATGGACAGACGACCATTGCTAAGTCGGCTTCCCTATCTATAAGGACCAAGAAAATATATACTTTATGAGGTCGCAGATGGATATTTAAGACATAACAAATGGAATGCCAAAGTTATATATACCCTTATTACTTACATATAGGTTATTCCAAGGAAAAAGATACTATTTTTGAAATATTTTGTGTTAAAAGCAGTATATAAGGAAAAAAATGGTTTTACGTATCATAAATTTTGCAAATAATTTCAAGAATAAAATACTTTGAAATTTATTTTTTTTAAACACAACTCCTATGTACCTTAAATTTATTGTTGTTATTGACTACTTTTATATTTTAAGTGTCATTTCTGTTGTACTAAAAAACAGCTGATCAAAACAAATAACTTGTCGCTCAAAACGTGTTGAATGTAACTTGGCAAAAATAAACGTATAGAACTAAAAAAATTAAATACGCATAGAGCGCAGCCGCGCATAGAGCGTGTGTAGCTCAATGCTTTGTATACGTGAGGTCGTGTAAACGTTAAGATAAAACAGGAAATCCGCGCTTCTTTGCAGGGTGCCTATCAGCTCTGTAAACCCTTAGTACAAGTTTCTTTTTTAATAGCGGTTTTAATATATATTTTTTGAGTTCATATTTATTATTCCATTTTTATTTAACTGGTTGTATACTCGCATTTTAAGCGCAATTTTTATTTGAGTTTTATTAACTTTTGTTCCTTTCTTTTGAAGATAGAATTGTGTCGATTGCATCATATGTAGGCAGCACGTACACACATCTTCTATTTCTATTCACTTTTTATATTAAATTTTTCTTTCCTTTTCCAAATTATATTGAACTCTTGGGTTAGATGAAAAGATGATTTGAAAGTTAATAACATTTAATAAGCAATCAAAAACGAACACATATTCCTAAATCAATGTATTAATGTATTGACTACAAATGTTAGAGAGCAAAAATGCAAGAACTTTGTAACTTTACAATTCCATAACAACATCAGACAACAAATTAAAATTATTATTAAATAATTTTAAGTAGCAGAGCAGTTGTTGTTTTACATTCAAGATCGCATCACATACAAATTGAACAATAATTATTTTAATTTATTCAACAGAACTAATGTGCTGTTTTCTGAAGCCACTTTAATGATTGTCTTAGATGATTATGTGTATTTTTTTATTGTAAACAAAAAAAAAATACACAAAAATTGTCTGAAACAATCACTCAATTTGCTTCGGAAAACAGCGCATAATTAAGCAAACAACGAATTAATTTTAAAGACAGAACCGATTTAAATTAATCCGTAATTTTGGCATTTGATTCAGATTAAATTTAATTTTGGTTTGTGGAGCTTTAGCTTTTTCAATGTTGGAGGTGGAAAAAGTGCCCCATAATTGTAACCCGTAGCACCAAATTGGTTTGAAAATAGAGTTTTAAACTAGAAGATTACATCCAAGACGTAGCACAGATTTTCTGCCAATTAGCCAGTGGATTTGGTTAGTTTTAGGTTTCATTTATGTCTACTTTATATCTTTATGTGACTTCCACGTGAATGCCAAGATATTTCGTCTCAATTCTTTGAGACATCGCATGGTTGTTAAAATGAATTGGGGGGAGCGTTTCCTTGCGTAAAGTAAAAGTGACGTGAGTGCATTTTTGTTCATTTATGTTAATATCTCATAACTTTACTTAGGATACATTGCAGTTGCTTCGAGGCCTCTTTAGGGTCTTTATGATTACTGAGAAAAGCTAATGTCGACGTGTGAGTAAGATTGTTTATGGGCATGTCGGCTGTGTAAAGCAAATACAGAATAAGACCTTATATACTCCCTTGAGGTACCCGCGCCTCTATTGGTTGAGGACAGTTTAACTAGTTTCCTTCGGTTATCGTAAACTGTCGGCCAGTTATGTACTTTTTCTAAAGGATAAATATATTCACTGGTGATTTCAGCTTTAACTTGTTTAACAGAGATTCATGCCAAAGGTTTGAGAGACATCAATAAAGAGTGCGGAGCAGTACTTCTTTTCCTCAAAGGCTTTTCTTATAACCTGTACCAATCTGTGGGTCTGTTCGATGGTAATTTGGAGTTTAGTAGTTTCTCAAATAACTTCAAAACATTCGGTACAAGTCTTATAGGCCTGTAGAAATTCACCTTAGAAGGATCTTTTCAAGGCTTAAAAATCATCCTTACCAAAGCTGTTTTAACTACTGGTGGGATATGTTTGAGCTGGAATATGGCGTTAAAAATAAAAATAATTATTCCTTTTGCTGTGCAAGGCAGCTCTAAGAGCATTTTATTGCTGACTCCATCAAAACCAGGAGCTTTTTTAGCATTTAAAGTGTCGATAGCTCCTACGACATCTAAAAGTTGGAAACGTATTTTCATAGGGCATCTAGCAACAACCGGCGGTAATTTACTAAGGTCAGTGCATAAGTTGGGAGGGAACATATTTATTAAATGACTTGTGAGCAGATCTCATTTTTCTTCACCTTTTCCCACTCAGGATCCTCTCAGATTACGTAGGGGTAGTTTTGCGATAACGGGTCTTTAAAGACATTTATCCGATTGCCTTGGTGAAAAATTTGTCTGAGGAGTCGAGTCTGGACCTTCGGGGTTACCTTTAGCGATGCCATTCTGTTAACCTCCAGCTAATTTTTTCACTTTGTTTGTACATTCTTTCAGCTTGGCTTTAAGTTGGGGTGATCTGTGCTTTTGTCATTCTCTTCGGGATTTTCTTTTTTCAAATAAAAGCTGTTGCGTATCGGCTGTAAAAATTCTGTTGTCTAAGTCTGACGGAAGTAAGAAGAAGCATATCCAACGGCTTTTTCAATGTTCTCATTAAGGCTGCTCAGATAATCATCGATGTTTTTGGAAGCTTTAAGCGAAAGATTTTCCAAGCAGTAGGTGCTGATAAACTTTTTGTATTTATTCAAATTAATTCTTTTATACAAAAAATATTACTAGCTGCAATTTAGTGAAGACTGAAAAAAGTGATTATTGTGGGTGAGTGGTCTGAAGATAAATCAAACGAGCCTTGAGCTTCAACCAGTTTCGGGATATGCTTTTTCTTACGCCAAACTCAATAACGTTTAGAGTTTTATTGTGATCAGTAGGCCAATAGGATATTTGTCCAGATGAAACAACGTTTAAATGGGACTAAAAGACACAAAATCGTACAAAACACGTGCTCTGGGTTAATAAGGCGAGACGACAGTACTTATGCTTAGAATTATAGTCTCCAGCAGCTATTAAGCATGGGCCTAAGGATTTATAAAAATGGTGGAACTGATGCTTCATAATGGGGAATCTGGGTAGTAAATACACTGATAAAATAACAAGGCCATGGAAATTTTAAAGCAAAAGTTTGTTGCTTGTATATAGTATTTTAAGGGACCACCCATTTATTGGTGTTTGATTCTCGATTTGATTATTATAGCTTAGCCACCGCATGATCTATCTCTGATATCCTTCGAATCGATAAGAATTTTAATTATTATTACAAAGAAGAGAGCAAAACCAAAACAACACAGTGATGCCAACTACTGCATCATCAAAGGCACTGTGAGCACAAAATTTTAGGGTGAAAATTGAATAAAGGGCGGTTAAAAACACACAACCTTAACATTCCTTTTCTGCAAAAAATATTGGATCATATTGTCCATTTGGGTTAAACCCGGACTAGTTAAACATGGTTCTGCAGTCATTGACTATCTTCTTGTAAAACAAGAATTTGTAGCTAAGCGACGGATGGTATTTTAATGATCGCATTATGAGACGTGTACCACTGAGTAGTTTTAAGACTTCTCCGATGTAATACAAAGATCGTATAGCCCGGCCGTAGAAAATCATTATTTTAAATGGGGCATGTTTTTTTATACAAATTTTGGGTACTGATTAAGCAACAAATACCCCAAAGGCACCTAAATGGCAACACTGATACTTACAGTGAAAATCAACTTCTCTCGTTGAGCATCGCTGCTGTAAGCACACAGCACACACTCTTGATGCCATTAAAAGGTATTTGCTTCAGTGTGTTTTCAATACTGATCGAAAATCCACATTTCCACTAAATTTAAAGTGATTATCTATTGCAACGCAACACAGTAGTAAATTAAAACATGCAACATCATTAAACGCCAAAGAAAATTAGAAAAAGAAAATCTTAGTGTCATTAGGTTAAAGCAAAAGGTTCAATCAATGCGTGTCATCATTTTAACTTTCATGGAACTCCAATTCTTTTTAGTTCAAATTTAGATTGAAATTATCCTCATTTAAGTTGTCATGTAAGAGAAAGATTAAAACACTTTAACATATGATCGTTCTAAATTTGGTATCTGCAAAAAGTACTTCCATTGTTTTGTTTAGAAATGACGGTGAAAGAGTAATTGTGTTTTAAATAATTGGGCTACAAATTGTCACTACAACCAAATATATGTTTTGTTTCTCCTCTTAGTTTATGTTTCTTTCAGTCAACAATTGATTGTTAATACTTTCAACCAAATAAATGCAAAATGTATAATAAATATCAGTTAAATGCACTTAAAGACTTGAGACATTCAAAAACAAATTACCCACTATTGAAAGATATTGAAAAAAAAAAGAAATTTAGCAATAAAGATTAGGCAAATGTAGTTCAACTTAAGAAAAGAAGCGGAAATTGTTTTAACATAAATTGAATTTGTTTTGTAGATGTAAATAAGAAAATTTAAAAAAAAATAATGCCTCCACTGCCTTGTAGATGAAACTGATGTTTTTGGTCCAACATGTTTGGAATTCGAGCATCTCAATTTTTCTAGATTTGATCAAAGGGTACATATCCTACTGTGGAGATTAGAGCCCCACAAGTCTTGGTAAATACCGCTTCGAGTAGACTCTCCAAGATTATGTGGAGATCTTGTGCTCCAAGGGCGATGAAAGAGTGATCGTAGACTCCTACGGGTATCATAACAGGTAATAGTTAGGCAGTGTCCAATGCCAAAAGAGCAGAATGACGAGACCAGCTAAGGTTTATGGTTCTGTCGTAAAACAAGAAATAAAATATACTATTAAACATATTCTATGTCACTCTTCGACGCTCCTACATTCCATAGTTGTCTAGGGTTTTATTTCTTTCAAAACCTGGAGAAAGTATCTAGGATTAATAAGACGAGGCTGTTAGTAATTTTCTAGAGTGTGAGCTATTTACATCGAAATCGAATCTGGTAACACTAAGAACCCAAAGGTTCTGGTCTACAGGGCACGCTAGTTCAATCAAACAGCGAGAAAACTGGCAATTTAAAGGATTTTTTATTAATTAAATCTTGCCTTTTAATCATCTGGGACCATGATTTACCATCTGTAGATCGACTGTCATTATATTTGAGGCAATGTCTGAATGCGGTATACCTGCAAAGCTCATTGTGCAGGAAAACCTTAACGAATACAAAATCATCTGTGAAGATCGTAAAATACCTCTCTGAGTCGTTTACCACCCAACGAGGCTTCAGACAAGGTGACAGCCTGTCAGGTCACTTTTTCAACATATTATTAGAAAACATTGTTCGTGACGCAGCAGTAAACAGAAATGACATAATTCTAACCAAGAGCCACATGCTGCTGGCATATTACAATAATATCGACATTATGGGACGAATACTGCGAGAAGACACCTGCTGCGTTTGCTAATATAGCAAAAGGAAAGAAAGAATCTAAATAAAGACAAAATTAAGTTAATTGTTTCAGCGAATAGGAATTCGATGAGATTTGGACAATCTGTGAACGTTGGTAACTTTAACTTCGAGATAGAAGAGGAATTTGAGTTCCTCGAAACCGCCATAACTAAAATGAAAGACATCAGTTTAGAAATAAAGCGAAGAATTATACTTGCCCATAGATATTATTTTGTGCTAAGAAAACAACTTAAAAAACAGGACCTTTTCTGGGCAGACAAATCTCACACTTTAAAAGGCATTTATTTTACCCATACTATGCTACGGCGCTGAGGCATGCGAACTTTCTCAAGTAGATGAAGTGGATCTTGAAGTGTTTGGTAGAAATATACCTCAAAAGATATATGGACCAATCTGTGCAGACAAATATCGGCATCGTATGAACCAAGAACTGTATAAACAATACGCTGACATCGATGTAGTCAAGCGCTTAAAAATCCAAAGACTGCGCTGGCTTGGTCATGTTGTACAAGCGAAAGAATATGCTTCAGCGAAAAAGGTTTTGGAAAATGATTCCGCGGAAGGGCGTAAAAGAGGACGACCGAAACTCTGTTGGAGAGATAAAGTTTAGGAAAACTTTTTCAATATCAATGCCAGAAACTGGAGAAGAAGCGCAGAAGATCCAAGTGTTGGGAAATCTATTCTTGGTTCGGCCAATGACCCACTTTGGTTGCTATAAATGGCCAAATATGCAAGTAAGTATTAATCATTTAACGGTGAAAAAATCTATTATAAAATATTCGTATGAAGCCTAAACTCTATTTATAAATATTTAATTGTATGTATAAATCACATGATATACGTATGTATAATACTTTGTATATTTAAATCACTAGCAAAACAAAAAGTTTAAATTAAATGATAAGTAAACTTTTTTATTTATAAGCTCTATTTAAACTACCTGCGATATCATCTGAGCTTCACAACTACGACTGATTTATATAGTGTAATAGCATGTCTGTTTTTATCTGTTAATATTTTTGTCTAATCTTTGTTAAAAACAGAATGTATTCTATTTTAAAACTATTTAACGTGTGAGTTTTAAATGTAAGGTTTTAAAAGTTACCGGATTAAATTCTTGTTGTTGTATTGCCATACATTTTATATCAGTTTAACAACTTTTATAATTAGCGGACTAGAACTAATTCCTTCGGCGTGATGTTATACTAAAAATAAGAAAATCAAATTATTTCTTGACACTCATAAAAATTTATTATTTTGTATTTAATTGACAGACACTCAACTCAGATAAGAACTCAGGTGGTGTAAATATTGCTTTATAATTTTTTGCATTTCAAATGAACTTGACATAACAAAAATAATCGAAAAATCCAAATCATTTATTATTGTTTAAGTAAAATAAATCAAAATTAATATTTTTCCTGTTGCTTAAAATTTCGATCAACGTTTCACTTTCTGACTTGAATATACCGCAGAATTACTGTGTAGTTCACCGCAAATTTAAAAATTTTAACAAAATCAAAACCATAATATTTAAATAGAATAAAAACATTAAAACGACAGCAACTGCAAGTACATCCATAATGCCTGTTAAGTTCGGGGTCTACATTTTATTAGTTTTATTTATATTTTTAATTCGACCTTACGATTCTCATGTCCGAAATATCGAGTTGATTAGTGATAACAGCCACCACAGCAGACTCAACAAGGTTAATATAAATCATATCTGGTAGTAGTTTTACTAAAGTATTTTTATAATACATACAAACAAACATACATATGTAACTGAATTACACATACATACATACCTAAAAGTGTTTCATATTTTTAAATAAATTTTCCAGACTACCGCTCTCCTACCTGTAAACACTGTGAGCATTAAATCGGTCAGTGTTTGGAGCCTGATGTGGCAAAAAAATCAGCTGAAAAGATTATAATGATCTACTATATCCATAGCTGCCAGATAGTTTTGATTCAATTCCGTTAAATCTGAGGAAAAAAATCGTCAAAGCAACTCTTTGAAATCGTCAACATTAAAATTTTTGTTTTTTTATAATTTTTTATTTAATATTAAAAAAACTCGGAATACAAAATGTTAACAAGTAGTTCCTTAAAAAAATTTTAACAAATTTAAAAGCAAAATTTATAGTTTTAGGCAAAATAAACTGCAAAAAAAAAATAGAAAATCTGTGTCAATATTTTAAATTTTTTTCAGATATAGTTATTTGACACAAATAATTATTTTTGTTGTAAAACACATTTATTTGAAACAATAAGGACCACTTTCGAATAATTTATTTTACAGATATAATTTGTAGGGACTCTCTTTCAGCTATTTTTATATACTATGTTTGTAAACAATGTAACTAAAGTCTTTTATTTTTTATACATAATTTTAGATAAACAAACTAATTTAAAAAAAAATTTCTTTTCCCGTCATTGATTTAACTAAAGCCACGAATCTTTAACGTTCAAAAATCTCCAGATTCGGTCCGAAAATCGTCCAATCGTCAAAAGCTTATTTTTTTTACCAAAAATCGCCAAAATAAATCGATTAATCGTTAAACCTGGCTGTTACTATATCAACCAGATGATAAGGAAATGTCTACGTCTGACCAAACTATGTATGTTTGTATGGGTTTATTTAAAAAGCAAATTATTAAATATTTTTTTAATCTTTTTGAATCTTTAACAAATAAATACATTTAAAAAAAAAAAACAAATTAAAAACAAGTTATTTATTAATAAAAAGAAAAACAAATAAAATAATTTCTAATTAAATATTTTTTCATATTACATATTTAAAAACATTTAAACATTTGTTTTGATTATCCAATGTTCACAAATAAAAATTTAATTTAGTTTATTTGAGCATTCCAACCTAAATTTTTATAAAGAACTTTTTTCATTTTTTATTGTGATTTATTTTTAAAGTAGTTGAAACCCAACAAAGGGCTTGATTTGTAGTCACTACAATAGAATTAAATATTTGGTCTGCACGCAGTTGCGCCAAATGGTTTCGTATTATCAGCACCGCACTCATTTATTTTAGGTCCCACCTTAATAGCTGCTGGAGACACCCGCCTAATTACTCCTAGAGATCGCGTTTTCTGCAATGTTAAATATTGAACCTTAATATTGCCTTAGTATGTATAAATCCATTTCAATCTTATTGGGATTTTTATGAAATTTCTACTTAAGTCTACGAAAAAAAATCACTTCAACCAGTTTTTTCCTAATCGGTCTATAATTTACCATGAGCGCCTTATAAGCTCTACTTCAAAAAATCACGTAGACTTGAATACAAAATTTTTTTGAGGTGTCGAAAGGCGAAAGAAATAAATTGTTATTTTATTGTTAAAAAGATTTCTGATTCCACTTATTTACTTAAAATTGTTCCGCGCGCTCATGTTAAATTTAGTTTTATTTTTGTGGCAGTAAATATGAACAACTTGCTTGTTAAAGTTAAGAAAGTCTTGCCTATGAAAATCTATCTGTAGATATTATTTTTAATTCTACTCTCTGAAGAACAAAATTAAATTGAAAAAAAAATCATTAGTAGAATAAGTCTAGAAATTGTGGAAATAAGTTAAATATTTTAATGAATTTTCTTGTAAGAAGTCTTAGAATTTCTGCTTCTTTTTAACCTTTTTATTTGTCAATTTAACGTGTAAATGTTTTTATTTAAAATTTTAAATGTATTTAACATTTTATGCAATAAAAAATGTGTTCGTAATTACTTTCATTGTTGTTAAATGTGGGTGGATTTTTTTTTTTATTTTAACTTCACGGTGTTGACAGTCTTTTGAAATATTTTGTTGTTGGTACTTATGTTTAAAGTTTTATTCCAGACGGAAGTTATTACAACTTAGAAAACAATTAAAAACTCATTTACTAACTTAATACTTACACTTACGTTTGTCAAACGAAAGAACAAAGAAATTTAATTTCACACTTTAAATGTTCTTACATTCAGATGTAAGTATTTACATATAAATAACGAACAAAAACAATTTCTTTGTTTTTTAATTTTTAACATTTTTATATTTTAAATGTAAGCAATTATTTTCTAAATAGTTTTTACCTATTATAAGACGTATTTTTATCATCAACAGACGTTTGACATTTTCAGCAATGGCAAGTAACAGCAATGACCTTTCTTTAGCGGCATTTTAGCATTAAATGTTTCATTAAATTAAAAATTTATTTTATTTTTATTTTTTTATTAATTCTTTTAACCAGAAAAATTCAATCAATTCGCATGTGACACAAAAAAAAAACTCAACTGGCATTTAAAAATTCATACAATGTATTAAATCGGTGTCGTTGCCGTCTTATTGAAGCCTTTTTTCTGCCAGCTCTTGCACAGTGGGACTGCTTAAGGAATAAAACTTGTAGTTGTCCTGTTGTCGTGTATTTCTTTTAGGCAAGTTTGTCTAGTCCAAATGATTGTTTGTTTGTTTTGTTGTCCGTTGCATGTATAATGGAATAAAATCAATTAATGTGCTGTTTATAAAACCGTTTCGCCTTTCGTGTTCTAAAAACAGCACATAACTTGCTGAATGGTATTAACAATTCGTAACATGCTTCTCAATAAGTCAAAGGTCTTAAGTTTCAAATGTTGATATTTACAAATATTTTTTTCTATATTTTTATGTATAATCATGGATTAGTTTAAACAAAATTTTTGTTACTCTTGATAGTGGTGGCTTAATTGATGATGACAGTACTATGAACTACACATTACATCCCATTATTAGAGGTTTATTTAGTAAAAAAATCTCAAGTTTGCCTTATTGTATATATCAAATTCTTTTTTTTTTTTTTGCAAATAAGCCAATTAATGTTAATCGTCTTTTCACTCTATTAGTGTTAATTTTTAACATAAAAAAATTATTCAAAAAGCAAGTTTTTACTAATACAAGCTGAGTAGAAGGCTTTTCTAAAGCAGTTACGACTTTTTTTATACCCTTTACATTAGTGATAAGGGTATATATAAGTTTGTAATTCCATTTGTAATTTCCTTAATATCTATTTGCGATCCCATAATTTATATATTTTCTTAATCCTCATAGATAGGAAAGTTGATTTAGAATTGTCCGTCTGTCTGCCCATCTGTCCGTTAATCTGTTAAAGTTAATTTTCTAAAACTCTTTGGTACTTTTAAGACCTGTTTGTAGTATCGGAACATCAGCTATACTTGTGCAAATTTTGCTATTGAAATTCAAAAAATCGCCCGATAACTGACAGAGATATAAGCCAGAAACCAAGGCTACTTCCGTTTATTTCTTTAAAATTTTAACATTAAAACCTCTACAACTGCTTCGGAGTTGAACCTACACCAGCGCAGTGTAAGACCGACTCCCATTAATTATCTTCACGAACATTTTCATAGAACATATCAACACCCCACTTTCGCCCCATAACAGGACTGCCATACAAAGTTTAATTTTATTAAATTATTTTAAAATCGCTCCCGCAGCTTCCAGGGTGCTCCTACAAAGGTCAAATGTAAAAACGACCCCAATTAATTTTTCCTCTCAAACAGTTTTGTGGAACATACTTACTTTTTATTTCCAGCTTCTAACAGGGTTGCCACACAAAACTTTAAAAAATTAATGCAAAAACCCCTACAACTTCCCAGGAGCCGCCCTAAAAGGAATCGAATGTATCACAAACCCCAACTGGTTTTCTCTCCCAAATATATTCCTAAAATATAATTACCCTCTACCGCCCTCACGTAGGGGGGTTGTAATACAAAATTTACAAAAACGATGTAAAAACGCCCATAACTTACTTAAAGCCGGCCTTAGAGAAATAAAGTGTACGACCGATCCCCATTAGTTTTCCCTACCAAACATATTCATAGAACATACTTACCTCCTTCTCCATTGCCTTAGAGGGCTCCCATGCAAAGTTTGGAAAATTTTAATAAATCCTTCCCTACAGCTTCAAAGGTGTCCGTGGATTGGTCGAATGTATGACTGACCCCAACTCTTTTTCCTTGCAATCATTTTCCTAAAACATTCTTGCCTCCCATCTCCTCCCCCTAAGAGGGTTGCTATACAAAATTTGAAAAAATTAGGGTAAAAGCCCCTACACGTTGTAACGGGTATATAAGATTCGGCACAGTTGAATATAGCGCTCTTACTTGTTTTATTTAGTTAAGTTCGTTCCTTTTTGTATCTCAATATCTTCTTCCACTTTTCTTTTGTTTGTTAGGATCAGCAACTCGTTTGTTTATGTCCTATTGCGCCAATATAGACGCAGTATGCGTTAAAGTCACTGATTAGCGATTGCGTGCAGTTTTTTATGCACCTCAGTTCCATTTTGTGAAGCTATACAACCGTATTAGTTTTTCGCTTTGGTCATATAAATGGAATTTGGTGTTATGACTGCTAGCAAAAATATTTAACGCCATAAATTTTAATACATATTTACTATTGATTGTCAGAAGTGTTGTGATGTTTTTGACAATTTGAATTAGATTTGTCAATCTGATGTTGATGTAATTGACTTTTGTGTCTCTGATAATTTTTTTAACTTTACCTGAATATCTTAAAAATGGCAAGAAATAACCTTATGTTGTATGTGTAGTCAAAAACATTGAAGCAGATATCTAAGGAACACTGTATGCTAAAATGTTTGTCTTCTACATGGCAAAGCCCAGAATCAGCATGAATAAAATTGGTGAAAAAATTTTACTTTTTCTTATACGGCATGAAGAGCCCCTATAAAGTTGACGATTAAGAACAATGATCTTATCCGAAATGCCACTTACTTAAAGAATATCCCACAGTGCATCTCGCGGTGTGGTATCGACATTTTTTTAAGTCGAAGGCAAGCAAGTTGAAAGGTATTTATAGTGCCCGAGCTTACAGCAAACACTTTGAAGCGATTAGGCATTACAAATTTCTTACTTTTTTAACTACGATTACATACCATCTATATTACTAAGCATTAGTTACATAATGAGTTATTTCTTATCTAAAATTTAGGCAGATAGTTTTAGTTTGACAATTCCTTAGCTTATTCTTACTTAATATTTTAATCCAGTTTTAACCAAAACATCAAATAAAAAACTTCAAATGCAACAATGAGTAACTGGGGTCCCCAGGAAAAGGTTATTCTAATGCCAATTAAGTAATGTCTTATGTAAGTCCCTCTTTGTAAGCGAACATGGAAAGTACTTATTTAACTCCCTCTTTGTAAGCGAGCATGGTAAATACTTGCATCCAATGTCATCGCCATGTTAAAATAATAGATTAAAATGCTAATGAGTAAGAATTTTTTGGATTTTAACTCATTACAAAGCAATGCAAAGTTTTGCTGGGCTTGTTCGCGTCGCAATATTTTTTCCCTAACTAAGCATATTCTATTGAGTAGTAAGGTGGCCATCAGTTTCGCAATATAATGGATTATCCAGTTTTTGCGTTCCTTTAGGTCATCGTAGTTTGCGCAATATTTCTTCATTTTACATATTCCTGCATAATTAAATCACTTATGTCGTCATTTAAGTATGCTCTTAAAGTAGATCTGGAAGAATAGACTGCCGCTTGGTCTTCCAATCGTGTCACTTTTAATGCTCAATTGCGGCCGGACTGAGTTTAAAAGTTCCAGCCAATAGTTAGTGGCCTCTGGCGATATCTGCACCACGCCAAGGCCTTTCATCCCTTAAAAATCCTAGGAAAAGTTTGCTTATTATAACGTCCTTAATTTGGTTCCTTGTCAACCTGATTGGGGACTGCCACGTGTTCTTGTGTATGTTTTTATGTATAAAACTGGTGCCACCGAAATACAAACAGCTTTGGCACAGATCTCCCTTGATTAAAAAAACGGCTATTTTCGTTATCAGAATAAATGAAGACATATAAACGAAGTCACTACTAAGCCAAAGTTTTTATCTTATAACTGTTTATAAGGAGCAATCTCACGGTAAACTTGATCTTATTTAAATAATAGAGCTCTTATCTTCCATGTTCCAACTGTGGTGTGTTTAATAAAATCAAAGTTTTTCAAAGTATAGGGAGAATTTCGTTTGAACTCATAATTATTTCGGTAACATTTTCTTTAATTCTTTGGGCTTCATGCTGCACCATCCCTTATCCTTTTATCCAGGTGTGTACCAACTAATCGTACAAAATACGACTAGACGGAGTTAAATAAGACAACGCTGCCATATTCAAACACGCTTTTACAATAAAACATTCATCTAAGTGCAATTTGCCGGCCGGCATATCGTCGTTGTTTATTTATTGTGTTTTATCAAACACACTAATCCTATGCTTTTAGAACACGATACTGAATAACAACGATGTAGCAACATTTGTTGACCTAACATCCATTTTATAGCAAATGAGGGTTTTCACACTAGACTAATTTTTAATCCGCACAACTTTTGTTCTTTCGTATTTACACTAGGTTAATTATGCTGGCATAAAATTATGCACGTATGCACAGCTTTGTGTGTGTTAGTAAAAAAACTCAGAACCTGTGTTTTCATAAGTGTGTATGTTTAAGTTTTGTTCTGCTTGTGCGGGGTTAAAGCTGGTTGAAAAATTGTGCCAACCAAAAACCACTCTCTTCACCGAAAAAGCCTACAAACTGAGATTTTATGCCAGCAATTATTCCTTTTTTATGTAAAAAATTCACTACAAAACTACCAACCAAAGAGTGCCAACGAGAATTTGTAATTTGGAATTTTCCAGTATTATTCTTCAATTAACAATTATTATTATAAAAATAACTATGTATGTAAAAAGTTCGTTAAAAATAGTTTGAAAAAAAATTGTATTTTTGTAGCATTGATAACAATTTTTCCAATATTAAAGAACATATGATTTATAGCTTATCTATTATGATTCTGTTTATCACAAAATAAACTGCATTACGTCGTGATTAGAACAAATAATTCAAGTAAAATTTTAACCATTAATCTTTAAGTAATAAATTTACAACTCATTAGTTTTAGTCTTAATTATATGATAATTTCATCATTTCAGAAACAAATACATATTATTTAAATATCTACAAAAATACTAATTTATCATTTTTGACAGAAAAAAAAACAAATTTCTTAATATTATGAAAGTTTCTTAAAGCGTAATTTCAGTATAAATATGTAGCTTCAGTTTGTATTCAAAATTATAAGTTTTCCAACATCAACGCTAATAATATGAAATTATTTCTAGTTTTTTCGGTGGCCTTAGCTTTAATAGCTTTTGCTCAAGCTCAGGTATTTATCTGTATCATATACTTTAAAATTCTTCATATTCTTGTGGTTTTTATTTTAACAGAATAAATTTTATTTTACAGGAGGCAACCACTGAGGGTGAGGGAGCTTCTGAAAAACCATCAATGCAGCAAAGGCCTTTTGGATTTCCTTTACAATTTCCACATTGGCGACCAATTATTCGTCCTCCCATCAATTTTTATCCAAGAAAGGTTTTATTCGATTTAATTCAAAATAATCATTTTAGTTCAAATCCTATTGACCCCTTCTCAACTACAACTACAACAACTACTTATTAAAATTTCTTATATTTAATTATATCTTAAAATCCATTAAAAAGTTTAATATATTTTTTAAAGGTCACAAAACAACTTTTCTATAAAAGCTCGTTAATTAAATTAAAAAAATGTTTATAAATACGGATTTTCAAAATTTTTTTAATAAAATTTAAACTTTAGCAAATCTGTGTAAACATATTATAAAAATAATGAGTAAGTTTGTCTGCTTGTTTGTGAAGCAACTAAGCGGTCTTAACGATTTTTAATTATTTACAACAGTAAACTGCTTACAATTTGTTTTCGTAGCACTTGATCCTTGTAAACGAAGCCCAATCGACTCTTAAGCTGAAATCCCATGGCACGCGTCAACGTCGCAATGCGTTGTGGCCTCCTGACCTTTTTGCACGTTGTTGCGTCTCAAGTTACATGCAACGCTTTGACGCATTTAATTTTTTTGTTTTTATCAGAAAATCGCCTTTTGTTAAATTCCATGTCTGATAATGTGCGGAAAATTATTTCTATTAGACAACCAGCCAACTTATTGGCCCGGTGAAAAAAACTCAATTCCAGGCTTCATTGATTTCACCGAAACAAAAAGTATATTCCCGGAACATTTTAGAGCTCAAGCTTCGTTAGATCTATCTTTAGAACCCTCTTCTACTACTATTTGCAGTAATCACCAAATTACAACAAGGGATTGCTTCTTATCTAAAAAAGTAAACTGTTAAAAGTATTTTAGCATCCCTGCTTAGAAAAGCCTTAAAATTTCCAAAAGACATCAATTGTTGCCTGAAATAATAGCCAAAATGAACAATTGAAAAACGCTGCTAGACATGCTTCTTCTACAAATAATCGGACTACACACAGCAAATTTTTTTTAGGCGCTATGAAAAAGCTCTTGTCTGGAAAAATATTAAAACCCTGAAGGAAATAGCAAAAGAACTAAGCCTGAAGAAATGTAAAAACCAACTTTGAATTTCGGGAGAGGCACAAAACGGAATCACTTCAGGACAGTCATGACAACTCTTGCATTATCAAAAGCACTGTGATCACATATAAATATGATAGAAAAGCGTGAAAATTAAAAAAAAAATCCGGGTAAAACAGCACAAAATAATCACCCCTATTCTGCATTTCGATTCGAATCGAAATTCTCTCCGCCGCAAATAGGGGTATTTTCCCATTCTAGCCGGATTTCTTTTTATTTTTTACAATAAAGCTTCTTAAAAATTACTGAGTGCTCTTAGATTGATGAAACTTGACAGAAACATGTATTGTAGTCATAGGCATCTAAGGATTAAAAAATAATAAAAATCGAACCAAGGGGGGTAAAGTTCCCTTTTAGAAGAACTTATACTACCTCTGAAAAATTAAAATTTTTTTTAAGTTTTTAATACTATTAAAATGCAAATGCAACTTTAAACGTAATAAAAAGCTTAACAAATCTACACTTGGACAGTGTCGTCCTCTCCCCTTTCGTGGGCGGCGGCATAAAGTAAAATTTACAAAAATAATGTATATGTATAATAAAAATAATGGAAAACTTACACCCAAATACTATAAAAGTAAATTTTTTAAGCTTTTATGGGTAGGGGCAGAAATGCCCCCAAACCCCACCCCCCGGAACGGCCCTGTACAAAAAATTTTTTTATAAATTTTGCTAATTTTCACCAAAAATGTATTTTTAAGCTTGTTTGTCGCTTTGTTTGTAATTTAATGTATAAAATTTATCTGAAAATAAGTAATTTATATATAAAAATAACTTATTTACAGAAGTAACAATTAATTTAAAGTTCACACAAATTTCTTTCTAAAAATCGCAATTTCTCCTCAACAGATTTATCTTTACATTCATTTACTATTTGTAATAACTCTTATCTTTTATAATTTTTTTCCATTTTACTTTCGTAGTTTTAAAAGTGTCCTGAAAACAGTTTCGTGCAATAACCACAATATATGTACACTAACCAAACAAGTACTTGAAGCACAGATTTGTTTCTCAATTTTTAAAGGTTTTGAAGGCAGGAAAATTTATTTTTTTTGCATAAAATAGCGTTATTAAGAAAGTTGTCGCACAGGTATTATCAGTTTAGGGACGAGTAAAAACTACTGCCTCGCACATTCCTTTTTACACATGCAATGTCAGTGTAAAACCCAATTTAACCTGTTAAAAATTAATTTCAATTTACCTGTAATAATTTAAATAAAAAACATTAAAAAACAATTAATTATCCAAACTTTTTTTTTTTTTTATTATAAATAGTTATCTTCATCTAAGCGCAATTATATCCCTCCTTTTTAGACGGGAGTGTCCACTATGTTGCAAGATACTTCGAGCGAGCGGGTTTGAATGTGTTTCCAGCTTATTTAAATACTTGTCCACATATTTCAGGATTTCGAATTTTACAAGTGGAACTTCTAGATCCTTATGAATGTTGCTGTTTTCGACATACCATAGAGCACCAGTTATCATTCTTAGGATTTTATTTTGACGGCGTTGTATTTTTTCTATGTTAGAGGCGGAAGCAGTGCCCCATAATTGTATACCGTAGCACCAAATTGATTTTAAAATTGAGTTGTATAGTAGAAGTTTACAATCCAGATGAAGCACAGAGTTTCTACCCATAAGCCAGTGGATTTGTGCAGCTTTAAGTTTCATTTGCGTCAGCTTTGCATCTATATGAGGCTTCCATGTGAGGCGGCGATCCAGGTGAATACCAAGATATTTTGTCTCGGATCGTTGAGGCACCAAATGGTTGTTAATAGTGATTGGAGGGCACGTTTCTTTGCGTAAGGTAAAAGTTATGTGAGTACATTTTTGTTTATTTATCTTTATTCCCCATAACCTTGCCCATTTCTCAACTTGGCTAACGTGTTGTTGCAGTTGACTCAAAGCCTCTTTAGGGTCTTTATCAATACTGAGAAAAGCAGTATCATCAGCAAATGTGGACATGTGCGTAAAACAGTTGGTTGGCATATCTACTGTGTAAAGCAAGTACAAAATTGGACCTAGTATACTCCCTTGAGGTACACCAGCCCCTATTGGTTGGGAACAACTCATTTGGTTTCCCTCTTTGATCATAAATTGTCGACCGGTTATGTAATTTTCTAGTAGGTTGAAAATATTAGCTGGAAGGTTTAGCTTTAGTTTGTTTAACAGGCCTTCGTGCCATACTTTATCGAATGCTTGAGAGACATCTATAAAAAGCGCGCAGCAGTACTTTTTTTCCTCGAAAGTTTTTCTTATAACCTGCACCAGTCTGTGAGTTTGTTCGATTGTGCTATGTTGACTTCTAAAACCAAATTGGTGATCTGGGATGCAGTTGTTATCATTAAGGATCGGACTCAGCTTGTTTTTAAGCAGCTTTTCGAATAGTTTCGCCAAAGTTGGTAACAAACTTATAGGCCTATAAGACTCCACCTTCGAAGGATCTTTACCAGGCTTGGGAATCATCTTCACTAAGGCAACTTTCCATACTGGTGGAAAGTGTTCAAGAATAATTCTTTTATCTGTAAAGGGTAGCTCTAAAAGCATTTTGTTGCTTATTTTATCAACGCCAGGAGCTTTTTTGTCATTTAGGTTAGCGATTGCCTCTATAACATCTGAAAATTGGAAACGTATTTCTATAGGACGTCTAGCTACAACAGGCGGTAATTCTCTCACGTCAGTGCATTAATTGGAAGTGAAGACGTTCCTTAAATGGCTTGCGAACAGATCGCATTTTTCTTCGTCATTTCTAGCCCAGGATCCTCTCAGGTTACGCAGTGGTGGTTTTGCGATTACGGGTCTTTTAAGACGTCTGGCTGTTCGCCATAGAGAATAGTTTGTTTGAGGAGTCGCGTCTAGACCTTCCAGGTATTCCTTCATTGATGACATTCTATGTACTTCCAGCATGTTTTTTAATCGGTTTGTACATTCCTTCAGCCTATTTTTAAGTAGGGGCGATCTATACTTTTGCCATTCTCTTCGGGCTCTCCTTTTTTCAGATAAGAGCTTTTCAACATCGGTTGAGTAAATTTTGTTGTATCTGGCCTGACGGTAGGTAGAAGAAGCATTTTCAACGGCTTTTTTAATATTTTCATTGAGGCTACTAAGGCACTCATCGATTTCCTCGGAAGTTTTTAAAGATTGGTGTTCCGAACAGTGCGTGCTGATAAATTTTTTTGTATTTTAACCAGTTTATTCTTTTTGGCAGAAAAATATCACTATTTGCAATTTGGTGAGGACTGCAAATAGTAAAAATTGTGGGTGAGTGATCAGAAGATAAATCCAAGGAGGGTTGAGCCTCAATAAGCTCAGGGGATATGCCTTTTGCTACGCCAAAATCTATTACGTCTGGTATTTTATTGTGGTCAGTTGGCCAATATGTTGGTTGCCCAGTTGAAATAACGTGAAGTCTCATTTCCGATACAGAACCATACAAGACACGACCTCTGGGACTTATTAGGCGGGAGCCCCAGTATGTGTGTTTAGCGTTATAGTCTCCAGCAGCTATAAAGTGAGGACCTAAAGATTTGTAAAAACTGTTGTACTGATCCTTCGTTATGGAGAATCTGGGTGGACAATAAACTGACGAAATAACGAGATTATGGTAAAATTCATCGATGCAGACGTTTGTTGCTTGTATATAACTTTCGGAGAGACCACCCATCCACTGGTGTTTGATTCTTGATTTAATTAATATAGCTGAACCACCACATGACCTATCTCTGGGATCTTTTGAATCATAAAAAGTATAGCCACTTATTTTGAAAGTGCTTCCAGATGTCATATGAGTTTCGGAAATCAACATGACATCGATTTTTTGGTGTGTTAAAAAGTATTCGAGTTCGCTTTTGTGTTGGCGGATGCCGTTTGCGTTCCAGAAACAAACCTTGAGGCAGTTCATGGTCTTTTAAGCATAGCCTGCAGAAGAGCAGACTGCATTTTTTGCATTTCTTGCATTATGCCGGCCATTTGCGTCATAAACTGCGTAAATTGTTTGACCATATTGTCAATTACGGCTTCCAGGCGGCTAAAATCGGCTCCGGTTGGTTCGCTTGTTGGCACTTCTTGTTGTGTTGTAGGCTCGGTAGACTTACGTGCATTAGGCTGGTTAGACTTTAATGCAGCGGCGTAAGAAACTTGATTTGTAGTTGGTTGTGCTAACGGAGGCATATTTGTAGGTGGTATATCTAAAGGCTGGGGAGGTGCAGGAACTATTTTCGGCTTAGCTGAGCGCATAGCTGAATTAAAAACAGGGCAACCTCTATAGTTGGCAGTGTGGTTTCCCCCGCAGTTGCTGCATTTCTTCATCCTAGGATCATCTTTTGGCTTGTCGCACTTGGTCGTATCGTGCAGATGCCCACACACAACACAAACAGTAGGCAGCTTACAATAAGCTTTAGTGTGGCCATACTCCTGGCAGTTCAAGCACTGTACGCGCCCAGATCGCTTATGTGGCACTTCCACATTAACTCGTCGGTGCATAATATATTTTAAATCATAGATGGGGTGAGTTTCACTTTTTTTCAATTTGATATCACCAGGCTGAGGCTCCACTCGGAATAATGGTTGGGGGTGTTTTTCCCTGTTTCTCATATTGGATACCCTCCTAACCATAAACCCTTTGCTTAATAAACTGGTCTTGACCTCTTCTGGGTCAACATTAGAATCAATGCCTTTAATGACTACCTGAAGGCCTTTTGCGGTCTTGAGTCGGTAGGTATAGAAGTTTTTGTTAAGTTTTTTGAGCTCCGAAACCGTAGCGCGGTAGGCGTTTTCATGGTTCACTTGAATTTTTGTCTCAAATATGTTACCGCGTTTAACGTTTGAAACATAAAACTTATTTTCCCCAATCAAACCGACTAAAAACTTTACGAGATCATTTGAGTTTTTTTCCCTTAAATAAATGGGAGGTGGCTTGAAGGACTTTCTTTCACTAACGGGGGCCTCATTATCCTCTTGTAAAATTGTAAAACGATTTTGCGATGAGGTTGGCCTTTCATCGTCTTTTAATATTTTTGCAGGTTGAGATGCTTCTGCCGATTTAGGGCTTCTTCCCCTTTTAAGAACTGTCACATAGCGGTCCATCCATACCTGGATCTTAGGTGCCGGTGCAGAAATTAAGCTTGATGCGGCTTTAGCAGCTGCAGGTTCAGTTCCAGAATTTGATAATGGTGACCGCGACAAAGATGGTACCTCAGAATTTTTTTTAAGACCCACAAGATGAGAAAAAACAGAAAAAGTGAAATTTTCAAAAATTCGCCAAAAAAAATGGCGTAAAAACGCGCAACGTTTTCTTTTTTCGTCTAAAAGTAGAGATTTCAGGTTTTATTGTGATGAAAAAGATTTTTAGGATAATGAGTACCATCACTTTCAAAAACCTTTTGATTTTATTTTTTTTAGTCAAAAAGTGAACAAAAAAACCTCTTTTTTTAATTTCGAAGGAATTTTTTTAAAATAAAACTTAAAAAAAAAATAAAAAAAAATTAAATTATGTACCTGCTTATATAATCTTTCGCAGAGAAAAAAAATCAATGTAAAATCTTTTTTTGTTTAGCTACAAAAAAATATATTGTAAACCTCTCAAAACCATCAAAAGTTAATAAATTGCGGGCAAATTTACTTTACTTTCCTGACTTTGACAGTGCCTTAAAACGATAAATTGTAAGCAAAAGATTTGAACAAAAAAATATATTGTAAACCTCTCAAAACCATCAAAAGTTAATAAATTGCGGGCAAATTTACTTTACTTTCCTGACTTTGACAGTGCCTTAAAACGATAAATTGTAAGCAAAAGATTTGAAAATTCACTATCCGATACAGAATTTCGTTATCTGTCGAGCTCAGTACTTAAAATTTTACATTTCTTAAATTTCCATTTTGGCTTAATGTCCGGCTAGATTGGCAAAATGCCCCTATGTGCGCCGGCCTTCTTCATTGTGGAATAGTTTGGCCACAAATAACTTTTTCTTAGTATATTTTGGATTTTTTGCCTTTTTAAACTAAAATCTTCTGCGTCTTAATATTAAAACTGGAAAAATTAATTTTAATATCTATTTTGGTATATTCGTATTTGCATGCGGAATCGTAATCGAAACTCAGAATAACTACCAATAAATACTCCTTATTATTGATGCTACAGCCCTATGTTCCTTCTAGGAATTTAATGGATTAAATATATAAATATTATTGTTGCTGAACAACCAATAAATAACAAATACTTGAATTTTATATAAAGATCGGATTGTTTCTTTAAATAAAATAAACAGAAACATACTAACACAATGCGCAACAGCAAAAAAATACACAGGCGACACAGTATACACAGAAAAAAGTTGAATTGTAGAATCAGTTACAAAATATATATTGTATTATATTTTGTCTGGCTAAGGACCTACAACGGAAATTGTTAATTAAGACAAACAATTTTGCAAGATTTTAATTAAAAAAATAATAGTTTTAGTTTCAGTTAAAAAAATTTGTTGGACTGGTTAAATATTTGAATTGTCTAGGCGATAATTTTGCGTTGGTTGAATTCCACTAACAAAGGATAATTAAACCCTATACCCAGTTTGAAAAGATTGGGGACAGTTTTTTTTAATGGGCTTTAAAACTTTCGGAAAATAAGTAGACCACTCAAAAAACGGTGTCACAAGTTTTAGATTTTATTACTCAGTTTGGTGAGATTGGTGACCATGGTGAACCCCTCAAAAAATGGTGTAATTACTTTTTGTTCAATTGCTGAATATATGATTTTAACGCCAAAATATATTTTGCAATATCGTACCTAAGATTCCAAATAATAAATCCTTTTACACTTTTAAAAAAATTTTTTTTTCTGGACTTTTGTTATTTACAAATTTGTTATTCCTAAAAAATTAAATAAAAAAAGTCCTGAAGTATCAAAATTGCAACTCCGATTAAGGAGCATTTACCTATTAGGGTCTTAAATCTTAAAAAATCGTTGGAAACAGGTCTATTTATTTTTAGAGCAAAATATTGCGCTTTCTTAATTTTTTTCTATCGTGTATAGCTTAGAAGTTATTAATATTCCGTTTTTTCCATGTTCGGCCTATTTTTACCCCTTCTGTTCTAAGTTTTCCGAAATCCCGTCGTAATGGATTTATGGATTGTAAGGGGTACCCACAGTTCAAATTTGGCTGCTTTTAAAATTTCAACGAGAAAATGCAAAATAAAATACATTGAAACTTTAAGAGATAATTGCAAATATCTTCATGAAAAGATTTCATCGTGTATGTCTGGAAATAAATAAAACTTTCAAATTAAATCAAAATAAACACGCAGAATATTTTTATAGAAAAAAACACTTTAATGTGAAGCTTGTTTTTACCTTCTATTGAATAGAATATCTAACGGCGATCTTTATTAAGTTTCAACGAATGTACTTTTGTAAGCCAAAGTGCACAAAATGTACGAACACAAATCAGGCCCACTGTAACTATACTTCACGAGTAATATAATGATTTATAATGAGACAAAAATAAATCAGTATCAATTGCTTATCTGTGTTCAGCTCATCTGTTGTTCACAATAACTTTGAAAGTAATATTTTAAAAAATAAAAATGAATTTTAGTTTTTTTTTTATTTTATTTCTATTAAATTTATTTTTAAACGCAAAAAGTGATGCGCCCCTAAACAGATTACAACAACAACAACATAATAAAATTGTTTGTTTTGTGTTCTTTATATAAGAGAAATTAAATAATTTTTCTAATCGCATTTTAGTTCAGAAACTTTAAACGTATGGAACGATCACCCGACTTTGATACAGTTTTAAAGCCGCTCGATTTTTGCCAGAATAACAAATGCGAACGTCAAAAGATTGAGTTTCCAGTTTGGGACGATGCTAAAGGGGCATATATTGCGGAAACTTCAGATTCATAAAGTGATTTTTGTTATATCATATTAGTCTTTTGAATTTACTAAGATCTATTCTAATATGCAATACCCTTTTTTACTATATTATTTAAATTAACATTTAGTTATAGTACAAATGCCAAAAGTATAGCCTGTTTTACACGGACTGTTATTTTCACATGGCTTATACAAATCATCACCGTAAAATTGGTACGTATGTAGATTTCAGTTTGACCTTTTTTTAAAAAGTGTTTGTGTAAGATAACAATTTTACAACTAACGAAAATTTTAACCTCCTGGCGACTGTCATTTTAAATTTATAAATATTTTACACTCTTAATAATTTTGATTTCATTTCTTTAGAACTTGTGCTTAGACTCATTAAGTCGTTTATTAGAGTTATTTCAACAAAAAATAAGTTTTTTTTATGGATGATTGTGCCATGACGCGCTTCATTTGCTATTATACCCTTCACATAAGTGACCCTTGATATAAGTTTGTCATTAAGTTTGTAATTTGTTTAATATCCACCTGCGACCCCATAAAGTATAAATTTATTTTATTGGTCCTTGTAGATGGGGAAGTCGATTTAGCGGTGTCCGTTTGCTCGTCTGTCCGTATTATGGTTGAAATCAAGTTTTTTACGCCCTCCAATGTCGAATATAAACCCGTAAGTGGTATCAAACTATCAGAAGTATCTCCAGGAAAATTGTTACTAAACTTGTTAACTGACTGAGATATAAGCCAAAAACCAAGACTACTTCTCAGCAAAAAACAATAGAGATTTTGGAAGCAGTACATACATTTTCTAGTATACTAATGCGCTTCGCAACAAGCACTTATCGTTTCCCTTTACAAATGCAATAGTGTATGGCAGTAAATTTTAAAATTTTACTCTTTTACACACTCTCTAACTGAAGTGCATACTAAGAAACACTTCTGTAAGGCAGTGAGTTAAAAAAACATTAATTTTTCGTCAAGTAACAAACATAATAACACGGCAAAACATTTATTTCGATGACGCAATTGATTTCAACAGCTAAAGAAGCACCAAAGTTAGATAAATTAACTGCAAATTTATAGCGCCAAAATAAGCACTTAACACGAAATGCAATTAAGTGGGACATCACAAATAAATATCATGACATACGTAAGCAGGTGTGTAAGCTTTGCTGTTCGATATTCCCTTACAAACCTAGATACGGAGAAGCAGCAGTTTTTGCTGGGTTATAGCTATTTCTCTAAAATTTGTTCAATGTAAGACCGACTCCAATTAATTTTTCCTCACAAACATTTTTGTGAAATATACCTACACCCTATCTCTGATCCCTAACAGAGTTGCCATACAAAGTTTAATTTTTCAAAAATTTTTTAGTCGCTCTCACAGCATCCTAAAACAGTCAAATGAAAGATCGACCCCAATTAATTTTTCCTCCTAAACATGTTTGTGGAACATACCTACCACCAATCGCCAGTCCCTAAGGCGGTTGCTATACAAAACTTAAAAAAAAATAGGGTAAAAACCCCCTTCAACTTTTTCAATCCAAAACTATTACTAGAACATGCCTACCCCCTATCAGCATCATCTAAAAGGGTTGCCATGCAAAATTTACAAAAATGATGTAAGAATGTCCATAACTTCCTTAAAGTCTGCCTTAAAGAAATAAAGTGAACGACCGACCCCCATTAGTTTCCCCTCTTAAACATATTCCTTCAACATGCTCAACCTTTATCTTTACCACCTAAGGGAGATGCCATACAAAATTTAAAAAAAATAGGATTAAACCCCCTTCAACTTCCCTGAAATCACCCTTAGGGGAATAAAATGTATAAGTTTTTTCTCCCAGACATATTCTTAGAATATACTTACCCCCTATCTCCATCATCTAAAAGGGTTGCCATATAAAATTCACCAAAATTATGTGAAAACGCCCATAACTTTCCCAGATTCGGTCTAAGAGATATAAAGTGTAGAAGCGACCCCATTATTTCTTCTCCCAAAAATATTCCTAGAACATACTTACCCCCTATCTCCATCGCCTAAGGGTGCTCCCAAACAAAATTTGGGAAATTCTAATGAATCCCCACCCCTATAGCTTTCAGAGTGCTTGGGATAGGTCATATGTAGGGCTGACCCCAACTCATTTTTCTTTGCAAACATTTTTGTATAGCATACTTATCCCCTATCTTCGCCCCCTAAGGGGGCTGTCATACAAAATTTAAAAAAAATAGAGTAAAAACCCCTACAACTTCCCCGTAGTCACCCTTAGAGGGCAAAATATGACACCGACCCCTATTTAAAAATTAAAAATATTTCCTAAATAAAAAAATGGATAAAAATTAAAAACAAATTCAGGGTTTTGAAAGGGTAATGTGAAGAGTTTATAAGATTCGGCACAGCCGAATATAGCGCCCTTACTTGTTTTATGTTGAAATTACTTTGTGTCTTCTATTGGCCATTAACGACTGAAGTTGTTAGTTGCTGATGGTTTTCTTTTGAATTAAATATTAACACACTATTAATCTAATGATTAAGAAATCATTCTTTGAAATATTTTTTTCATGGAAATTAAAAAAACATTTACCCCCTTACGCATGATTACGTTTTTTTTAAATTTAAAAAAAATATATGTCACCAGATACCCTGTATCTTTGGCTGACCATACATAATGCGAATCATTTAAATTTTTGCACAATTCTTTTGATTGCGGTATATTGTTAATTGTTTTAAATTTAAGCGTATTTCTATTTTTTCATTTTACTAAAATAAGCTGTGATAAAATTCTCTCGGCTGAACTATGTGGTTTTAAACAAAACGACTTTATTCTTCGAAAAACTTTTCTTTCATGCCATTTTTATATTTCGACACTTTGTTCCAAAATGCAACTAGTATATATATATATATAAATGTCACATTTCAATTCAAAATATAAAAATCGTAGTTATTTCCATTTGGATAAATTTTTTTCTAATTTCCATTTGTTTAACTTGGAAAAGATGATAAAAAAGGTTCCAAAGTAATATCTAAACTACTTTTTCTTGTATATTTTTTAGTATGTTAGAGTTAATTATTTCTATTACTTCTGCTTCCACCTTGTATGCTTACATCATGGTTGATTAAAATATTTAACAGAAACAATAAAAAATATTTAACAGAAATAATAAAACAAATTCTTAATTTTGAGTAAAAGTAGCCAAAATAAAAAAAAAAAATTACAAGTTTACATTGGAAAAAAGTAACCAACTTTTATTGAAAGTATGCGAAACGGCAGCGCTGTAAGTAAGTAAAGGTTTTGCTGGGTGCTTTTTGATGATCGCATTTCTCTTAAAAAAAGGGTGTCTGCCTCGCTTATGTAAGTATGTGTGAATGTATATTACAACTCGAAACATAATTAAATATACATAATTTAATGATTTTATAGTTATATTGAATATTTATATAGTTTCTACTCATACTTTTTAATATAATTAATTGCTTTTTATGTAAAATCATCCCGAAACATAATTTGAAAGCTTTAAAATAAGACATAAAACAATCAAAAAACGAATAAACAAACTATTTTTAGGCCAAATCTTCCGGGTTTAATTTTTTTAAAAACTTATTAAGTTCTTGTTAATTTGTGTGAAAATGTGTGTATATCATGTTTGTAATAATTCAGAATAAATTTTTGAATTGCCAAGATTAACAAACGTAATTAAATTAGTTTATTCTTTTCAATTAATACATAATCAAAACAAAAAGTACCCTGTCGGACACTGGGATAACTTTAAGTTAACTATAAGTTAACAATCTTACAACTAGTAGATACTTACACTTTGATTATTTTTAATGGTAGCACGTAATTTTTTTAACATTGCGATGCACCGGAGGAAGTCAGTTGTCCTTCGCCTTAATTTCAACTTACTAAAAGTCAGTTACATAATAGTCATTATAAAGTCACCAAATTTTAACTTTATTTGGTTTAAATTGTACACGGGAAAATATTTTTTTTTATTTTGAACTTATTTACTGAGAGCACAGATTATCAGTTTGGCCAGTAAAATTGTTCGCTTTGTGTTACGTGCTAAGAAAGAGAAAAAAGAAATAATGAAAATTAATTAGAGATAAGTATTTAAAATAAAGTTTTATTTTAGTTAAGGATTCGAACTCTCAGATTGTCAGACTTAAATTCTACCGAATCGCCCATGATCATGTTATTGAAAAATGCTTAAAACAAAGCTACATAAGGTACAATAAAAAAGAAAAAATATATGAGAAAGTATGTACGCATACACAAAATATAAACTAAGTAAACTTTACTTAAATCAAGACGTATGATTTTTCTAGTACGAATTTCTAACTTTTAGCTACATTTAAGCCAAAAAAGGATTGATTTAAATTCGAAACCGTACTTGATGTAGGCTGAGGGTTTTATTTATATTTTATTTATATTTATAATTTAAAAATTACATTTTTTTTGTTTTTGAGATTCTAACCAGGGACTTTCCGCACTGCAGCACCAGCTTGCTATCTCTAGGCTACCGAGACACTTTGTTTTTAAATGTAATATTGTATGTTGTTTTAATATAACAACAAGTTTTTTCTGCTCGATTTGCTGCAACAGTCCGAATAGGTTTGATTTAAGAAAATCTAAGTTAATTCCGTTTATTTTCTACACCATTTCCAATTGTATTTCAGAACTTTCTAATTGTATTTCAGAAATTTCTAATTCAATTTCAGAAATTTCTAATTCAATTTCAGAAATTTCTAATTCAATTTCAGAAATTTCTAATTCAATTTCAGAACTTTCTAATTGTATTTCAGAATTTTCTATTTGTATTTCAGAATTTTCTAATTGTATTTCAGAATTTTCTATTTGTATTTCAGAATTTTCTAATTGTATTTCAGAATTTTCTAATTGTATTTCAGAATTTTCCATTTGTATTTCAGAAATTTCTATTTGAATTTCAAATGAAAAATTCTAAAATACAATTAGAAATTTCTGAAATACAATTAGAAAGTTCTGAAATACAATTGGAAATGGTGTAGTACAGAAAGCTTTAACTTTGTTTGCATTTCTATAAATTTTGAAATTTATAAATTTCCCAAAGATTATCAACACACATGTAGATTATTAAGGAATTAAAGTTTTCGTATTTTTTTTTTAAGTGAATAACTGTTAAATTGCTATATGTTCAATAGTAAATTGTTTAACTGGCTTATAGAATTGTTTAAGCAACACCTAGACAAAAAATAATAAATTTAAGTAAAGGTGACAGCCGTTAAATTAGTTAGTGGATTCAAGTCTAAAATTTTTCTTGTTTGTCAAATGATTTTAGCCCCGAAAATAGTTATGCATTTGTATGTAAATCTAACATTTTTTAAATTATGTATTTTAAAGGTCATCTGATTTTATTTGCCATTACGAAGAAGGAGTTTTTCTTTTTTTGCAAAATATTAAAATAACATGTGTGTTTAGGCTTATTTTTTTTTTGTTTTTTTACTTGACAGTAAATTTGTATTAAAACTTTTTAACATAATTACTAAATAAAAATTCTTAAATTAATTAAAAAAAAAATTATTAAAATTATAATTAAATGCTGTAAATAATTTAAATATTTAATACCTAAGCGTAGTTATAAAAATATTCTTATGCCTTAAATGTGGGCTTGAAAAGTTTAATGCTAACATTTACATTAACATGTTAGTTAATAAATTAAAATCAAACGAATTTTATGTTTCTATTTTTAAAATGTAGCATACTTTCAGGCATTGAGATTTATGTGATTATATACAAATGCTGAATCTTAGGCGACGCTTGAACCTTTAAGTACAGACAGGGCTGCCAAAAATTCATCAAAATCCTAATAATATAATAATAAAACGTCTTACGCTGCTTTTTACAAAGTCCGATTATAATTTAACAGGAACTTTAACCGTAAGTTAGGCAAAGTTGCATTTCACAAAGTACGGTTAGCATTTAACAGGCAGAAATTAACCAAAAAGTCCCTGTTAAATTTACCTGAACAAAATCTTCCGGTTAAATGTTTTACTATAACAAAAAAAAAAAGAAAATGGAAAGAAGAAATGAACATTTACATTTTTGTAATGTTTTTAATATTCCAAGTTTGAAAGCCAAAAAGAAAAAAAGTTCTTACACGACGGAAGCATTTCTCTTTACATGTACCCATAAATTTTTTTTTTTATTTTCCACAACGAATACATTTATATGCATGCACATTTAACAATTTATGCTTACCAAGGAACTGTATATAAACTATTTTAAGTAAAAAATTTATTTTATATATATATTTCTCTTGCATAAATAAATTGCTAATAATTTTTGTATAACCATGGTACAATTATCTTAAAGTAATTGTACCATATGTATAACTTTTTTTTGATTATTTTCTTTCATTGCATGATATTTCGTATATAATAGAAACCAGTATTACCATACTTTTTCTATAATGTTAGTGTTAACTAACCGAAAGATGGTGAAACGCAAAACACTAACCGTATGTTAAAAAGTTCCGGTTAACGATATCGGCGGTTTGTTAATGTTCCTGTTAAATTAAAATAATCGGACTTTGTGAAAATCAGCGTTATTCGAATTTAAAAATCGCCGAAAAATGGGAGATTAAAAAATTTAGTTCTTTACTGGTACTTTTTATCAAAAATATGTAGGTATGTACATATGTATGTATATTGCGATAAATATAAAAAAATTATTAAAAATTGCTTTATGTACATACATACATATGTGCATAACACGTACATATAACAAAAACATATTAAAGTTGTATTAATATGGTTGATTCTAAAATTACGGGATAATTTCGACGTGTTTTGAATAGGTTACTTCTTTCAATTTTAGCTACTCAATTTGTAGGTGACCATCTATTTTTTTAAATTTTAACCGAAATAAGTTTCTTAAAATATTTCCCCAGTCGACAGGGGCAAAATTATGGCAATCGATTCGAATCGAAATTCTACTCGATCGATCGAGTTGTCAATGCTTTTAATAAGAAGGAAGGACATTTGTACAAGGGCTTGTGAAATAATGGGTGAATCATAACCAATTTTAAAAGGCTTCGTTTCTATACCAAAAAAACTTTTTAGTAGCAAATTTTATAAAAGTTCTCCAAAAATGCCAAGTGTGAGTTAAATACAAGCAACACATGGCCAGATAAACGAGATGCTTTACTCGACTCAGAAAGTGATTCTTTGTCCCCTATTATTTATATGGTGTGAATATAACCAGCTCAGTGATTATTAACGCTTTTTTAAGTCAAATTAACGCTTTTTGGTGCTTTTTTGGGTGTGAGTTCCTTTTTTGCTTCAAAAAAGTTGGCATCACTGGTTGTAGCTCATGTAGAGCCAGTGAACCTGAAACATGAAATTATGAAAGTGCTAAATGCTTAAAAAGTAAGTGCGAAAGTGTTACACAGGTAGCAAACGAAAGTGTTACATTTTTGTGAAACAATTTATCACATCAATATCAGCTCAATATATACATATAGTTTCATCTGATATCTTTTTGTCGTTTTTAATGCATTGGCGTTTAAAAAAACATCAATTTAGTGTTAATTTTTTATTATGTTGAATTCAATCATGTAAAGCGGGATAATTTAAATTCCATGACTTCTTTTGCACACTTATTTAAGCTTTTATAACTAAAGAAAGAGTGCTAACTAGCACTTTTTTGAAGGCCTTTTGTGCTAAACAAGAAAAAAGTGCTAAATCTAGCACTCAAAGCGCTAAAATGGCAAGCCTATGTAGAGCTTATAAAATAAGATCCAAACTTTATATTGGGTCTATGAAGTATTAAGCCAATTAAAAAAATGTGCAACTAGAATGAAAATAACCCACAAAAAATTTTTTTTCAATAATTTTTTATAGAAAAATGTTAGTTTCCAAAATTGCTTCCAAACTTTCAATTTGTTTAAGTACTGCGAAGTTTCTCATTCCTAATGCTTGAGTTATGTATGCATATCTCTTCTTGGTTCATATTTTAGATTTTTGTTTTGCTCAGGACACGCGATTTGTAATAAATATTTAGTTTTGTATGCATTTGTGCAAAATTGCGAAACATTAGGGAAACCCCAATAGATATAATTGAAAAGTAAGAATACTTTTTTGATAATTTTTTTTACATACTCCGAACCCTAACAATTGGGGAACCCCGGTTATCATGCGTAGGATTTTGTTTTGACGACCTTAAATTTTCTCTATGTAGAAGGCGGTGCCCGCCTTGAGGCAAACCACACCGTTTCTACCAATAAGCCAATGAATTTGGGTTACTAAAGATTCAATTTGTGCCAGCTTAGCACCTCCATGAGATCTTCATGCTTGCAGAAATTGAAAAAGAGTGCCAGATTAATATATTTCTGCAAAATCCCTTCATTTTACCAATTTTAAAAAATCCGTCTTTTTCCCCACGCTCGGTTTTTTTAGACGAAAATCCCTACGAATAGGGATTTTCCCTACGTATAACATCACTGCACCCAACAAAAACTTACTGGGTGTTTAGTACAATATTTTTTTGTTTTTTCAAAGTTTATTAACCTTTCGGAGATCATCTAATGTGTACTTACCCCAAATATTGTTGGTTAAAAATTAGTAGATTTTTGCAAAATTTCTTACTGTAACTGGACAATTCCATTGTGATGGTTGTGACGATTTTGCCCATAGTTTTGCTTATAACTCAAACAATTCACAATTTTATATTTAAAGGAGGCCATGATTTCCAAGAGATGTATTTATGTATGTTTTGAAACGACTAATAGTAAGTAAACACTAAAAGGACATGATTTTTGTTCACAAAGACCACTGGACTCACTGTGACGGGGGTGACCTTATAAATTTAAATTTAGAAAACTTTGACTTCATGATCGTGTTGTGTTCAATATTTTTAAAAGCGACCTTAATTTTTAATAATTAAAATTTTAAATTATTTTTGCTTAAGAAAATGCTTTTGAGAAATGTGACGAGTGTGATTTTTCATCAAAAGGTAAGAAAAAAAAGAGCAGTTTGTGGTCATTATAAACTTTTGTGAAATCAATAAAAATTGTATATGAGCCAATATATTCATATTTCATTATATTTTTTTTCTCTTAAGGGCGTAAATTCATATATTTTTGTTTTAAGAAGAAAACGATTTGTTTGGGCTTACCAACTTACCAACTAGGACTAATTTTAATAGATCCTTAAGTGTAACTTCCTTAATATATTTGTATTGCTTTAACTGCATTAAAAAAATCATTTTAAAAGTTTAGATTGACTTTTGAAAATGTGTTGATAATTGCTTTCATGCTTTATTTGTTTCCTTTACTGTTTGTTCTGTTGCCACAATTAGCAGAGCGAAATAATTTAAACTTTTTTAATTTACATTGCTAAAAGTTTCTTTTGTTATTTTACCCACTTGTTAATTATGTATGTTAAGGAAACAATAAAAATAAAATTGGATAAAATTTTCTTTATTTGTCAGAAAAAAATTTAAAAATTTTTAAAGGACTTTTGTTGTTCATTAAGAAAATTTTTATGTGCGAAATGCAAAAGGACAAATAGTTTTTATGACACCTTTAATAGCAATTTAGTCATATTTAATATATAAGAAGGTATATTAGATGGGTGGGTTCATTAATGAAAACCAAATCAATATTTTATTTGCAGGTTATGAGTTTGCAAAATATCAGCAATTGCAAAGATTGCGCTAGAATCTTATTTACACAATGTGCCAGATTGTTGAAAGATTGTATTAAATTTTACATCTCGATTAAAATTCAAACAAATGAATACTCAGTTAGCAATTATTACGTTTTTTATTTAAGTTTGAAAATATAAATCTGCCACTAGGCACCCTGTAAAAAAATCATTATAGTGTCATAAAAAGATTATTTTTAAAGCATGAATCGATAGAAAGTAACATATATAACAGAGACTGGCTTACTCAGAATAAAATTTGCTCATGATTTAATCATGATACGAAAACCTATTCAGTTTGGCTATTTTGTTCAAACGTATCACATGACATAAACCAATGCATGATTTAAAATCATTTCATTCAATCTGTTGTTGTTGGATTTTTGATTTTATTCAACGTTCAAAAAAATCAACATAAATTCAATCGTATCAGCATCAGTGAATGAAACTGAACAAAAAATTCTAGCATTTAAGGGATGTTGCTTTTAATGGCCCATCACACATTAGAGGAAGATTTAAGCGAACAATTTTTGTTCTCTTCGTAACACACAGGACTAATTGTTCTGGCATAAAATGTATACGTGTATAAAGCTTGTGTGTGGGTATTAGTGTTTTTTATTCATTTGACGTTTGTTGTTGTTTTTCAAATGTGTATGTATTGGTTTTGTGCTGCTTGTGCGGGGTTGAGGCTGGTTGAAAAATTACGCCAACTAATAACCATACTCTTCACCTCTTTTGCCCTCACTTTGTCATTTTGTTCTGGCGGAATTACTCTAATGTGTGAATGACCAATGAGAATAACAGACAAAAAAATGGCGCCATGCTCATGGTTTAACGTTAGGTCACGTAGTCTTTACCATTGCCAGCAGTGTATAACGAAGGCTTGCCATAGTTCTTGTCATATTTCTTGTTTGGCACTAAAGGTTTCAAAAACAGTGCTAAGTGTTAGTAAAAACTTCTCTTTTGGCTAAAAATGATTGAATAATTGTGTTAAAATTGTCAAAAATTAAATGTTTATACTTTTTAATATTAAATTGATTCACCATTATGAATAATTAACGTCAAGTTAATAGCATTTTAAACGTTTATGCATATAAAAACACTTATTTTTATTTGTAAAATTTTAATTAGCTGATGTAACGTGATTTAATTGTTTTCCAAATATGTTTTTAAACAATTAAACATTTTGTAATATCAACTTAGAGCAACACTGATAAAGCTTCGACAAAAGTACAAAAAACACCAGCGGGCAAATTACGGCATTCAACTCGAGTCGAAATTCTACTCGATCGATCGAGTTGTCACTGCTTGTATTAACAAACTTTTTAAAAGGTTAATTTTTATTTTATATGCATAGCTTTGGTTTGGTTTTAAAATGAACAGAAAGCGTTCACGTCGATGACTTTAAAAATTTTAAAAAATCATAAAATACGTAGAAACTTTAAAAACAGAATTAATAATAATTAAATAAAAAAATTCATTATGTAATTCTGGAAATAGTTAAAAAAAAGTTTATAATTTCTCCTCTCTGAACTTACAGTTTTCAATTCAAAATGAGTAAAAAAATTATAACTACTTATTTTAGCTGTTATTTGCATAAAAAAGTATCCTTAAAAATTTACTAAATATATGTGCCGTTCAAAACTTATGCAACGGCAACTCTGCTTCTTTCACAGTTTTGTTTACTCTGATTTATTCACTAGCAACCGTTTATTTGTTAAATTCAATCATGTGAGTAAAACTCACACAATGAATAAATTCACAATGAATAAATTCATGCTTTGACCAAATGAAGCTGATTTTATTCAAGGCAGATTTTTATTCAACTCATTCAAATCACTTGAAATTTTAGCATCAGATTAAATCAAGAGAAAATGTGATTTTGCTATTCTCTGATATATAACACGGTAATTTCAAACACATTCACTTATGCCAACTTTGAATGTCTCTGGCCAAAAAAGTGATTAAGTTAAAGCTTGATATTTTTGGTACATGATAATTAGATTGTTTGTTTCAAATATAAAATATTAAATAAATTGACCGATTATAACTTTCTAACTTGATTTTAATTGTCGAACTTACATATGTACAATTTATGTCCCATATACATATATGTTGGAAACTAAAAAAATGCCAAAACCTATTTGGATTCGTATAGAAGACTTAACAGAAGTATAAAGTATAAAATTTGAAAACCTAAAAGGTAAAATAGCTGTAATTCAAAAAAGGATTTTTAAAAAAAAAAGAAAACAGTTAAAATTGTATGATTTTTAAGTGTTTGATTTAAAGACTGATATTTTAATGTACATACATATATGAAATTTAAAGAATAAAGTCTTTAATAAAAAACCAAGCATTAGTTTTTCGACCAGAGTTTTTTTATCTGGTTTAATCAACCTTTAATATAATTTGTTAGCTGCCTGGGTAAGCAAAGTTTATGCTAACCGAAGAGCAGAATTTGATACAAATTTATTGAATTTAAAGATAATGACGGCAGGTACACGTTTCACAAACAATATAAATACATTTTCATAAATTTAACACGAGTTAATAAAAAAAATTATAAACATTTATAAATTATACAATGTTTTAGGAAAGTACAAACATGCATACAAGTATGCATATGTACATATGCATGTATGAACGTATACGCGTGTTAACATGGTATTGCAATTTTTTATGGTTTAGTGGTGCACTTATCTTGAGATAACAATAATTTCCAAAAATATAATTATACGTATATGTACACTAAATATACATTTATAAAACAAAGTCATTTTTCGTGTTAGTTACAAAACTTATAACTCAAGAACGACTGTACCGATTTTAATAAAACGTAACAAAAAGACATACCCGATATCTCGAAAGAAGCTGCAGGCTTTTTTTTAAATTGGACTGGGTGTAGCACCCATGCAAATTGAACAGTTTTTCTATATACATATGTATGTACTTTCATTTCTATTATAGCTGATGTCTCGAAATTTGGTACACGTCATTTTATTATTGATAGTTTGTTGTCTTATTACTGTAACATATGAAGTCTTCAAACTTTTTACTAGTGTTTATTATGTTAATTTGCATATTTGAACCATGTATTAGCGAGAAGAGAAAAATTAGTGCGGCACTTCTCACAAAACGAAAATAGTTATATATAGGGTGACTATTTGTACTGATTTTTGTCTCTATGTACTGATTATAAATGTGCGTACTGAAATGTACTGATTTTTAACAAAAAGAACTGATTGCAGTGCTTTTTCAAAATTATTTGATATTTGATTTTTTTTTTCATAAAAATAATTGTAGTGCTTTTTCAAAATTATTTGATATTTGATTTTTTTTTTCATAAAAATAATTGTTAAGTTACATAGCGCAGCCCATAAGCTAATGGGGTGGTTTTACTTAAGGCCTAAAGTATTCTTCTGCTACGTCCGTGCTAGACTTTATGGCAATTGTATAATGCCCCACTGTGCATTCCTCGAGTTATTCTTAATTGAAAGGTGCAGCTTTTCTTTCTCGAGCGATCAATCAACTAAAAATTTATCGATTAGTTGAGCGGTTATTAGTCGAGTGGATACTCTAGTGCATACATAAATTCATTTGAATGTACATACGAAAATTATATTATTTATCACAAATAATAAATGTTGAACATAAAAGATTATGTATACTTCTGTTAAGAATATTAACTTTATATGTATATAAGTACATAAAATAACAACAACATGTGCATATAAAATAAAAAAACAAATATTGTTAACTTTACCGTAAAACAAATATAAATCAGTTTTTCAAACGCCGCTGTACTGAGCAGACACGTTTCTTACTGCATTAAACGAGTGGGCAAAATGAAAGGTTTTATAATTTTTGTTGTTTTATTGAGTGTACTTATCGGTGTTTGTTATCACAAGTTTAATGAATTAACACGTCCACTACCTTTGCCAAAATTTGATACCAATAAATATTGGGGACCAGGAGATGGCTCCAAATATAAGGAAGATAAAACCGTAAAACCGTTTAAGATTGACGTAGACCCAGAGGTAAGTAAAAAATGGGTGTTTTTTTGGGTGCTTGAAAACTAAGTAAAACTTAGGTTTTGTGTAAATGAATGATAGTCCTTAGGAAAAAGTTTAAAAGGTAAAAAAGCAGATTTTAAATTAACTACAACCTTATTTAAAACTTTTTATAAAAAGTCTAAGAAACAATCTTAATAATTTTTTAAATTAGAGGTTATATTTTTTTTAGCAATAATAACATACATATCAGCAAAAAACACTTTGCAACACTGTAAAGAAGAAATATTATTTTTTCTTTGTATATGGGCTGTTCCATTTTTGTTTATAACTCAAACTATTAAAAATCTTTGTTTGAAAAAAATATGACTTCCAAGGTCCAAAGTCGATTAATAGTAAGTAAACACTGCAAGTGTGTGACCTTAAAAATTTGAATTTGAGAGAATTTTGACTTAAAGATCGAGTTGTGTAAAATATTCTTGACAACGGGTTTAATTTTTTTTTATTTTTACGGGAAAATAAAGTGTTTTTTATCATATTTAATTCATTATTTCTACAAAAACCTATTTTTGCTTAAGGAAAAAATCTTTTCTAAAATGTGACAGGTATGACATTTTAATCAAAGTGTAAAAAAAGAAAAGCTGATGATTCAGTTTGTGATAGTAAAAGCTCTTGCGAAGTAAATAACAATAAAATATGAACCAATTTATTTATATGTGGATAGTTTTAGTTTTCTTTCAAACGTAAATTTATCGATTTTTTAATAAAGAAAAATTATTTTTTTCCAATTTGGGGGGTTTTGCGTGGAATCGGTCATATGCAACAATTAAGTGCAACTGTCAGATAATAAAAAAAATGTGGAAAAAGTCCGTGCATGTTTGAAATTAAGATCGTATGAAAAATTGACCTTTGAGAGCAAAAGGAGAGCATTTAACTTATATTTCATTATGAGCAATGTCGTAAGCTTGTAATCTTATGTGCAAAAGATAGTGAATAGAGCTTTTATATATGTTTGTTAAAGTATTAGATATTTTGAGTCGGCCTTAGCCAACTGCAACTTAAATATAAAATTTATCTTACTAACCAAGGTTGACAAATTAAGTGAAAAAGGGAAAAAATTTTATATTTCATATTAAAGTATGTTTGTTATCGTAATTAATCCCTTGACAATGTTTTTAATTTGTTATGAAAGGGAGTAGAATATAGTCCATATTTGTATGCCATTCTTATACTACATAGGTATTTCATATGTATGTATGTATATATATGTATATACATTATACAACTTTTTTTTTACTTACATATGTACATATGTATGGATACATATCATATACTTAATTAAAAACCACTCAAAGTCATTGTTTTTTATGGGAGTATTCATTTATGAATTGAAAACCATTGGTTCTAATTTTATTACCAAATTGGGTTTACCAGTAAGAAGCTTGAAAATGCAAACGAAATTCTTGTGTTTGTTTCATCTGGAAAATGACTTAAGAAAACATAAATCATTCTGATGAATTTTGAGTTGTAACTGTTTTTGATTCAGGATGCCAAATGTACATATTTGTTTGTGCATAAGCTGTGTGTATTATACTTAGGACATAGTACATTAATAAATTTGATTTTATGACAACTAGATTACTAAGTTGTTGTTTTGTACCTTCAAAAGGAATATAAAGTATTTTTTGATAATTGCATATGCAAAGATAAAATATGTTAAGGGTGATCACAATAACCAGATTGAAAGGTCTTACTAAAAAATTTAATTATTGCTTTCTATCATAATAAGATTAAAAATAACACATCTTATGAACCATACTTTGGCACCATGAAAATTTTCCTCTTTGTTTTTTTAATTATTTTAATGAATTTGTTTTAATATTGTAATAATTCACAAGGTACATATGTTATAACGTTCAATATTGTAACTGCATTTTGTGTAGACATAATAGAAATCTCTTATATCTACGTGCATACATACATATGTACATCTATGGGCAGTTCCATGGTCTATGCTATGACCATTTTGCTAATATTTTTGCTTAAAACTCAAAAATTTTCATTGAAAAAAGCAAGGGATTTGAAAAATGGTATGTTTTAAAACATTTATTGTTAGTTAGACAATAAGAAGATATGATCTCTGCTCATAATAACCACTAAAAGGCTGCGTCGTCTGTAACCTTTTATATTTGAATTTTAAAAAATTTCGACCTAAGTTGGATGATGTTGTTTAAAACATTTTTAAAAGCGGACTCAATTTTTATTTTAATTTAAATAATAGTTTAAGGTGTTTATAATCCTTTTTACAAAAAAATTATTTTTCTTAATGAAAGTCCTGTTAGAAAATGTTACGGGTGTGAAACATAAAAAATAGTCGTGTATTCCGTATGTAATCATCAGGGCAAGAAAAAAGTTAACTATTAATATTATAATATTAATGCCATGATTTTGTAAAAAAAACCAATTTCTATACTTCCTTGCCATAAAATATCTTTTTTAGCGGTCTGGCGGTCTGGTTACTAAAAATATCAAAATTAATTGTTACGACTTGAGTTGTCAAAATCCATATACAGACATATTTATAAAAAAATACTTTCTTTTATTGCCACTGTCACGCATGTTTTTAACAGCTCTGACACACACTTGGTTCGCGGGAAAAATTTTAAAACAAAATACATGTTTGAATTGCTCCGCTCTATTTTTAAGTTATTCTACAAAATCTAACGATCTTTAAAAATACAGTACGTAAATTTAAACAAATTTCAAACTAAATACAGGAAACCATTGAATCAAATTTGAAATAACATCTTTTTTATTAAATATGAATCAGATGCACACATTAAATTTTGAATTAAATACATTCAAGTTTCCTTTTGTAAATTCTACTGATGTCGAAAGAATATGTTTTAAGAATTCAACTGTGACAACTATGACAACAGAAAACCTGTTCTTTTAAAAAATGCTTAAAAATACAAGATTGTACCAAAAATGAGCGAACCCGTGATTTTTGAAGAACACTGTAACAGCGAACTTGATTTTTAAACCACTGTTATTTTAAACAGTAACGGCGATCGCTGTTGGTTAATTTTTACAAACAAATTAGTTTAAATAACATATCAAATGAAAAGTAACAACATCGCAGGTAATAATTAGTTTACAGAAAGACCTCAAGAAGTTACTTTGCATTACATATCAAATATTATTTATTAACATCTCAGTTAATAGTTACTTTATACCAATAAATGGTACTTTAAATAACATACTAAATTTAATGTAACAACACTGCAGTTAACAGTTGCTACTAGGAAAATTTTTTCATTATTTCCACGAATCAAAAAGGAAGTTATGTATATGTGAGGCTTAAATAATGAAAGAACAAGGCTATTGTCAAAAATTATCCAAGTCTGGTAACAACGTCGCAGTTAATAGTTACTTCACTGGAATGACCAAGTAACTATATCCCGATAACAGCTAATTTGCATTTTATGTCACTATAATTATTAGTGGTTTTCAAGTCACAGGTATAAAATCGCAGGTACAGAAATGTCGCTCATTGTACTACATATGTGCGCAATCGAAATTTAATAAAATAAAACTGTACCAATACTTATTTTGGTTTGTTTTTATTTGTGCCTTTTTTGTACCATTTTCAAACATTTTTGGTGGCATTTTTCAAATTTTTTATTTATTTTAAGTCTTTCTTAGTGCCATTTACAACGTTTTTTGTGACATTTTGCATACTTTTTTAAAGAATTTTATGCAATTTTTACTTGTCCTGTTCATCATTTAAAAAATTTTCCAATCATCTTAACTGTCTTTTCGTTCATGGATTTTTTTAAAAAAGAAAAATGATTTTTCTTATTGTAGCAGTTTTACATGGAACTGCCCATATACTTAAATTTTTCTTATCACTTTGTTTTTCCTTCTTTTAATGGAAATTTTTGTAATGTGGTCTTGTAAATGTGCCTGCATACAGTTAAAGATATTTATTTCTTATTATCCACCGCTGCACAGTGTGATTTTTGACACTTCTAAGAAGCCAAAGTTAAAAAAAAATTGCCAATCATTTTGATATTTTGTCCCGTAATAGATAAAAGTACAGGTCGTAAAAAAATATGTTTTAAAACAAGAACTGCACAGATATAGTTAAACGAGGAACTTTTAAAGTGGATGTGTAAACGGAGAATACCGGTGTGGTATAAACCGTGTGCTGTATGAGCTGTTTACCGACATGGTTATAGTTACACGTATTAAAATTCAACGTTTACGTTAGCTAGATCATGTTGTGAGAATAAATAAAGATACTTCAGCTAAAAAGTCATTTAAATGCGAACCTAGTGACGAATCATGCAGAAGGTGAATACTAGAGGTCTGCGTGACTACACATAAATGCCGTTTAAATACATTCGTTTGTTTTTCAACAACATAGTGTTTTTCATTCAATGTTAAACAAATTAAATGAATGAACCCACAAGCGAAAGCAAATTAAAAACCACTTCAACCGAAAACAAAATATTACCCATACATTCATATAAATAAATACTGAATAGAATGTGTGAATGTTTCTGTATGATTGGTGTAAAAAATTATTATTAAGCGCATTCATTTGTGTTTGCAAATTTGTCGTTTTTGTTGTTGTTAAACATTCATTAACTCGAAAAAACACCTGAATGTTTTTATAAAAACTCTAACTGTAATGAGACTTTGCTATGTTTTTGTATTTTCAAGTGAGTTTTATACACATTCAAAACAAAAACTGTAAAATGAATGTGTTCTTCTTGTATCAGTGAGTGTAACACACAATATATTCTTTCTTGTGTTGTTACTGGTTTAACTTTATTTATCTCCCATAGAATGAAAAATGTTTGAATGAATATTGTTTTTGTTGTGTATAGGCAATCAAATGAATATAGTCATGCAGACGTCTAGTGAATACCTAAACTTCAATTGAAGAATCAATTGTAAACAAACATCTCGAAACTCGGTATCAGAAGTTGGAGAAGAAGCACAGTATTTAAAGTCTACCTTTATTTAAAAAAAAGTTTTTGAATATGCTCCTAAATTATTATAAACTTATTTTGATATCAGCATCGAAACAAAAATTTTGGCCACTCAAAACTGCGAAAAGTCACACTGTGCGCTAGTTTCAAAAATGCATTTAACGAAGCTTATATCAGTTAACATGCTTTTATAAATAAATTCTCTGAATTATCAATAATTAAAAATTAATTTCTTCATAACAAAGGAATTTAATAAATAAACTTGAGTCCAAATAAACAAATACATATTTAAATATTTCCTTAAACCATCAATATGTTTAACTAAGAACGACACGCAACCAAACGCGTTAAACTAGAGACATGAAACTTGGGCTGCACCTAACGATGTATAGATGTATTAAGGCGGAGTTCCATGATATTCAAACAATAAGGGGGGTGAAGATGGGTAAGAAGAGTAAGGGGCAAAATAGGGTAAAAACTATTTTTTGGGACTTGTTCGGTACATTTAGTAACTTTTAAATCAAATAAGGTAGGAACGAAAACTCTAAGTGAAAAGCTGTCGAGCTTTGGAAACTTTAACTTTTTATATTTTTAATATTAGACCTGACTGTTTTTTTTGACACTTTTTCTCTTGGGGCCTAAGGGGTGTAAAAAGGGTTAAACTTTGTATAGGTGCTTTTTAGGTACTTACTTACTTAGGTGGCTATTACAAAACGTTTGTTCAATTAGCATAACGTAAAAGCGATTTCATTCGCTTCGATCTTCCGCGCTTCTTCTCCAATTTTTGACACCAAGTTTTTTGATTTATTCCTCCACTTGATTCTTTCATCAGAGTTTCTGTCTTTCCATTCTGCGTGATTCGTCACCAGGTTCGCATATAAATGACTTCCTAGCTGAAGCATCTTCATTCATTCTAACAACATGATCTAGCTGACGTAAACGTTAAATTTTAATACGCATCATGTGCTTTCGCAAGTACCCATGCCATATATAAGCACGGGTGGTATCAGTATCTCGTAGAAAGTGATTTTTTTTTGTCGGGAGGTAAACAAAGTCGTTAACTATTTCAAAATTGTAGTTTTCAAATTCTATTATCTGCCAAAGTCTCCTGGAAGTCTTATGCGTTGGTACCATCAGTTTGGTTTTATCTGCACTTACTGCCATACCCGCTTTGGCTGCTTTTTTAACTACTTTTTATTACTTTTCAGCCAATAATGGCGGAAACATATTTTAAATTGCGTTTAACTGATTTTGAGAAGTTTAATATACTTTTTGGTATTTTCTTACTTTTGTACAATTAAGAGTGCAAAGAAAAATAAATATCAGAGCCCGTAACTACTATGCAAAATAGTATCTTAGTATCCCTGAGACAACCGCTATTTCAAATCAGCAGGATCGGCTAACCACCGACCGAGGTATGGGCAAAACAATAAGATCGCCAATACTATAACAGATATCGACTTAAAATTTCCTACAAAAAAAAATTGTACAACAGTAAAAAAATGGTTAGATAGGAGCAGGTGGAGTGGTAGCCCCCATACTTCAAATATTCTTAAATAATTAATTTTGCAACAATGCCAACATTTTGGGAAACAATTTTTTTGATAGATGTAGGAGGAGCGGAGGCGGAAGTTCCAATTCATATGAAATATTTTTGTTAAATTTTTCAAAGAAATATTTCGATAACTCTTAGAGCTATCGACATTGAACTATTCACAAGATATTTCTATTATGATTTTTTTTATTAACAAGTAAAGTTTATTGGATAGGAGCCCGGAAGTATTCCATGCAAACGTGAAAGTTGATTAAAATAAGTTTGACATTTTCACGTTACAAATATTCAATTTTTTATGAAATTTTTTTGACATTCAACCGTTCATATATAACAGAAAAAATGATTATGTATATTTAAATTTTTATAAAGTCTAATCTAATATTAATAATCTTTACTGTTTGGATTTCAATTTAAAACATAAAAATTATTTATGCCAAAAAATAAATAAAGAAACAAAAAATAACTCTTAATAAAAAAATAAAAGAATCAAAAATTTTTAAAGGACTTAATTTTGAAAAATGTCTAATTTATTCTGATAAATAGTTTTTTTGACTTTCTGATGTTTTCTTGTACTTTTTTTCTCTTTAAAAACTTTAAAGTTGTTACTATTTGCCGTTTTGGTAGGTTTTTAGATGTTTTCTTGACTTTTAAAATTAAAACTGCTGAAATATGAAGTTAGGGATTATAAGCCCAGATTAAGATTGAAAGTCAAGGAGGTTGTCAAAACGTACTTTTTTAAATTTTTTTGTACTTTTTTGCGTTTTTTATGCCCACAGCACATACGTGGTAGGGGTATTATTTGTTTGTGCAGATATTTGTAACGTCTGAAAATAATGGTCTGATATCCACCTTCAAGTTTGCCGATCGACTTAGAATCATCTCCTAAGTCGATTTAGCATGTCCTTCAGTCCGGCTGGGTGTCAATGTATTCAAAGTACAGGTCGCACTTTTGAAGATAATTTGATTAAATTTGTCACAAATTAGTTATTTGGCACGGGCTCAAAGTATATTGCTTTTGGTAATGATCGGTATATTTTTCGACATAGCCTCCATACAAATGTCCTTCCGGAATAAGCATTTTGGGCTGTAAATTGCTCGAATATTACTTTGTATACACAAACTACTCTACTGAGTGAAAATATCATCAGTCAATTTTTTAATATAGTCCCAATACAAATGCTTTAAATATTACTTTATCGTCTTAACATTTTACTCACATGTTTATTTTAATGTCACCAACTATTATACTGAATACAAACATTTTTTTCATATAGGATCAGTGCAAATGTGGTGTAGGGTATAATATGGTCAGGCTTGCCCGACTATAATATCCTTACTTGTTTTTTTTTTTTTTAATCAAGGGACCTTTTATATTCGAAATTTGTAATGAAACAACTAATGCAAAAACTTTATTTTGAAACAGGTAATAAAAGATTTGCAAAAACAACTTAATCGAACTTTGAAATTAACTGAACCATTAGAGGGTGTTAATTTCGAGTATGGTTTTAATACAAATGCTATGACTCTGTTTGTAAAATACTGGCGCGAAACATATTTGACCCAATGGTCAAAGAGGCAAACATTTCTAAACGGTCTTCCCCAATTTACCACCGAAATTCAAGGGTACGCTTATCACTATATGCATTTCCAATAAATAAATTAATTTTTTCTAAATCATTTCTTTGCAATAGTTTACGTATCCATTTCATTCATGCTAAACCAAGTGCAGAGTCTTTAAAAACCAAAAAAGTTATACCCCTGCTGTTGCTACATGGCTGGCCCGGCTCAATACGAGAGTTTTATGATTTTATACCATTTCTTACTTCACTTTCCAATATTAGTGAATACGTTTTTGAAGTTGTTGCTCCTTCATTGGTGGGTTATGGATGGTCGCAGGTAATAGAATTTTGATAAGCAAACAATTTTCAAAATTATATAAATCCTTTTTTACATTCTAGCCTGCCAGTAAGGTCGGTTTAAATGCTGCTGAAATGGCGATTGTTATGCGTAATTTAATGTTACGTTTGGGCTTTGATAAATTTTTGGTACAAGGTGGTGATTGGGGTTCTATTATTGGCAGCAATTTGGCTACCATCTTTCCCGAAAATGTTATTGGTTATCATTCGAACATGTGCATACTAAACACGCCTCTTTCTTTAATGAAAAGCATTGTGGCCAGTTTTAATCCTGAGAAATATTTGCCTTCACTACTTTTTACCAAACATCATTTCCCCCTAATAAAGAAATTCTTATGGGGCTTAGAAGAAAGTGGTTATTTTCATATTCAAGCCACTAAACCAGATACTATTGGCACTGTATTACTAACCAATCCAGTTGGTTTAGCCGCCTACATTCTAGAAAAGTTCCAAACCAGCACAGGTCCTGCAAATAATCAGCACTTTGACGCCATGTCCGAAGCATTTACAGTCGATGCAATGCTAGACAATGTTATGATTTATTATTTAACTAATACGGCTACAACTGCTGCTCGACTTTACAAGGAGTCAATGTCAAAGGAGTTTAGAAGCTATCAAATGGATCGTGTCCAGTCATCAGTACCTGCGGCTTGTGTTCGTTTCCCCAATGATTTGCCTGCTGCTATGACCTGGCAACTGAAAGATAAATATCCCAACTTTATTCATAGTAGATATTACCAACAAGGCGGCCATTTCGCTGCCTTAGAAAAGCCGTCCATGTTGTATTTGGATTTTGTGGAATTTGTTGCCAAAATTAAAATTTAATTTAATTTTGATTTTGTTTGTTTTTCTTTTTGTAACGAAATTTTCTCGTTAATGTGTTGTGTTTATTGTTACATGTGTATAAAGTAAAAATATTATACATTTTATTAAAAAAAAAACTTTTAAAGAAAATATTTAATTATGCTTGCATATCGTTATCCCAAACTTAAAAATCAAAAGTGATATTAACATTTAGTCAATTTCACGTAAAACGGCCCAAATTGAAAAAAAAATTGATTTTTTTTTGTTAAAAAATCGATGAATTTACGTCTAAAATAAAACGTAAATGATCAAAATATAAATAAATTGTTTCACAGTTTATTCTTATTTATTTTGCAAGAGCTTTAAGATGATCACATACTGAACAATCGAATCTTCTTTTTTACGTTTTGATAAAAATGTCACACCCGTCTAATTTTATAAAAGAAGTGTTTTGTAGAAATAGTTAATCAAATAAGATTGAAACCCCTTTAAACTACCGTAAAAATCATAAAACAATTAAACCCGTCTTCAGAAATATTTTACACAACTCGAACTTAAAGTCAAATTTTTCATAAATTCAAATTTGTAAGGTCACACCCGTCTCAGACATCCAGTGATTTTTGTGAGCAGATATTATATTCTTGCAATGTCTACTTACTATAAATTGACTGAAAACATGTAATGGGCTCTCACTATTTCATAAGTTGCATGCTAATGAGGTCGCTACGACAGAAAAATTGTATTTTGGTACTTTTTTAGTTATAAACGGAAAAATAGATAATTGAAAAAGACACAGAACACAGTTGTTTTAAAAACTGTAAAATTTTTTTTAATTTTCAGTTATTACTTCGTAACTAGTTACTTGATTGTTTTTTGTAAGCACATTTGTAAGGGGAGGTGGTGAATTTTAGGAAAATTCAAACAAAAATAACTAGTTGTTCGGTCAAAAGGTAACTAGTGTTTCTTCATCTCCAATACTATTTGCTAAGCAAAGGTTTTGCTGGGATGCCATCATAGGAAGTCATAGCTTTTCTCAAACCAAAACTTTGAGTTATTTTGAGTTATAAGAAAAATTGTGAACAAAATGGTAGAACCCGTCACAATGAAATTGCCCATCTACACTAAAAAATTTTACCTTAAAAAAATTTAAGGAAAACCAACTAGAAAACTAACGCTTTATGACATATTCATACTCATGTCTGAAAATTTTTGAAATTGTGTAATGGGCTGTGATTATTTCATAGGTTGCAAGGTAATGTGGTTGATGGGATAGAAAAATTACATTTAAGTAATAGTTGTAAATGTAGAAATATATTATTTTTAAAGACTTTGAGAAGAAAATTTTTCTTTTAAAAACGCTAAAATTGTAATTTAATTTTTAGTTAATGCTTGGTAACTAGTTACTTGATTGTTTTTTGTAAACCCATTTGTAGGTGAGGGTCGTGAATTTCGAGACAACTCAAACAAAATAACTAGTTATTCGGTAAAAAGGTAACTAACAAGTGCTTCGTCATCTCCAATATTACTTCCTAACTTACTATGTAAGCAAAGGTTTTACTGGGTAATAACATTTCACTAAAACCTTTGCTAACATTGTAAGTTATCAAGTAATATTGGAGATGACGAAGCACTTGTTACTTTTTATTCGGATAACTGCTTATTTTTATTTGAATTGTCCCGAAATTCACGACCCCCGCATACAAATGTAATACAAAAACTAATACAATAACCAGTTACCAGTGGTCAACTGAACAAAATAAATAAATGTTTAAGGTTTTTAAAATTAAAATGTTCTATAAAATCTATTTCCTGTTTTTGCATAATTACATACAAATGTAACTATTAACACCCTTATCAAAAGGTAATTTTTCTGCCGTAACGAACTCATTACTTTGTAACCTATGAAAAACTGGAAGCCTATAACATAAATTCAAAAAGATTTCACCAGGTATACATATGTACATATATATGCACATTTTTTCTACGCTATATAAAATGCAAATATTTGATGATAACAATTGAGAATTTATAATGAAAACAAGCAAAATTATGTTGTTAATTTGGAGAGCGATGAAAGTAAGTGGAGTGGTTGGGTGAACAAGCTATTGATTTCGTTTTAAATATTTTTCTGTGTTTTTAGAAAGTTTTTAAAATTGTAAATAAGACTGTTTGCGTTTAGGATAACGATATGCCACATATACGTATGTTTTTTTATTAAGTTTACTTTTTAGAGAAAAAAAAAAAGATTTTATAACCGGTCTTTAGTCAAAGTTCTAAAGTTACATCATTTTCAATCATAAATTAAAGATGAAATTATGTACAAAAATTTATTCTAAATACGTATTTTTTTATTTAGTTTAACCTACATATACAGAGGTAAGATAATTTAGTAACTTAGTATTCATGGTATAAGTAGTATTACAGGTAGTTCAAGGTCGTCTCTATGACTATAATTAGATTTAAACGAGACATTTAGTTAACTTTCCATACAAAGTTTGCTACTGTATCACAACATGATTTGGTCAGTTGATAATAACCTGGTGAGTTTTTGTCCAACATAAATAAACAGATACATATTTACATACATACATATGAATGTAAATATTTTTATTTTTCTTATTCATCCAAAACATGTTAATAAAACTTACTTAAGTACATATTTATAATTTAAATATTTTTTATAAATCATTCCAGTAAGACAATTTGGACCTTGTTTTTTCTCTTTCGAAATGTTAAATTTCAGGTTCTATTAAAACAACTTCTTCATTACTACTTTCTTTAATTTTTATTTAAAGATAGTAAAATAAATAGTTTTCAATGAAATTTTAATAATTTTTTAAACGTTATTATTTGACTTAAAATTTAAATTTACTAGTTCAAGTAATTTGCCTTGTACTTTTGCCGCTGGTAAATGACAACCCTTTGGTTATACCCTTCACATGGTGAGAAGGCAAGTTGATATAGTCATGTACGTCTGTTGATAATAAGTTTCCGGAACCAAAACAAATCCTACAGACCGCGTTTTTGTGCAAATAAATCAAAAATAGTCCTAAGCAGATCATTGTTTAAAATTTATACACATATGTATGTATCCTAATGTATCTCCGTAACTACCGAAACGGATACCCCAAACTTGGCATTAAAACTTTAAAACCTGTAAGGAGGAAAACAAACAAAATTTATGATATTTTTTAAGTGCTATATTTTGTAAAAAAATTTAAGTTACTTAATTCAAATCATCCAGAAAGTAATTCCAATATAAAACAAAATAATTTTTTTCTGCCTAGCAAGATCACCAATAGCCGCCATTCCAACAACAAGTTCAAGGAAATGCCAAAATCTATAATAGCTATCGACTACAAGCCTGCTACAAAGTAATAATAGTGTTATGTCAAGGTCTTAAAAAAATTTTGTTGGCTAGAAGCACGGGGAGTCGCAACCCCTACACACGAACCACTTTTATGCAATTTTTGGCATGTAATGGCTAATGACTTTCAACCGGTTGAAAAGTTATTTGAGTAGAATGTCTGCATTTGGTATAATTGTTATTAACTTTAATGCCTGCATTATGGAAGGTTAAAGGGACAGGAACTAATAACCCTATAAAAAACGGGCCAATTTTATGAAGCAACAAAACTAGTAAAGCTGTAATACTAACAATTAACCTGCTACTTCGTACGCGCAGCTTTGGTTGTTAGATAAAACAAAGTACCAAATCCAAAAAAAAACGCTATGAGCATAAAAAGTAACATTTGCGTGATTTTCCACACAATATTAACCCAGAATTTTTAATTATAGATGTTTAATTATAAAAAACTACCAAAAACATGAAAACAGTACTTTTTATTTATAACAGTTGCATATTTGTGAAACTTTAATAAGAAAAAAAATCCCAAAAAATTGGAAAAAGTACCTTTTCTTCCCTTAGTTGGTTTTGGCTTTAGTCGGGAGCAATAAAAGTTAGTTTTACATTTTTGGACACATAATCTTAAAATTTAAAAAAGAAAGAAGTCTGAAAGAAGTATATTTTGTCCAGTTAGTTGACTTTCGGCCTTAATCGCTGTCAATTGCCATTTCAATGTAAAATGTACATTTGTCGGGCCCAAAGTAAAAAAAAAATTTAAAGGTATCAAACACCAATTCAAGTTTTTTTTTCCATGAGCAGTGAACCCAATTTAACTAACATAGAAACATATCTTTGTTGGTTCAGAAGTGACAAACCGTATCTTAAAAGTACCAAAATAAATTTTTACTATTTTTACATCTTAAGGTCTAAAATTTAAAAAGAGGGCTTAAAACATAAGTTTTATTTTTTCGAGAGCTCTTTTTTAATTTGGAAGTAACAGAATGGACCTCAGCCGTATCAAAATATTATTTTTACTCGCTTGACCCCTTAGAGTCCGTAATTTTTAAAAGTTACCAAGCATGGGTCCATTTAATGCTTAAGCCTTTTGCATTTCTTTAAAGCTGTTAACATCTTAAGTCCCTCTGGGTCAATTTGACCCAGCTTTTAAAAGCCAAAAAACTTTGTAAAGCCCGCATTATTTGTAAAAAAAATGTATTTATTACATATTAATAAAAAACAATGTATACAAATAGTAAACCCTTACATACTTTTCTGTACCATTACACACCTGACCGGAGCGTCAAAAAGGAATTCGCATTTTTATCTAACAGTAAGTTCAACTATTTTATCTATATGGGTACACAGAAATAATAATTCGCATATTTTTTTCAATTAACGCATTGTTTGAAAAATTTTAACGATTTTGATTAAAAAATTAGTCGCTCCAATTAACGACTTAATTCTATTTGAAATCTCAATGCCAACAATGATGCTTATTTATAAACTATTTAAAAAAATAATTCTTTGTACAGAAGTCATGTAAATTAACGCTTAAAAATGTTAAATTGGCAAAAAAAGAATCGCAATTTTTCAGCTTTTACAATTTAGGTAATTGATATAATCATTTTGGTAATAGGTGCAACTTTGAACATTTCATTCATTGATTCAAACATTTTTTAGTTTTTTCTGTGTATATAAAGTTAATTTTTTTTATAGGCGAAAACAAAACCTCTTTTTTTATCAAGTTGTCGCTAAATGGTAATTTATATTCCCATTTACTTTAAATAAAAATTTGCTGACGAACCTGTATCACTTAAGTAAAAATAATAAAAGTTTAAAAATAAAATTGGGACAAATTGGCCCAAGAAATGAGTAGAATGCGATACTTTTTAAATTTTGTCTCTTTAAAAATAAAAAACTTGTACTAGAAAATTCTTTTTTGGCTTAAGAAATTCTGTACTTGGCTTAGAAAAATCTTTACTCCTCGTTCTTCTGACACCGCTTAGGCTTGATTTTAGTATATTTAGTTAATATATTAAGTATTTATATATAGGTAAAATTTAAATAAACGAATATAAAACTGTTGTTTTGGCTAAAAAAAGCTAAATTACTAAATAACTAAATAACTAATAAAATTCATAACAGTTGAGGCCCTTTTTTTGATTAAAATCATTAACTTGTAAAAGCCGTTAAAAAGTCTCAATCTAGTTTCTAAGAATAAGATTTTTAAACTTTGGCTTCGAAGAGAAATTAGTTTTTTTAAACTTTTTTTATTACATAAGTAGACTGGACACATACTTATGTAAATTGTGTGACTTACGCAGTTACAATATCAAACCAGCCTTCTTACTTAATTGTTAATGTTTCAGCCCTTTTTCAACATTTTAATATATAAATTAAATTTTTATTGTAATTTTGTATTTAAAGTGTGTTCTTTGCATATTAATTAATTAATGTATTTTCTTTTTATAAAAAGAAACATGTTAAAAAGAATTTAAACTTTTATAATATTCTTTGGTAAAATTAAACCTTGACCGACTATAACTTTCTTACTTGATCCTATCTGAAAAAAACTATTTCCTAATTTAGGTCCCTATGTTCAACGAATCCGTGCCAAGTTTTGTGGCAAGAGTGACCATATTTACTGGGATAAATAGGGATATATGCACGGATTTTGTCCAAAAAAGAAATGGGTTATATTGGATTTTCGCTTGTTTCTTGGTCAATAGTAAACCGATTTGCCTTATTTTAAATAGCGATTGTCTCAGGGATATTTTTGACTTTTTGATATCAAAACGTTTTATGTGCAACTTTATTTGAGTTCAGAAACTTGATTTCAACAGACAGACGTACATGGTTATATCTACTTCCCTATCTATAATTATCTAGAATATACATATTATTTTTGGGGTCTAAAGTGAATACTGTAGAAATTACGAACGGAATGGCAAACTTATATATGTATACCCTTATAACTTTCTCGTGGGTATAAAAACAACAACTGTCTAACACCTGTCAGGTGCTCTAATCAAAAACCGTGTATACTTCTGTTCTTCAGTTTAATAGTGAGTTTTAATTGCATAGATATCGTTACCTTAATATAGCAAGGCTCTTAATCGTATTTTTTATAAGCTCAGATCTTCGCTTATTAGCCAAAATATTATCGAAAAAAAAAACGATTTGGGCCTTTTTTTATTAACCTGACGATCTATTTACTTATATAATGAGTCATTAGAAAATTCCCATTTTTTTTTAATTTCTAAAGATTTAATATGTTCTAGTAAAATGTTGTAAAGAAGCTTGTTACTTGTTAAACGTGTCTGCAGCCACGCGATACAGACAGAGACAATTTATGTTACTTTTAATAGTTTTCCAATTGAATAAATTATGTATTTAAATTTGGCAGCTTTAATCTTAAATTACATATATCAGCCCAAATATTTTTATTGTTAAAAACCAGTTTTATATTTAAAAACAAAGTTTACTAAATTTAGCAAAAAATTACTTTCTATTTACTTAATCTTAAACATTTTGACTTGTTAGTTTTTAAATTTCAATAGATATTCTTTCATCTTAATAAAAAAGACGAAAAAGTATTAATATTATTTAATATAAAGCACTGTTTTTTTTCACTTTTCCCCTTTCCAACTCGATCAGGGTCAATGGCCACAAAATACAAAAATTTTTATTTGACTTTTGATCTTAATCTAAGGCTTCTTCCTGTAAAAATAAAATTAAAGTTTCCCTGTGATTGTTTGTTGGTCACGCAATCACACCTTAATGGCTGGATAGATTGTTATAAGGTGTGAAACATCAGAAAGGGTGCGATAGGCTTTACCTTTTAAAGTTTTATGCGGGCGAGATAATGCCTTCAATCTGGCGCGGGTTTAGGGGGAGAGTATGGAATTTTTGTTTTAACAAACCACCTAAACCTGGGTTTTAAATTTTGTGCTTCATTTACCATTCCCCATAATTTAGAGTTTTGCATTTGACTAGTGGAACTTGTAAATCCTTGTGGGTGTTGCTGTTTTTAATATACCAAGGAGTGCCAATTATTATGCGTAAAATTTGTTTGCGTTGGCAACGTTGAAATTTCCCTATGTTGGAGGTAAAGGCAGTGCCCTAAAATTGTTACCTAAAACCCCGATTTGATTCCAAAATCAAGTTGTGTAAAATATTGTAAACGAAGTTTCTACTAATCAGCCAATGCTTTTATTTATATCAACTTCACATCTATATGTGACTTCCATGTGAGGCGACGATCCTGGTGAATGCCAAGGTATTTCACCTCAAAAGGTTAAGGCACCATCTGGTCATAATTAAAGATTGAGAAGCACGTTTCTTTGCGTAAAATAAAAGTAACATTGGTGGATTTTTGTTAATATACTTTTATTTTCAATAACGTTGGCTATTTTTCTTTTTGGAAAATGTAATGCTATAATTGGTTTGAGGCCTCTTTAGAAACTTCATAAATGCTGATAAAAACTGTATCATTAGCAAATGTTGACATGTGCGCTTACCTATTGATCAGCATGTCTGCTAGTAAAACAAAAACATAATTGGTCCTTAAATGCTACCTTGAGGTACGCCAGCCCCAATTATATGAAGACAACATGTGAGGTGCCATTCCTAGATCAGGAAGTTATATTTGAAAGCAATAGCTTTTATCATTTGCATAAACTCTAAAAAATGCTTGCCGTTTTTTAATTATCAATTATTATATTGTGCGCATGTGAACACTGAAAAAATTATCTGAATATTTTTTTCAATTAATGCGTTAATTAAAAAAACGATTTTAATACAAAATCAATTGTCCCAATTAACTACTTAATTGTATTTGAAGAAGAATGCCAACAATGATGCTTTTTTGTAATTTCTAAAATAAAAACAATATTTTTTCCCAGAAATTTTGTAGTTTAATGCTTTTGTGCAATCATTTGCGTTAAAATGCAATACATTTTAAGTTAAGTATACAAAGTAAGTAGCATTATTAACTGCGGCAATTGCCAAATTTGATTGATTGCTTTCGTAAAAATTGCGACGTGTGGACCGAAAATTGTCATATGTAGCAATCCACTGCGCAATTATCTATCATTTGACTATTTTCGCCATTTTAGTTTACTATTTTTGCTACCGCTAGGAAGAAAATGGTACAAATATAGAAAATATTGATTTAATAGGTGTGTTCATTTACAGAAAATTATCACTTATTTTCGATAATTATTACTAGTAAGTGTTCACGTACACAAAAAATTAGCAGCTAGGGAGCCAATAAAGAGCGTAATATGTTTAGAAACAAAAATGTTGCTGATAATTTCTGCTAGTAAAAATTTTACTATCAGAAATTATTCAAACAGTCTTTCTGTCATTTAGCTTTGAAAAAAAATTTAAGTTTTAAATTTTTATAAGTTTAAAATAACAAAATACATTTGCTTGCAAGTTTTGACTGTAAAAGTGTTCATTTACTTTTAAATATTTTTGAGAGCAATTTTGATAATATTTCTTTTTATTCTCTCGTTGCTAGTAATTACTGGAAAGTTATTGAACACAACTAATATAAATTTAACTTTTACAAGCAACGAGAGAGTAAAAAGAAATATTTTCAAAATTGCTCTCAAAAATATTTAATAGTAAATGAACACTTTTACAGTCAAAACTTGCAAGCAAATGTATTTTGTTATTGTAAACTTATAAAAATTTAAAACTTAAATTTTTTTTCAAAGCATAATGACAGAAAGACTGTTTGAATAATTTCTGATAGTAAAATGTTTACTATGTAGTAGAAATTATCAGAAACATTTTTGTTTCTTAACATACTACGCTCCTTTTTGGCTCTCTAGCTGCTAATTTTTTGTGTACGTGAACACTTACTAGTAATAATTATCAAAAATAAGTGATAATTTTCTGTAAATGAACACACCTATTATTTCATAAAAAACCGAGGAGAAAACATAAATTGATTTTTCATGTGTTCCCCACTCAAAGCAATTATCAATAGTTTTGCCGTTATTCTGTCGATGTTTTTGCTTGTTTTCGGCAATCAAAATTGCCACGTGGAGACGCAGCATGAACGCTAACATATATAAGAATTTAAACTTCGGATATCACATGACTCTTGGTCTAGTGGTAGAGTTTTAGCCTGGCATTAGATGCCCTGCAGAAAATGCGACTAGTCCATACATGCGTGTATGGACTAGGTTATAAAGGAGTTGGACTACTCCAAAAGTAACCTTCTTGAATATAAAAATATGGTTCATTTACCATTATTAAATCCTAGGGCCGGACCCACTAACCTATCTCTGCACCACATAGGAGTATTCTCAAAACTACTCTATGGTACAACACACAGGACTAGTTTTACAACTTCGACAACTCAATATGCTATGGTTAAGTTGCAAACACATGTCATTTAACTACAAGTTCTTATTTGACAATAGTCTATTTCAATTAAAATGGATCACGTGGTCCAACATTTTCAAACTGAAACCATGGCTCCAGGTTCAATGCTAAATTTTTTTTGTTCTTCAACTTGTTTATTTATTCATGTAATTAAATTGTTTAGAATTAAATTTTATTTTATTTTTTTTTCAGTAATCAAAATCTGTTGGAGATTTTTTAAGAAAACAAATAGATTTTTTTAGTTTTTACAATATTTTTTACTCTTAGGAAAATGCTTATAAAATAAATAATTATAAATATAAATGCGTTTTACTATCACATGGTGGCACTAAACCACCAGCCTAAGTTCGAGTCCCAGTCGAGCACAACAAAAAAATTATTTTATATTTTTTTCAAGCAATTGAAGTGTTTAAAGTAAGCTTAAATTTTAATTAATTCAGTAATCAAAACCTCTATAATGTTTAACTGGATTAAAAAAATGCTATTTCTAAGTTTTTACAATTTAGGTAATTAATAAAAATATTTTGGTGAAATGTGCAAATTTAAACATGTTTCTGATTGATCACTGAAATATTTTTGTATTTAAACCCCAATTCCAAAAAAAAAACTATTTGTATCAAATTTCATTAAATTTCTTAAAAATTTTACTTGATTTACAAGAATGCTTTATTCGATTCAGCTAGTGATAATGAGTCGATCGAAATGCTTGAAAGTGGGTTTAAAACTTTAATTTATATGAGTTACAAACAACTGCACAAACTCATAATACCCCTTCCACGTATGTGGTGTGGGTACAACAAAACACAAGGGTAAAAGCTGATATCGACATGTCCATCGTTCATCAAATTTCCCATACACGTCTATCTATAAGACATCCTCACGAATCAAGTCGAATTTTTGTTAGGGTTGTCGAATACTCTCAATTTTGCTTGGTGGGTAAACACGAGTATTATTAAATATACACTTACGCTCCATGTTAGCAAAAATATTGCGAACTAGTTATTCTTTGCTAACTTAAATACTCTTCGATCGCCACAAACTAATAAATGTAATTTAAAATTCAGCATATTGTTTGATTTTATTTTAATAAAATAAACAAACAAAAATGCTAAATCAGTTGATCATAACTACTTGTGGTGAGAGGTATTTGAAAGCGCTTTGCGCTGATATAACAAAAAGCAAACAGACATTAATTCATATTTTGGCAAAACAAAAATCTTTGTGGCAATTAATTAAATTTAAAAAATGGGGTTGTTTATCAGAGTATTTATAGTTGTATTCTCTTTGAGTCTGGCTGCTTTAATACAAAATTATCGTCTTTTGTCGCAACCATTATCGCCACCGAAATTTGATTTTCAAGAATACTGGGGGCCAAGTAAGGCAGCTGATTATAATAAAAGTGAAGCCGTGACACCGTTTGATATTGCCCCCAAATCAGAGGTAAGATTTGAAAATTGCTAAATGTGCAACAAGACTTGTTGCTGGCTTAACAAATATCTAAGAATGAAGTAAAACTTGTTGTTAACTTGTATACATGTGCAAAAAAATATCGTTTGTGTTCTTTTCCAAATAACAAAATGTAGACACATTAAAAACTTACATATTTATTTATTTATTTAGCCTGTACACATACACACATACATTTGAATACCATATATGTGTTTATTTTTCAATTTTACGTTTTGTATTGCAGTTAATTGAAGATCTAAAAACGCAACTGCAGCGACCATTAAAGTTACATGATCCCTTGGAAGGTATTGCTTTTGAATATGGATTTAACTCGAAATATTTGCAAACGGTTGTCCAATATTGGCGTGATGTATATTTAACTAAATGGTCAGAACGTGAAAGTCTCTTAAAGAAATTCCCACATTTTCAAACTGAAATTCAAGGGTAAGTGTGTTTTTTGTCAACATTATTATTTTTTTTTAAACAATATAGGGTGCCACAAAAGTTTGTGTTAGTTTTCATGTATTCCTTGTAATCAAATTATAGGTAGCTTTTTCCTAAAATAACTAGCTTATATTGAAGCACAAGTTAGTTTTTTCATGGTGTCAAAGCCTATTGAAAATGATAAGAAACGGTAAGTTTTTTTAATGGCTTTTTTGCAAATATCCTTCCAAAATAAGACTAATTGACTTAGAACGCTTTTAATATCACCCTATCGGCTTTAAATGTGCAAGGTTCTTAAGAGTTTATTTTAAGCCTTATTAAGATCGGATCATAACCAACATTATTGCTGTCTTCACCATCATTACAAACTTTAATTATTTTCCCCACCTTCGACAATCTATTTTGATTTATGCCAACATAAACCAACGTATGTAGCTTACAGGGCTGTTATGGGTGGGGCACCCATGTTAAGTAACGGACCAATTGTCAGAAGAATCTGTACAAACAGTTTTATATAAAGTAACTAGGTTTCCAAAGATAATGGGTCTTATTATTTTTGGCGTAGTCGTGTCGAAAGTTGTCGAATACGCCACAAAAACGACAAGGATGCTATTTATATAGCATTGGCGTTTTTGTTAGACGGTACCAAAAAACTAAAGACGACTACGCCAAACACAATAATGCATTAAACACATTCAAGCTGCAAGAACACACTAACACAAAAGTTGCTTGCTATATTTGTTTCCGTGTGGCTGCTACTCAATTATTTAATAGACTACCACTACGAAATAAACATATGAGCAATATGACTTTCAATGATGCCACCTGAAGTCTTTTTGTATTGGTTTAGCTATATTTTTTGCATCTTACCGTATTGGCAGCACTAATCTGGTAACTGTGGCGTACAAAAATAGAAATTAGTTTAATTTCGACCACGCCACAAAATTAGCATTGACAGCAACCCGTAGTCGTGTTGCCTTGTAGCCATTAAAAAAATTATGCTCATAAGCACACGTGTATTTTATTTTTGACTGGTTGTGTTCGGTAGTCTGTAGCGAGGAATGTATTTAATGCTTAAGGGTGAATATTTGGGCTCACAAACTTACTTTATGAACCGTTTTAAACATGTCCGTCCGTCTATCTAAGTCTCCAATTGTTGACATAGCCCCCGTGCATATGTCTTCCCGAAAAAATTATTTTGAGCTATAACTAGCTCTTCACAAAATTTTGCATATCGCTTACTTAATATTAAAAGGTTGTATGTGCACAAAATTGATATTAAAAAAATACAATTTTAAATTTATTTCTTTTACTTTAAAATAAAATTTGGCAACAAAGCTTAGTTAGGCTATTAGTTAGGAATGAGTAACCTACATATGTATATAAAATATGAATTTAAACGTAAGGTTTACTTATTTAAAGTTGCCGTAATTATTGTTAATTTGTTTGTTGTTGGTGTAAAAGTGCTATTACACGATATGTATTTTACACATGACTTGTCACTTTTGCAATCAATATGTAATTTCGTATGTCTGTCAAAATTGCCATTTCACAGATGGTTTATAATTTTTACGTCTGAACCAAAATAAATAACATAATTTTCCTTGTTGTGATCCTAAAAACAGCTGATAACACATGCTTTGTCAGATCAAAATAGAACACGTTCTAATTACGAATTTGTCATATGACTTTTACATATGTGTTTCACACATGCCATGTTTAAACGCGTTCACACGACTCATATCAATTTCGCACTGCAAAATTTGACAAGTCGTGTGTAAAATACATATCGTGTGAAAGCACTTAAGGCAAACAAATCAAAACACGCCGTTGTCACTCAAATATGACAAAAATAGTCGGTTCTTGCACTGGTATTGCCATACTTTAAATAAATTTTCAGTTTAACTTTAAGGAAGGTTGTATGTAATAACTAAAAAATTTAAAGGTCACTTTATTGTTTACTTTACTTAGAGGTAACTTTAGCTAAAGCACACTTTAGAAACAACATATAATAATAGCCCTAAACATAACACATTTTTATACTCAGCTCTGCTATAAACTCAAAATCTGAAAAAATGTAACATACAACCTTGTAATATTGAGCAAGCAAAATATGTCATTTTTCATGCCGTCAATTTTTATACCAAGTATAAATATTATCTGCCAATTCTTTGGCAGAGCCACCATACAAATGTCTTCCCGGAAAAATCATGTTTAAATAAAAATAGAGCTGTCGAAATATATCAACACGTTCACAAGTCTTTTTTTAAAAAGGTATGAGCCAACCAAATTTTGTGAAGATTAGTTTATTATTAACCGAACTTCCCGTAGGAGGCGTTTACGTGAAAATTATTATAACGCCGCGCACGTTTGTCACTTTACAAAACATTTTAAGTTTTCAAATTCTCTAAATTGCTTAAAAGCAAAAAATGTTTTACTAGGTCATTATCATTATTTTTAGCAAAAGGCTTCTGTTAATAAAAATTCATTAAGTTTTATACCTTTTTTTGAATATTTGAATTAAGCTACATATGTGTATCGGTGCATAAAACATGTAATACAAATTTTAATTCAAAAACTACGGCAAGACATTTAACATTCTTTAACACATACATAAGTACATATGTATGTACATATGTGAACATGTAAATAAAGGTTTCATATTGTAAAAATTTACAACATTTGTTTATTTTTATTGGCAAGAAATTTTAAGATGGTCTTTCTGCTAAATTATTGTACAAACTGAGGTTTTAAAGTGATTTTTTCTTCAAAAACTATGATATCATGTCGTTTAATGTTATTTAAGAATTTATTTTTGGTGGGTCGTTTAAACTTTAAAACATAAATAAACTAAAGCATTGCCAGATTGTACACTAAAAGAATTATTTAAATATAATCAAGTGGAAATGTAACTAAAAACAAATGAATGTTCATTTAAAAACTCACCAACAAGACATTCATATAAATCAAAAAAAAAAACACAATACAAAATAATGAAAAATTTAAGAAAAAATCAATTCTTACCAGCTTTGCCTTTTATTATTTGGGCTTTGGTTTATTTTTAATTAAATTATTTTTGCTTATTAGAATAAATTAATATTTTTAAGCAAAATGAAACTTATTTAAAAGGTTATTTTATTTATCATTATTAACCAAGTAGAATGCATATTCGACACCAGTAGTGCGATTCAGTAACTTATTTTTACGATATTCGCATCGTTAAAATAAGTTAACAATAAATATAACGATTTTGCGATTCAGTAAAGTTTTTGACGATATTCGCTTCCGTTAAAGTCAGCTGTTATTGTTAAGTAAACAGCAAAACGTTTTAGCAATTTTTACAATCGTTATACTTGATAATTTAACGGCAATAATTTTTGTGTTGTTAGTTGTATCGACAAAAGGTTATTTTGTATATTATATATTATTTTTACTATATTTATGATTTTCGCTTTCTTTAAATTTATTTTACAACTAATAAAATACAAACAAAAATCAACTTGTCCACTATCGTTAAAAACGTCTTAGTGAATCACTTAACCGTAGCAGCAAACAATAATTTCTGTCGATAAATATGACGATTGTCGAATCGTTAAAAGTTACTGAATCGCACTACAGACACGGATATGCACGGATCAATAGTTAGTTCACTTTGAACAGTAGTAGCGTTTTTGATTAAACTGACATGTAATCTAGAAAAGCAAACGGATTTTTTTTGTAAGTTGAACGTAGTTTATTGATATTATTGTCTACAAACAAAGTGACGAAAAATACAAATTATTCAACTAATTTTGTTATTATTTTTACTAATAACAAAGTTTAATGTTATTTTGTTGTTATCCACCCATAAAAGGGGCACGTGCGCTGGACAATAGCACAGAAAAGTGATGAAAAAGTTAATACGATCGTACTTTTTTTGATACCATAAAATACTCCGAAAAAGATTCTAAAATTAAAAAATGCTGATGACAAATGAGTCAAATGCCTCAGACTCGAATAAAAATTAAACAAATTCTTATTAGCATACCTAAAAAGCATTGCCAACTTGATCGATTGAGTAGAGTTTCGAATCGATTGCCGCTATTAGGCCCCAGGTATTGAAATCGGAACTAATAAATCAACTCTTAACACATTAACTTTAATTAAATTAATACTTTGAAAATTTGTAAATTAAGTTAACATATATACGCAAGAAATTGAAAATCGAGAACGTTTGTTGTCTATTATAAAAACTATAATTTCCCTCGGAAGGCACAATATACCTCTCCGTGGACATCGAGATGATTCTCCTTTGCTTTCTTCTGAAAATACAAGCTCGGAAGGTATTTTTCGTTCCCTTCTGCGATTTGGTTCAGATGCCGGAGATAAGATTTTAGGCCCTATAGATGATTCATATATGTATGTATATCGAAAACAATTCAAACTGAATTAAATAAAAATTTCTATAATCTTATTTTAGAAATTATACTAAAAAACATTTATGACGCTAAATACTAATCGATAGCTTTTGACGAAGCCACTGATTTATCAGAAAAAACTTAAACTTCTTTAGCTTTAAGGTATTTGAACGTAAACGAAAAGTTAGCAAAAGAAGAATTTATCGGCTTTATCGACGCATTTGAAGGGGCTTTAAATGATATTGACGATGACGTCAAAGTATCAATTAATGCGAACACACTATTATCAGTAGTTTTAAGAGATTTAGAAAACGTTGGTCTTGAATTTAAAAATTGTGTAGGAATTGGAACTAATGAATGTTCTTTGATGTTGGCAGAAAATAGAGCAGTTAAAAAAAATACAAGAAATCGCAAAAAATATAAAACAAACGCTTTGCTATTCCCATAGACTCAACCACTCAATATCGAAAGGCAACAAGGTGCCAATAATAGAAAAAGCTCTATTGTTTCTTAAAGAAACCAGCAAATTTATGTTTAAAAAAAATTGTCCTAACCGTAAAGCAGTTTTTTTGGAAAATCCAGGTACAAAGTTGTCTCCATTATGCGAAACACAATTACATTGGAAAAGATTCCCGAGAGAAAAGATAGGGATACGTTTTCAAAAGCCTTATTATTAAGAACTCCTCTGAACACTTTCAAATTTATTTGCGGATTACATATTCTAAATGATATACTTACTGTCACACAACCGATTAGTGTAATTCTACAAAAGCAGGATATAGATTTACAAAAAGTATCATCTCTTATAAAAACCCTGATAATGTGTCCTGAGACTAAAAGGAATGAATCCTAAAAAGAATTTAAAACTTTTTTTGAAGAGGCAAAATATATTTGCTTTGGTATGGGAAATTTAGTTGAAAATTCTAAATTTGAAATAAAATATAATTTAGAAGATGTCGCATCAAGGGTTTTACAGAAATTAAAAATGCGTTTTCCAAAGGACGTCCTTTATTTCTTTAACATCCCTCAACTTTGCCTCAGAATATTGCTAATTTAGAACTTTTAATTTCATAACTTGAAGATTTATTAAAATTTGAAAAATTGATTTAAAAAAACTGCTTATATGAAATTAAAGGCTGAAATTTTGTAATTGAAACAAAAATGGAAAATTTGTAAAGACCGCCCAGAAAATATAATAAATGTTTTAGCAAGGTATGACCCAGATATTAACTCAAATTTGCGAAAAATATTCATCATTTTTGTTTTAATGCCGATCAGTAATGCTGCCGCTGAAATGTCATTTTCCACCCTTCGCCGTATTAAAACATGGGCTGAGATCAACCATGACAGAGGACAGGTTTAACTGCTTAGCAATATTGCTTATATGTATATAATAAAAGTGAAATAGACCAAAATGTCGTGCTTAACAAATTTGCTTCAACAGGAAACCATAAACTATTAATTTAATAAATATGTTTTTTGCCTTTTATGCAATTATAATTATTTTAAATAAATTTAACCTTTTTGTTGAGTTTTTGTTTTAAGAAACCGTTAAAAGCTAGTTTTTCAATTTTGTTCTTAATTTAGGATTACCCAAAAGCTTGAGCTGGATCCGCATCTGTATAAGATTGACGATTTTTTCTAGACTTATACATATGTTTAAATTAGCTGGTGGATATATCGAGCTCTTATGCAACTAATATAAAGAACCACAGCAATTTTTAATTATTTTTTCGGTTGATATGTACGAGTACATATATTTTTTTTTTTTTTTTGCTTAATTCGTTTTCTGTTTGTGTTTTGGTGCGATTGTTTAATACCCTTAACATGTTGGTGAAGGGTATATAAGATTCGGCATAGCCGAATAAAGCGCTCTTACTTGTTTTTTTCTAAAACGGGCACATATTGCGAGCACAAGATCAGGGCGAAAAACTCCCTTGTTCTTTTAATATATAGATTTACAGAACATGCTATAATGGTACAATATTTTGAAAAAATCGAAAATTTGTGTATACAGGGGCTGTGGTGGTGCAACATTTTTAGAACATCGTTTTATAATTGTATATTTCTGCCTGAATTATTATTTAGTTATTAAGGTGAATATGTGCTAAGTGTACTTGAACAACTATGTAGATGTCAAATATTGTCACGCTGAATCTAATCGGCAACTTTTTAATATTTATTATAACAAATTTCATTATTTTATAAATTGTACTCAGGTCATTGACTATGTATGTTACTTTGTTTAACCATTGCTTTATAATACATATGTTTGTATATGGTCAGCTCTAGGTCAATGTACACTACACAGAAAAAAATTTAGTTTAATCGTTTTGTGTATTGAATAGTAATTAGCGGTGTTATTTGTTTCTCTCTCTCTCTCTCTCTCTTTTAAATATGTTTGTAAAAATAATATGCATACATATATGTAAGTATCTGACAAATTTCGGTTTTACACTTTGTAAAGATTTGCCCATTATAATAACTCGAAAGCGAGTTCTTCTATTAACCCAGAAAACCCTTATAAAAGTTGGCAGCAGAATGACTTTTAAATAACGTTATTAACAAATTTTACCGCTTCTATAGCTTTGAAGAAATTTATAAGTCTTGGCAAAAAAAACTTTATAAAATTAAAAATTAAATTTTAAATTTTAAAATTTTTTTCTGGATTTTGGTACCTGACCGTGTACATATACATACATATATAGATACTTAATTCAACATATATTTTTTTAAATCGATTTAAAAAATACACGAGAAACAAATTTTTTTCTAATATAAAATGATCTTCTAAACAACCCAGCTATTATTTTATTGATGATATCGTTGACTAATAAGTGTTTAATGTTATATGACCCACATTCTTATTGTTAACGAAGCGTAAAACAATTATTATTTAATATCAATAATGATATTATTTAAATATTTTTTTTAATTGAACTTTTTTTTTGTTTAATTTTAATTACAGTTTAAAGCTGCATTTTATTCATGTGAAACCAAAGAATACGGAAGGTAAGAAAGTTTTACCGTTAATGCTTTTGCACGGCTGGCCCGGCTCTGTACGTGAATTCTACGATATTATTCCACTGCTAACAACACCTAATAAGAAGAGTGAATACGTTTTTGAAGTTGTAGCTCCAAGCTTGCCTGGCTATGGATGGTCTCAGGTAATAACAAACATATGTATATACATATGTATATACATATGTATGTATGAACATAGTTTCTAATTTCACGACTCTTCTAGTAATATTATCTAATGCCTTTTTAATTGTGTGTCTTGTTTGTCTACAGGGTGCGTCTAAAAAAAACTTTGGTCCTGCTCAAATGTCTATCGTTTTGCGCAACTTAATGTTGCGGTTGGGCTACGAAAAGTTCGTAATACAAGGGGGAGACTGGGGATCTATTATCGGTGCTAATATGGCTGCTTTATTTCCCGAAAATGTTTTGGGCTATCATTCGAATATGTGTGGAAATATGGGACCAACAAGTATAATAAAAATGTTGGTTGCCCAAGTTATACCAAGTCTCTTTTATGAAAAACAACATAGCGCTTTCTTTAAGCCCTTAGGCGATTTCTTTTCAAGCATGATGGAGGAAACAGGCTATATGCATTTGCAGGCCACTAAGCCCGACACCATTGGTACGGCTTTAGCCTATAATCCTGTAGGACTGGCTGCTTATATTCTTGAGAAATTCTCCACCTGGACAAATAGCGAATATAAACATTTACCAGATGGGGGCCTTACCAAACGTTTTACGATGGACGCTTTGCTCGACAACGTCATGATTTATTATCTTACCAATTCGATTATCACATCTCAACGTTTGTATGCTGAACAATTCAGTAAAGAGCAAATGAGTTTGCAAATGGATCGAGTTGGCGTCAAAGTGCCAACTGCATGTGCTCGATTTCTTCATGATATGATGCATTCCACCGATTGTCAGCTAAAGAATAAATTTTTGAATTTAGTTCAAAGTACGTATCATTTTGAAGGTGGCCACTTTGCTGCCATGGAAGTTCCCAGTATACTGTATAATGATTTTGTTAAATTTGTTAAGAACGCCAATTTATAAATATGTTTGTATGTATGTTTGATAAAATCATGCATGTACATACATATGTTCGTGTTCATACATACATACATATAGTCAAATATTTACATAACTTCACACTGTATCAAAAATGTTTATCATAAAATAAATAGTCTGTTTACGTTAAAAACTTGAAAATATTTATGTTCATATGTATGACCAAAGAATATGAATAGGTCTCAGATAGAAAAGCGAAAAAAACATAAACATAGAGCGGGTTGTAATCAGGGTAGACTAATACAGGTAGTGTTTCAAACTCAGCTGGATATGAACTCGTCTTGAAATTTTGTGAAAGTGAATGTCAGATTTTTGATTTTGTTTGAAATTCAAAACTTTTTTGACATTCACTTTCCCAAACACAAAAAGGTAATGCAGAGGGCAAATGTTTTGAATTCGCCTTGATACTACCCTTATAAGTGTACCCTGGCTGTAACGATTCAACCCACCATATAAGATTTTTTACATTAAGATACAGCTTCAATATATTCATATTCTTTAGTATGACATACTTATGTGTGTACAAACATAGATATAAATATATTTTGTATAAACAGATTTACATACATACATACATATGATCAGACTTATAAATTAATGTTTATTATTATTGTTTTTTTTTTATATTTTTATAAAAGTTTTTTTTATTTCAATAAAAAGAATTTAAAACCTATTGCTTTTTTTTCGAAAGATCGAACAAGGATGGACTGCAGAATGGATTTTACCTACGTACAAAAAAATTTAACATTTTAGTTTGCATTCTGTTTGATACAAAGTATAAGGATTTGCCTCTTAAACAAATCAAAGCAAATACTTTGCAGGGTATGTGAAACACATACGGCCTTATTCACGAAAACTATTTATGTTTATTAAGGGCTTATTTAAACAAATTTTATGGAATAATTGTCAAATAGTTATTATGAATAAGCCCGATACTATGTAAAAAAACTTTAAGTAATTACTAAAGTTACTCAACAGTTTAATATTCTGTGTTTCGGAATAATAATGTAAATAACCCCTAATCATTGCTTCGTAACCAATAGAGTAATGAAGACTATTTCACAAAATTTAAAAGATGTTTTACAAAATATAGTCCAATCAATATTTTATCAGAAATTTTTATATTTTTAAAACCATTAATTTGATTGAATACTTATATATCGTTCATTTTCCAAAGCAACGTCATAACTCAAAAAAAGCAATTTCTAGAAAAACGATTTAAAAGTTTCCGATATTCTTACATTTATTATAAAAGGTAAGTGGAATTTTATCTTTAAACGCAAAGAGTAGAAGCAATAAGAAGATGAAATTTATATACAGTACTAGCTTACCCTACCCGACGTTGTACGGAAATAATCTTAGGAGGTAAAATTTGGAAGCAATTGTCTAACTTAAAAGAATGCATACATATAAAACTGGAGAAAAATTACAGCATTCGATTCAAATTGAAAATTTGCTCGTTCCAATAAGTTATCAGTGCATTTAATATGTGAATTCTTATACGAATCTTTCAGTTCGAATCGAATGCTGTAATATGCCCTCTAATGTTGTTAATAACACTTTTACATAATGTGTAAAAATATGCAAACAAAACTTAACAAAATAAACCTGGATTATTAAATCTACAAATTTTTGTAGCTAAGTTTGTAGCTCAAAATAAAGGGTGATTAGTTACCTGATAAAATGCTTGTATACGCCATGTTCTGAGTTCTTCTATTTGGTGCAAAAATGTGTAAATTTTACCACTTAGTATCTGAAAATAGGTGACATACAACTGTCCATGAGAAAAACAAGGGGTTTCCAAATGCAACCTGGAGAGTAAACCCTGGCATTTATTAGTTGTTTAAACAAATGCTAGTTAAACTAGAAACTGCAAGCGTTTAAAATTTAAAGGCAACGCTTTTGAAAAAATTGGTATATGGGGCATAAAAATATTTTCCCCTGCGGAGGCCCTGTTAGTATTGTTGCTCCAATAGTATTGTCATATAAGTAAATATTAATAGTTCAATAGTTATTATTGCTATAGTGTAATTACGTACATATTAAATATTGTCCAAAAGGACCCACATAAATGGTAAGGGTATTACGCGTTTGTAAAAATATTTGTAACTCCCAAAAGTAAAAGTCTGAGACCCACCTTCAATTATACCGATCGATTCGAAATCCGTCTGTTCGTCCGTCCAGCTGGGCGTTAATGTATTCTTTTGAACAAATTACAGGCCGCTTTTTTGCAGATATTATGATGAAATTTAAAACAGATAAGTTTTTTGGCATAGGAACAAAGCCTATTTGCCCCAAAATGCTGGCAAGATATGACCACCGGCAATTGACATACATTTTAATGAATACTTAAGCGTTTTTACTTTCATGCAAGTTTATGCCAAAATGTAAATTTTTATCCATTAAGTATGTAAGAGCCAGGAAATAATGTAGGTTATATATATTTTAAACTATATAATTTAATATAAATTAATTTATCATTTAAAACAAATTGTTTTTCAATTGTATTTCTTTTTAAATAGATTTAGAAGTTGGGCTTTTTAAAAACATGGTTTAAACCGCCAACTTTGAAAGCTTACCTTGCTGAAGTGTTAACATTCAAAAATTTTCATTTTCCAACTCTTAATAGACAGGAGTGCTCTCAATAAGAAAAAAAAATTTTAGTTATTAGTTTTTCAAACATTTAATTTTTTTAATTTCTGCCCAAAAAATCGATTTGGGACCAATGTGCACTGTGCGTCGGCATAAAAATGTCCAATATTTGTACTCTAGTATTAAAATCTCACGAGTGTATTAACTTAACATTCTACCCAGCAAACAAAAATTTTTTAGGTTTGTCTTATAAATGAGGCTTATTTTTTAAGCACAGCTATTGCCCAGTTAAGTATTTTTGGATTTGTGTTATTTGTGTAATCATTTCAACAGAAAAATCCCCTTTTGGTAAAGGCTTTAGTAATTCCATTTGTAGGTATAAATGCAAAATATTGTTTTTAAAAACCTAAATTTGTAAATAAATTTTTAGTAAATGCGGGGTAACTAGTTACATTTTGTTATATTTGCAAGCAGGGGTCGAGAATTTCGGGACATCCTAAATAAAAATAAGGAACTTTTCGGCAAAAAAGTAACTAGTGTTTCTTTATTTTAATATAACTTGCTAACCCATAAGGGGTATACGGTTATGCAGATGCTTAATACGCCTAAAAATAAAAGTCTGAGACCCACCGTTCGACTCATAATCAATTCCTGACTCAATTTAAGCATGTCCGTCCGGGTGAGTGTTCATGTATTCTTGTGAACAAGGTACAGGGCCCGATTTTGAAATTATTTTGATGAAATTTGGCACAGGTAAGTTTTTTTAATATAGGAACGAATTCTTTTATTTGTGGTGTGGATGGGTTAATTTTTTGAATTGCCCCATACAAAATGGCCTTCCGCAACAAGCATTCTTAAAATTCGAGCCAGTTGAATTTTACTCTGTCTTCACAAAGTTTTGCTCACGAAAATCAAACAATCATGTGCACATACCGGTGGTGCTTACTATAAAATAAATTGTGGTGTATGGCACAATATGGTTGGGCTTGATTGGCTACAACGTTCTTACTTGTGACCTGTGACATTAAGGTCGTATATTAATTATAATTTCAATAATGAAGAAAATAATAAACCATAAAGTTTTTTAGTTTCTACCACCATCAACCGGTTGTAAAATGGGCAAATGTAGTTTATCAATTTACTACGTAAGTAAAGTTTTTGCTGGGTAGTGGGGTTTGATAAGCACACTTGAATATCAATCTAAAAAAAATTGGCCGATACGTACGATTTTTAAGTGTATGTACATACTTATGTATATAATCGTTTATATTTATGTACTAATACACAGAAAGAAAAAACACATTCTAAAATTAAGAATTTAATTTTTGAATTTTTGCCAAAATCGTGCTTGAAATTCTGAATCACGATCCGTACTTAGGTTTTCTTAAATCAAGTCCATTTGGATTACTTAAAAAAATCAAGCAGAAAAAACTTGTTGTTTTTAATATACTCATTTTATCATTTTAAAACGGTAGCCCAGATGTCTGCGCGCTGGTGTTGCAGTTCGGAGATTCCCAGGTTCTAATCCCAGCCACGGAAAGTACAGAAAAAAATGTTTTTAAATCTTAAATATGTTTAAAACAAAAATAAAATATTTTTTTAATAAAGCTCCCTCCATTCGCCAAAAAAAATCGTTTTAATTTAAAGATTAAGTTACGGTTAAATCGATATTTCTAAGCTTACATCAAGTATGGTTTCGAGCTTATTTCAATCCATTTTTGGCTTAAATATGGTTAAAATTAGGAAACTCGTACTAGATTAACCGTACTTGGTCTTGAAAATCTGTACTTGGCTTAATGAAATCCGTACTTACCGTACTGTTGACACCGTTACAGCTTGATTCAAGAAAGATTATTTGGTTTATTTTTTGTGTGTAGATTTCTTTAGAAAACCCAAACAAAACTAACATTCATGCATGTGTTTTACAAAATCGTATTGCGATCATTAATGGCTTAGTGAACTTATCATGCGATAACAATTACGTCAAACCGTTACAGTAGTGGTAGTATTAACTGCTACCTTTACAAAAGAACATTATTTGATATGAAATGAAAATTAAAAATCCAGTAATACCGAACACATAGTTCGCACTACGAATAATAAACAACTAAGAGCGCTACATTCAGCTGTGCCGAATCTTATATACCCTTCACATTGGTATTTTTATATGACCAGATATCTGATCTGGCCGAGCTATTTCGTACAGCAAATATTATAATAAAAATTATTTGCTCTAAAAAAAACTGAGGCAATCGCTGTATCGCCTTGATCTAGGTCACTGTTGAACCGATCTTTCTCATTATACATAGCCATCATTTTAGGGATATTTCTTATAGTTTGACCCCAATATTTGGTCTGTAGTGTTAAATTGACTCCGGAAACTTGATTTCAACAGACGGACAGAATGACACGCGGACATGGCTAAATCAACTTTCCTATCTAAAAGAATCCAGAATATATACACTTTATGGGGTCGCAAGTGAAAGTTGTAGAAATGGCCAACGGATTGACAAACCTTTATTTCTTATGAAAAGGGTATAATAAATTATTATATATATAATATCAGGCTCACATTGAGTCAAAATATTTAGTCCAATATCTAAATCCAGAATGCTATTAAGAAACCAAGTAGTTTACCATAACTAAATTAAATACTTTTAGCTATAAAAAATAGTCCTATTGACTGACAGACAAATTCATCATTGTACAGCCCAAACACGTAAAGGTGGACTTGAAATTTGGGCTGCGGGTATCTCCCCAATTTATAGATTCACTTAGATGGGACACGGACCCTTAGGAGGTAAAAATTAAATAAAACTCGAGGGGTTTTTATTTTTAAACTATACAAGATAGAAACAAAATTTAAAAAGAATCGTGTTTTACTCAAAAATAAACGGACCCGCTTAACATATTGGATCCTAATGGGCAAAATAAGGTAAAAACTTTATTTTAATAGTGTCTAAGTTGGCTTATAAACCAAGAAAAATTGAAACATCCAAGCAAACTGAGTTAGCGAATAATAACGAAGATGAAGAAACACCTTTTGACCGAATAAGTAGTTATTTCTGTTTAAGTTGTCCCGGAATTCACAGCCAGCACTTACAAATGTGATTACAAAAAACAATGAAATAACTTATTACCAAAAATTAACTAAAAAGTTGAATAACAATTTAAGAATTTTGAAACCGCCATATACATAAAGTCTATTTTACAATCGCAATTTCAAATATATTTCTCAAAATGCCGTTGTTGACAATAAGTTATTATTCTGTTGTGAAGGCCTAATTACCTTAAAACATATAATATAATGAAAGCCTTTTACGCAAATTCAAAAACATTTACTGGGATAACACAGATAATACGTTCTACAAGTCTGAAAAAAATAAAACTAAATTATTTGTACTGCTTGTATAATATGACAATAAGAAGTTAAAATCATATATTGTTAATTATTAGATACTTTTTTTTAACTTTTGAACTAATAAAGACAGAAACAAAATTTAAATTTCGTTCAACAGCTCTTGAAAAAAATTAATATGACTGGTCCTTTTTTACAAATTTTGTATCCCTTTGTGTCCATTAAAGGGTTAATTTTATGTTTTGGTACTTTAAAGGTAATTTATTGATTTTCAGATGTTTATTACTGTCACTTGTAAAGATATTCTTGAATGTAAGGCAATCATTTCATAAAGTAGGGTGAACCATTAATAACAATTAAAATATGACTCGAAGCAATCACAGAAAATGTTATTTTGAGTCTCATAAAAATGAATAGTTGACAATAATACCTGTAGAAAAACGCTGCGATTAGATATAGGAGGAAATTATTATTATTATTTACTTTTTAATTTAATAATTTTGAACCTTAAAGTGTAAGACAGCAAGGATATGTCTCCAATTACACGTGCTCTAATTCTCTTGCTCGCCATTGGCGGTGGTATGCTGTATAAAAAATTAAATGAACTTCTGGGCGATGTTAACTCGCCTACCTTACCGTTAAATCAATGGTGGGGTGATGAAGCAGAACCCACCGACTGGCAGTCCTATTTGGCCAACTCATCTGAAATTATAGGCAACAAGTTGCACTATGCTGATGAGGTAAATAAAATTGTATCAAGTACTTAACTTACTTATTTTAAAATGTGTATTTGGAACAAATTTAGACTATTAACGATCTTAGAGCTCAGCTTAATCGTTCATTGCTTTTGACCGAACCCTTGGAAGGTGTTGCTTTTGAATATGGTTTCAACACGAAACAATTACGAGAAATAATTGAGTATTGGCGTGATGATTATTTGCCGCGCTGGCGTGAACGTGAAATATTTCTCTGGCAGTTTAATCATTTTACAACAAATATACAAGGGTGAGTAAGAATTATGAAATATTTAGGGTATTCACAAGGTAGTCATATATCTTAAAAAAATCAAACGAAAAAATACTACTGTTGTGAGCATCCGCTAATAATCAAGTGTGCTATTTTAAATTTAAATCAGCTGCTGGAGAAAACAGAAAAATAAGTAATTTCAAAAATATTTTAAAATTAATGACTGCGACTTGTTAATTATATCAACGGCTTCACTAAAGAGTTTCGGCCGCACGGCTCAGGTTTCTACTGTTTATGACAAAACAATAAACACAGTTCAAAAAGTCTTATTATTAAATAACTTTTTTCTTTTAAGCACAACAACAATTATTTTTAAACTATTGTAAAATATTAAAACTTTAAGACAATATGACTTGATAGCATACCGTTTGAATACCCCAATTGAAAATACATATTATCATCGTCATCTTTATAATCATATTCATATCAATGCATATGAAGTTTGCAAGAAAAAAAATTAATATTAATTTGAACTTGTAAATTTTTACAACCCTTGTTGTATCATGTAATAAGAAAAACTAAATTAAATACATTTCAACGTTACAACAATACAACGCGAAATGTTAATACAAAAATTTTCACTATGATTACCTTTCAGATTACGTATGCATTTTCTACATTTAATGGTTTACGATGAATACACCATAGATAAACATCACTATCCGGTCCTTTTATTGCATGGTTGGCCTGGTTCGGTTCGTGAATTTTACAATTTAGTTCATAAATTGCATCAAACAAAAAAGGACAAAAATAATAAATACATTTTTAATGTCGTTGTACCTAGTTTGCCGGGTTTTGCGTGGTCTCAGGTGAGAGTTTTTTTCATTATTTAATATTAAATTGTTTGTTAAAAACATCCGGCGCAGACAGGCCGAACGTATAATCATAATATTTGTATAAAAGGAAACGTTATTTCAATACCGATATCAAACAAAGCGGTATTTTAATACCGGTATTTTGCGAAACAAATTATTTCGTCGTTTGTATTAATACCGGTAACCAAATTTAAACGGTATCAGTTGCCAACCTTAATATAAAGTCAAAAGCTGTTACATTTTCCGAGATTCAAAAATTTGTATCCAACTTTTTCCCCCAAAACTAACAAATCATACTAGAACCGCTCTGTTGCAGGTTTGAAGTCAAAAGCTGTTGTACTTTCCCAGATGCAGCGCATGAAAAATGTTACTAAATTTTTTCAGTTGTAGATACCCTCTGTCAACTTAACACTTACCTTATTACTATTAAAACAAAGATTTTCCCCAATTAAGCTCGCCTTCTTCAAAGTATCCACGCCGTGTTTTGTAGCAATAATGGACACATTTACTGATATACATATACATACAAATGCATGGACTCTTTACCAAAAATTTAATGTTTTTTATATATCTTGGTCGGTAGTGAATCGATGAACCAAAAACGTGGTCTGCCGGATTTGACTGGGCTCCTTAACTTAGCGGCCAGACGTTCAATTTTTGCCTTTCAAGTTGCAATAAACTCATCAATTTTTACTAACACACTTAAACTTTTCGAACTTGAAAGCAACTTGATGATTAATTTTTCCATTCAACTCCCCTTTCAACTTGATCGTCAAGTTAACAGCTAATTATCGTTATTTTACATACATTTTTGTTTTTTCACATGTTTGCTTACACAAATATTCTATCGCAAATAATTTTAATTCAATTTTCGTGTAAGTTTCGTAGATTAACATTTATGAATAAATTAATGCAAATAGTTTGTACCGAAATTCAGTCGCAAATAAAAAAAAATGTAATAAAATAACAATTTTTGTGTTTCGTTTAACAAATATTCTGCCGCAATGTGAGCATTTTTCATTTATTTCTTGAGGACGCCATCTTAAGAAATGAAATTGATGATCAAGTTGATTATCAAGTTGCGTGCAGTCTATGTCACGATCATCAATTCGAATGAATTTGACAAACAATATGTATGATCAACTTGAAAGCGAAAACTTTTCAGCAGTTAGACAGATGAACATGGCTAAATCGGCTTCGATATTCATTAGGATCCAAAATATATACATATGTATATGTTATAGGCTCGCAAATAAATATTTAAAAGTTGCAAACGGAATAACAAACTTATCACTTTATGAAGCTTTATACGGAAGGAGGAAGAAGAAATTAAGCCCGACGTTTAATTACTTACCTTTACCGGTGGTTAGAAACTTTAAATAAGACACTCCATAAAGCGAAGTTAAAAACAAAACTTTTATAAAAAAAAAGTGTTCCTTATTTCATTGATCCTTCAATTTTTGGTTCGCCCTAAGGGAATGTTTAAAGCGGCTTACTTCCTTACTTCTTCTTTGCGAACTCGGTTACTTCAATCTGCGAAAAACGGGCCTCTCCTTGATTGTGCATCTATAGAAGGTAGTGTTTCTTTGTATATTTTTATTGTCAAATTTTGTTGCGTTTTTAGGAAATTAACAATGAAAATATGTCATATAGTTTTTGTTTCCGTTTTTGCAGTAGTTACGTTTCTACCTTATAGAGGCGTAATTGGCTCAAATGGTTTCATTGTTCACTCAGTGTATGCAATTTCACGAAAATTTAGTATTTAATATAAACAATATATTATTTTGGCCGGAAAATCGGATTTAAAACCATTCAAAAATTTGCAAAATAAGTAAGAATACCAATAATACATAACTTTAAAAATTTTTTTAACTGTTTTAATGGTTAGCTATCTAATTTAAGAGCAAAAAACATTTATATTTATACAAAAAGTATAAAGAAAAACAAGTAAGGAAACTATATAAGGCTGTGACGAATCTTATATTCCCTTCACATCAGTCTTTTTGTATACCCGGCCATCTGATCTATTTTATTTAAATTATAAATTCCCCAAAATTTTACTGTTTGTATGTGCGATGGTACTTCCAGGCCCACATTAGTCCCAGTACCGAATTTAGCGCAAAAAAAGAATTTCTTTCGGATGGCTCAAAATTAAAAAATGAGGTTAGTTTTACAACGACAAGTTCCCATCGTGCACAGTGGTATAGATTTTTTTTTGGTAAATTGTCAATATTATTTTAAACAGGATTAATAGCTTAATATTCCCTTGGGACCCCATAAAGTACATATATTCTGAATCCTTATAGATAGAGAAGTCAATATAGCCATGTCCGCCGGTTCGTCTTTTTGTCTGTGTGCCTGTTAAAATTAAGTTTCCGGAGACAAATAAACTCGCACAGAAAACTTTTTGGTATCAAAAAATCAGAAATATCCCTGGAACAACCGCTATATAAAAGTAGAAAAAAAGGTTCTCTACATACCGAGGTATAAGCGAAAACCCAAAATAACAAATTTTCTTTAAACAAAATCCGTGCATATATATCTCTATACATCTTAGTAAATACAGCCACTCTTGCTAAAAAGCTCGGAGATGGGGATATAAAATAAGGAATTTTTTTCGGATAGGAGCAGGGCAAATGGCATCCTCCCTATAGTTGCACAAACTTTGTGAAATTTTTCATGCGCTCAATCTGAGAAACCAAAAACGCTATATATTTAAACCTGCTGCTAAGTAGTTTCATTATAATACATACGTACATTTTAGAAATTTATACAGTTTTTATAAAATTTTGAATACGCTATATTTTGGAAACTATAACAGCTATAAGTAGTTGGTCGCACATTTAGGCAATTATAACCCAAAATGATATTTTCCGAAAGTTGTATAAAGACTATGCGCAAAAAATTGATCGATTATCACAACTTTCAATAGGCTTTGTCCATATAATAAAAAAAGGTATCTTTGTCAAATATCATTAAAATATCATTTAAAATACGACTGTACTCTTATTACAAGAAATTTATGCTCTAACAAATTCAAGAAGTGATTCTGAGTCTATTAATATTTAGGTAAAATAGGTCTCAGACTTTTACTTTTGTCTGGTGTATCTGGTGTTGGTATAAAAAATTTAAGTAAATAAGTAACCAACTGAAGTGTCCTCCTTTAACAAACTACACATTTACGCTAATTCTTAAAAATAATTTATACATTTAAATGTTTTATTTATTTTTTCTCAGGGAACTTCTAAACAAGGACTTGGTCCTGCTCAAATGGCCGTTATTTTGCGCAACTTAATGCTGCGTCTTGGTTATAAAAAGTTTTTCATACAAGGTGGCGATTGGGGGTCATTGATTGGTTCTCATATTGCAACCTTATTCCCCGAAAACGTTCTTGGGTACCATTCAAATTTTTGTACGGCAGTAACACTAAAGGCATTGCTTAAAGGCACCATAGCTGGTATATTTCCCAGTTTCTTTGCTCCCAAGGATTTCGAAAATTTCTTTTCCTCTTTGTCAGAAAATTTCAACTATTTAATAGAGGAAACCGGTTACATGCATTTACATTCAACTAAGCCGGATACTATCGGAGCCGCGTTACAAGATAACCCTGTCGGGTTGGCTGCATACATACTAGAAAAATTCTCGACATGGACCAATGCATCTTATAGAAATTTGCACGATGGTGGTCTTAAAAAACGTTTTAATTTAGACGCTCTTTTGGATAACATAATGATTTATTATTTAACAAATTCCATAACTACCTCTCTCCGTATTTATAAGGAACATCATACGCCACAGCAGAGAGCTTTAAAATTGGATCGTGTGCCTACAAAAGTACTGACAGGATGTGCACGTTTTAAAGGCGATTTAATGCATTTTTATGATTTTCAATTGAAGGACAAATATCCTAACCTAATTCATAGTACTTTTCACAACAAAGGTGGTCACTTTGCTGCCATGGAACTACCAACCGCTTTGTATGAGGACTTTATTAGTTTTGTTAAGAAAGTTCAGCAGCAAACGAACATTTCAAAATACCAAAGAGAATTGTAATAAGATAAGTTGGTCTCGATATTTTTGAAATAAAATAATTGTTAAAAAATTTCAAAAAAGTTATTTCTACTTAAGGGAAATAAATAAACTTTTCACAATAATCTATATACATATGTATGTATGTACATATATAAAATTCTCGTGCCACTTTTTTTGTAATTTAACTCCTCCGAAACGGTATTTGTTAAGTATGGCAATAGGTCGTAAAGTATATTTTATACCGCTAAAGACCGTAATATTAAATAAAAGAGGTAAAAGATCTCCTCTCTTACTTCTGAGCATGAAGTGTGCGACAAGCTATACTTTTTTTTAGATAAAAGGGGCGGTGCTACGCCCACAATACTTTAAGTATATAAATGTACTTATATTGCAAACAACTGTTATTGAGTAACAGCTCTTTTACTACATCGATTTTTCGATAACTTTATACGAATATAAAAGGCTATTAAAAATACAAAGTAGGCATGTTGACGCCTACAAAAACTTAAATCTCAATATAGGATTTTTATAAAAGTTTTGTATAGACATTAACCGCTTTTAAGGTCAATACTTTTAAAGCAAAAAAGTAGCCGGTGACACGCCCCCATAAATTAAACTTTCAATGATGATAATGTTTATACACCAAATTATAAAAAGATACAGCTCTAATAGTTTTTCTATATGTTGACGACTTGTTATTGCACGTCTTGACGAGACAAATTCGTGTCTAGACAAACGTCAAACTCAGTATATAAAAAACCCAGTATAAAAATGCCGGATTTTTTTAATTGGATTTTGACATTTGTCTGTGCATGAATTTGTCTCGTTAAGACGTGCAATTACTTGCTGGAGCCCAAATTGAATCTATTGAAAAGCTTAAAATGGATTTGTCAAAAAATTTGATATGAGTGATTGTGGTAGCCAAAAATATTTTATTGGAAATAAATTTGAATGTGCTGATTGCAGCCCTGTTAAAAAAGAAAAGGGACTTCAGCTGCTACCTGGAAATAACATTAATCAAAATTTCAATGAACCATATCGTGAGCTTCTTGGCAGCATAATATACATAATGCTTAGTTGTAGGCCTGATATTTTTTTTTTGTGTGGCATACATGGGGGTCGGTTTCAACAAAATCTCACTGTCAACTTCTAAAGGGTACAAAGAGTTCGAAATTGGTTTTTTCTTCAAATAGTGATGTTTTCAACATTTGGTTTGCTGATGCTGATAGAGAAGATCGAAATTAGTTATTGGTTTTTTATTTAAAGTATACGGATGTTGTGTTCCGTGGTCTTTTAAGAAAAAGTAAACAGTAGCAAGTTCTTCGAGTGAAGCCGAATATATCGCCCTAAGCTACAAAGTTTCTGAAGCTTTATGGGTACATGGTTTAATGCAAGATTTACATGAAATCAGAAATGAAAGTATTACAATATATGAAGACAATAAAGGTTGCATAGGCATGGCAAATACTTCTGAAAGTAAACGTGCTAAACACATAGATGTAAACCGCCATTTCATTCGTTACAATACATATTAATTAAGAATGAGTTAGTGAAAAGCATTCGTTTAAAAAAATTTTGTTAAATAAAAATTAATTTTTTCTTTGAATTCTAATCAAACTTTCAATAAATAAATATATGAATTCTTTTTATTATATTGTATAATATAATAAACCTGAAGTCCAAATGTGTTTGTTTTTTTCAAGTCAATACTTCTAATCATAAAATAACCGCTTTTCAAAAATAGGTTTAACAATGATGCATTTTTGTGTATCAGTGTTCTTTTCTTTGTAGTCGTCCATATAGGAATTTCACTTAAAATTGCAATTAAACGGTATTGGAAAAGCCATTAATAAGCAAATAAATTTTGCTCTGAAATTATAAATATAGTTCACATGTTGAAATACAACAATAGTTCTTTCAAATTACATTTTCAATTCACAAGTAAATTAACCAGCCGACTGTTTCAATAGTCAATAGAACTTTACAAATGCCTTATAAATTTAACAATAGAAAAAATAATTATTTTTAACAGTTAAATATTTCTGTCAAAAAATAATAAAAATTAATATGTATTAAACATATGGGTAATTCCAGAAAAAAGTAACGTAACTCCAGATGGAATACATCATTTTTGTCAAGGAAAAGGTTAATTTTTTTAATGCAATTACAGTTCAAATAATAGAAGCCGCTTTTTTTAAAAAAATGTATGTACTTACATATATGTACATATAAAAATGTAGTATATAAAAAATTTTAGTCTTTCCCAAGCAAAAAAGTTATATTCCATATGGCGTTTTGTTACTTTTTGCCAAAATTACCCATCTACCTATGTAGTATAGACAAAACTTGTTCTGAACTTTTCATTTTTCTTTCGTGGTTGAACTTTTTCTGGAAATGCCCATATGTATATTAGAGGTGCTTTTATTTGTAATGTCAAAATGTGTATTGTTTTGGTTCCGATTCCCCGGCCAGATTTTTGTTTCTGCATAACAAAAAATTAAACAATTTACATTTGAAAAAAATTCAATAAATTAAAGTTGCAGTTTATCCTTACACAAATAAAAAGAAAAAATTTCTTCAATATTTTTTTTAATTTGTTGTAAAAACTGAAATTACAATAATTGAAAAAGATTTTTGGTTTGATTTTTTTCTTAAGTTTGTGGATACAATATAAAATCAGATGTATTATTTTTTACCAAAAGGTAAATTACCAAACTGAAGGTTTTGATATAGGCACATTCTCCTGCAAAGATGAAGAAGGTAATCTGGTGACTGATACAGATAGTGTGCTGAGAATATGAAAAAAAAAAAATTTCACGCCTGCTGGTATCTGATAATGCCAACAAAGAAGATACATCAGAACCAAACCCAGAAGACGGAATTAAGTGCATACCGCTTAGCCAAAATGAGGTCGAAATATCAGATACCCGGCTTAAGAATAACAAGGCACCAGGAGCCGATGGGTTGCCAGCTGAACTTTTTAAGACCGGAAGTGACACGCTGATAAAGCGTACGCATCAGGTTGTTTGTACAATCTAGCTAGATTGAAACTAAAATTCGACAAGATAGTTGGGCTAAATCAATGCGGCTTTAAACCTGGCAAACCCGCCATCGACTAGATATACACACTACGCCAAACCCTAGAAAAGACCCAAGAAAGACAGATCGACACATACCATATATTTGTTGACTATCAGGCCGCTTTAGATAGCTTCATAGGTTCAAAGGTGTTTCAAGCTATGTCTGAGTTTGGTATTCCTGCAAAACTAGTATGAGCAGGATGACCTTAACTGATACACAATCCTCAATTTAGATAGACAGGAATATTTCTGAGCCCTTCAGTACCAAACGAGCTTTCAGACAAGGAGACAGCCTTTCGTGTGATCTTTTTAACATCCCAGCAAAAACTTACATTGCTTTGTAATGAGTTAAAATCCAAAAAAACTCTTACTCATTGGCATTCAAACCCATTATTTTAATATGGCGACTACATTGGAGGCAAGTACTTATCATATTCGCTTACAAAGAGGGACTTACATAAGTTATTACTTTATTGGCATTAAAATAACCCTTTCCTGGGGACCCCAGTTACTCTTGTAACATTCACATTTTTTTTTCTTTGATGTTTTGGCTAAAACTGGATTAAAATATTAATTGAGAATAAGTTAAGAAATTATCAAACTGAAACTATTTTCCTAAACTTTAGATAAGAAATAACTCATTATCTAACTACTGCTAAGTAGTACAAACGGTATGTAATAGTAGTTGAAAACTAAGAAATTTGTAATGCCTAATCACTTTCAAGTTTTTGCTGGGATCCTCTTAGAAAAGGTTATACAAGACGCAAATGTGAATAGAACTGGCACACTATTCACAAAACAGCTCATGTTACTCGCTTAAGCTGACTATATCGACATACTGACTATATCGACATTGCGAGAAGTAACTTCCACCTTTGAAAAAGTCGAGAAAGAATCAGCCAAAGTGGGTCTGGCAGCAAATGCAGATAAAAAAACCAAGTTGATGGTATCAACGCACAAGACATCCAGTAGACTTGGGCAGACAGTGGAATTTTAGAACTACAACTTTGAAATAGTCAACGATCTTATCTACCTCGGCACCTCCATTAACTAAACAGACAACAACAGGTTTGAGATAAAAAGAAGAACAACATTGGCCAATATATGCTACTTTGGACTAAGTAAGCAGTGGCTATACCTACCGACAAACAAAAATCTTCACTACAGGACACTGATACTACCCGTACTTATTTATGGTTCTGAAGCAAGGGTACTTGCGAAAGCAAATGAGGTAGTGCTTGGAGTTTTTGAAAGGAAGATTATTCGGAAAATCTATAGACCAATCTGCGTTGACGAAGAATACCGATGTCGTATGAACCGATAGCTGTTAGCCGACATTGACATAGTTACACTTATCAAAATTCAACGTTTCCGTTGGCTAGGTAGTGTTGTGAAAATGAATGAAGATTCTTCAGCTAGGAAGTCATTTGAATGCGAGCCTGGTGATGGATCGCGCAGAAGAGGAAGACCGAAAGTCCGATGGAAGAATTAAGTGAAGGAAGACTACTCAAAATTTGGTATCAGAAATTGGAGAAGAATACGTTCTGTAATAGCCATTTAAATAAATTGTATTAAAGAAGTTTCTCAACCACCTCAGGCGAAATTTTTTTCATTGTTCTGTTAAATGAATTGTAAAAAATGGGGTTTGATTGCATAATCTTAAGTAACAAAGAGGAATATTAGTTATTTAACTACTTTCACTAAATATTTATAATCGTTTCTGGGGCCACTTACTTGTTAGTTCACAGAAGTGAAGATTCAATAATAAAATAAATATGAACAAAAAAAATCGTTTTTGGGTCCACTTAAACTTATCGGACTTACCCCAATTTTTATTTTTGTATTAAAAATCGATATTTCAAATTAGGATCCCCCTTAATATATGTACATACATATATACAAACATAGATATTTATGTATGTATGTATCTACATTGTACGCTCAAGATAATGTCCGTACATAAAACCGTTATTATATATTTATTTGCATTTTAGTCTTAAAAACAATTGTAAAATATAACAACACACAAGCTGATGGAATAAAATAAACTGTAAATTTTAAAATATTATAAAATAATTAAAAATATGTACCTGCATGTTCCAATAAAATTATGCCAGATTTAAAAACGACAGTTTCAATTACTAGTGCGACCGTAGACAAAATGTCGCGACATGATATGTTGGAGTGGGTCAATAGCACTGTACATGGACAGTACAAAAAAATTGAAGAGCTGTGCTCTGGTAAGTTGGTTTTGTGTTATTTTTTGGCCAAATAATCAAATGCCAATGATATGCTTACTATATATAAAGATGTACCACTATCTATGTATGTGCTTATATGTATGTATGTATTTACATATTAGCCAAGCATTCATATATACATACGTATGTATGTATGTACATGCAAAATAAAGTATTTTAATTCGATTAGCTCACATTTACTTAAAAAGCCAAGCGAAACGTAAAAAGTATGAACAATTTAATATAGGGGTTATTCTGCATTACGATTACGATTACGATTCCGCATGCAAAAAAGCATATGTGAGTATGTATGTATTGTACATATATCAAAATGGAAATAAAAAATAAATTTTTCTAATTTGAATACTAAGAAGCACATGATCTTAGTACGAAAAGACGAAAAATTCAAAATATACTAAGGAAAAGTTATTAATGGCCAAACTATTTCACAGTAAAGAAGGCCGACGAATCGAAATGCAGAATAGGGTTTTATATGTACACACATATGTATGTATATTATAAAGCAGAATGTAACCCACACCTCTGAATTTTTAAGTCTAAAAGCTATTTGTTTAGCAATATTTCTGAAAGTTTCACACCAAAACTGGCTCCGCAGGATATGATTCGCCTCCGAAAACTTGATTTCAAAAGACGGACAGACAAATATAAATCGACTACCCTAATGTGGGCTTTAAAAATTATTTATTGGACACTCGGTTAGGGTACAAAGCGTCACATTTTTTTTAATTTATAGGTGTGGCATATTGCCAAATGATGGAGCTTCTGTTTCCCAACTCAGTCGGTATAAAAAAGGTCAAATGCAATGCAAAGTTGGAACACGAATATCTGCACAATTTAAAACTTTTCCAAGGCGCCTTTACAAAACTTAGTTACGATAAATCCGTACCGATTGATCGTTTAATCAAGGGAAAATTTCAAGACAACTTTGAGTTTTTACAATGGTTTAAAAAATTTTTTGATATACATTCAGCCGGCAAAGAAAATTTAAAGGTTCCTGCTGCGCTAGCTGCTGCAGCGAAAAATGCACCCAAACCTGTGAGGAAACCTGGAACACAGCCAATGGTCAATGGTGGAGAAGCAGAAAAGTTATTGGCATGCAACAAATCTGATTTAAAAACACCTAAAAGTGGCCAACAGAAGGCAGAATTTCCAGTTTCTCCTTCAAGCCTAGTTGTACTCCAGGAAACCCAAAAGCAACTAATTGAACAAATATTAAGTGTAGAGGAGGAGCGGAACACATACTACAAAAAACTAACCGAAATTGAAACAATGTAAGTCAATAAAAAAATGAATAATCTTACAAAATATGTATACTATTTCAAATTGTATTTCAAAACTTTCCAATTGTATTCGGAAGTATTTGATTTCAAAAATTTCTAATTTAATTTCAGAATTTTGTTATTAAATTTAAGTAATTTTAAACCAATTTCATAAATTTCTAATTTAGTTTCAGAAGTTTCTAATTTAATTTAAGAGTTTTCAAGTTTAGTTACAGAAATTTATAAATTTAAATGTGTCTATATAATAGTTGTGTTCAACAACTTTCCAGTAATTACTAGCAACGAGAGAGTAAAAAGAAATATTATCAAAGTTGCTCTCAAAAATATTTAAAAGTAAATGAACACTTTTACAATCAAAACTTGCAAGCAAATGTATTTTGTTATTGTAAACTTATAAAAATTTAAAACTTAAATTTTTTTTCAAAGCATAATGACAGAAAGACTGTTTGAATAATTTCTGATAGTAAAATTTTTACTAGCAGAAATTATCAGCAACATTTTTGTTTCTAAACATATTACGCTCTTTATTGGCTCTCTAGTTGCTAATTTTTTGTGTACGTGAACACTTAAGCCTGGTACTCTGTTCGATTTTACGAAAAAAGTTGAGGAACATTAGTTATTTCGTTTGAAAATTTGACAAGCAACATTCTTATATTAACCCCTAAAATATGCTACATTTTTTATATTGTATAGACAAAATCCATATGTTTTTATGTGTTGCTTGCTAAAAAAAAGTTTATTTGATAATTTCTTGCTCTTTGTATAAAAAATTTTCAATGATTTTTTAAAAAGTGTTTTAGTTTAAAAAAATTAGATTTTTTCAGAGTTTTATATTGTATTTATCTTTATTTCATGCTTTGTTTAATGGAAATCATTTAAAATGATTAAAATAATTTGAATTTTTTTTAATGTTTTCGTCTTGTTTGCATTTGCATACTGATTTTTACCTTTTTCCAATATTTTTGAAATGTTTTTTTTTTATAAATAAACGACTCATATATGACCGATTTCAAGCTTTTGAAAAAATTTCGTGCGGAATAACATAAGCTGTAGTTATTTCACACGAAAATATAAATGTTGATTAAATGTTGCCAGATACATTTCTCATGTTTTTCACAAAAAGAACAGAGTACTACTTATGCAACAATATTTCAACAATATTTCGTATAAATTTTTTATATATAGAGTTTGACAGCATTTCGCACGAAATCTCGAACACAATACCTAGCTTTACTAGTAATAATTATCGAAAATAAGTGATAATTTTCTGTAAATGAACACACCTAATACTAATATCTTATCAAACCAAAAGTTCAAATTTTTTTAAAAACTCGTTACGATTTGTCGAAAAAGTCTTTTAGACCCGAAGTATTACCAAAATCTTTAAAATTTTTTTATGAAAGGGTTGACACGACTACGTAACGCTACGTCGGTACGAAATCGTAACGACATGTAAGTACGAAATCGTAACGATATGAAGGCATGAAATCGTAACTTCTCTATTTATTATAGATTTTGGCAAATAATTTTTAAAAGTTTTTTGTAGTCTGACGTCATTGTTATTTTGCTGATTTCATGTTAAAACAAATATTTGTTAAATTGTTTTTGTTTTTCATTTTCTTTTTTGAGTTTATTATAATTGTTTGTTATGTTATGTTGCTTAAGCATACTTTTTAAAAGTTTTGACCATGATACAAAGAACCGGGTAGTCTCATCGGCCCAGCTGATTAGTGCCAAAATGTCAAAATTATTCTCCCCCTGTGAAAATAAAACAACAAAAATTATTACTCATCGTTTTTTTCTATGAGCTTTTGTTTGACATGTTGGTACTAATTTGTAGTTGTTGCAGGGACGAGATTACCTAATTAGTTGTATCATGGTTTTGACTTATATGTACATTTTAGTTTTTTTTTAAATTAAGAATTAAAAAACATGTTTGTTAAACAAACGGCCAAAATGTCTAGACGAATAGGTCTGACTTCAGAAAAACTCGAAACGTTTGGTTTGCTGGGATAATATTTACAACAAAAATTATCATATACATACATATATACGTATCCATACATTTTTATTTTCAGCCTTAATGAATCTTTAAAAAATAAAGTTCATGTTGAATGGTGTAATCGTGCCCTTGAAAAACTATATGCTGACAATTCATCACCTGGCGAGGATGATGTTGGTATACACGCAACAGAAGTTCCTATAGAAGCGTAGAAACGCCATATACAAATATTTTTTGTTTTATGTTAAATATCTAAATGTATTTGTAAAAATAAAAGTTCTTTGTAAAACAACATAAATTTCTATTAACATTCTTCGTGATCTGATGGCACCGAAGATATAGACGCTGTTGACGAATTGGAGCTAGAATAATCACATACTAAAGCTAAATCTTTAGGCAACCCCTTTAAACAGGCATTGGTGGCGTTTGACGCTATTGCAGTTTTATGTTTTTCGTTATTTAGCGATAAGCTTACATTGTTATCAAATTTGTTTTTTACGCTCGTACAAGACTCATTTTCATTTTTAATGTCTTTCGTTACTTCGGCTGTCTTTTCATTTTGCTTTCTTTTAATGCCAAGTTGTTTAAAGTCTAGATGAGAGTTTAAAGCTTTTTGCCGTTTGATACCACCAAATGTTGTTTGGGTTGCACCTGGGAGTGACGGTTGTAGTAGTATATCAATACGTTTTTCTTCTTCTCTTTCTTGTGCAGATTTACTTTGTAGTTGCATTAGAGCAGCCATTTGACGATCCTGTTGTGTTTCAGGTAGCAATGTAATATCCAGACTACTCTTTGCTAATAGTTTGTCATCAAGTTCTTTTAAATGTTTTAATTCAGTTTTCTTTGCCTGAAAAGAATGAAAAAAAATATTTATTTTTATATAGGTTTGTATGTATGTATAATTAAAAAGGTTTTTAAAAGAACTTAATTTCTTCAATAGTTTACCGTAAATTAATGAAACCACTAAAATATTTGTAAGCAAAATTATAGTTTTTAAAATACATACCCTAAATTCTGCTCTTAATTTAGAATTAGCTTCATAGCAATCGTCCCACACTGTCTTATTTCTTTCAATTAGCTTTTCTAACACAGGCTTTGCTTGATCACCGGCTTTCTGGTCTTTTGCTTTATGTTCCAATTTGTACATGGCATCGTCAAACAAACGTTTTTGTACCTCTTTTGTTTCTGGTACAACTTGTTCATTTTGAGTCGGATCCCATCGATTTTCCTGTCGTCTTGCACCAGATAATATGACATAATCTAAATTTCCCGGATCGGTCTGTATTTCAAAATGGTTGTCGCAAAGATGGCACTTCATTCGAAACTTATAAATGGGTGTCGAATAATACATTCCCACTTTTGTTTTTTCGGCGTTATAGCGAACTCCCATTCCAATATGATTTTTACAGCCATCACACCAAATATTGTAAGGCATTTCGAATCTAATAATTATAATACCCAAATGGATTTTCCTAGCCCTCTCCCTCAGGGCATGAGTGCCGCGAAATTTATTAAGGCCCCCTTTCTTTGGATCATAATCGGGAGGATAATATTTGTTTTGCCCTTTACGCTCACCCATTTTGTATATAAAAATATGTTGTTTTTTTAAATCTTATTCTAAATTTCTCAATATTAGAAAAAATATTTTACAATAAATCTTATTCTTAATTTCTCAATATTAGAAAAAATATTTTACAATACTTTTAACAGAAAACGAAGCCGATCGGCTAACAGCCGCGGCTTAGCTGCCGCCAGCTTTTATTTATGGAGCCCAGCCGCGGCTGCTTCCGGCGACAAAAGTAAGCGATTTTAAAACCTTTTCCGCGATATATTTGGCTACCAAAACCACCGACTAACCAGACCCGTCAAAAGTGACATTTGAAATTTTATTTTTAATATGTGGCTCACTGGTTTTAAACCTATGACCAGAATGGATCAAAAAAATGCTACAACATTTGGGTAAGTGAAAGCAGATAGACATTTCCATTCTTAAAAAAAAGTTAAATGAAATAAGACAATCTTTTGGTTAAATTTGCAATAAAAAAATATTATTTTTCTAAGTGCTAATTAAAACTATGAAAAAACTATGAAGCACCGCTGGAAGTTGGTCAGGTTTACTTTTAAAAGTTTTCTATTTAAATTCCGAATAAAACTAAAATTTAACTGTTTATTGAGAAGATTTTTTAACTAAATCAAGTGTAAAATATAGTAGTGAAGTTTAAATGTTATGTTGGTGAACATTTTGTTTATTTAATTTTCTTGCAGGCAGAAGCTGCAACATTTTAAATAAATAAAATGACATATACCATTATTAAATAAAAGGAATAGCAGCACATTTTTTTTCGTTTATTGCTATCTAGCTTAAGCCGTAGTAGTGCGCTAGTGCTGCCAGATCAGTTTTTGACTAATATGGGTGTATCTGTGACCAAAACTATGGCTACAAATTTAACATGTGTGCTGTTTTTTAAATGCTTTGCCTAATCTCAAAATCATTATTTCATTATCCACACCACATATGTACGTTGTTATGTCTCGAAACTAGGGTGAATCTATAGTTGTGATACCAGGCAGCTCATACGTATCTCAAAGGCGGGTACCAACCTACAACTATAGGGTAGCGACGATAACAATAAAAATATTTGCATAGAAAAAAAACAAATATTTATGTAAAAAAAAACTATCTTCAAAACCATCGAAACACACGCATGAGAGAGAACTCGATGATCACGTTCTCCACCTGCCCTCCCAGCCTTTGGACACTTTTCCTCTCCTTATAAAAATTTTCCTAAGCGTCCCCTATAATCCACACAGTCACACCAACAACTTACCTCACATCTAACCTACCCCTATACCTCAATTTAGCACAAAGACATTATTTATCTTTCCTTGCATAAACAAAATTTACATCTTTATTAACGAGACTTAACCTAGACTAAACGTACAAATATATTTACACTTATTGACTAATTCACTATCTTAATAAACACACTAAACAATAATAATCAAATTTTCCTTAATAATTAACTTCTCAAATTAAAAATTCTTCTATCTTCGTTATCTTTTCAAAATCGAATGGTCTTAGACCGTATTTCGTTAGCTATAGATATAGCAATTATAATCACAAACAAACTTAACTTCTAAACAAATATTTTATGTGCCAAAAAAAACAATCTTCATATATAGGTCTATATTCTACGTATCTTTTGTATCACCGCCTACAAGCATTTCTATTTTCCTACCGTAAAACAAATTTGAAACTAACAATCTCTAGTGTATCCGTATCACACTTTTATATACACAAACACTATTATTTCCTACCTAAAGGAGCTCGCTTAGGTGGTTTAAACCAATAGCCTGCTTTTAGGCGCGTTAAAAATTATCTTTTTGTTGTCCCAAATTTAGTTTTACCTACAATAGAAATCTGTGGCACCAATAAATATACACTCTGTTAATTATCCCTACTATACTATAGACTTTTTACAATTTGATTTTATAACAATACTTTAAACACAAAACAGATATACATATATTCAGCCAACACAACACAACACAAAATATTCTGTTTTAGACCTCTCTTTGGGATCCGGTGATTTTTTTGTTTATGACAGTTTACGTTGGTTGGGGCATTTACTAGGCACTTGCACTGTGGGTTTTCATCTGCACTAACAAAAACAGTGCTACCAATGCTACGTTGTTTCCGTACCCAGGAGGCTGCCACTTCCTTTTATTTAAAAACACCATTCAGGGTGCAACACAAAAATATAAAAAAAACTAATTTTACCTTAGAATTGCTGGCGTTACTTGACTGTACCTCTCTCCTAGGACTCCCAACTTTCTCCTAGTTCGGCTTGGACTAAAATTGTAGCACTGGTTACAGGCAATTTCACCCCTTTTTGGTGCCAGATAATTTCTTCAAAAAAAAACACCAACGTACACATTAAAAAGGATTCCCTACAGGGACACTAACACAAACTCACTTTTTAAAATCTTTTCCTCCTCACAACGATAAAACTTTCACGGAAACTTCACCGGTTCTCTGGTTAAAACAGGCTTTTATCAACACACAATTATCAAAAAAATACGTTATATTTAAACTTTCAAAAAAAAAAATTTTCAATTACACCAAAAATAAAGTAGATTTTCGTTCTTAAAACTTTTACTTTTCCTTAAGTTTCTACCCCGTTCGGTTCAAGTTAAACTTTAAAAATGATTTCTGTTTTATTATTCTATATTACTTTTCTGCCCGTATTGGTCTTCACAAAAACTCCACTAACAAAAACTATTAAAAAAAACAATGTACCGAAAATAACATTACACTTTTAACTTCTACTAAAGGTGAATGTCTTCCATTCCTGGCCTTGAAATCAACTTTTGGCGGCTAAGAGAAAGTTTTATTTCTCTTGCAATTTTAATGCATCGACCACTCCCTGCAACATTCTGCAACATAAGTACTACCTAAAAAATACAACCCTTTACTTGGCACTACTTTTACCAACATGGACTTCCAGTTAATTTGACATTTCTTTATTAGCAAAAACAAAACCAAAACAACACGCTGCAGTGGATTTTTAAATAAATATAATGGTGTTTTACTTTTAATAAAAACAAAAAAATAAACAGAGTAAAATAAATTAAAACACAAAACGGCAATCTCCTACCCCAACAACTTTAGCAAACACAGGAAAATAAAATACAACTCAACACCGACTCAAGCAACCATACCAACACAAGAGGCCAGGAACAAACAGCTGAATTTGGACACCATCAAGCGCAACAAAACTCCGGGTCTATCAAGTGTACGCCAATAGAGCCGGTGTGCGGTCTGGGTTACGGTCCTAAGTTTCCAAACCAACGTGGGGAACTCCCACACCCTGTAAGTCTCCAGCCGGGCTAAAGTTTCAGACGACCCTTGAGGTAATTTCTCAGCGATCGTCGCCATCAGTGTCGCTTATTCATACACTTTAGTGCCCATTTTGTGGTCGGAATCAGGCGCATCTTATCCATCTGAGCCGAAGAGATACTAGTAAGTAAAAAAAAAACTTCAACATTTTTGCACGGTAGCCGAACATCTAAGGCGCTTTTGGGCCCCATATGCCCCACTGTTCTGCTTCTCGTTTTTCCTGTGTTGGTTGCACTGCTTCCCAGGAAACTTTTTACTCATAAATCCAAGCAAAAATTATGCCTTAAGTTCTCATTTTAAATAAATGTATCTTTACAAAAATCGTCTAAACCATTTCGCCCAGTGTATTATTCTCAATCAAAACGACCTTTCACTTAATACCAAAATTGGTTCTACAATAAGACACACAAAAAAAAATATCTGTAATAAATCCTACAACGTTTGTCCTGCAGGGTAGCTTTTCTTCCCTCTAACTATGCAGTTATCATAACTACGAACAGAACTAATCCCATCAGTGAGTAAAAAAAAATAATACTTTTTTTTGTCTAGAAAAGAAAAAAACCAAAATTTAGAGTCATATTGCATTTAGTAGACGACATTAACCCTCTATTGGCCCTACACCAAGTAATACGGAAAAAATTTGCAGTTATTAGATTTTTATGTCCTTTGCATGAAAAATACCAAGGGGCTTTCCTTGAATTGACTCCAGTTCATACATATTGTTGCCCACTGGTTTCAAAATACGGCATTTCAGGTATTTTCGGCAGAATTTAGCATTGATGTTATTTTTAAAATCTGATAATACAAAATTTCTTCGGTATACTTCCTGGCCTGGTAGAAATTTCATGATTCGGGCTCTGGCATTATATCTGCGGGCACTGGTCTCATATGCTTTGGTTAAATTATCCTTTATTCTTTGCCTAATCAATTCTAGTTTTTCATGAGTTCCCAGATTCATTATTTCGTGATCGGAAATCGATTTTAACTTTCTAGCCAGTTTATAGTCTGCCCCATTTGTATAGATATGGTTACCAAAGAGAGCAAAAAACGGTGTAAACCCTGTAGCGGCGTGAACTGAAGTTCTCAGTGCGTATTCTATTTCCGGTAGATACAGGTCCCAGTCACGTTGGTCTTTTTCCAAGTATGCCCTAATGGCGGCTAGAACCGACTGGTTCACCCTCTCGGCGGCATTTGACTGAGGTGCATAAAACGCAGTTTTCATATGCGTTATACCATACAAACTAATTATATCTTTAAATACCGTAGAAACAAATTGCTGACCATTATCGCTGTGTAAAGTCTCAGGTACCCCAAACTTCTGGAAAACTTCCTGAATCAAAAATTGAACAACGTTCCTAGCTGTGGCCTCTCGCATGGCTTTCAAAAACACGAATTTGGTAAAATGATCCACGACAATAAAAATATACGCATTTCCCTGTTTAGACCTAGGATATTTGCCTAAAAAATCTACATAAATTTTCTGAAATGGCCTTTCAGTCTGGACCTTTTCACCTATAGTCGGTATTGTGTGTTGATTACAGGACTTAGTTTCCTTACAGATCTGACAGTTTCGGACAAACTCTCGGACTTGGATCGCCATTCGTGGCCAGTAGTATAGGCGCTTAATCCTATCTAAGGTTTTTCGAACACCTCCGTGTGCTGCTTTTACGTCGTTATGGGCCTTTTCGATTAATATGTGAGTGATATCTTGGGGAATCCATAATTTCCACAGGGGTTCTTCTAGGTATTCCATTATGTCAAATTTAATTCTTTTGTAAATTTTTCCGTTGGATACTTTTAAATCGGGTAACTTATTCTGGTTTTCCTGGATGTTTTTCACTAACTGCAAGTATTCATCTGACTCAAATGCTGTCGTTTCAAAATCAAAAAAATTTTCATCGTTTATTTCGGCCACTTCTATCGCCATCCTTGAAAGCATATCGGCCACCACATTCTCAGATCCTTTTCGATGTTCTACTGTAAAGTCATACGATTGTAGTTGAAGTGACCACCTAGCCAAACGTCCACTAAGGTCTTTTAAGGACATCAACCATTGTAGGCTTGCATGGTCTGTGATAACGACAAACTTCATCATCTCCACGTATGGTCTGAAACGTTTTACAGCCATAACCGCTGCTAGGCATTCCTTCTCTGTCACTGAATAGTTTTTTCGACATGGGGAAAATTTTTGAGAATAAAAAGCGATTGGATTTTCTTCCCCATCGTCATTTTTTTGAAATAACACTGCTCCAATCCCGTATTCGGACGCATCGCACTGTATATAAAAAGGCCTGCAAAAATCTGGGTGGCGTAGTACTGGTGCTGTGGTAAGTGCTGTTTTTAGGTCCTCGAATGATTTAACTGCTTCAGGGGTCATTACAAACGTTTTGCCTTTTTTCAACGTGTCAGTGAGGGCTGCAGAAGTGGTTGCAAAATCTTTGATGAACCTCCTGTACCATCCAGCGGTTCCAATAAAGCTTCGTACTTCTCTACATGATTTTGGTAGGGAGATTTGCTGCATCGCCTTAACTTTGTCCGGGTCTGTCTTTAACATCCCCCCTCCAATTACGAATCCTAAATACTTGAGTTCTTTGAAACAAAACATTGATTTTTTTAAACCTATGGTCAAATTGGCTTTCTCTAAACACTCGGCTACCTGTTCTAAAATTTTCAAATGAGTTGCAAATGTATCGGATATAATAAGGAGATCGTCTAAATAGATAAAAACATTAGATTTAAGTTTTGCCGGGATCACTTTGTCCATCAGACGGCACAGTCTTTGAGCCGCATTGCAAAGACCAAATGGCATTACGCGAAATTGGTAAAGCGGCCGACCTGGAACGGTAAAAGCTGTATACGGTTTGGCTTCCTCCTCTAACTCAATCTGCCAAAACGCGTACTTCAGGTCGACGCTACTTATATAATGCGTTTGATCAATGCGACTCAAAATTCCGTCAATATTCTGAAGGGGATATGCGTCTTTGATGGTAACCGCATTCAATTTGCGCGCATCTAGGCAAAATCTGTTCTTCCCCGGTTTTCTTACCACTGTTGTGCGATTCGACCAAGGGCTATTACTTTCTTCAATGACTTTCAATTTAAGCATATTATCTATTTCTGCGTAAACAATTTCTTGGACTGCGGGTGAGATTGGGTAATGTCTTTCTTTAATGGGGTTTGTGCCCTGTACTAACTTGATTTCATGCTTTTCTAGTTTTGTACAGCCTAAACCTTTCTCTTCAAAAGACGGAAATTTCTTTATTACTTTTTTAAGTTGATCGCTTTGTTCTGGCTTTAGTTCATGCATATCAAATTTGTGATTATCATTTGCATCGGACATGTCGCATGGTATTGCTATATCTAATTTTGCGGCAGATATGACTTGAGGAGCTATTTCAAAAATTCGCCAAAAATCTACTCCTAGATACACTTGTTGATCCAGTTCAGGACATAAATAGAAAGTTATATTATTTTTACGACCCTTGTATTCTACTTCGATTATGCTTTTTCCCAGGACTCTGTGTTGATGACCCGTTGCAGTACGAACGTTGGTAAACATCGGTGTCAACTCGGCACCTATGTCCTCCATTCGCTCTCGACAATTCTTTCCTAACAGACTGACTGTGGCCCCGGAATCTAACAGTCCTTTGAACGGTTTGCCCTTAAGCAAAATCTCGGCAAATGGCCTAGGGTCATTTTCTAAACTGCATCTGCGTATCGCCTCTGCCACTGACTTACACTGTCTTTTCCTATTAATAAAATCATTCCTCAATTTTCTGACATATTGGTATTTTCGGGTCTCACGTATCGATTGATTGGTCTCTATAAAATTCGTATGGGGTTTATCTACAGGTCTTACGACAATATCAGTTTGCCTGTTCGATTGTCTTTCTGAAACGTTAAGAATTTTCCCAATTGGGCTAACTTTTTCACTATTAAATATTTTCTCTCTTACAGACTCATAATTTCTTTCTCGCTCACTAAGGGGTAAATAATGTCTAATAGTCGCAAAGTGGGGTGGAGTTGGTACCTTGTTCTCTCTTACTTCGGGGCATTTTCCCTGGACCGTGGCTCCCCCGATGTCACCGCGCTCCTCTTGGAGTTTTCCCGCGCCTGAATACATTTTGGGCAATTAGGTGTTATAGTATTCAACCTTCCACATTTGTAGCAAAATAAACTTCTTTGTTGTGACAGACATTCCTTAAAAACATGCCCCTTTTTCTGGCAGTTCCAACATACGGGTTGGTTGTTAGTCACTGTTACCCCATCGACACAATCTGCTTCATCATATTGCTCAACGTCTATAACCGCCTCGTTGACATATCTTTGTGGTCTCACTGGTTGCGGGAGCACGTTTCGTGGGTCCTTTTTTGGGAAGGTTCTCTCTGCCTCAAGACATTCCATCCTTAAATGCTCCATCGAATTGATCGCCATCGGGTACACAATTCTGGCCAAATTCTCTCTTAGGTTCCTTTTCGCAATTCGGACCATCTCGCCTTCAGCTACTGGTATTTCTAGCTTTGCTCTCAACAAGTTCACACTATGAAAGTATTCATCAATCGTTTCCCCGGGCAATTGTTTTCTTTCCACTAGCTCATGCATCAATTCCCAGTTTGATCGGTTTTTCTTATATCGGTTTAACAATGCCATTCGTAGGGTACTCCAATTCGTGATATTTGTGGTTTGCAGGAGTGCCCAATACCACTGTTTTACTGTGCCTGATACCAAAAGATGGAAATCTCGTAATATTTCCTCCCATGGAATGTGGTATTGCCTCTGCATATGTTCAAGTCTGAACACGAATTCCTCCACAGACATCTGATCTCTGCCCCCTTGAGCTCCACTAAATTCTAAACCAAACTTATCTACGCGAATTTTCCATTGGTCATTATTACCCAAAACGTTTTGTCGCGACATAGGGTTAGGGTCTGGTTGCGGAAAGTCATACCTATTAGGTTGCTGAAAATTAACCTGTCTATGTCTGTTAGTATCAGCGCGTAGGGTGTCTTTTAGGGTCAAAGTTTTTACCGCATCTGCCAACTGGGCTACACTCTCATGAACCTTTACTAACTCTCTGTTCAACTTTTCATTAATTATTTCATTTATAGACCTGTCTAAACTTGTCTTCATACCTAAAACACTCTCTGTCACCATGGCTCTCACGGTAGGGGATACGCAATCATTTCCATTCCTATAAACCGTATTACTGTGTTTCGGTATCGCGCCCTGGTTCACCGGTTGGGACCTTATAGTACCAGAACGATCCTCTATTTGGGGTGGTCGGGTCGCCATTTTGGAAGACTTATTACTCCTTCTATATTTTTGCTTCACCTGTGGTGATGACCGATTCAAATCAAATGACAAATTCCTTTCTCTATGCCTTTTCAATCTATCTGATTTTCTTAGGGACTCTTTTTCAGAACTTTTAGGTAACTCAGCCATAAACTCTCTAAATAATTTCCTTTTCTTATTTCTAGATTATCCCAAAAAGAAATCAATTGGTCGCAATTCAAAGACAAATGCTACAGTATGCTGCACTTTTTAATTGTTAACATAAAAAATTATTACACAAATTTGACATACATATACTAATAAAACATGCATCTACTTTTCTACAAGCTAATTATAATAATTTTTTTTTTAATAACTTAGTTATATTTGAATGGTATTGTATCAGTTTTAAACACGTACACTATTAATAGATAAAACTTATACTAAAACAAAAGACAAAAAACACACAGTAGTTAGCTTAAAATACTTTATACTCAATATCACTTTAATCATACAAATAAAACATTAAACAATTACTACAATACAAGACTTAAAAACACATATGTCACTAGATTTACACTAAAAAAAATCAATTGTATTAATTGGGTTTTATAATTAGTTAAACAAACAAACAAATAAATTTTATACTAATTCGACACTGGGTTATTACAAATTATACAAATACCAATTCTCTTTCGACATTGGGGTTGGTTTTACGATGTAAGATATAGCGGTGTGTGTGGAATAAAAATTATAATAATATTTTAGGTGCCTCGAAAATAAGGTCTCTTTGTGATGTTTCGACAAAAAAAAACAAATAAGGTTGAGTTGCCCTATTGTGTTTAAGGTAACACTCTCATATTGTTTGCAGTACAACAGACCTCTGTCCTTCAGTCCAGAGCGGTTACTAGGCAAAACCTGAGTGCCAACCTCAAAAACACATAACTTTCTAACTCAGCAACGATACAACAGACCTCTAATATCGTGTCCAGAGCGGATACCGTTGATAAGTTAAAATTTCTATAATCGATTCTGTATATAACATATTCACGATACAACAGACCTCTTTTCATTATCTTCAGAGCGGTTATCATGAATTAGCTATATATGCAAAATCTCTTTTTAACCAGAATCTACAAAAAAAAATTACAATTAAAAAAAAGGTTTGGGTTTTCTTAATTCAGCGAATTAAATTTACTTTCAAATAATTTAACGATATAAGTTAGGAAAATCCCTTACATTGATTATTTATCTGAATATTCTATTGCTTGGTATACCTGGGTGGTCTATATACAAAAAACATCATTTATATTGGGCGCCATATTGTTATGTCTCGAAACTAGGGTGAATCTATAGTTGTGATACCAGGCAGCTCATACGTATCTCAAAGGCGGGTACCAACCTACAACTATAGGGTAGCGACGATAACAATAAAAATATTTGCATAGAAAAAAAACAAATATTTATGTAAAAAAAAACTATCTTCAAAACCATCGAAACACACGCATGAGAGAGAACTCGATGATCACGTTCTCCACCTGCCCTCCCAGCCTTTGGACACTTTTCCTCTCCTTATAAAAATTTTCCTAAGCGTCCCCTATAATCCACACAGTCACACCAACAACTTACCTCACATCTAACCTACCCCTATACCTCAATTTAGCACAAAGACATTATTTATCTTTCCTTGCATAAACAAAATTTACATCTTTATTAACGAGACTTAACCTAGACTAAACGTACAAATATATTTACACTTATTGACTAATTCACTATCTTAATAAACACACTAAACAATAATAATCAAATTTTCCTTAATAATTAACTTCTCAAATTAAAAATTCTTCTATCTTCGTTATCTTTTCAAAATCGAATGGTCTTAGACCGTATTTCGTTAGCTATAGATATAGCAATTATAATCACAAACAAACTTAACTTCTAAACAAATATTTTATGTGCCAAAAAAAAACAATCTTCATATATAGGTCTATATTCTACGTATCTTTTGTATCACCGCCTACAAGCATTTCTATTTTCCTACCGTAAAACAAATTTGAAACTAACAATCTCTAGTGTATCCGTATCACACTTTTATATACACAAACACTATTATTTCCTACCTAAAGGAGCTCGCTTAGGTGGTTTAAACCAATAGCCTGCTTTTAGGCGCGTTAAAAATTATCTTTTTGTTGTCCCAAATTTAGTTTTACCTACAATAGAAATCTGTGGCACCAATAAATATACACTCTGTTAATTATCCCTACTATACTATAGACTTTTTACAATTTGATTTTATAACAATACTTTAAACACAAAACAGATATACATATATTCAGCCAACACAACACAACACAAAATATTCTGTTTTAGACCTCTCTTTGGGATCCGGTGATTTTTTTGTTTATGACAGTTTACGTTGGTTGGGGCATTTACTAGGCACTTGCACTGTGGGTTTTCATCTGCACTAACAAAAACAGTGCTACCAATGCTACGTTGTTTCCGTACCCAGGAGGCTGCCACTTCCTTTTATTTAAAAACACCATTCAGGGTGCAACACAAAAATATAAAAAAAACTAATTTTACCTTAGAATTGCTGGCGTTACTTGACTGTACCTCTCTCCTAGGACTCCCAACTTTCTCCTAGTTCGGCTTGGACTAAAATTGTAGCACTGGTTACAGGCAATTTCACCCCTTTTTGGTGCCAGATAATTTCTTCAAAAAAAAACACCAACGTACACATTAAAAAGGATTCCCTACAGGGACACTAACACAAACTCACTTTTTAAAATCTTTTCCTCCTCACAACGATAAAACTTTCACGGAAACTTCACCGGTTCTCTGGTTAAAACAGGCTTTTATCAACACACAATTATCAAAAAAATACGTTATATTTAAACTTTCAAAAAAAAAAATTTTCAATTACACCAAAAATAAAGTAGATTTTCGTTCTTAAAACTTTTACTTTTCCTTAAGTTTCTACCCCGTTCGGTTCAAGTTAAACTTTAAAAATGATTTCTGTTTTATTATTCTATATTACTTTTCTGCCCGTATTGGTCTTCACAAAAACTCCACTAACAAAAACTATTAAAAAAAACAATGTACCGAAAATAACATTACACTTTTAACTTCTACTAAAGGTGAATGTCTTCCATTCCTGGCCTTGAAATCAACTTTTGGCGGCTAAGAGAAAGTTTTATTTCTCTTGCAATTTTAATGCATCGACCACTCCCTGCAACATTCTGCAACATAAGTACTACCTAAAAAATACAACCCTTTACTTGGCACTACTTTTACCAACATGGACTTCCAGTTAATTTGACATTTCTTTATTAGCAAAAACAAAACCAAAACAACACGCTGCAGTGGATTTTTAAATAAATATAATGGTGTTTTACTTTTAATAAAAACAAAAAAATAAACAGAGTAAAATAAATTAAAACACAAAACGGCAATCTCCTACCCCAACAACTTTAGCAAACACAGGAAAATAAAATACAACTCAACACCGACTCAAGCAACCATACCAACACAAGAGGCCAGGAACAAACAGCTGAATTTGGACACCATCAAGCGCAACAACGTAGTACTGGTATAGCGTGTTTGTAACGCAACTTTGAACATATTTTGATAAATTGGCACCAGATTAGTTTCTAGCATATGTGCGTGTTTACCCAACTACCGCCGCACTCACGAAAGTCATCTTAACCTTTTTTGCAATGTTAAAAAATGTACTCTTAAGTTGTAAAATTTATACCCAAATACATACATACATAGTAGGAGTATTCTGCATTCATGCAGATGATTGTAACGCCCAAAGGTAATGGTCTGAGGCCCACCTTTAAGTAAGTATATCGATTAACTCTGAATTACTCGCTAAATCTGGACGGGTGGCAATGCATTCTTGCGAATACGCTACAGTTTTGAAAATATTTTGATGAAATTGGCACAGACAAGTTTTTCGGCCGTGGTACGAAGCCAATTATTTTGGAGGATGATCGGTTCATGTTTTGAAATAGACCATATATAAATGTTCTCCCCAAAAAACATTGTGGGCTCTGAATCGAATATCAGTTTATTTTGACAAATTTTTGCATCGGCCGATGTTGTAATATAGCCCCAATTTAAATGACCTCCCGGAATAAGCATTTTTTGATAAACTTTTTCGCATATTACTTCAGCTTCTCCGAATAAGTCAAAAACTATCGGTATATTTTTTTTAAAGGCTAATGCGAATCTGGTGTAGGGTATACTCTTGTCGGCCTTGAATGTCTATATTTTTTACTTTTTTTTAAATAAAATTTATTTGCAAAACTTTTTCTTCCGCAACCGCCTGAAGCCGGCTTTTAGCTGCCGACGCCGACTTTTTCCTATTAGATTTGAAACAGCTGATAACGTTCAAGACAAAAATGAAAACAAGCAACAGCTGTTAGAACATATTGTTGCCATACAAATCCAAATGAACAGTAAGGCTTCGATTAAATAAACAACCAAAAAATTTGTTATGAAGCATATCGATGTATTGAAAACTATATGTATATCAATTTTAAGTTCTATATGAGATTAATTTTTTTGTGTTTAAAAATATAACTAAACTATTTAAATTCTGAAATAATATATATGTATACTAATTTTGTATATAATATAATTGTGAATTTAAATTGTTTATATTCACTAGAATAATCTTGTTTGGTACCTATACACAACGGATGTTTTCTAGTTACTGATTCCGTTTTTGAGTATTTTATCCAAGGTACAATTACCTTTCAAGGTATATTCACTACGGCAACAAACACGATACCAATTTATAAATAAACTTAATTAAAAAATAATCAGCTATTGTAGATTTTGTATGACAACCCCCTTAGGTGATGGAGACAAGAGGTAAATATGTTCTAGAAATTTATTTGGGAAAGAAAAATAATGGTGGCTGTGATACATTTTATTCTTCTAGGGACGACTCCGGAGAAGCTGTAGGGGTTTTTACCCAATTAGAGGGTAAGTATGTTCCACAAAAATATTTGGGAGAATAAACTAATTGGGATGGGTCTTACATTTTACCTTTGTAGGAGAACCCTGGAAGCTGTGGGAGTAATTTAGAAAAATTTTTAAATTAAGTTTTGTGTGGCAGCCCTGTTAGGGGGCGAAGATAGGATGTATATTCAACAAAAATGTTTGCGAGGAAAAATTAATGGGAGTCAGTCTTACATTGCACTCGTGTAGGGGCATTCTCTCGAAATTTTAAGAAATATTCTTTTAAGACAATTTATTTCAAACTATATGCACCGAAAACTTATGTGTAGTATTTGACGGTGCAAGTTAATTGAGAATGCAGTCAGATATGGAAAAATTTATAAACACTTAAAAACAACAATATCTATTCATTTTAATATAGCATCAAAATACAAGTCGACTATGAGTTATAATCAATTATTAGGTTTGAATAATCGATTTTTTAAATCGAAATTAAAATAGTTGATCGTTAAATCGAAAATCGATTTTCGGCTCTGCTTACCATTCCCTACTATGCATGGTACAACGAATATACTTTGCTACTGTGCAGCATATGAGAAACAATACGACTATTTTGCAAGCAATTCTTAGAGTGCACAGCTCTGCATTTTTTTGACATTTTTTAACTATTTATATTCGTATTGGAGTTTTTTGCATTTTTTTTTTGACAGCAAATTGTTGTGTTTTAAATTACTTCTGGAGAGGAATTTAGGATCATTGACACGTTTTCAACAAATTTATTAACAAAACTAAGATGAAAATATATACGAATGAAGGAAATCCGTTGGGCCTGAAACTGCAAATATTAGCTAAGTTTGCAAAACGTGAGGTGACAGTGGAAAAAGTTGACTTAAACGGTGAGTATACTCGTCTATGTATGTACATGCATATGTATGTAAATTGTGGCTAATATAAGTTGATTTTCATTATATTATTGTAAAGTAATGAAGTAAAAGGGTTCAATGCTTTTAATTACAATTTCCTTTATATAAAAAATGTATGACAAAATTTGTATTATTATTTGCAGATATTAAAGCTAAAGGTCTATTAGTATTACCAACTTTAGAATTAGAAAATGGTTTGAAGTTGTTCTCTACAGATGCAGTGGCTAAATATCTTTTTCCCAATGAAGGACAACTAAGAGATGAGGTTCGTATATTAAACATAACGTTATTTCAGATAAATTCAAAATAGATCTTTAAATGCTGACCTTGTGGAAGGTTATTCAAAACATATGTACATACATGAATAATTAGGAAGTTTTCTTAAACTTTTTAGTGGCTTGAATGGTCATCAACCTTATTGACTCCTGCAGTTGTTAAACACATGGGCCAAGGACATCGCGCTAATCCCAATGCCTTACCCGTACTTAATATTTTGGTAAAAAAGCTGGAAAAGCACCTGTCCAAAGAACCATTTCTAACTGGCGATAAACTGACTGCCGCTGATCTTTGTATTTGGGTTATTCTTGCTCCTGATGGCATTTTAAAAGGCGCTCAAGAAATCGAAAATGTTCTTGCTTGGTATGGTAAAATAAGTGCCATGCCTGAAATCCAAGCTGTGCTGGAAAACCAGCCATTGAAAGAGTTTAGCTTTACCGCCTTACAGAACTCAAATCTTTATGGAGGTCTCTTTCATGTTCCACTTAAAGTATCATCAACTTTACCTGATGCTGGAAATCTCTTAGCTGATACTAGTTTATCGTTAACCGATACAATCACCGAAGAGGAACTGATTTTGGCTAGTAATAACTTTGTATTAGTCCCAGTTTTAGAACGCAAGGAGGAACGCCCCATTCTTCCTAAGGCGGGTGAGCGCAATGTGTTGATCACTTCGGCTTTGCCATATGTGAACAATGTGCCACATTTAGGCAACATTATTGGATGTGTACTATCTGCTGATATATTTGCTCGGTAAGTTAATTCGAACATCGAGTGAATTGTTAGGAAAATCTATAACATGATATTGAACTTTTAGCAAACTCGATTTTTCAATATTTAAAAATGAATTTCGATCCAAATATTACAATATACCTATACTCTTAGCGTGACCAGTAGTGCCTTAAAATTAAACCTAGAATTTATTTGTCTAGTTTACGCGAAAAAGTAACTTTGCTATAGTCTTATTTTCGCAGATTGTTGCATGCATTGTTTTTTGGTGTATAGTAACAGCTACGCAAAAAGCTGATAAACAGTTAGAACTCTTCATTTTGCGAATAATACAATTTCTGCAATATGACCTAATAAGTAGTATAATAGTATAATTTCCAACTTGACTTAGATACGTATTTTCATTATCACGGATGTAATAGGTTTACCAAATATTTATCCCTTATAAATTATTAAGTTCGCAAATTTTTGTTAAACATCATCGTTTTTGTAGAAATATTATTAAATATTAAATATAAATTTTCTTGATCGTATGCTGTACAATAAATAAATAATCCTAGGGAGTTACTCTGTAATGTGATTCGATAAACATTTTTTAGTTTTCTAAACTTTTAACACTTCATCGTTGATAAGTTATTGTGTTCTATCGAACACAAATCCTATGCTAATTGAACACAATAATTTAACAACGACGACTTGTAAAACAGCTCGGGTGAGGTAAGAGCTTCCGCATCGCTGGTCATTATTTTAGTTTTTTTTTTATCAAATTGCTAAACGTTTTTTTTTTTGCAAAATATTCCCTCTTTTGCGACTGTCAACGGCGGTCCAATTGACGTCGACTTGCAAATTTTATTACTGTCTAATTACATATATAGTAATGGAAATTATTTATCTATAACATTATTTATTCTAACATTTCAAAATCAACACATACATCCAAATTAAAACCGATTTTGGATCAAGTTAACGTCGCTAAAATAAATAAAATTTAACTGAAAATAAACGTCGACGTCAACAATGACTCACAACAAGTGGGATAGTTTTTTAGTGACATTTTATTTCTTGAAACAAAAGTTGTCGTAGTCGTTGGCGTTTTTAATATTTTTCGGTGCCATTTACGACAACGACATTTTTGTAATAGATCAAGAAACACAAATAATTCGAAATTCTAGCAGTTTTAACAAACTATAAGCAGCCATGTAGTGCGATTCAGTAACTTTTAACGATTCGACAATCGTCATATTTATCGACAGAAATTATTGTTTGCTGCTTCGGTTAGGTGATTCACTAAGACGTTTTTAACGATAGTGGACAAGTTGATTTTTGTTTGTATTTTATTTGTTGTAAAATAAATTTTAACAATGCGAAAATCATAAATATAGTAAAAATAATATATAATATACAAAATAACCTTTTGTCGATACAACTAACAACACAAAAATTATTGCCGTTAAATTATCAAGTATAACGATTGTAAAAATTGCTAAAAAGTTTTGCTGTTTACTTAACAATAACAGCTGACTTTAACGGAAGTGAATATCGTTAAAAACTTTACTGAATCGCAAAATCGTTATATTTATTGTTAACTTATTTAAACGATACGAATATCGTAAAAATAAGTTACTGAATCGCACTACTGTTGTATAAACTATGTAGTGTACTATACTCATATAAAACTCTTAAAACTGTACCATATGAAAGTACACTGGGCGTTTATATTGAATGCTAAACAAATATTTTAAGTACAAATAGAAATTGATAACCACAAAGAATTTGTAATTGAATAAAATAACTAAATATCACTCAATCAAAAATTAATGAATAATCATTGGTCAAATATCAAATGTAAAAAGGGAAAATCAATCAAGCATATGGCTATTTTAAAGAATAAGTAGGATAGATATAAGTTTAAGATAAGCTAGAATAAGTTTGAAAGGCTAAGCCAGAAACTCACTTACCAACTTAAATGGCAATTAAAGAACGTTTGTTCCATTAACCGATCTTAGAATCGATCTCAGGGCGCTTCGATTATCTCCACTTTTTCTCCAATTTCTGACACCAAGTTTTGAGATGTCTTCCTCCACTTGATTCTTCCATCGGAGTTTTGGTATTCCTCTTCTGCATGATTCATCATTAGATTAGCATTCAAATGACTTCCTAACTGGAGCATCTTTATTCATTCTCACAATATGACCTAGCCTAGTCAATGTCGGCATACAGCTCACGGTTTAAACGACACCGGTATTCTCCTTCAACGCAGTTTGGTCCATAGACTTTCCGAAGAAACTTCCTCTCGAAAACTCCAAGCACTGCCCCATCTGCCTTCGCAAGTACCCATGCTTTAGAACCATACATAAGCATGGGTAGTATCAGTGTCTTGTAGAGAGTGGTTTTTGTTGGTCGGGAGGTGGTTATACTTTTAAACTGCTTACTTAGTCCAAAGTAGCATCTATTGACCAATATTGTTCTTATTTTAATCTCAAAACTGATGTTGTTTGTTTTGTTAATGGCCGTGTCGAGGTGGATTAAATCGTTGACTATTTCAGGTTGTAGTTTTCAACTTCCACTGTCTGCCCAAGCCTACTGGACATCTTGTGCGTTGATACCATCAACTTGGTTTTATATGCATTTACTGCCAGGACCACTGGTTCTTTCTCGACTTTTTCAAAGTAACTGCTCGCCAGAAACTCAATCTTTGCAAAAAAAGGACTGAAGACCGAAAATAAAACAGACTTTAATTAGCAAAGCGAAATCGGCAACATCTGCCTTTGGTTTTTATTTTAAGAGTCTCACTTCTGCCCTTTCTTAACGTAAAAACGGCAAAAGAAGTTAACGTGACTAGTGGGAAACTCCTTCGGTCACAAAGATCACATTCCTCACTAGATACAAATAAAATAGACATAAACTTACAACTGTCAAAAAATCAACTATCGGCGGCAGTAAAAATAATAGATCAAATACAAACTATTTACAATACAATTTATTTTTTGATTTAAAATGTTAAGTGTTGCTATATTTTTGTTTTCTGAATGTGAAGAAGAATATACTACTTATGAGTTATAAACACTGCGTAGGGAATTACGGCGACTGTCGAACTCGAAGTAGGTAAAAAATGATATTAAATATTATTACTAAAGCAAAAGGGTGAAAAAGACAGTGACTATAACATCAGTGTAGTCCAATTTTCTGTAAGAAAAGTGTTTCATAAGTACATTGAGTTAAACTGCCATTTCGCCCCATTCTCCTTTTACGTTTACTTTATATGTACTTTGGCTAAACTTAGAAAGTTCTACTATCCTGGTAAACTTTTTCGTGCTTGTTTTTTTTTTTATTAAATTTTATATTGTTTTAAATAAATTTTTTTTTTTAAATTGTTAGCAAAAACCTTAACGACGATTTTTTAAGTATTTGACGTATTTTGACGACACTATTGGTACCAAAAATTGTAGTAGAATGGTTTTTCGACAAACAAGGTACCGTGTAAGAAAAACGACTGATTTTTGTAATAAAACCGATTCGACAATAATACTTGTAATTAGCCTGTTAATTTTAAAATATACATAAAAAAATTAAACCTAATCATCAGAAGCTTGTGTGTATAAAGTTGCAAAGATAGGAGGTGAATGATAATGGTGCTAATTAAACAGTTGTGAAATAAAATTTAAGCACTATATAGTAAGTTTTTGCAATAATAAACATATTTTTAAGAATTATTGTAGGTTTATTGAGGACTTATTTGACAAATATTTTCTAGAAAATTTAAAAATAAGCACTTAATTTTATTTTTGTTTTTTTTTTTTCATTTTAAGATATTCACGTTCTGCTGGTTACAATACACTATACATTTCGGGTACTGATGAATATGGTACGGCTACCGAGAATAAAGCGCTTGCTGAAAACCTTACGCCCAGGGAAATATGCGATAAATATTTTGAACTACATAATGGTATTTATCGATGGTTCGGAATTGGTTTCGACTACTTCGGCAGGACTACAACACAGGAGCAAACAGAGTGAGTTCAAAGACACATCTTTAGGTAAAATTTAAAACCAAGTTAAGTTATAAATATTGAAAGAAAGTAAAAATTTTTGGATTTTTTATTAAACTTTTAAAGCTAATAAATAGTAAATAATTATCTACTTTTGTTCTATAACCTGTAAATAGAGATTTTAATTTCGAATGCAAGGAAACATGCCTTAATAGGGCACAATGAAAATGCTAATTTTTTTAGTTGATTTCGTAGTTTTTTATTTAAGATAACTGTATACAAATAAATATAGGGTTTTCCAATAAGGACTTGAAAACCTTTTTTTGTATTAAAATGCAAACCATTTGAGGTATATCCAAAACTTTGTGATCGACTTGAAACACTATCAAAAAATTTATAAATGGAACTCCTCAGCTTGGTTCATATCGCCACCGCGGGCACGTCGGCAGCGGTCGATTCGCTAAACGCAAATTTCGGCCGCTATTTCGCGTTCAATGTTAGCTCTGGGTTCTTTCAACGTCGTCGGCTTGTTGCCATAGACCAATGATTTGATGTAGCTCCAAGGAAAAAGGTGGCCAATTGGCTGGTACATTTCTTGAGATAACACGCTCACCAAACTTACTCTTCAATAAATCGATTGTAACGTCTGTGGTGTGGCTTGTAGCTCCATCCTGTTAAAACCATATGTCGTCCAAGTCCCTGTTCTCCAATTCGGGCCAAAAATTCACAGTAATGTGCCAATTGTTATTGTCGACGAAAAAATATGGCCCACCGACGCCGCCGGCATGCAAACCGCTCAAGAGAGCTATTTTCTCATTGGTCTATGCTAACCTGACGACGTGTCCGAAAGTTCCATTCATAAATGTTTTGATTGTAATTCAAGTCAATCATAAAGTTTTGGAAATATCTCAAATGGTTTGCGTTCTAATAAAACAAGGTTGTCAAGTCCTTATTGAAAACCCCTATTTATTAAAGTTACAATTAAATTAATTACTAGAATTGTACAAGAAGCCTTTAAAGATGTCTACGATAATGGTTACATTCTTACCGAAAGTGTTGAGCAGTTATTGTGTCAAAAGTGTGATCGTTTCTTGGCCGATCGGTAAGAGTTTTTTTCAAATAACAATCAAGAAAATCTAATGAATTGTATTGCTTTAGTTTTGTTGAAGGTACTTGTCCTCATACTGGTTGTGGCTATGACGATGCTCGTGGTGATCAGTGTGACAAGTGTGGTAAACTGGTGAATGCTACCGAACTTATTCGACCCCGCTGTAAAGTATGTAATACAGCTCCTGTTGTAAGGTCTTCCGAGCAATTGTTCCTTGATTTACCTAAAATTGAAAATAAATTACGCGAATGGTTTGATCATGCCGAGCACGGCTGGACGAATAACGCTCGTGTTATAACCCGTGCTTGGTTACGTGAAGGCCTTAAGCCGCGTTGTATTACCCGTGATCTTAAGTGGGGCATTCCTGTGCCACACAAGGGCTTCGAAAATAAAGTATTTTATGTGTGGTTTGATGCTCCATTCGGTTATGTTTCTATGACCAAACGTTACACTAAAGAATTTAAACAGTGGTGGCAACCCGAAAAAGGTGTAGAAGTTGAACTCTTTCAGTTTATGGCAAAAGACAATGTACCCTTCCATTCGGTAGTTTGGCCTAGTGCCTTATTAGCCATTAATAAGGGTAACACTTTAGTGTCGCACATCATGGCTACGGAGTATTTGAATTATGAAGATGGCAAATTTAGTAAAAGTCGTGGCATTGGCGTTTTTGGCAATGATGCTCAGGTAAGTTTTTTGTCATAATTGCACAATCAATGAGCAACAAAATAAATTATTGCTAAAATTAATCTATTTATTAATTTGAAACTATTCTAGTTTCGGTCAAAATTTTGACGAGTGTTAAATAAATTCTATCGATTCCCCAAATTTGGTTTAAATAATAATTTCTTGATTTTTAATTGTTTTTTAAATTACAATTTGTTGAGTAGACTTTTAATGTTTGGTATATGTCCTTTAATTTAGTTTTTTAAAGGGACCGTAATATTAAAAAAAAATTTTTATTTTAATTTTTTGCCGAAGAATTTATTATTTTTAAATTTTAATAAAAGTTAAAAAGGTAAATATAATGGTTATTATTTTAATATAGAAAAGGTTAAAAAAAAGACTTTAGTTTGTATGTATGTATGCATGTATGTATTTTTGTATTTTTTAGCTTGTCACACCAGTGGGCCGCTTTTTTGGGAACTTTTACCGGGTGATACTTCAAGTCTGTAAGAATCAATAGGCTACTTTTTTACATTACAGTTCAAGCGCGCAGAGATTAAGACATAAAATTAAAAACGAACGTTAAGCTTTTTTTGTTTGTTTCCAATACAGAGAGATTTTAAAAAAATTCAGGATAAAAAAGGGAAAAAAGGAAAATATCGGAAACTGACTTTTTTTAGTGCCTATGACTACTGACTTCCTTGGGCTTCTTGCGGACGGCAGTCTTGCTATCTTTTTTGTTTACCTATGGAATGCTTGTCTCTCCTTTTTTTTCTCTTCTTGACTCTTCTGAAGATATTCACAATGGGTCTAAGAGCCTCCGGATAGTTTGAACTCAAAGGGGCTAAAAAGGGTTAAAATGATATTTTGGTTCTTTTTTGTGACTTTTAAACCAATAGCTAAAAAAACGTGATTCAAATTGCATTCGGAAAGTCTTGAAAAAATATGAACAAATTTTTGGTACTTTTTTTTTAAATGTTGAACATAAGGGAAACAAAAGGGGTAACAGTAAACGGTGGGTAAAATTATATTTTGATAGCTTTAACGTGCTTTTGGTTACTTCTTACCCAATAGGAATATAAACGTAGTTCAAATTGCATTCAGTGGATCTCAAAATATTTAAGAAACAAGTAATAGCGCTATATTCGGCTATGCCGAGGCAAATTCATGCCAAGACAAAAGAATCCAAATAAAAAAAATCCGGTATTTTAATTTCGGGCTTTTTTATATACTGAGTTTGACGTTTGTCTAGGCATATGACCCATTTGACCAAATATTAAAAAAATTTTGCAGTCAAAATTTCTAAAATAGTTAATGATCAATCTATTGTGGTGGAGAAAATTGAAAAATAAATCGTCAAAATTTTATATTTCTTTTGTTTTCAATTATAGGCCAAATGTTTTTGAGGGTTGGTTAACATATTAGCTTAAACTGAGCTTGTATCAGCAAACCAATAGGTAAAATTTCGCGCCATAGCAAAAAGGTTTTTTGACTGTCTGTATAATAATTATTTTGTAAAAAAAAATATTTTTAATTTTCAATTATTTTCAAAGAAGGTGGAATTACATTTAGCATTCTTTGCGTGCTTTTTTATTTCTCTTTTAAAGTAACTACAAAAATCCTCTTTCAATTACACCATGGTAAAATAATTCATCAGATGTGCTAAATTCGGAGAGAATTTTTGACTTTCTTATGCTTTTTTTATATACCGAGTGTATCAAGGTTAGGTTAGGTAGAACAGGCAGCCGTTAAAGCAAGGGTTACAGCTCACTTGGATCCGCTTAATGCTCTAAACACAATTGGGACGAACGACGAATTTCGCACTACACGACGAATTCGTCTGTTAAAATTCGTTGCGTTAATTCATTAAGTGAAACACATTTAGAACGAATAAAACAGCTATGATAGAGAGACCATATTTCATTAAAAAGAAGCACTATTTGAAAAAAATAATAATTAAAAAAAAAACTATTTAAAAAATATATAAATACAACACTTAAAATACACTAATTGTATTTAATGCAACAAATAAAAAGTGAAAATTATTTTTAAAGTATAAAAAAACATTATTTAATAACAAAATAAAAGCAAAATGGTCACTCTGTGCCAAATTATTCGTCGTTCGTCTGCGTAAGAAATAGAAATAAACCTATCGCAGAGTTTGTTACGCATGACGAATTTTAGTCGACGCACTGTTTGTGTGCATTTTCATATACACAAATGTGTTTTATTTTTAAGACGCATATTCGCAACGAAAAATTCGGCGTTCGTTCCAGTTGTGTTTAGGGCATAATTCGGTGCTTTTTTGTTGCCTGGAGAGGCAGATAGGAAGGGTGGAGATAGAAGAAAAGAAGAATTTTAGAGAGGGTAAAAAAAGAAAGAAAAGAAGAAAATGAAGCACAACTTTCCTGGTCACAAAAGAAAAAATGCTAAACGTTAGTGTGTCAAACTCCATATTAAAAAAAAATTAAGAGAGACAAAAACAATATTCTCTCATTATTCTCTTATTTGGCCATTATTAATACAATGCTTTGAAAAATCAAGATATTTTTTTGAATAAATCGTTTATTTTCTTAATTATCTCAATCGTATTTTACGTTTGTGTATATGCCATTTATGGGACAATTCATCAAAAATATATTGAAAGTTTAGTAGTTTTCGTTTTTTTTTAATAATTGTTATAATTGTAGAACGTAATTTTAATAACGAAAGAAAATTATTACAACTGTTTCAGAAAATATAAAATTTTCATATCCTTTTTTAGATTTTACAACAATCATTCCAACTTACACTACTGTTGATATTTAATTTTGCAAACAAATTAGGTTCATCCACTTAAATTAACTTCTATAATCATTAACATTATAAAAAAATAAATAAATATTCATTTATAATGAAAAACTTTCATGCATGTTGTTTATTAAACACAATCAGAAAAACTTAAAAATATCATGGAAACCCGAACTTATGCTTTTTTCTTCTATATTTAATTGTCAATTAAAAAACAAATATCATGAAATAATATCTGACTAAAAATCATCGTCTTAATTGCCTCCAATTTTGTAACGAGAATATAAACCTTAAACAATTTAAAATTGTGTTTATCATTTTAATTTTACTGTTTTATTTAGGAGACTGGCATCCCAGCGGATGTTTGGCGTTTCTACTTAGCTTCAGCTCGTCCGGAAGGTCAGGACTCCAGCTTCAGCTGGAATGATTTAGCAGCCCGTAACAATTCTGAACTTCTCAACAACTTGGGAAATTTTGTTAATCGTGGCTTAGTCTTCTGTGAAAAGAACTTTAATGGTGTAGTGCCTCCTATAAATCTTACCAATGATGATCATGTTCTATTGGCTCTTATAAACCGAGAATTGCGCGGCTATATAAACTCTATGGAGAAAGCCCGTTTGCGTGATGGTATTAGACATATGCTTTCGATATCACGTCACGGCAATGGCTATATGCAATCTTCACAGCCCTGGGTGCTACTTAAAGGCAACAACGAACAGAAGACTAGAGCTGGTACAATTATTGGCATGTGTTGTAATATAGCTTGTCTTTTGGCTAATCTTATCTTCCCATACATGCCAACAACGGCTAGAACTATGTTTGGACAATTGAATACTAAACAGTCACAACTGAATGCAAAGTAAGTGTTCTATTTAAACAAACTTTTAATTCGAATTTGAATACTGGAATTACATTTATTTCCTTTATTGTTCAAACCGAACTATGTTCTTTTATTCTCATTCTATTTGCATTTACCACTAGTTACTTCTATTATTTTTTTTTTATTTCATTTCTGTTTTGGCCATCCATCGGGTGAAACTGAATTTATTTATTTTTTATTTATCATGCTGTTATTCGATTAACGAGATTGCTTTTGATAATTTTCTATTAATATTCTATACATTGAGTCTGTAATACGTTTTAGAAAAAATCAAACTCACAGTGCTAGCACTGCCAAGAATTTGGCCACACCAAAACCTAATGCGAGTCATACTCGGTTTAAATTGGCTTTTTATCAACCGAGTCATACGTGCTGCTGAAAATTAGTAGTAAATAAGTAGAGAAGTCTCTTAAATAAGTAAGAATGCGTATAGATCAACGAAATAATATCTCATGATTCGAGTCTACTTACTTCATGAGTATTTGCTGCGGGTCTCTAATTGCTATACAAAATTTGAAAAAATTAGGGTAAAAACCTCTACAACTTCCCCGGAGTCCCTTAAAGCAATAAAATATATCACAGACCCCCAATATTTTTCCCTCCCAAACATATTCCTAGAACATACCTATATCTCCATCACCTTAGGGGGTTGCTATAAGACATTTACAAAAATTTTGTAAAAACGACTATAACTTCCCCAGAGTCGGCCTTAGAGAAATAAAGTGAACGACCGACCCCCATTAGCTCCCCTATCTCCATCGCCTAAGGGTGCTCCCATACAAAGTTTGGGAAATTGCAATAAATCCCCCCCTACAGCTTCCAGGGTGCCCATGGGTAGGTCAAATGTAGGACTGGCCCTAACTCATATTTCTTTATCAACATTTTCTTTAAACATATTTATTGAACACAACTAATAACTTTCCAGCAATTACTAGCAACGAGAGAGTAAAAAGAAATATTTTCAAAATTGCTCTCAAAAATATTTAAAAGTAAATGAACACTTTTACAGTCAAAACTTGCAAGCAAACGTATTTTGTTATTAGGTGTGTTCATTTACAGAAAATTATCACTTATTTTCGATAATTATTACTAGTAAGTGTTCACGTACACAAAAAATTAGCAGCTAGAGAGCCAAAAATGAGCGTAATATGTTTAGAAACAAAAATGTTTCTGATAATTTCTGCTAGTAAAAATTTTACTATCAGAAATTATTCAAACAGTCTTTCTGTCATTATGCTTTGAAAAAAAATTTAAGTTTAAAATTTTTATAAGTTTACAATAACAAAATACATTTGCTTGCAAGTTTTGACTGTAAAAGTCTTCATTTACTTTTAAATATTTTTGAGAGCAATTTCGATAATATTTCTTTTTACTCTCTCGTTGCTAGTAATTACTGGAAAGTTATTGAACACAACTAATAACAAAATACATTTGCTTGCAAGTTTTAACTGTAAAAGTGTTCATTTACTTTTTAACATTTTTGAGAGCGATTTTAAAAATATTTCTATTTACTCTCTCGTTGCTAGTAATTACTGGAAAGTTATTGAACACAACTAATTTCTGATAGTAAAATTTTTACTAGCAGAAATTATCAGAAACATTTTTGTTTCTAAACATATTACGCTCTTTTTTGGCTCTCTAGCTGCTAATTTTTTGTGTACGTGAACACTTACTAGTAATAATTATCGAAAATTAGTGATAATTTTCTGTAAATTAACACACCTAATATTCTTATTATAAAATGTAATAATAAAAATGATCTGTTTCTGGCGACTGGCAAAAATATATTATGGATTTTTTTTTGTGAGTTATTCAATCGTTCGTTATTCGATTGTTGCAGCAATGATCTGCTGTACGTTTAGTTGTATGTATATCTATTCTTTATGTGCATAGAATTGTTAATGTATGTATGCATTATGTTCATATAAGATTTACAAAAATTAAAAGTATCTCTCAAATAATTTGAAATAAAAAATTTGTGCAGAGCAGAAAATCAATGCAGTGTTGAAAAAACTCTCAACACACTCACTTAGGAAAAATAGCCTTTCATAGAAAAAATGTTTTAAATACAATCAAAAACACCTTAAAAATCTTTAGAGTATTTAACAAAATATAATATTGAAGTCTTTACTCTTTTAAACTAAAATTTTTTAAGGTCACACCCATTATGCGCAGAAATAATGTTCCTTTAGGGTCCACCTAGAATTAAGCACTAAAAAACATACCACAATGAAAATTATAGCATTTTTAAGGTTAAAAAAGTTTGAAAAGTTTTTAGTTATAATTAAAATGTGAGTAAAATCGGCCCACCCGTCACAATGAAATTGTCTTATTCGAACTAAATTAATTTTGTGTAGCTATAGTGATCTTTCTTACATATTAATTACTAACGGATTTTTTTGGTACCCGTAGATATTTTGAAAAAAATCTACTGGCAACACTAATACTTACTCTTCTAGTTTGAATAAGCTACTTGTCGACATACCTATCATTTGGTATCATCGTGTAGAGCGCTTTCTAGTACTGCTTCTCACGGCACTAGTATGTAATATGAAGTGATGTAAATATTTTAACCTTTTTATAACAGCCTATTTTCACTGTTTCTTACCACACAGTAAGTAGTGGCTTATGCTGACGACATCGTGGTTTTAGTGACGGGAAAATTCTTGTCCACTACGAGCGAGTGCATTAGGCCAGGGACAAGGGGCTGGAAGCAAACCCAATGAAGACAGATCTAGTTCTCTTTACCAGAAAGTACAAGGTGGCGGATTTTTACCTGCCAGAGCTTGACGATGTTCAGCTGAAACTAGCGGATAAGGCCAGGTATCCGGGTATCGTCCTAAAGGGCAGGTTATTTTGTTGGGCGAACGCAGAGCAGAGGGTTAGGAAGGCTCTCAATGCCTATTATGGCTGTGGGAACACCATAGGTAGGAACTGGGGGTTGCAAACGGCTATGGTTAACTGGATTTACACATCAGTTTCAAGACCAATTCTTACTTACGGTAAGCCTTAACAATGGTCCAGAGATGTGTAGTACTAGGAATTACAGGGGCCAGGAATAGTACACCACACGCAGCACTGGAAATCATTTACATCTTCGTCCCATTGAGGATTTTGCTGCTAGAATGAGGGCTAGGAGCTTGTTTAGACTTAGTGAGTCAGGTATGCGTGGGGTTCGGTTGGACACGCTGGAGTTCTGGGAAGGGTCGGGGATGGTCGACTGCTGCGGTGGTCAGGTGTGTCAGACTATATGGCAGTAAAACTTGACTTTGGAATCCTGCCCGAAGTAGTGTTTCCAGATAGGGAGGCATGGTGGATCAGGGAAGCTGTATGAGGGGTGTGCAGTCTTTACTGATGGAACGAAATTGGAGGTAGGCACTAGGGCTGGTGTCTTTATAGCAGACACTGGGGTACTGCGACGTGCCCTTGGGGCGATCATGGTGACACGCAGGGTTAGACTCTGTTAGATTGCGGGTCATTGTGACGTTTTCGGCAATGAGATTGCCGGCAAGAAAGGGATCGGCCCGGGATATTGGACTTGGTTGTGAGCCAGTTAGGCAACCACTGGGTTTTTATTAAGGGCTGATAGGGACTTGGGTAATAGACAAGGTGGACCAAACCTGGAGAGACAGGGCTGATGGTAGGATCTCTAGAGTTTTATGGCCCAGGCTGGACAGGATGGGCATTGCCCTGCTGCTCAAGGAGAGCAGGGAGGTTCTAAGGTGCATTATTGGGACTCTCTCAGGTGCATACAATAACTCTCCAGATTTCTGCAGGGTATGCGGGGATGAGAAGAAGATAGAGATGGTAGAACATCTTGCCTGCCACTGTCCTGGGCTGCAGATTCGCCAACAGAGGTGGTTGTGGCAGCGCTTCTTAGAGTGACTTGTTAAGTTCACTGGCTGTAGGTTGGGGAGTATCATAGTTTTCATCAAGGGTTGGGTGGCTGGGCAGATAGGTGAGTCAACTTTGGACTACTGACTTCCTTGGACTTTTGTGGACAGCAGTTTTCTCTCTTTTTCTTTTACCTATTAAATGCTTGTCTTTAATCTTTTTTTTTTCTTCTTTAGACTCTTCAGAAGGGATTCACAATTGGCCTAATGGCATCCAGGTGGAGGTGGCGAGTTAGACTTGTCACTTCCCTTCGTAGCCTAACCTAAACTAACCTACCACACAGCATGTTATATTAAGTCTTACAGCCGTTGCATGCCCCAGCTCTTTCCTAAATAACTTTTGCATGTACATAAGGTGTTAGGCCAAAGCCTTTTCCTCTGTATTCCTCTTTCATGATAACCTAAAAAAAATTCAAGAAAGGGTTAGGGAAGTTGCGAAAGGTGATGTAAAGAGGCAACCCCTCTCATATATTAACACTCGGAGACCCCCTTGGTTTAATTATGCATCCCCTCATGTAAAAGTAAAATAAGACATTTATAACAGAGGAAAAAAAGAAGTGAGACAAACAAGAGGGGAAAACAAGTCAGAGAAAGAGAATAACAATTCAAGTACGCGCGTGAAAACAGCTTCTCCATGTCCTATTTCCTATCTACCTGAGTCAAATGATGAACCCAATGTATTTTCCAGTTTACAAAAAAGTGAATACATACGTATTTCTTTCAAACAACTTTATGCCAGTTATTTTATTTGTGAACATTATTTAATGGTTTTTTATAAAAAAAAACTGAAAGATTTTAACCTTATTATTCTTAAAGTTTGCGTTTCCATTTTTGGTAAAATTTTATTTGTTTTTTTTTTGAGCTGGAAATCTGGGTTTTTGTGCCTCCTTCCTGTTTTGTGTATTCGTTGTTTTTGAGAGAGTAGATTTTGTTTACTGTTATTCAAAACTTTAAACAGACTATAGGAAACGGCTCTTTATTTAAAAATGTGATAATAAAACATGCAAAACGCAAGAAAAAAATATAACATATTAAAAATAATTATATTGTTAAGTTTAATTTTTAAACATTAATTTCTATCCTTTTAGAAAACCATTTACTACAATATTATTGCCACCTGGCCATAAGATCGGTAAACCAGCACCTTTGTTTGCCAAACTGGAACAGAGTTTTGTTGACGAAATGAAAAAGAAATATGCTGGTCCTCAAGTTCTAAGCCCCGATGATTCATCCGCTAGCAAGGCTTCAATTGCAGATTTGGAAAAAGCAATTCAGGAGCAAGGCGATAAAGTAAGAAATCTTAAAGCGTCAACTAAGGATAAAGCCGTTTGGCAACCAGAAGTTAATAAGCTTTTAGATTTAAAAAAGCTACTAACAGAAGCTCAGAGTAAGCAGTCAGCAGCAAGACCCGTAATTCAACAGAATGGTGCTGGGTCCAGTAACATTAAAGATCTTGAAGCTGCCGTATTGGCACAAGGTGATAAAGTAAGACAACTTAAGGCGTCTACAAACGACAAAGCTGTTTGGCAACCAGAAGTAAATAAACTATTAGATTTGAAACAACAATTAGCTGCGGCGCAAGCCACTACCGTTACTATCGGAGCCTCTGTCTCAGTAGATGTCAATAAAGTGAAGGAAGTGGAAGATAAAATCTCTAAACAGGCTGAAAAAGTACGCACTTTGAAAGCTTCCTCTGATGCATCTGTCTGGAAGCCAGAAGTTGAGGTTCTCTTAATTTTGAAAAAGGAATTGGCCAATATGACTGGTTCTCCCGAGACTATTGCTCCAGGCAAAACTAAAAAGAAAAAGTAATTTAAAATAACTTTTTACAGTTGCGTCGTATTTTCTGCATTTGCCTCCTTTGTATTGAATTAAACTTAAAGTTTATTTCTTATATCTTTTTGTGTTCCTAAAATTTTAAGTCATTTTGCATTCACGATTTTAAGTTACAGTCTTTTTGTATTTTTTCTTTTTCTTTAATTAAATTTAATTATATTTCGTATAAGACTATACAAATAAATAATTTATTTATTTATTTTTCTTTTTCATGTAAGAGATATAAGCAAGCTCAATAAACTATTGTATATTGAAATAACTTTTCCCATTAATGAGTTTTTTATAGAAGTTTAATAGAAATATTTTTAATAAAAAAATTTAAAAGCAGGTAAACCATAAGGAATAGATATTTGTATGAAACACTGGCTCACTAGTCGACAAAAAATTTAATTATAGGATACATACACATCTCGCTGGCTAATATGCAAAGAGGCAATTCTGTTTAAAGGTACTTCCATGGCATGTTGAGTTCCAAACACATTGTAGAATATCCAAATCAACTTTATTGCGGCTTTTTCTTCTTAATATTTACTTTTTTTCAAGTTGAAAAAGTGCTAAATACTTGGGTACTCGGTGCAGTCAATTATTACCCAAAATTAAATATTTGCATTTTTTTTATTAACGCTGGTCTTTCCCTAGCAGTATGTATTGCTTAAGGTAACGCACAAAAAGAATAGTCTGAGACTCAAATTATACCGACAGACTCAGAATCACTTTCTTAGCCAATTTAAACATATCTGTCTGGCTGGGTGTTCATATATTCGTGTGCTCAAAGTAAAGGGCGCATTTCTGAAAAAAATAATTTGGCATAGGGAGCAAGCCCATTGTTTGTGGTGGTGATCGTAGTAGACTTTAACCCCAAAACCAAGTTAACACCACTCACAAAAGTCAGCTTGTTTTTGCTTAAGAACTTTAATGCGTTTTTTTGAGTTATCAAGTAATTGCAATATATTTTTATCTATCAGCTGTTTTAAATAGGTAAACTTTATGTAATAATTTTCCGTTCGCGTACTTTTTACTTCAAAAATTTTGAGTAAGAGAAATTTTGTAAAATTACTCAGTAGTTGCTAAGTTACTGGACTTTACTGGAAAAGTAAACGAATAAACCTAATATGTTAACATATGTATATTTCAGCAAATGTCAAAATTATGTTATCTATAACTGCAGTCCACAGTATTGCGTATATATTTATTGCCAAAATATTACTAAAAATAATTGTCGGCAATTTTTTAAAAGCAATGATTGCTAACAGAATCTATCAAATTCGATTTTTTGCAAGTCAAAAAAAGAACGCAAAACGATTTTGAATTGTAATTAAGTTAGTTTGTTAAATTTGTCCCAATTTAATAAGTGTCTACACATATCGAATTAATATTTGTGTTTTGTTAAATTATTATAGAAATAAAAAAAAAACTTTGCGTTCTAAAAATTGATATGTATTTTTATAGGTATAAAAAATTATGTTTATGTTTTATTTTTGTTGAACTAATTGTTTTTAATACAAATTATTGCTTTTTATTTTGGCTTAAGTTCATTATATAATTTCTTTTTATTAGAAGAAATTAATATTTTTCCGTTAATGTTGAAAGAAACTCTTTTTTAAAATCGAAATTCTACTCGATCGATCGAATTGTCAATGTTTTTAATATAGGAATTCTATTTAGATTTTTTTAATTTCGAATCGAATCGAATGTCGTAATTTGCCCCTAATCTGTGGGCTTGTTCGATGGTTTATGTTTGCTTTTTAAGCCTAATTGTTGATTTGGAATTGAGTTGTTGTTATTTAAGATATTTAATATTGGGGTAGGCCCTCCATTACCATTTTTGTCTCTTAAAAATAAAAGTCATTAAAACAATTTAATAAAACAAGTAAGCGCGCTTTGTTCGGCTGTGCCGAATCTTATTTACCCTTCACATTAGTCTTTTTATATAACCAGCCATCTGATTAAGTTGTTTTCGCTCTACAAATTATTAGAAAAATACTTCACCGGGTTTTGAGGCCGACGTAGTTATTCTAGGTTTTGAACTAGAAAAACTTACAAAATTTTAACGTTTGTATGCATCAAGGCGCTTGCATCAGGTTGGAGCGATTCTACAAAAACCTCTAAACTGTCATAAGAATTGTCTTTGTGTTCAATAACTTTCCAGTAATTACTAGCAACGAGAGAGTAAAAAGAAATATTTTCAAAATTGCTCTCAAAAATATTTAAAAGTAAATGAACACTTTTACAGTCAAAACTTGCAAGCAAACGCATTTTGTTATTGTAAACTTATAAAAATTTAAAACTTAAATTTTTTTTCAAAGCATAATGACAGAAAGACTGTTTGAATAATTTCTGATAGTGAAATTTTTACTAGCAGAAATTATCAGAAAAATTTTTGTTTCTAAACATATTACGCTCTTTTTTGGCTCTCTAGCTGCTAATTTTTTGTGTACGTGAACACTTACTAGTAATAATTATCGAAAATTAGTGATAATTTTCTGTAAATGAACACACCTACTTTTACAGTCAAAACTTGCAAGCAAATGTATTTTGTTATTGTAAACTTATACAAATTTAAAACTTAAATTTTTTTCAACGCATAATGACAGAATACTTTGAATAATTTCTGATAGTAAAATTTTTACTATCAGAAATTATTCAAACATTCTTTCTGTCATTATGCTTTGAAAAAAAATTTAAGTTTTAAATTTGTATAAGTTTACAATAACAAAATACATTTGCTTGCAAGTTTTGACTGTAAAAGTAGGTGTGTTCATTTACAGAAAATTATCACTAATTTTCGATAATTATTACTAGTAAGTGTTCACGTACACAAAAAATTAGCAGCTAGAGAGCCAAAAAAGAGCGTAATATGTTTAGAAACAAAAATGTTTCTGATAATTTCTGCTAGTAAAAATTTTACTATCAGAAATTATTCAAACAGTCTTTCTGTCATTATGCTTTGAAAAAAAATTTTTGTTTTAAATTTTTATAAGTTTATTTATTTATTTTATTTTTATTTTTTATTTATTTCTTTGAACTATTTTCTGTACAACAAGACTTAGTCCTATATTTATAGTACAGAAACGGAAGGCGTCAAACTTTAAAAAAAAAACATTTATAGTCTTAAAAGCTAATTTAAGCAAAAAATAAAACAAGAAAAATTAAATAATAATAATAAAATTAAAATAATAAAAATTAAACGCGAAACATATATGTATATAACAATTTTGCACATAATAAATTGAAAAAGTAACCTCCAAATTTAATTTTATAATTTTATTTAAAAAAATTAACTACAAATTGTTTGAAGCTACTAGCATTGCTATTTAATTGTTGACATAGTGGAAGATTATTCCAAAGTCTAGCGGCATGTACATAAAATTGCCATTCTGATACTAGGGATTGATATCTAGGTATTATAATATTATGGTTTCGTTGCGATTGAGAAAACCGTATATTTTCAAATATGTATTTGGGAGTTTGATTGTGTATTATTTTGTGTATAAAAATCAGAACGCGTATTTTCAGTAGGCTATCCAAACTGACTCCAAAAAGGTTTTTGGACACAGAGGAAATATGATCAGATCTTCTCAGTCCGTATACATACCTTGTAATATTGTTAAACAACACATTCAATTTTCTTCGACTAATAGAGTCACAGTTTGCAAATAATTCACACCCGTACAATAAGGAAGGGACCAAGTATGACTTGGCAAGCAAGATTCTAATTCTGATGGGTGTAAAATATTGTGTAGGCCAGAGCGATCTTAACTTAAAATACGATAGGCCAACCAATGAGTTTATATGATCTTCCCAGGTTAAATGGTTATTAAAGATTATTCCTAGGTTTTTTGCTCTATTAACGATTTCAATTTTCTCACCATTTAAAACTATATCCCTAGAAATAAACGGAACTATTCGTTTTTTGCAAATAACCATACATTTAGATTTTTTAGGGTTTAGGCAGAGGCCATTTGCATTAGCCCATAGATAAATTTGATTAAGTTCGTCATTCAACTGTGAGATACCACTATCAATGTTTTCGGCTGCAATACCTAGAGTAATTTGTATGTCATCTGCATAAAGATGGATGTTACACTTTGACAATACTTTTGGCAAGTCATTTGCATATATAGAAAATAAGAGCGGACCTAAGATGGAGCCCTAAAGCACTCCCCTTTTAAGCGTCAGCTCATCAGACCAAGCATTATTTATAAAAACTGATTGCCTTCGATTTGATAGGTATGATGAAATTAGGTTAACTGATGTTGCAGAAAATCTGAAAAACTGTCTCAGTTTATTAATTAGTGTCGCATGGTCCACAGTGTCAAATGCCTTTGAATGGTCCAGTAGTACTAAGAAATTTATATTCCCATTCTCCAAACCCTGTCGAAGGTGCTCACTTACTTCAACAAGCGCCGTTACGCAGCTATGGCTCTCGCGGAACCCAGATTGCTTACTAAAAAGCATGTTGTTAATATTAATGTATGAAATCATTTGCTTATATAAAATTTTTTCCAGTACTTTCGAAAGAAAACACAAAATGGCTATTGGTCTATATTCACCATTTTCTTTCAAAAATGGAATAATTTTTGCATGTTTCCAATTTAAAGGAAACGTTGAAGACATAATAATATTGTTAAAAAGGTAAGTGACGTAGGGGAGAATTAGTGGCATAAGTATTCTAATAAATTTGGGATGTAGATTATCAGATCCCACTGCGTCTGATTTTATTAGTAAGCACGTTGACATAACATCAAATTGTGTTATACATGAAAAACGAAAAAAGTTACCGTTAACATCTGTGTCTGTTTTTTTTGCGGGTGAGGAAAAATTGTAAAAGAACGGATTTGTTTGAATTACGGGAGCATTAGTAAATGTTTTATTAAGTACGTTTGCATCTACACCCATATCTATGTTTACAATAACAAAATACATTTGCTTGCAAGTTTTGACTGTAAAAGTGTTCATTTACTTTTAAATATTTTTGAGAGCAATTTTGAAAATATTTCGTTTTACTCTCTCGTTGCTAGTAATTACTGGAAAGTTATTGAACACAACTAGTGTTCATTTACTTTTAAATATTTTTGAGAGCAATTTTGAAAATATTTATTTTTACTCTCTCGTTGCTAGTAATTACTGGAAAGTTATTGAACACAACTATTATCAGAAACATTTTTGTTTCTATACATATTGCGCTCTTTTTTGGCTCTCTAGCTGCTAATTTTTTGTGTACGTGAACACTTACTAGTAATAATTATCGAAAGTTATTGATAATTTTCTGTAAATGAACACACCTATTGAACACAACTATTATCTACTTTGACACTATATTTTGTCAAAATCTATTGAAAATCTAGTCGTACTAATGCCCTTATGACACTTTTAAAATAGAATAACCGGTCTTGTCATCTTCAAATGGATACAGGAAATACCACTGCGAAAGACCCCAAAAAACGTCCCAAGTATGTTCAAAATTTTGTGGATACTGAGTAGTGACATTTGAGGCAAATATCCCAAAATGATATTTGCCTCAAATGTCACTACTCAGTATCCACAAAATTTTGAATAGGCTTGATTGGTAAACCAAAAAAAAAAAAAATAAATCTGTGCCAAATTTGGTTAAAACTTCTTTGTTACTTAAAAAATTAAACAAGAATACATGGATACCCAGCCAGACGAGCGAAAACATGTTAAAGAACTTAGTATAATTAAACATGGGTCTTAGACTAATATTTTGGTGCGTTGCAAATATCTGCACAAAGCCATTAAACCTCTTCCATGTACAAAAATCGCTTAATATCACACTAAAAATATAAATAAAAGCCTTATCTTCTTAAAAGCCTGCTAACATAATTGAAACAAACATTTGAGAAAAACTACGAGAGACGTATGTATTATATTTACGCAAGTGGGGCCATCTCTAAGTCCATTCATGCAAAGAACAATTGGAAACTTAATTAATAATTAACCCATTATTATTTCCATAATACTCTAATTAGTTTATTTATTTGCAAATAATTAAAATAATATCAACCAGACAGAAAGTAAACTTACAATTGTTATAAACTGCATTAAAAATTATTTGAAAACCTATAAAAGCCGATGCATATAAAGTAAGAATATCAAAAAAGGCAAAACAATCATGAAGTTAATTGTATTATTTGTGGGAATTTTAGCTGTTTTAGCTCTAGCTGAAGCTCAGGTATTTATGTTCAAACAAATATATTTTTATTTATATAAAAATATAAGTTTTTATTATAAAAAAAAAACGTTCTTTGATTCTATAGAACGATGATGCACAGGCTCCACATTCTGAACCTGACTTGGAAGTAGGACAACTGGTTGAACAACCCCAACCTGAAGAAAGTCCAGAAGGCGATCGTACTAAGGTTTGGGGTATAGGAATATCTTTTCACAAAGGAAAATAAATGGCTTTACAATTAAATATTAATTGAAAAATAAATAAACTACAGCACCAGCAAAAAATAAAAACTATTTTTGATCTTATTTAAAAAAGCAGATATTGCACATGTATTCTTGTAAGCCTTGTATATATAGAGCGGATAATGACGAATAGAGCTAGACGATACATATCTGCCAAATTCAAACTTATCATACCCATCCATAAGTTGCGCAGCCTATTTTTAGACCCCAAATTCGTTATTTCTTAAAAGTAACGATTATTTTTTGTAATAAATTTTTCGTAATATTTGGGAAATTTTCCTCTAATTACAAAAAAAAATGCAGAATTTTAAAAATTTTCGTATGTTTTTTCTAAATAAAATGTCTTCGTAAACTATTCAAAAGAGTTTCGAACATTTCGCATATACTTCGCAACAAATTCGTGGTTCGAAATAACAAAAGATTTCATAAAATGTATGAACAAATTCGTTTATACTTATGTATGTATGTGCCATGGATTTTTTTAAGTTTAGAAGCAAAAATTTTAATTAGGATTTCAGACGAGTGTAAGATTTTGCAATTGACAATTTTAAGACAAAAAACTAAGTGTTTTGTAACGGTACTTTCCTCTATTCATTCAAAGTAAAGTTTAATATTCTTAACTTGTTTCTGGTTCAATAAATTAGAAACACTTTTAAATTGCCAGCGCTCCAAAAAATTTCTATAATGTTAGGGTCAGGCGACTAGAACGGCCAACTTAAACATTTTGACTAGTAATAAAAGATCTAACTACATGTGTTGTGTGTAAAGAATCGTTATCATGTTGATAAATTCACTTTAGAAGTCCAAACACGTATTTTATTTTTAAGGAAAATTCGCAGTAGAATTTTATAATTATTTCCGGTCATTCGGGTACTTTGAATTTATTGGTCAATAGAGCAGTAGTATGAAAATTACTTTTTGCCAATATTTATCACTCAATGTGTTTGAACAGGTAATGGTATAAGAGTTTTCGCAAACTGAAAGCGTTGGTGTTGGCGTAATTCATTTAGTGAAGTTTTCACTTTATTATTCAAAATTTTATACTTAAAATAGTGTGACAAACTATTGATATACTTGCATTAACTCCAACTAAATGTCAAATTTTAGAGATGGAAAAGGCAGAATTTGAGGCAATTTAATAATTTTTTGTTTGCCCTGTGGAGTAAAAGCAGTACAAGTGTCTTCTATTTATACGTATTATGTGTCACGTTTTATGTTGTTTATAACCACGCTATGGCTGCATCACATTTTTCTGGCGATTTCACGAAGAGAATATTTTTCAGAGTGGTAAACAACAATTTTAGCCATTTCCGAAGAGCTCAGAGCAAATTTTCTTTCCATTTTAATTTGGTACACTAAATTAATAAACCTCTACTTTAATTTTTTTAGTTTTTGCAGGACCATTTTTATAACACGTAACTTATTTAAATGATTACTTAACGTGGTTGTATTTTATTTAACCATTAATAGTAAGGATACTTATACTTTTATTTAAATAAAGTGGGAAAAGTTCCCTTACAATGTGTTAAAATTTTTTTTGTCTTAAAAATGTTAACTGCAATATCTTGGCACGGATACTTTGAAAATAGGCACCTAAATTAGGAAAACAATTTTTCATGTAGGATCACGGGAAGTGGTATTTCCCGTACAAATGCACAAATTTTGTGAAATATTTCATTCCTTAAATCTGAAACACTCTAGCAGCTATGAAATTATAATATTCTGCAAAAAGTAATTGGACAAAAGACCCACATTTTGGAAGAAAAAAAAAACATTTTTTAAAGTAATTCTTACGTTTTGAAAAAAATATAGGGCGGCAAGTAGAGGGAGGGGAATCCCCTATAAATAAAAACAACTCTTAATAAACTTTTAATACGAATAATGTCGAAAACTGTTAAGCTATATTTACACTGCCTGAGTTATCATCTGAGTTTCACAACTGTATAGTGTCTGTTTTATTTGTTAATATTTTTGTCTAGTCTCAGTTGAAAAATAGAACGTATGCTATTTTCAAACTTTTCAACGCCTGAGCTTAAAATTTAAATTTTTTAAAATTAGCGGATTAAAAGCTTGTTGTTGTATTGCCATACACTTTATACCGGTTTAACAACTTTTATAATTAGCGGACTAAAACTAAATTCTTAGACGTAATGTAATACTAAAAATAAAAAATCAAATTGTTTTTTGACAATTACATAAAAAAATTTAAACTTATTTTTTTGACACTCAAACCAGATAAGAACTTAAGTGGTGTAAATATAGCTTTAAGACTTTCGGGTAGCTATCGAATTAAAACCCGGTACAAAGTGTTTAATTACAATTTTTGCAGTACGAAATAACTCGGGTAGATGGCTGGGTATATAAAAGGATCAACGTGAAGGGTATATAAGATTCGGAACAGCTGAATATAGAGCTCTTACTTGTTTTGTTATATCTTTGGCTGACAATACAAAATTTGACATTCACTTTTACAAATATTTAATTTTGTATGAAATTCGTAATTTTTTTTCAAATTCCTACGTTCAAACACAAAAAGGAAATGCAAAGGGCGAATGTTTTCAATTCACCTTGATATTACCTGGTTAAGTGTACCCTAGGCTAAACAAAAAAAAAATTAATAGTTTTAGTTAAAGGTCAAATATGTAAACGTTTTTTGTTACTTGATATCTGTACACCTAGAAAGTCTTAATACCACAAGCTATTCTCTATAGTGATCAGAAAAATGTTTCAGAAGACTTGTCGTCGCAAAACCACTACAGCGTAGTTCAAAGAGATAATGAATAATTTATGACCTTTTTCCGCTCCCAGTACGGGTAACATGAGTTAGTTCCTAGTTTTTATTGCTAAACATCCTATAGAATTGCGACTTTAGTTGCTAGATGTTACAAAGGCTATCAATAATATAAACGGTAGACCAATTCCTGATGTTAATAAAACAAATTGCCTTGAGTAATTTTAATTTTATTAACGTCATATTAAGGCTTTAATACTTCCCGCAAAAAAATGTGCAAAGCTGACCCTGATCTTAAATGATAGAAACTGCATTTTCAATCACTAACTTTGCCTTAAACGACAAAATACATAATACCATCGAACAAGCCTACAGATTGTTATAAGTTATGAGGAAACCCTTTTAGAGAAAGAAATATTGTTTTGCACTGTTTATGGGTGTCTTTTAAGCTTTCAATAAAGTGTAGCATAAAGGCTTGTTAACTAAAGCTGAAATCTCTACCATATTTTAAAAATATACAAAGCCGACCGAAAATTTATGATCAAATAGGGGAAACACCTAAGTTATCTCTAACCAATTGGGGCCAGCATATCTCAGGGTAGTATTCAAAAACCAATTTTGTACTTGTTTAACACCGCAGACATGCCAACCATAAAAAAAAAATATTCTAAAATTTTTTTCAATATTATTTTTTTTTAATTTTTAATTAAAAATTTAATTGTTTTAATTAAAATTTTAATTGTTTTTGAAAAGTGAATGCCAACAATTAAGCTGGTTTACAAATTATTTAAGCTAGAGTTTTGCCTAAAGCTTTTTTTGTTTTGCCTTTGATTATGCAAAGCTCACCTCAAGTTCAGTTGCTAGATTTGAATTTTTAAATGTGAAGGTAAGTAAATAAAACTGTTTAACACTTTAAAAAATAGAATGCCTTGTTGGCTGAGCGGACGCCTCAAATTAATATGGCCCACGGTTCGAGTAGCTGTTGAGACTTGTAATGTATATTTAAATTTAACATAATACATACATACAAACATACATACATACATATGCAAATAATAAAATTAAATACATAAAAATAAAATAGAAATAAATGTAAACAAATAATATATCAATAAAAAAAATATTTTTTTATTTATAAAATAATTCAAGTTATACTTTATTCTTTTATATTTAACTTTAGATTTGTTTGCGTTTTAATAAAACCGATTAATTATTTTGAAAATCTTTAAATAATTATTTAATTGATAATGCAAATTTCTTGATAGGTTGTAATTTTAACATTTTTTAAACAAATCAACAAATTTTTTAATTGAAAACAATATTTATTTTTTTCTGCGAAGACAGCTTTAGGGTTTCAAGTATGTGTGTGTAGTTTTACGACAAGTAGTAAAACCAAAAGAGGTTTTGTTTTAATTTTCAAAATAAAAGAGTTCTTAAATTTTTGCCCAACAATGTTCAATTTTTATCATTGAAACCGTTAAAAATTTAAAAAATAACATAAACACGACTTCAAGATAATTTCATTGCAAGTGTTTTGATTGTACTTCTGAAAAAATCGCAGCCTCCTCAAAAATCTCAAGTGTTTGAAACAAAAAAAATGTGTCCATAGAATTTTGAATTTGCACTGTTTTAATACAACGCACATAAAAAAATATAGTGGTCATCAAATGTCACGTCAAAAGTTGAAATTTGTTTTATGGTGTGATCAGATGGTGCCACAGCACTTTGAGGCAAAATACCTTTCATATGAATCGTCGTCTGACATGAAAGTCACATAAAGACGGGAAGTTTATATAAATGAAGCTGAAAGCATCCCAAATTTATTTTCCAATTGATTAAAATTCTGTGCTTCATCTCAATTGTAAACTTTCACTTTACAACTTGATTTTGAAACCAATTTGATGCTTTGTTATGCAATTATCAACGTCAGGAGATCAAAATCCTACGAGTGATAACTGTGGTTCCTTGGTTTATTAAAAACCAACATTTAGAAGGATCTAATAGTTTCACTAATTAAATGCAAGATCAAAAGCTAAGTGGAAAGCTATATAAATAAGTCGGAAACACATCCAAGTCCTCTCGGTTGAAAGATGTTATAACATGGGGGACACACTCGTTTAAAGAGGTATCCATCCTCAGATAAAACCATTAAAATTGTTTTATACTTAAATTTAAGAACTAACATTTAAATCTGGCACTGTCCGGACAAGATAAAAACTAATTAGTTTTATGATTTGAATAATGTTTATTTGTTCATGTTCTGCGAAAGAACTTCAATAAAAAAGATCAACCATACAGCATCCCATATTTTTAATTTACACTTATTACCCTCAGATAAGGCTCAAAAGCCTTCTCCCTGAGCTCATTATAAAGGCGTTAGAAAAATGTGTAGTGGGATTTCAGCTTTGGGCAGCGGTAGATGAGGTGTTCTAGTACTCCTCAATTCCTCCCCATACTAGCGCAAAGTGAAAAACTTGATGTTGTCTTATCCTATTTACTGGTCTAGTACCTTACATATTTTACAGCCTTTAGCATGTGTATATTCGTCCACAAAATAATATTTGTCATTTTGTCCCTTAAAAACTTTCAAATTACTCGCAAAAAAATCTTTATCCCTACTTATCGAAAAGAAATTGTACGAAGCCCCAATGCACATTCGCAAAAGTAAGCACCAGCCGCTGTGCTGGCAGTAAGAAGCTACTAAATCGAAAAAATTGTTGGAGTTTCGTTATCTTTTTTTAGAATTTTTAATAAAAACAGCAGCAAAACAGCTAGACACTTTGATGTGAAGATTTTCGAGCGTTCCACTTGGACCAATAGGTCCTGGGAGCTTAAGAAGGGGTCTAAGGTTTGATTTGCCGATGAGTCGAAGCATCTGAACAGTGACACTGTCGCAGGAGTAATAAGGCCCAGTTTCCAAGGGTTCTAGCGATGGGTATATATCCATCGATATTTCAGGCTGAGATCTACGCTATATGAGTATGTGTCTACGAATGTTTTAGAAGGAATGTTGGCAATGAATGTGCCGAACGCCTCGCCAACTGCGGGGCATACCGCCCTCTTGTTGGCCCGGGGCCGATTTGCGGCGTTTCTCGCGGTTGCTCCCATAGGAAGTTGGCTTCTCTAAGTGACGCTGAATTTGTTGCCAACTAGAGTGGGGTCTAGGGGCTTCTGTCCTCACCAGTTGCTGGTAACTGTAATCTAATATACCATCTGCACAACATCGGCAGGACCGACACATCAACTTGTTGTTTTTGCAGTATAGAGGACGAGACCTCAAAACACATGCTCTGCGAACGCTCTGTGGCAGGAGACTGCGCTTTCTGGATGGCAGTTTTGCTACACTAGCGGGAATTTATAATTGATCGCCACGCAAGTTATTAGGTTTTATACGGGCCCTAGGCTTATAGGTGTTTCAAGTGGCTGCCCTTAATACCTACTCTTGGGATCGGTTCATCGTGCTAATAATGTTTAGATAGTTTGAAACCCCTAAGTGGGTAACAAGTCAATATGTTGGCATATACATGTATATTACTAAAAACTAATTTTTTTAAATAACTTCTAAATTTAAGACAACTCGTTATGTACTTCATTGTTATGGTCACCCTAGCTATATGTCTTTGCTAGGGTGACCATTGGTACTGATTTTACTAAAAATTTGTGTACTGATATTTCGTAGTTTCTACAAAAAAATTAAGAATTTTTTCTTTGTAAATTGTTGTTTGGATTATTTTCAGTGTAGACAATATAAAAGGTGTCGCATAAGCACTTACAAAATCAGTATAAATTAGAAGTGGTATGCTACATCGAGAAGTTTATATAGAAAATTTATCCTTTTAAAAAATTTGCTTTATTTTTTACATTTTATTACTCTGAGCAATATTTATTTAATTGGGATAACTAGCTTTTTGTAAAAGACTTTGCATTTTTCAAAAATCGTAAGAAGAATTTTTTTCTAGTCTGAGGCCCTTAGGCCTTAAGCTCAAGTGTGCGATAAGTTTGAGGGAATCTCATATTAACTCACTTATTGATAGCTTTAATTTAAGATCAAGGTTTTGTTAAAGTTGTAAAAATGCTATATAATTTATTTATATACAGTTAAAGAATGTAGACACATGTTTTAGGTGGCTGGAGTGGTTGTAGTGGTTGTAGTTGGTTTACGTTTGTTACGAATTATATTTTTTTTTACCCAAATCAATGGAATCATCAAAAAATACTGGCTTTCTTTGGGAAGGTGCGCCTTCGGAATTTATATTGTCAAAATCTGTTCTTTCCTTTGCCGGGGGTCTAGAAAAATGATGAACGAGAGGGCGTCTACCAGGCTTCCAATGATTTAGAACTCTTTCTGGTCTTTTAGTTTTATATTCGTCTAAAGGGGGAGCTTGGGAAAAATCAGACTCATCCTATATAATTATGGTTATTTACTTAAATTATATAAAAATGTTTAAAAGTGCTATAAAATATTCTTACTTGAGCTTGGTTTAAGGCAATAAGAGCTAACAAAAGAGCAACCGCTATTAGGAACCTCATTTTAAGGAACTGTTAATGTGAATTTTGGAGTTTTGCTTTTATATACTTAGATGCCAGTTAATTAAAGTCTAGAACAAAATGATTCTACGTATGAACCTACATACATATGTATCTATATCTATTAGGTGCATATCAAATATTTATACTTGTAACAGACATACATAACTAAAAAATATTATTTATTAAAAAAATATTTGTATTCATTATTTGTATTTATTAAGTTATATATATTGAGCAACAGTTTTTAAAATAAAAATATTTTACATTTACTTATGAAACCACTTTATAGCTAAATTTTATTAAAGCAAATATTGATCGCTTGGGATACTTATTGTTCAAAGGGGATGTGACAGCTCAGGGCTAACCTAAATATAATATGTTAAACCATTAAAAACCTACTTACCTAAAGAAAATTAGCTGTTTTTAAGTTACAAAATTAAAATGCTTAAGCTATAATTTAAAAAACGAGTAAAACGAGCAAAACCATGACAATGAAATTGTCCTTGTGCGATTAAATTAAGTTCGTCAGCTTTCGAAAAAATATAAGAATGATTCTTTTAGGGGATAAAAGTGGGTACTAGTTTTAACTTCTAATCAAATTATTAAAAAAACATAATACAAATTGCATTGGACAGCTCTCAAATAATCACCCTTATTGTGATTGGCGTTGGCGTATTCGTCTTTAGTTTTTTTGGTACCGTCTAACAAATACGACCATGCTATATGAATAGCACCCTTATCGTTTTTATGGCGAATTCGACACGACTACGCGAAACACGATAATGCCCAATATTTGATACTTTTTTTGCCTTCTTTGAGATTATAAATCTAAAAATATAAAATTAAGGACTTTTGACTCAAACAAAAATCGAAAGTCAGCTAAGTGGACAAAACGTATTTATTTTTATTCTATATTTTTTTTGGCTTCTTTTGGGACATGAGTCTAGAAATATAAAATTCATTGAGACCTCTTAGTGGTATTGTTTTGTACGTTTTTGACTTAGTCAGAAAATTAGGGACGATTGACCTGGATTAAGTTAAAGAGTCAGGGAGAGGATAATATGAACCATTTTAAATTATATGGCACTTTTTGATTTTTTGTTTTTCACTAAATAATAAAATAATATTTTTCCAAACCAGATTGAGGCAAAAAGTCATATAGTAAGATAAAAATAACTTTCGAAATACATTCATTTAAAATAGGAAATGAGATATTTTGGAAACTTAATCTTTTTTCTTATAGTACTCCTTTGCACTAAGTGCTCTGTTTTTTAAACTGCGTTTACGAAGTAGAACGTTAGTTGCTGGTTTATTAAAAACTAAACATAAGTTAATTCAAACATAGTTTAGTGTTAGCGTTGTCATTTGTTAAATAATTTTTTTAATTTTTCATACGGAATAAGGAGAGCGCGAAGAGAATGGCAACAGCATAGATCGCCCCAACTTAAAACGAAGCTAAAAGAGTGTACAAATAGCTTAAAAAACTTGCTGGAGGTACACAGAATTGCATCAATTAAGAAGTATTTGGAAGGTCTAGACGCAACCCCTCAAACAAATTATTCTCTATGGCGATCAGCCAGTCGTCTCAAAAGACCCGTAATCGCAAAACCACCACTGCGCAATCTAAGGGGATCCTGGGCTAGAAATGATGAAGAAAAATGCGATCTGTTTGCAAGTCACTTAAGAAACGTGTTCACTCCTAATACATGCACTGACGTGAGGGAATTACCGCCTGTTGTTTCTAGACGTCCTATAGAAATACGTTTCCGATATTCAGATGTGGTAGAAGCTATTTCTAACCTTAATGATAAAAAAGCTCCTGGCGTTGATAAAATAAGCAACAAAATGCTCATTGAGCTACCTTTTACAGCAAAAAGAATAATTCTTTTTATTTTTAATGCCATAATACGGCTTGAACATTTTCCACCAATATGGAAAGTTGCCTTAGTTAAGATGATTCCTAAGCCTGGTAAAGATCCTTCTAAGGTGGAGTCTTATAGGCCTATAAGTTTGTTACCAACTTTGTCAAAACTGTTTGAAAAGCTGCTTAAAAACAAGCTTACTCCGATCCTGAATGAAAACAACTGCATTCCAGATCACCAATTTGGCTTTAGAAGTCAACATAGCACAATAGAACAAACTCACAGACTGGTGCAGGTTATAAGAAAAACTTTCGAGGAAAAAAAGTACTGCTCCGCGCTTTTTATAGATGTCTCTCAAGCTTTCGATAAAGTATGGCACGAAGGCCTGTTAAACAAACTAAAGCTAAACCTTCCAGCTAATATTTTCAACCTACTAGAAAAGTACATAACCGGTCGACAGTTTAAAATCAAAGAGGGAAACCAAATAAGTTCTTCTCAAACAATAGGGGCTGGTGTACCTCAAGGGAGTATACTAGGTCCAGTTCTGTACTTGCTTTACACAGCAGATATGCCAACCAATAGTTTTACACACACGTCGACATTTGCTGATGATACTGCTTTTCTTAGTATTCATAAAGACCCTAAAGAGGCTTCAAACCAATTGCAGCAACACGTAACCCAAGTTGAAAAATGGGCAAAGTTATGGGGAATAAAAATAAATGAACAAAAATGTACCCACGTAACTTTTACTTTACGCAAAGAAACGTGCTCTCCAATTCTTATTAACAACCATATGGTGCCTCAACGAACCGAGACAAAATATCTTGGTATTCACCTAGACCGCCGCCTCACATGGAAGCCTCATATAGATGCGAAGTTGACGCAAATGAAACTTAAAGCTACACAAATTCATTGGCTAATCGGCAGAAACTCTGTGCTTCGTCTTGATTGTAAACTTCTACTCTACAAATCGATTTTGAAACCAATTTGGTGCTACGGTATACAATTATGGGGCACTGCTTCCGCATCCAACATAGAAAAAATTCAACGCAGGCAAAACAAAATCCTAAGAATGATAACTGGTGCTCCTTGGTATGTTAAAAACAGCAACATCCACAAGGATCTACTAGTTCCACTAGTTAAATGCGAAATCTTGAACTATGTGGACAAGTATTTAAATAAGCTGGAAGCTCACCCAAATCCGCTCGCCCGAAACATCCTGCAACATAGTGGGCACACCCGCCTGAAAAGGAGGGATACTATTGCGCTTATATGAAGCTTGATAATTAATATGAGAACTTAAATTTTAGTCTGGCACTGGCTGGACTTATATTAACTACCTAGTTTTAAGATTTGAACACTTATTGTTAGTTCGCCACAGGCGAAGATTCAATAATAAATATATGAAACAAAAAAAAAAAAAAAAAAAAAAATAAGCACTTAGAGCTGCAAATGCCACAAGTATTATATCGCCTTAACATTTGCTTATGTATAAAAACTTAACTTAACTTAACTCTCGTACCGATTTCTAAATAGATCGTTCCATTATTTACCACAGGTCCAATAAAAGTTATGCTACCGTAAGTCAACTTATCTTGCATACATCTAATGGAACTTAATATAAAATAAATTTTGATGTGGCCTATAACATGGGTTTATTAAAGCCTTAAAGCTAAATTACTGATTTGTTGTTAAGTAACGTTAGATGCTGTACACAGAAAAAATGGCAACAAATATCAAGTTATTACAAGAAATTGTTTATCTTTTACCTTAAATTTCTAACAATTTTTTCGTTAAACAAAAAATGTTATTGAAAAATTTCAATAAGTTTTTGTTTTTAAAAAATTAATTTACAACGGCTGGTAACAAAAACTCTTTTTGTATTTTCAAAATATATGGTTGGTGCTATTTCAAAATAAAATTAATTGTAATTAAAATTTGGTTATTAATATGGCAATTGTTTTCTGTTTAACTGTTAACACGTAATAAGTAATACAAAAATAATATAAACTACGAAGAAGACTAACCAAAAAGGAGTAGCCAGGTATTTTTTTTAATAAAAAACAACGTAAGCACTTATAATAAGAAAAAACACGGTGTCAAAAACGTTTGTCAACATTTGCCATTAGCTCTGAATAAATTTTGAAAAAATTTAGAAGTTACGTTGTTATTTGGGTAAAAATATCGGAACTGGGCCATCTATTTCCAAAATTTTTATAGCCGTAAAAAAAGCGTTAAAAATTTAGCAAGATAGTATTAATAACTCAAAACCGATCAAAATTGACATACGCGGTTTTCCATGTAAACCGCAGAATTAAGTTCCATATCGTACATAATTAAACTTTATACATCAATTACTAAGTCTTCCTGCTTTTATTACAGTCCTTATTTTTTAAATAAAAGGCAAATAATAAGAGGCATGAATTAAATAGTAAATAGTTATGTTTTTAAATACTTTTAGAGTCAATCGACACTTTTGTATTTTCTTGGTACTTACAAGTGCAAGCCACAGTTTATCATGAAAAGTTCGGTCGGCGTTTCCACTTAACATGGGCCGAACATAACTTTTTACTTACCTCCTCACCCGAACGTTGGGCCAGGCTTTAAAAAATACCATTAAGTAAATACCATTAAGTATATACCAATACCGGTATATCGATACCGATATAATCCGAATACCGGTATCGATTTTAATACTGATACCGTTATAATCAAAATACTGATACCGAAATGACAAATTTTTTTAATACCGGTACCGATCCCTTTATTTGTTTCGGTTGCCAACCTTGAATTAAATCGAGTTAATAATAAAATATTTTTCAATTGAAAATTTTTAATTAAATTATTTAATTAAAAAAGCGAATTTTTAAAAAGGTTGTTATCAAAAAACTTTTTTTAAACAAATCAACAAATTTCCTTATTCAAAATGATTTTAATTTTTTTTCTGTGCGGTTATACATTTTTGATAAAAAAAACTTTACATGTTCGTTTTATTTTTATTTGCTGTTGTTTCAAATAGGTTTTTTTGAATGGAAACACTTGAAAGAAACGTACATAATAGGAGTTGCAAGCGGATTTATTAATATTGTCGAATATGTACATATGTATGTATGTGTGTATATATAAACATTGAATTATTTATTCTTCCACAATTTCATTTCCTTGTCTGAGCTTATAGTTCCTATCAAAAAATACAGGCCTACGTTGGGGTAAACCTTTAGGGTGATTAACTTCAGGACCATCATTGTTAAATTCTTGCTCTCCATTGTGCTGAGGTCTAGCAATACGCTTTTCAAATTTTTCTGGTCTTGAATGTCTTTCGGGTTTTTCCGGTCTTGGGTGCTTTTTGGGTCCTACTGGTCTTGGGTGCTTCTCGGGTCTTTCTGGCCTTGGATGCCTATTGGGTCTTTCAGGCTTTGGATGTCTATCGGGTACTTCTGGCCTAGGTGGCCTTTCAGATCCCTCTGGCTCAGAGGGTGTAGTTTCATCCGATGGTGGAGCTGGAGATGAACTTGAATCAAATACCTCCGTCTGAGTGGGCTCGTCCTGCACATATACGTAAATACATGTTACAAAAGTTTCCATGTCCTAAAACATTTGTTTTTAAATTTAAAAAAAACTGCTTACCTGAGCCTGGGTCAAAGCCATCAGAACCAAAACTAAAGCAAGTGCAATAGGGAGTTTCATTTTAGTTGAAAAACTGAAACAAATTATATTTGATGGGGTTTTTACACTTCTTTTATAAGAAGGAACATGAAAAAGAACACGATCAAAAAAAAACAGAATAATATACCGTTAGGTGAAATGTAAAACCACGTCACTTCATTTTTCAGAACTTTACAGTTTATTTTTTTCAGCATTCTGTTCAAGTTTTGTTAGTAACATTAAAAAAAATTTGTTGTCATGTGTCTTTTAAAAAATATAATTGAAAGATCGATTTAGGATTTTTTATTTGTTACGTGGTTTTGCATTTCAGCTTACGATATGTACTATTTGCTTATATATATGAAGATACATACAAATGTGCATAAAAAATATATTGAGAATACTACTAAAGTATCTATTTTAAATATTTATACAAGTGCACCGAATGATAAATAATACCAACTGTTTACATTGTATAAATACCTTTTAAATAAACTTGACAATATTTTCAGTTAATTGCAACAAATAATAATGCAATAGGGAAAATAATATTGTAAAAATATTGAAAATACTTTTTGTATTTTTTTCTCTGTTAACAAGAAAGCTAGTTTTAATTTTACGTCAGTAAATGTTGCATTCAGATAAAGATAAGTTCCGGAAGCGGGTCTTGTATGGCCACATGTTTAATTATGGCCTGTGTGTTAGAAAACCTTGTACCCTTATTTTGTTGCATATAAAAATTATTTTAGGCAAGTTTCCTTGCAATACCAGGATGTATAAGATATTTTTAAGGGTAAACATCAAGGTAAAGATTTTTTTATATCAAGTTATAATTATGGAGGTAAAACCTGGTGCGAATTCTGCTTCTCCGTTTGGAGAGGAAACTTTTTTAGATCTTATATAAAACAAAAAATGTAATTTTGCTTTTAGTAGTTTATTCAAATACGATATAAAAAATATAATAAAAAAGAACAAAATTCAACGTCCAAACTTACATTGAGTTAAATAAAATATAAAATGAAAATACATAAATCTTTGATTATCATATAACGCTAATTTTTCTTATATGTATTACATTTGGATCAATTTCAATATCTGGATGGATATGTATCCCTGCTCACCCATTTAGCCCTTCTTCGATTTTTGTTGACCTTATCTAGGTTTTTAATCTTTGGAAGGTAAAAAAATCACCTCTCACTTGTGACATTACTACTAGGCAATGAAAGAAATATAATAAATTATTTGTGCAAATTTGGGTATACTTAAGTTCGAATCACTATTCATTAAAGAATCTGTTAAACTTTTAGTGCTTTTTTCACAATTTTTCCATTTTTATAGCCAAAAGTGCGATACTACTCTTCGATGTTTCGAAAAGGATTATTGAAGACGTATCTCTTTTTCTTCTTGAGATGTCATTTGCAAGGCCTTTGCTATTCGCCCTACATTCATTAAAAAATTCAAAATTTAAATGGTGAATCAATCCCTCTTGTTTTGAATAAAAGTAAAAACCTTAAAAGAAACGGCTTTTTCAATTATTGATACCTTGTTGCCTTCGGAAATGGAATTATTAAGTTTATGAAAATACCAGGGCGCTTTGTTTTGCATTTTTTGCGACTTTAAGTACTTTCTTACCAGTTTCGTATTCATCCAGCATCAAAGAGAATTCACATGTTCTAATTCATACGGAGTTCTTTTAAATATAAATAAAAACTTATTAAAGCTTAGATCAATAATAGATAGCTTGTTTAAAATTATCGAAAATTTAACGTTGCTTTCAAAATTCTTTGCAGACTCTTCAAAAGCGCTCACAAAGCCAGAATAGTTTTTATATTCCTCACATAGTGATAAGGGTATATATGAGTTCGTCATTCCATTTCTAGTTTCTACAATATCCATTTATCGCTATTTTAAATCAAAAGATCGGAAGACATAAACAAAACAATACGATTGTCCATTATTTCAGGACAAAGTTCATGCAATCATCGCTATATTTCTTAAAAAGTATAGCCACTGTCGTCGCAAAACTTCGCACTAATACTTTAAAATCAGCGTCTTATTTTTTTTTGTATGTGAAAGGGGAAGGATATCCCCCTTACAATTACATCAATTTTGTTTATTTTAAATTCGCTGATTTACTGTTTAAATTAGAAAGTGATTTGATCCTGAGTAGATCGGTATACTCGAAGGTTGGTTTTCATAATGGATCTAATTATATAATGCAACAGTGAAAAAAAATACAAAGACAGGGTAGAATAGGTTCGAGTCTACTATTAGGTGGTAATACCTAATAAGAATTTTGGCAATATTGATAACCGTTTTCTTTTTAAAGGCTTTAAAAATTTCTGAAAATCAATTGGCACGTCAAAAAATTGTGTCATTAGTTTTTGCTCAAAAGCTGATTCAGATTTGTTAAAAATGTTCAGCGTTGTCAGAAATATGGTACCTAAGACTCAATTAAATAAATAAATATTATTAATTTATTTTTAAATTTGTAATTAAAAAAAATTGAAAAAAAATTTTTTTTTCATAAAATACAACAATATTTATTTAAAGGAGTCTTAGGTACAATATTTCTGAGCAAAGTTAGGCATTATAGCCAAACCTGAATCAGCCTTTAAACAAAAAAAAAAACAAACACATTTTCCTTAATTGTTGATGCCTATAAAAGAAAACCCGTCATCAGTCTCGCCAAACTCATGTAAGTGTTTTACAATTCTTTAGTGGAAGATTAATAAATCTTGCAAACCGTCTTACCTTGGCATGCAGTTAGGTATAGTCTAGTTAAAAAGGGCCTTTTTCAAGGACTTTATGAGCTTTTAGGTGCTCCTAGACACATTCAAATTGTATTGATATGAAAATAAAAGTTGTATTGCTAAATGGTGGCTACAATTTTTCCTTAAACTGCTTGTGCAAATTTTGGATTCTCAAAAAAGTAATACAAAATAAGTTTTTGGCTTTTTTTAAAAATAAAAATGTCCGGGGAAAAATTGTTTTATCAAAAGATGTAAATATGTTCACTTAGTAGTACTTACATACATAAGTTCAATGTGTCTGAATATAGTAAGGCGTTATAATCAAATCTGAACCAGCTTTAAAACAACAATTCATGACACCATTTTTTTGAAAGGTTCACTAATTTTCCGAAAATTTTGTGGACCATTTAAAGTAACAGTCACCAAACTCAACAAACTGAGTTTAAGGGTTTACTGCCCTTTAAAAGTAGGACAACCCGCATTTTTCAAAATGTTCAAAATGTTGAACAGGGGCTTACATCACTCTGAACGTTTAAACGTCTAAAGTTGTTTGACAACCTCAAAACTTCATAGATTCATCTTTAGCAAATTGAGAAACTCTGAAAAAATTATTATTAAATTATAACTAATTAGGTAGTATGTGTTGTTGTTTGTTATTTTTTAAAATTATTATATAGGGGTTTACCATGTTATACATACTTACATATATGTATGTACATATTATGTATTCACTTCCATGGTAAGGGGACTCACACGGTGTTATATTGTGTCATATTGTCATAATGCTATGAAATTTCACACGGCGCAGGTGTATGTGAATACAATTTCATAAACATACCATACTGTGTAGTATTTTTTAAAACTTTTTTTGTTCGAAAGACAACAAAAATGTTTTTGAACCATTTAGAAATTTTATAACATTATGACAATAGGACGTTATAGAACACCTCACGAGCCCCCCAAGTATATGTTCATATACAAAACAAAGATGCTGAATCTGTTTTGAAATTAATTAATTATAACAATTAAATTAGGTAAACAAAGCACATTTCGAAAACAATATCTTGTTATTATTTCAATAATGTCTCGAAAAATATTTATTTAACGAAATTGTTAAAAAGTTAAAAACAAAATTGTTTTTAATAAACAGTATATTCTTACATTAGAAACGCAATTAAAATATATTGTGGTCTCCCAGCAAAACATATGCTTATCAACTAAGTTAACAAATAATATAAGAGATGAAGAAAAACTAGTTATTGTTTAGCCGAATAAATACTGGTTTTTGTTTAAGTTGTCCCGAATTTCACGACCCCCACTTACAAATATGCTTACAAAAAACAATAAAATAACTAGTTAACAAGCATTAACTAAAAACTTAAGGTTTTAAGATAAAATTGTTGTGCAAAGTCTATTTCACAATCCTTTTTTTACATATAAGCTTACAAATGTAAATAATAAGGAGTTTACCAATATGTACTTATTCTGTTACAAAGACCTCATTACCTAGTAACATATGAAATAATGAGAGCCTGTTACTGAAATTTGAAAAGATTTTACTTGGCTATTTATATTAATGATATTGAGTTTTCTTTTAAGACCCTTAAATATAGTATAAACTATTTACGTATTTGATTTATTTAATATAAAACAAAACAGCGATTTTGAACCTTACCCCTTTTAAATCTAATCAAATTGGTACATAGATTGGTACATAAAAAATCTTGATGCACAATTTTTACTTAACTCAAGCATTCGTTCGCGAAATATTTGTAATATCCAGCAAAATTTTTTGAAATTTGTGTAATAGGATTTAATTGTTTCTTAGGTTACAATGAGAGGTCTTTACGAATTGCATCCATTAAGTATATGTATATGTTTTAATAAAACTATAAAAAGACATTGTAGAATATTTTATTAAAAAACTAAAACTTAAAATTTTTATTTGTAAGTAAGAGTCCTATACTTTGAAATAACTTAACCCAAAATAAGTAAGTTTCAATTATACAAAATATAATGAGGGACTGTCGACCTAAATTAGAAAAATCGATTTTTTTGTATTTTTCTCTAATGAATCTTAACATGAAAAGCTCTCTTTTAATTGATTTAGGTAAAAAGACATACATTGAGACAAAAGAACTTTTCGAATGTATGAAGTTAGAAACATAAAATTAGAGACTCTGGATAAATATTTTAAGAAACTTATATCGACTGCTTAATATAAAAAAGGCGTAACATTATTTTTACTGTAAAGGGAAAGAAATCACTTAAAAAATATCTAAAATTTGCATATAAAAAAGGTTTAATGCAATTTGAAATAGAAAAGGGCAAATTATTTTAATTTTGAAAGTAAAATAAACAATTAGGATGAGTTTGATATTTGTTTCCAGCATAGCCAAAAACGGGGTTTGAAAAAAAATTGAGTTACGCCATTTTATACCCTTCGCATAGTGATAAGGGTATATATCAGTTTGTCATTCCATTTGTAATTTCTACAATATTCACTTTAAACACCATATATTCTTGATCCTTATTGAAAGGGAAGTCAATATAGCCATGCCCGTCTGTCCATCTGTATGTCTGTTGAAATCAAGTCACTCTTGCCACAAAACACGAATACTTCGAAGATACGGACCTAAATTAGAGAAAAATTTTTTAGTAGGAGCAAGTGAAGAGGTAGTCCCTGCAAATTAAATAAAATTTCAGAAACGCTATATCTCGGAACTTACAACAGCTATTAACTTCAAAAGTTCTACAAAAAGTAATTAGACAATAAGACCTAAACTTTGTAAAAAAAATTTTGGGTAGGAGCAGTGGAGGGGGTAGCTCCATACAAATTAAATATTTTTATGAAATTTTTGATGCGCTATATCTCGGAAACTATAACAGTAATTGGACAACAAAAACCTTCTTTTTGAAATAAATAGTTACATAGGAGCAGTGGGAGGGGAACCCCCATACAAATAAAATACTTTTATTTTAACTCTTAATATGATAAATATCGAAAACTGTTAAAACTATCGACCTCAAACCTTTTGTATGGTATTTCTGTTATACATACAAGTGTAAAATTTTGTAAGGTTTTCTATTTTAAAAATAGGATACTTGTTGACTTCAAACCCGGCGCAAAGTATTTGCATTACAATATTTGCAGTACGAAAAAATTCGGCTAGATGGGATGGCTGGTTATATAGTAAGACAAATGTGAAGGGTATATAAGATTAAGCAAAACCGAATATAGCGCTCTCACTTGTTTTCATTCGTATTAAGCATGAAATATCGGGGTTATTGCTAGTACACTTATAACTTAGTTCCCTCTTTGGTGCAATTAAAATATAAACATATTGTGAAAAAAATTAGTGCGATATGTTCCAGGTGTGGTTTTAAAAACTCTAAATTTAATAATTTGAAAACCCCCAAATACATTGGATAAATCTCCATATAGCCCCAATTCATCAACTAAAAAACATGCTGGAGGTATTTAGAATTACATCGATTAAGGGACACTTTGAAGGTCTAGATCCAACTCCGTAGAGGAATTTATATAATGTAAGTCATCGCGAACCCCCCACTGAGAGAATCCTGGGAAAGAAATGGCAAAGAAACATGTGATATACTCGCAAGTCATTTAAAGAAGGCGTTCACTTTCAATACGCTTACTTAAATTAGTGAATTACTGCCTGTTATTGCTAAACTTTTTATAGAAATACGTCTCCAATTTCAAGATGTTATAGAAGCTGTCGATAATTTAATCCTAAGAAAGATCCTGGACCTATCGAATAAGCAAAAAATTATTTTAGAGCTACCTTTTATTTCTTTGCAACGCAATATGGCGGCTTGAATACTTCCCGCTGATATGGAATGTTGCCTTAGTTAAGATAATTAAAAGTTGGAGTCCTACAGACCTATAAGTCTGTTACCAACTATCCCGAAGTTATTTGAGAAACTGCATAAAAACAAGTCCCAAATTTGAATGACAAAAACTGCATTCCAAATAAGAAATTTGGCTTTAGAAGTCAACATAGTACCATTGACCAAACCTACAGATTGGTACATGATATAAGAAAAAATTTAAAGGAAAAGAAATACTGTTTTGCGATTTCATTGATGTCTCTAAAGCTTTTGATAAAGTATGGCATAATGGACTGCTGAACTTGCCAGTAAATCTTTTTAACCTTTTAAAAAATACATAACTAGTCGATAATTTACGATCAGGAAGGGTTGCCCTAAAACAATAGGGGTTGGTGTACCTCAAAAAAGTATTTTAGGGCTACCGCTATACTTGCTTTATGCAGCAGAAATACTTATAAATAGTCTTGCACACATAAGGATCCTAAAGAGGCCTCAAACCAAGAACAGCATTACGCAACCTAAGATAATTTATGGGGAATATAAAAAAAAATTAGGAAAAATGGTTCTACTTAACTTTTACTTTGCGCAAAGAAATGTGTTTCCCAATCCTTATTAACAACCATATGGTGCCTAAACAATTTGAGACAAAGTATCTTGGCATTCGCCTGGATCGCAGCCTCACGTTTAAGTAACATTACTTAGATGCGAAGTAAAATCAAATTAAATTTAAAACGGCCTAAAACCTTAAACATAGACAAAACTCAATTGACGTAAAGTCGCTGAAAACAGCAACATCCACAACGGTTTAAAAGTTTCACAAGTTAAATGTAAAAACCTAAACTATGTGGACAAGTATTTGAAGTTGGAAACACATCTATGTAAATCCGCTCGCTCGAAATATCTAACAACATTGGGGACACACCCGCTTATAGAGGAGAGATACTGTTGCTCTCAGAAGAAGCCATTAGAGATTTAGTACACTTTAGTTTAATAACTTCTATTTAAGTCTGGCATTGGCTGGACTAATTTTAGTTTAAAGAGTTGAATTTTATTTGCTTGTTTTATTTGTTTGTTTGCGGAAGCAAAAATTCAATACTAAAATATAGAAAAAAAAATTGTATTAATTTTCACCCACAAATTAATTATTACATGTAATCCTATACGTAACGATTTGATAGAGCCTTTTAGTATAACTCAGAAAGAAATGGCATCAGAAACTTATATGACATAAGTTTGTCGTAATTTTTTTAGTTAGACCCTTTCAATCTTTTGTCTGTCATCCAGAATCTATTTTTTTTTGGAACCTTATACAGTTATGTTAACCCGTTTTTGGTTCATCGTCAATGTTTTTTTTTAAATGTTTGAATATTGAAGCTCCGTCTCTGCGAACTGACAGTTAGTATTCAAATTTTAAAAACTAAATTTTTTATATTAAACCAACCAGTGCCATACTAAAATTTATGTTTAAGTTGTTTCCCAAATAATTTAAATTATAAATTAGAACATAAAATTAAAAAAAAAATTAAAAATTGCGACATTTTTATTTAAGTTTTTCTTTAGGGTATTGTTTATTTCAAAAAAATTGGTAAAATTATTGTAAGTAATGTACTAAAAATTTTGAATGTTTCAAATAACCCTGAATTTAAATTGCCAAATTAATTAGAAAAACGGCCAAGTCCCGTTTGACCTTCCTGTCTACCTACACCGCCAAAGGTGCTCTGAAATCTTCCAAATCCAGGCTCACTTCTAAAAGTTCCAGATGGTTTTTGTCTTTCTTGACTATCTGAACTACCTAATCCACCAAATCTTCCAAAACGGCCAGATTGTTGTTGTTCTCCATTATTAGCCAAACCGCCGAATCTACCAGTATTTTCAGAATTTTCATCATTTCTTGGAACAACACCACCAAATCTCCCAACTTCTACATTTCCTGTTGAACTCTCTGCAGTGTCTTCACTTCCTGTATTCTGTTAAACAAAAAATTGAAAAAACTATAGAAATTCAATTAATTAATTATATTTACTTCAGAGCCAAAGGTGCTCTGAAATCTTCCAAATCCAGGCTGACTTCTAAAAGTTCCAGATTGTTTTTGTCTTTCTTGACTATCTGAACTACCTAATCCACCAAATCTTCCAAGACGCCCAGATTGTTGTTGTTCTCCATTATCAGCCAAACCGCCGAATCTATCAGTATTTTCAGAATTTTCATCATTTCTTGGATCATTGCTTGGAGCAACACCACCAAACCTTCCAACTTCTACATTTCCCGTTGAACTCTCTGCAGTTTCTTCACTTCCTGTATTCTGTTGAGCAAAAAATTGAAAAACTATAGAAATTCAATTAATTAATTATATTTACTTCGGAGAGGCAAGTCCCCAGTAAAAGTCCAACTCCGACGGCAAAAATAAGATATTTCATGGTAAGTGCTTTGTAAAAAGTTACTAAAAATTGTATTTTGTGAAACCTTTTATAGTAACGTGAATTAGGGAGTCCAAAAAAATATTAATTCAATTTTCAATATCTATAAAAGAGTGTGACGTTAGTTATTACGATTATAACTTAAGAACGTCTGGACCGATTTCGATGATTCGCATCAATTCAGAATAAACTAAACCTAACTTCTAAGAAACTAGAAAGATTAAATTATTAAATATAAAATTGAAAATAATAATAATTTCCCCCATAAAAAATTCCTACCCAAAGGAGCTGTAACACTGTTTTTTCTTACTGACAAAAAGTTAATGCGTAATTTCTGTGTTTCTTAAATCATGATATTCTGACTATGCCGCTTTTCAGCCAAACTTTTTGGTCACCGTTTGTAAGCCACTAAGTCCTAATATTTACTTCTTAACAAAAAAAAAAAAAATTAATTTGGCCAAAATTTTTATGGGATACCCTATTTAACACACAAACAAAATTAAATAAATTAATTAGCTAGATGTTGATTTTATTCTCCCCCATAGAAAAAAAGGGCAAAATAATTTAGTCAGTTCGCTTGTAATTTGAAATATATTCCTAATTTCTTAAGACTATTGAAAAATGCTAAAGAAATTACTTCGACTGAAGCTGTTAAGATTGTATTTGAAATTTAACATCAACTGCTAAATAAATATTCAAAATGAAAAATAATTGTTATGTTGTTTTTGCTGCAGCTAGCTTAAGGGAAGGTTGGGCTAGGTGCAACTGGCTGGCCGTGAAGACAACACATAAACCCTTTAGATTCTTAGTGTTACCAGACCAAAAAAAAAACGATAAGCAGTTAAAATAATTTGAGGCAATAAAATTCAGGTTGCTTCACAATCACTTGACAAATGCCACAGCTTTGTCTTACGAAACCCAGAAATTTCCTCCAGGTTTTGGAACAAATAGGACTATGCAGTTTGTTTTGGAATGCATGAGCACTGGACCGTGAAAGAAAAAATGCTCAACAGTCCTCTTAACCTCCGGCACATCAGAGAGCCTGAAATCACCGCTGGCTGGCCTCCTGTTCTTCGGGCATTTCCTGTTGTTAAACAATGACCTGTTATCATCCCTTAGGAGTCTTTAAGCGGTCCTTCGTAAGAACAGAGACAGCCTATTTGCCCTCCGGTCCTAAAAGAACCTTATTATACTAGAGGCTCTACAGGATGTGGTGATTACTCAAACACCCCTGTCACTGACCGTCACTGCAGAGTCTATACCGTTTTTGCCCTTTTCGAAGGCAAATATATCCTATATCCCTTTCCTAAGTACACATGTACGCCCAAAACCAGTTGATATGCTCTTGTCACACCATCTACCAAAGTATTCCTTGCATGTCTGCGCAATTTTAGAGCAGTTGAGGTTTGCTGAAGTCGCCTTAAATACCGCTTGAATATTAGTAAACATGTTTACCTGAGAATTTTTAGTTCGAGAGGACCCGAGTAAATTGCTCCGTTTACCCCAATTTGGTCACATATGTACGTACGTACCTCTTTGCAACACCCTCTGCAACCAGATTAATTGCTCTCAAATACAAGATTACATCCAGCATCGCCGTAGGTTTGTTGTGTTTAGCACTGGCTAAACACAGTATTGTAAGTCTCTGAGCGCTCTCCACACGTCTGCGGTTGACCAGTCTTTTTAATGAAGTCCACCACACGAGCACCTCATAAAGCAAAATAGGCTTAGCCTTTGCAGTGTAGATCCAATGCTTAAAATTTGGCATGTTTTGCCTAGAATTTTATTGCATACATAGAGCGTATTGGTCGTTTTTCTTGACCCATTCCTTCGCATTAAGCCTCCATGGCAGCTTACTCTCCAGTACCATTCTTAGGACATTTGTCTGTCTCTTCAGTCCAAGAATAATGTTATCCAATCTCAGTGTGATCCATGAACCAATCAAAGTCTTCCTGACAAAAAGAACCAAGTCTGTTTTCTCGAAGTTCCCATTTAACCTCAAGCTCCTCGCTCACGAGTTATACTCGTCACTATCCTCCTAACCTAACCTAACCTCGCCCACTGGTCTATCCTAACCAGTGTAGCCACATCACAGAGCTGATTGTATCCAAAAACTTCCCGGTGACAATGACCGCTCCATAGCAAGCTCCTTGACAATAAGTGTCTATAGAATGGGAAGTACCCCTCAGAGCCACTCTTTTTGTTTTTGCATTTTCACCAAATAACAACGGGAAAAGTATTTTACTTCCAACTCTGCAAGACAGAATTTTAATTACTAAAAAATCATAAAAGTTAAAGCGAACCCAAATGCTTTTTTTTACGAAAAATAAAGTATAAACAATTTCTGTAGCTTTTCGTAGCTTTTCCTTTCAGCGCTGAACAAGATATAAAATATAAAGCTTGTTTTGCTCTTAATGTTTACCATCAATAACTTAAACGTTGGGAAAATGTAGTTTTTATTTTTTACACCGTATTATTTTTAATTTAGGCTTATGTTAAGCCTTAGTAAGCTTATTCATTTGATTTTGGTTATTTTTCAGTTTTAATACTTTTATATTTTGAAATATTGTAATCTATTTGATTTAACAAAATTTGTTTTTAAATTTTACCATGATTTTTTGGGAACTTTATCCTAAGCCTTAGGATGCCATTTATTTAAACATTTATCATAAGTAGGGTACATAAAATATTCTGTTTAGCCGATTAGAATTATTTTTGTTTATTTTTTTAACGACAAAAATATTTATATAAATTAGTGTATACATACAAACATATGTTTACATAGGGCCGATTTTTTCATGAAAACACGCTAATTATATTTTATGCTTCTCAACGAGGGGTGTAGAAAAGTGGCCCAATGTTCGTTTCGATCAAAACATGATTAGATTATTGACGTCCACATAAACTTATGTATGAATGTTTTTACATGTGTATATGCGTATTGAGAACTTGATAGATGACAGAGTTTCCGAGATATTGCGTATCTAGAGATTTAATAAAAACTCTTCATCTGTATGGCCAGCGCTGCTTTAAAAATATTGCGTTTTCTGGATCTACTTCCACATCTTAACAGGAATCATAATAAGTCATGGTCCAAGTAATTGCTAATCCTCATTTCGTATACTAAAAGTGTTGTTAATCTGCTTCTTTGGACATATTTATTCTTTGATAGTTTTTAGGAACTTGAAAAGACCGTCTATTAGCACTTTACTCGCATAAGCCAATTAAAAAAATAGTATATCACTTAAAATAAAAAAAAATATAATAATGTATGTTTGTACAATTATTTGTAATATATATTTTTTCAGTATTAATTAGAACGTTTTTATTAAATTATCTTTTACTTTATACTTAATTTAGAAATAATTTATTTACATTTTTAACTACAAATAAATTAATTTATAAATATGTCTGCTTTAACTTTAAGTTAAAAATAATCAGTTTTAAATATTATGATTAGTACACGGTTTTATTACTTTAAATTATAAATAAAGTTTTTTTTTCCAATAACTTACAATATTTTAAAAAATATAACACTTTCTATGAATAATTGATTTTGTTATTATTAATATTTACAATTTTTTTTGTTTCTAGGAGACTAGAACTAAAGGGATAATGCATCTTAATATTAATACACATTTGTGTTTGTAACAAAAAAACATATAATTAAAAGAAATATTTATATTCCCAGGTAGCCATTCCCTTAAGGTTATGAATTAGTAATGGTTACCCCCAATTCTTGCTGATTTTCATTTGGTGCACTGAATTAAAGTTTCTGTACTAAAATGTACTGAGTTTCGAAAAGAAGCACTAATTGTACTGATTTTATAAGATAATATGATAAAAACAATTCTTTTTTTTCATTTACTATTTTACCATCAGCAGAAGATTTAATATGAAATGATTTTTTTTAAATATATTTTAAGTTTTTTCACAATCAAATGTATTAAACAATAGTGTAAATTTAGAAATAATTTTAAAGTCAACAATTTCATATATTAAAACAATTCATTATTTATATGATTTGCAAGAAAAAAATGAGAAACGCCTTCCAATAGAAGCATAACATTAAATGTTAAATATTTTACTTTTCGAATCTTAAAAATTTAAAACGCAAATTTGTATTTAAAAAAATTCATTAATATGAAACAATTTTGAATGAATAGAACACAACAAATGCTGGAGTGATTTTTTGCAAAGCAAAACCAACTATTTTTATAATATATTTCTTAAATTCACGACCTCTTGTACGTGTTGTAAGTTGCTAGAGTCGTAAAAATGTTTTTAGTGTTTTGTACAGAAATGGTTATTACAAAAGTTTTCTCTTTGTTTTTCGGATTCAAACCTTATTTTTTTTAAAACGAAATAAAGCCAAATTTTTGTTTTTGCTAAAGAATTGTTTTTCCTAATTTTTTTCTAACAAAACACCAGGCAAGGACAATCTATTTTCGACATCAGACACTTATTTTCATCATCAGCACTCATTGAACGTTAGTAGTGTTTTTGCCTGTAAACATCACCTATTTAACTTACATGTTATCCAAAAATGCAAACGGAATTTACTTTTTCTATTTTAAAATAATCAATTCCTAACTTTGTTGGTGTTTTTATTGTGCCGTGAGACAAACTAATAATCACATAATGATAATGTATGTACATACACATTTAACCAATTCAAAACCTGTTATAAGTTGTAGAAACTCTAACTAAGGCTGAAGCGTACCGTCTGTTGTATGTTTTAATTCCCAATCTTTGTCATGTGTTGTAAGTCGTCGTAATTGAAAGAAATGTTTTAGTGTTTCGAATAGTTGCTTTAACTGGTACAACATTTTTCTTTATGTTTTTTTAATGTCGTAGATTGTTATTTAAAGCTTTAATACTTTTTTCAAACTTAACATAATAAGCCATTACTTGGCGTAGCTTTTACAATCTACTAATTATAACAGTCTGTAAATTGGGCAGTTTGTATAAATATAAAATACTAACAATGTTTTAAAAGCTGTTGTAGAATCCAAAGACCTGCTACACATACAAATAGTTCTAAATCGAATAATAACATGTTAATGTACATATTGTTACCTTAATATATTTTTTAAGACGATATTATTTTTGGCTAATTGTGATATATAGGCAGACCATTTATCGAAATAAACGAAAAACTGGACTAACAAAATATTCAAGTTAGAGCCTTTCTCTATTAAGGTAACGATATGTATTCAAAAAGTACAAGCTAATAATGTTATTCATCTACAAGAACTTAATATAAATCTATTTCATATAATAACTACTGGGGGCCCGTCCCGATGTATACGTACTCATTGGTATACCTTGAGGGCCCGGTATATGATTATTGCTAATATGCGAATGTGTAGAAGATTGATTTTGTGAACCGTAAAGACGATCTACACTAGAACTTCCTATGCCATTTGCTGATGGCTCGTAGTCAACATCATAATAAATTCCAGATTGATTCTAAAAAAAATATATAAATAAACTTTTGCAAGGCCTAATTGTAAAATTAAAAAAACTAACCGTTATGCTATTATTACTGCGACTTTTTGGGCGTGGCACTTGAAAATTCCTACCCAGTAAATCAGCACGATCTTCTTCTTCACTAGAACTGGAATTTTCTAAAGTTCTCATACCTGTGGAACGTGAACTAAGACCCAATCTGTAATAAAAAAAAACAGTTAAAATTTATTGTATAATTAAGTTTTTTTTCATAAATTAAGAAATACGCACTCATACCGAGGCAAAGGTACCGGCGGAGCCATAGTATTAGTTTGATGATGAATTTGTTGCATGTTACTTTGCACAGACATACGGCCAATAGTACCCATGCCCATTGAACCCAATGTCTGCAAATTGGGGTAAGCGAACATGGCCGAAGATGGTCGTGTTGGTCCACCCATAGGTTCAACCTTTTGTATGAGAATCGAAATAAATTAATAAACATATGTATATTTCTGGATGCAGTTAAAAAATTTCCAGAAAGTTAATCTTACCCCATAGTGATTGGTTTGTGCCATAACATCGGCGATTTGTGCCCAACGCATGCGATCTTCCAAAGTGACTTGATAGCCCGGTTGTACTAGAGCAGCTGACTTTAGGGGTGCAGTATTCATATAACCAAACACTGGCGAGCCTATGGCATTTTTTTGTTCCCTTTGCCATCTACGTGACCACATTATCAAACAGATTAATGTCAGTACTATGATAATAACAGCTGCCACTGAGGCACCTATGGCTACTCCGAGTACTTCCCCATCAATTTCGCATTGATTACCATAATGACTTGAGCTACAGGTACACACTTGGTTACCTTCTTCGTTGTACCTGCAAGTACCACGATTATTGCAAACGGTCTCTGGACATGTTTGGCACTCCCTTCCAGCCCGATTAGGTTGATCATACCACGGATCCTTAGTGCCATCGGGGCAAGTACAGCGAAAGCTGCCCCAAACATTTGCACATATAGCGGTAAAGTGACAATCATTCAGTTCCCTCATTTGACATTCGTCCAGGTCTCTTAAAGCAGATATGGCACCATCAGGAGAGTTCACGTATAACACAGAGTTTCCAATATTATTATTGCGTCTATGCAAAACACCCAGCAAATGCTTTTGGACATCAATACGCAAGTTGGGACGCAGTGTTTCAACGCTTTCATCCAACTACAAAAAAATTAAGGGAAAACGAAACATAGTTTTAAATAAGTTAATGACTAAATAGAAACCGAAAATACCCTAATTGTTAAGTTGACATAAACACCACTGCCCCCTCGACTGGGATCTCCGCGATAAATGTTATTGACTTTGGCGCTCATAAATTCATCTGAATATGGTGTCATTGACATGGCTGAATCAATCTATTTAAAAATAAAATTTTTAAAATAATTTTAACTTTGTAAGCAAGTATATAATAAATAGGCCCAGCTATGGATCCATCTTTTTACCCTGTTAATTTAAAAACTTTTTTTGTGTTCATTGTTAGTACGCGTATAACATTAAACTTACCGCTCGAATAGACTCAAAACTCAAGTGACTAAAGGGTTCACTATTGCGATCAGCCAGTTTATTATCCCACACAATGCGATGCTCATAAATACGATCCACCCGCATGCCTATATAAAACGTAATAACTCTGCGACAAGGCTCGCGATGCTTGCGTCGAGAAAAACCTTCAGAAGATAATAAAGATTTAGTTGTTTTATTAAACTTTTTAAAAATTATCTGAAATTCTTACCGGGTCTACAGTGGCAACTTGAGACACCATTTTCCGTTTTACAGTATTCATGTTGAGCTTGATCACACGTTGAGTCATCTCCTACAATACATGTGTCAATACGAACTGGCGGCTGAGTAGTACGTGGTCTATAATGTGGTCTTGCTGCTGCGGAATTTGTAGTTGTTGGCGACTGCTGTTGTGGTTTAGAATGTTGCGGCTTATTTGAATAAATGTCAACTATTTCTGTTTCCGCCACACCATAACCTGAACCTGAAGCATTTTTTTGCGTCACAGGAGACACTGGCAGCTTGGGACTACTACCACTAAGAACACTCCCTGTACTTCTACTTGGCGTCGATGTCGAGGAGGTACTACCACTGGCAGGTAATTGAGCTATAGCTGTGACAGGTGTTGTAGGGAACTGAACGCCTGTCGGAGGATCTGTGGGTTCACCAAAAAGATTGATGTAAGTACGTTTACCATCTATTGAAACAAACCCATTTTCACCTGCGGCAGAGACTATGATATCTGCACCTTGTTTCAAACCACTGTTACTACCCGTAGAGCCATATGAACCAAATGGTTTGATATTGATAGTTTGCTGTGATCCACCTTTGGATCCGGGTCCCTGTATGGCAGACAGAGTAACATCGAATATTTCTCCATAGCCGGGAGGCAAATGCTGGCGAGTTGGCTGAATATTTGCGGCTGTTCCAGGATTACTAGATACTTGTGCTTGAGGAAGCCGTGATGGTCGAGGACGGCCCCCGGGCTGAAACTCAGGGTCGTCCAACACAATTCCAGGTCTAGACTGATATTGGACAGGTGGTTTTAGTGATGGTTGTGGTGTTGGGTTATTAGAAGTAGGTATTGTTTCAGTTGTAGTTGTTGTTGTGGTCGTCGGGGTCATGGTGGTGGTTGTACTGGTAGCAGGGGGTGTGGTAGAGGCTGTAGTAGTAGTGGGTATAGGATCCGAGGTAATTTTTGTGGGAACAATAGTATTTGGTAAGTCTGTCTTGATTTTTGAATTAATTTCTTTATGTTCCACTGAGGTCAAGGGTTTAGTAGTTATTGCAGATGTTGTCTTAGTTTTGGTATGTATAGACTTGGTTGCAGAACTCGAAGACGTAGAAGTTTCCTTATGGATAATTGAAGATTTTGTAGCGGCATTTTTTAATTCGGGTGTTTTACTAGCCGTTACAAAAATAACTTCTTCCATAGAGGGATCATTGTTGACGGCATTTTCTGTTGTATCCATGGGTATTGGAACATACGTTGAGGACATATGCATTACAGTGTGCACCTCAGAACTAGTTTCTACTATTGTTGTAACATATTCCGAAGAAATCTTCTTTTTATCGTTTGGCTTGTACCTATTATTCTTCTTTTTAAATAAATGTTCTTCTTTTTTCAATGGCATAGAAGGTGGTTGAGGTTCTTCCACAGTCTTGTCTGGTAAAGAGCTAGTGCTTTGGGTATCTGCATCGCTATCAGACACTTCTATATATTGAGTATTTAAATCTTCATTAGAAAATTCTGATTCAAATGAGTTGTCTGTGGGGGCAGAGCTCTCATTGGTATCATGAAAGTTATCTGCAACTGTAGGACCTTCAGGAGGTCCTGCGTCAAGTGTTTCGGGTATTTTAAGATTTTGCTGCTCATTTTTTTCTGGTGGTGTCATTTGTGATGAGGGTAAAGGTTTATATTGAGGTATAGGTCTTCGACCCATTGAAGTTGTAATGGGAGGTCGGGGCTTATTACGATGCCATGGCGGGCGGTTGCTTATAAACCCAGGACGCACCGGAAGAATCTGTTCAGGTATGGGAACACCTGTAATGAATGGTCGTTCCGGGCGGTCAAAGGGATATGGAGGCGTTCGTATTGAAGAAGATCCTATTGGTTTTTGGCCGTCATATTCTATGGGTAAATTCTGAACTTCTGATATTCGTGGAGGGCCACGGTTATTAATGCGACTTGCCGAAGGACGTCTTATGCCTTGAGTATTTGCGTGAACATTAACATTACCGTTAAGCAGCTTTACAATGCCCGTTATTATGTCTTGAATATCAGGATTTGGATTCTGACGAGAGTTATGTGGAGCCAATGTAGCAGTAGCTGCTGTCAAGATCGCAGTACTGCTGCTTGTTGGGTTCACTATTGGGGACCCCGACATAGGATGTCGAAGGTCCCCATGTACTAAAAAAGGACCGGCCATGGTAGCAGCAGATGTTGCCAAATTACCGGACTTTCCCTCACGAATTTTATGAGTGCGTTCTACGTTTTCCGACTGTTGATCAAATGTACTCGTAGGTTTTATATTGTATTCAAAGTAACGGCCAACTGCTGCTTTCTTTTCATTTTCTCCGGGAAATTGAACATTATTTGGGCCAATTTTTGGAAAATTTTCATTCAGTATAGGAGACGCTGATCGCTGAACACGCAGATGTTGATGTGTTTCATTTTCTCTACTCATTTGTGGTGATTTTGTTAGTTTTTCACTTCTTGCCATGGCATCGGTCATTGTGGTCTCCAGTAATAGTTTTGAAGTGGTTAAAAATGGATTTAAATCAACATCTTCATTATGACTGGATTTTGGCGACATTTGTGAAATATCTTGTATGCCATCTATGAAGAGATTCAAAAAAAATCAAACATTAATCAGACTTGATAAAGTTTTGTAGTTAGAATTATTAGATACACTCTTTATAATTTTTTTTCGTCGAAAGTTTTAAAATTACTTTCTCAAAAAGATTAAATTATTTTTGCTTTCTATGATCTCCAACATAACTAAATTGGTACACAAGATATACTTATTAGTTTTTGTGTAGCACAGTGTTATTTAAATATATTTTATAGTTAACTGGCTGGTTTGTCCCAAAGTTTAGTGCAAATATTTTTTCTTTAAGAGTTAATTAAAACCGTCATTGAATAACTGAATTAACTCGTTAAAAACAAGTGTTCCATTTACTAAAACGATTTGAAAATAATTTTCACTTTCATTAAGAAAATATTAAAAAGCAAAAGTTAACAAACATAAGCAACATAATATGTATATATGTATGTATGTATACGCCAGTAGCTGCCATTTGCTGTAACACAATGACGACAATTTTTATAAAATATTTTTTTTTTTAATTTAAATTTAACCCGTTTTGTTTTAAAAATGAAGAGTTAAATTTAAAGCTAAAATTAAATAAAAGTTATTGATAGAAAGTAAAAGTAACTAAGCCGCCAACGACCACATTAAAACAAAAACATAAAAAAAATTTAATAAATCAACGGAGTGAAGGATGTTGCAACATATGAGACAGATAAAAACGAATAACAAATTGTGGCAGTGGGTCATAAATTAAAATATGTGAAATAAAAACTTTAGAAATTTAAAAAAAATAAAAAAATTATGATGTTTTTGTATTAAATAGTTTAAAACATAAAAAACACGATATGACTGTTAAATTGCTTTAAATTAGCCGGCATAGAGCTCTTAAATGCATTGGGGAGCACATTTTAAAACTTACTGCAGTTTTTAATTAATTTTAATGACTTTTTTAACACATTTAACATGAATTTAAAAATTAATAGTAAATTTTTCACTAAACAGTTTTAGTTCCATCACACACATGTTTTAAGACCAATTAAGCAAGCAAACCTACGCAAAATATTTATTTGTGTAAAAAAGAACCAAATAAACAAACATCCAAATAACCACAAAAACAAGGTACCTTTCATACAAGATAGTGGTAAACTCTCAGCTGATTTTTGTTTATTTTGTTTGTGATCGTTCTGAAACATATCAAAAGGTCCATACCTGACATTCGTTGTCTTCTTAATTTTGAAATTTCGAACATTTCGATAAATTGACGATGCAAAAATTCCATATGGTTGTTGTTGTGTTTGTAGTACACATACCACAACATTGTGCTTAATGTACCATGCGTAGAAACATGCACAATTTTACAATGCGTGATACGGTTAAAAAAAACAAGTCTGGCTTTCTATTTTACTTAAAATAACAATAAAAATTTCAAGCCTGACAAAATATTTTGTTAAGTAAGTAAAGAGGCTTTTAATTTGATTTTGGAATATAGCGCTTGTTTTTTATTGAAAGGAGCCAAGTAAATGTAAAAATTGTTTACCCGAAAGTCAAAATAACCCCTCTCTCGGGCGTCTACTTAACATGCATTCGTTTTGTGCTTAAGATGGGTACTTAAAATAAAATGGTGGTGTAAGGTATACTCTGGTCGGGCTTGACCGACTATAACATACTTACTTGCTTTAATTTTTTTTTGCCATCCATCGGATAATACTAAAACCTAATTTTACGTATCTTGTTAATTTAGTTCATCAAGATGTCCTTAGCAGTTTTTTCATTTTTATAAATTCAGCCAACTATGTGTTATGCATTTGGGATTATTTTTAAACTTTTTTTATTTTTTTTATTTAATGTTAAATAATTGTAAGAAAAATAAAAAAGTTCAATTGATGAAATCTGTGCAACACAGGCGCAGATATTATGATTAACTTAATGGTATATTTAGGCTAAAAGAAACAAAATGTAAAACCAACCTACGACAATAATTTTATTGTTGCACTTAGTAGGTAACTTAATTTTTACTTAACATGCACCATTATATTTTCAACACGCACACTTTCCCTAATTTTTTTGTATACCAACACCTACAGAAAATTAAACAAGTAGGAGCGCTATATTCGGCTGTGTCGAATCTTATATACGCTTCACATTGGTCTTTTTATCCATCCGTTTTAGCCGAGTTATTTCGTACTGCAAATATTGTAATGCAAATACTTTGTGCTGGATTTGAAGTAGATAAGTATCCTAGTTTTTGAAATAAAAAACTTTACAAAATTTAAACGTTTGTATGTGTCATAGAAATACCATGCAGAAGCTTTGATCTCGAGAGTTTTAACAGTTTTTGACATATTTGCTAATAAAAGTTTTATAAAAGTTGTTTATTTGTTTTGATGGTTTCCATACCTATCAACTATTTTTTTACAAATGTAAGAAATATTGTATCATTACTTTTTGTGGAATATTCGACGTCGATTGCTGTTATAGTTCCCCAAAAATTTTGTAAAAATTTTTAATTTGTATGGGAGCTGCCCCTCCCCCTACTCCTATCCAAATATATTTTTTTTTTCGAAAATATAGGTCCTATTGTCCAAGCACTTTTTGCAGAATATTATAATTCTATAGCTGTTATAGTGTTTTAGATTTACGGCATAAAATATTTCACAAAATCTGAAAAAAAATTCCCTAATTTAGATGCTTATTTTCAAAGTATCCATGTCAAGTGTTGTGGAAAGAGTGACTGTATATACTGAGATATAAAGGGATATATGTACGTATGTTAACATTTAAAATGGGTTATTTCGGTTTTTCGGTTTTTCACTTATATCTTAGTCAATTGTTTCAGGGATATTTTTGAATGTTTGATACTAAAACGTTTCTTTGCAACCTAATTTCAGTCCGGAAACTTGATTTCAGCAGATTAATTATATTCAACGGATCTAACGTGCCCCATTTAATTATTTTTTTAATTTGCATTATTTTATTTATTGTTATGCAATATTTTGTAAAGAAGCATAAACATATGCTTGTTTCTGTTCCCCCTGTATATTTCTATGGAAATGGGCGCCAAAAATATTTTTGCTTCGTTTTGGGACAATTCAAACAAAACTTGTTTATTTCTTTTTAGATGAGTATTAAGGCAGCATGATTTTTGCTAACATTAGTTTTGTCTCGCTTTTGTTGTGTTTTCCAATTTTAATTTGCTGATCATCAGTGTCGCACACGTTTTGCCGAGGGTGGAAAGAATTTTGAAAAGAATTAAATTAAACTGGCCTTCACCCTCGATAAAACACTTGCGACTTTTTCCTAAAAAGTTATTTTTTTTTGTCAGCAGCTTTCATCAGCAACCCTGTAGTTTATTGGCTGATTGGTTCAATTTCATTGGAATAAGATTTTTTGTTGAAGAATTATTATGAAAACGTTTATTTTCCCTACACCAGTCAAGTGGAATATGTTGGTAAGATGAAGAATAAATAAAACAAAAGTATTGCCATGGGAAAATAAAATGGCAGGCCATACATTTCGTTCTAACCCAAGAGTTAAAATTATTAAGGAAAGAAAATATGTGAATACAAAATATATTTCTGTATTTAATTTTCAATTTAATTTGGGTTAAATAGACGATGTTTACTACCAATGCTGTATCTGGCTCCGAAAATGCATTCCACTCGGCTAGTGTCGAAAAATTAAATTTTTCAAGATAATTCTTGAATGGAAATCTTATTACAATAAAACTGACCGACCGTTTTAGCCTCAAAACGATAAAAAGAATTTAAAATTGTTCAAATATACGCTAAAATAAAAAATTAGTTTCAAATTTAATTCCTTTTGGCTGTTTTGCTGGAATTTTTGCACTGATTTAATGGATCTATGATAGGTGGGCAATTTGTTTATTCATATAAGATTAAAAAAATAAATTTATTAGGATCTTAAATAATTCCATATTAAGAAAATTTTACAAACAGTATGACTTACTGATTTTTCTACTTTAAAAATTATTTTAGTCATGGAAATAAATTATGGTTGTGGATGTGTTTAAAAGTCATTAAAATTCTTAGCGATAATAATTGCTTCACTTTATTCATTTATTTTAACTACAGTGTCGTAGTTATTTTATTGTCTATGTACATGTGTATGTACCTACATATACCTAAGTACATACCCTGCAGGAAATGTCAATAGTGAATCACTAGGAATTCACTATTGACACTGTCACCAGTACTACTGACAAGCTTTACCCCATGCAATGCTTTTTGCTATAGACATTTAACATTTACTTTTCATTGAAAATCCACTGCTGACATTGGTACTATGAAGAAGGTAGTTCTTTTGGGGTCATATGTAGACATTGGAACCAGTGAATAACTTGTACCTTTTGGCAATTTTAGTCTACAGTTCTACTGACTAGCTAAATTACTGGCAATGTGTTTTTGCAATAGACATTTGACATGCGTCTGTCAATGAAAATAATTATGAATTGTGTATATAAATTACTAAAAATTACTAAAAAAAAAACTAACAATTAATAAAAACCGTTTTGTCGCTGATAAACTTTTGCGTCTGACGGCGCCCTGAAGCTTTAATTTTTCACTGACAGTTTTCTTTTCTTCTTATCAATGCTAAATATAAAACTGTAGAGATATTGTTGACAATGTTGGCAAAGAGGTACCATAATTGTCGACAAAAGTGTTGACACTTGCCCCCAGGTTTCCTTCAGGGTACGTACATACAATACACATTTATGTGTGTTAACGTTGAATACCGTGCAAAGTTATGAAATCAAAATTTGTTTAAAATTAAATAATAAAATAAAAACGAAAAAAATGCCATAAAAGGTTTAAATGTTTTAAATTTAAGTATGCGACAGTCAACAGAGTCAAATATTATGTTGCTTAAGCTATAATTTTTTTAATGTTAACATTATCTAAAATCAGAGGCAATTGTTGTGTAACTTTAACTGAATTTATTTAAAAATGTATTTTTTTATTCTAGAGCTAATTTTGCAATATTTTTTTGTGAGAGAAAAGTGTGCCAACGATATATAACCGTAGATTAACCTCATATTTTTCGCAGCAAATTTCCATTCTATATATAACACCACGCCAGGGGTCAATTTTAAGTTTAAACTATTTCCGTTCAGTACCTACCATAAACACAAAAAATCTTGGAGCACCAAAACATATCAAAGATTAAAACAAAAAAGTTAAGTAGATAAGGCCCAGCTATATTATATTAAAAAATAGACCGATCACATATGTATTTATATTTATTTATTGTGTTGCATTTGGTGGCATAGGTTAGGTTAGGTAGAACAGGCAGCCGTTGAAGGAATGGATACAGCTCACTTGGGTCCGCTTAATTCGGTCCCTTTGTGTTACCTGGAGAGGCAGATAGAATGGGTTGAGATGGGAGGAAAGAAGGAATTTAGAGAAGGATAAGAGAGAACAAAAAATGAAGCAAACTTACTAGAGTCTCTGGTGGGAATCGAACCCATAACCCGCAGACTGGTAGACTCGTGCACTTACCACTGATCTACCGGGGCACCGGTAGAAGTGATTCACAAATGAAAAAAGTTTTGTGTAAAAACAATATTCGAGACAGTTATGGCCTAAAGTACTTATTCTCGGAAGGCAGCTTTGTAAAGTAATGAGCCAATCATAACAATAAACGTTTCTGTGTCAAATTTCATTTAAAATTAAAAAAAAATAAAACCTGTTCTTGTTCACAAAAAATACAGACACCCTACCACATAGATTAAAGTGTTTAAAAACTTTCAAAAAGTTAGGTAGCGTCCGTGACTTTAATTTTTTGGCGTTGCAGGAATCTGCAAAATACTGTAATATTCCCACCACGTATGTAGCGTGGTTATCAAATAAGATTTCTTTTGCATCTTAACTAAAAAACTAAAGACTTAAGACACACACTCGAAAATATTGGATTTTGCGAAAAACTTTACAATTTTCTTTTAACAAGGAAAAGTAATTTTACCGCCAACTAAAAAATTATTTAGTATAAACTTTTGTTGGCAAAAATGTTTTACGCTTCAATTCTGTTTCAATTCGTAAGCATGAGTGCGTGGGTATACATACTTTCATATGTAAAAATAAATAAAAAAAACTTCAACAAAACATGGATTTTTATACCTTCAATCTTTTGTTGGTTTCATGTGTTTATACTGAACCAAAAAAGAAACCTTATATTTTAACTTGCAACAGAAAAAATAACTAAGGCGGAAGATAATGTATCGTATGTATCATGAAGTAAAAATATTCATGTTGCATGCAATCTAATAGCGTAACTAGAAAACATAACAACAAGCAACAAGTAGGAGGCAAGTACATAATAAACAGCAATCATTTGCTGATATTTCTACCTCAAGGAATCTTGGTTTGCTAATGAAAAGTTAACACACAGACAAAACTTAAAATAATTTTTTTTTAGAAAACATGCAAGCTTGTTCTTCTTTACGTCTTTAATATAATCATGTGGCAGCTTTTTAGTTTAAACTATAATTTTTTTTTCACTTTTGCAGCTTTTTGTTGTACAATAAAAGTATTGTTGTGCTGTGTACTAAAGCAAAAGGAATAGACGTGTTAGATCAGACCTTGAATAAGGTCATTAACATTATTTTGCAATACTGATATATTGTGGATATCTCTTAAGGATAATTTCACTCCTACGTTAGTACTTTTGCACACAGGTGGAAAAAAGCAGTGTTGCCAAAATTCTTAAATTAAGAAAAATAGATTTTGAACTCAAACTATAAAATTGGGAGATATTCTTGTATTTTATTAAAACTTCTAAATAAATATTTTAAATTTATATGTTAGATCACGTGGAAAATTAAAAAATAAAGAATATAGATGCTTAATATTTTCATAATACCAGATATCATACCAGAATATTAGATTTAAATTATTTCTTACTGAGCAATTTTAAATAAATTTTTTTAATTTCATACGACACTGAATATTTTAATAATGAAATTGATTTCTGGCTTTGGAGCATGAGCTAAAAATTCGAGAAAATGTTTATAATCGAGTCTATAATGTAAAATTTGTAATTAAAATTGTTTTTGCATTTCAATATCTTTAAAACAGGGATCAATTCAAACTGATAACCCAGAAGATTTTTGCGTTTTTAAGCTGAAATAAAATCTCTTAAATTTAACAAAATTAACAAGTTATCATTAAAGTGCTCCACCGAACAAGCGTTGGAGACAACTACGATTGAAAGCGCAGACAAAAAAACTTCCAGAAGATGGAGCAAGTATAGAAAGGTTTGCTTATCCTTGTTCCTACGAAATGGAGAGAACACGCACAAGACCGCACAATTACCAACATAATTCGAAGTGTTTACATTACCCCCCAAGTCCTACGAATCCCCAAGTCCTTTTTTTAACGAAGTACAAACATAAATAAGCTGTCTCACAACAAAAAATCAGCAACATCAACGATAATGTATTTATAAGAAAGAAAATATCGGGATAAATGCGATTTGCATTTACATATGGTCATGTCAAATTACATTAAACAAGTACCCGATTTGTTCACCCTTTTTTAAAGTTTTTTCAAAACCTTTTTTGAAAAACTTTTTGCGCACGAGTTTAAATTTTAAGTAAAAGCTTGTACTTATTAGTGTGATTAATTGCAGGCTACCAGACTGACAAAAAAAAGTAAAAATGCTTTTTACCATGTGGTACTCCAATTTTTTTTTAGGCCAAATTAATGGTCAATTTTATTCTCTTATGTTTAATTGCAATTTTAATTTAGACAAAGATTTAATTGTAAACTAAATCTAAATTCACATTTATGTTAACAATTTTTTCAAAAAATGGAAAATAAATTATTTAAATAAATGCCTACAAAATTTTTTTGCCACCTGCTGGTATATATTCCCAAATTGAAGTTAAAAAAAATTAATTTATTTGTTTAAAAAAAAATATCAATCACACGTTCAGCTAGGTTTTGCAGATTAATTGCAATTGGAAAATCTTAAATTTTAATGAAAAAGTTTTTTTATTACACACAGCTTTTTTTTCTCGGCTGTAAGATATTAACTTTGCCCCAAAGTAATAAATCGTCAAAGGTAAAAATTACAATTACCGATTAATGACCAAAAGCCAAATTATGGTAATTATTAAAACCTAAGCCCAATATTTGGTTGGAGGTCAATTAATTTCGAGTACTAAAAGTGTATTAATAAAGATTTTCAAGTGCCGATAAGACTAGTTTAATTTAGAAGCAAATACGTAAATCGATTATATTAATTAAAAAAGACAGACTTCAATTTCATTAATATTTTTTTTTTGAATAAATTGTTGTTTCAGTTCGTTTTGTTTTTGTTTACTTTATTTTTATACGCTTTCATCCATCTTCTTAGTCAAAAAAAGACTTTAAAGAAATGTGGTATTGGAGAAGAAAAAGAGTGGCCAATGTAACATAAAAAATGCATATACCCATGTGCAAGGTGAATTTATCCAAAAAATTTTTCTTTTCTTCCTTTTGATAAGGTGTTTGTGGGTTTGATTTTTAAAAGAGAAGCTGGAAAACAGACCCAACAAAGATATATATATTGGCCTTATGTTGGAGAAAAACTGGGTTTTATTAATTTTATTCACATGGCGTAGCTGTTTCTTTCAATTTTTTATCCGTAATTTTTTCGACATGCAATGTTAGGGACTTAAAGAGCGTTGTTTTAAACTTGCATAAAAAGAAGATTGTGACATAATTTTTAAAATATCAGGTGCGATGGCACCTTTTTGTAGCTAAACAATTTTGGTTTTAAAGTTTATTATTTATTTGCTTGTAAATAATTATGATTTTTACAACTAATATTCCATCACCACAAAAAATTAAGTCTCAATTAAAGAAATTTTCCCAAAAAACACAATCAAGAAGATGCAAAGGAGGTATTTTAACATAATTAACCTAAATTTTTAACAACAACAATTTAAACAAATGAAGTTCAAAATGTTACTAAAGTGCAATAAATACAACAAAATTGTTTATCTCAAAACATAACCGGTTCAAAGTATTTCAGCGCATATCAATTAAGAAACCGAAACTAAAGCGTTTAAGTGAGGTAAACGTGATAAGACAAAAATATAATAAATTAACATTAAGGCGTATAATACAATGCGTTAATTAGAATATTTACAAGTCACTACCAGAAAGTTTACCAAATGTAAACAAGACTAAATTAAAGTTAAATAATTTTGTTCGTGTTAATGATCTCAAATATCTACGTTTTCACAGTGTTCTTATAAAAACTACAAAAATCAGAAACCGTTAGTGGAGAAGAGGCACAGCTTATAAATAAAATATAAATATTTGTTTAATAGTTTAAGAAATTTGTTTTTAAAAGAAATTCTTAAAACTCCCCAAACAAAGACCTTTTTGTATAGACTGTGTTGGCAACTAACAGAGATCCCATTTATCACATCAGTTTTACGGTATTTTTTTTTCTTAAAGTAAAGGTGTGTTTATTATTTATCAAGCAATAAAAATCTTTTTGTTTATTCATAAACTTGGTAGAAATAGTCTTTTCTATATTTTCTTCTAAATTTTTATCAAAATAATGAACTCACCATTTCTGTGATAAACCGCATTAAAGGCAGGTATTTTTAAACTCGTTCAATATACCTGTTATGCGATTGTGTGGATTAAAGTGCCAAACTGTTTATATGTGCATATTAGTTTCAAGATGAAATTAAGTATAAGCCCATAAGTTTTGTTAAAATTAATGATCCCGGCAAAATAGTTTAAGGTAATCCGTCTATTCTTAGCCCTGCCTTCTAAAGGGTTAAATCGAACATCATTTATGGCGAAACGAAACTTGGGTCGAATATTTTATTTATTGCATTCCTTGACGTTTAGTCAATCAACTGCAGAAAAATAACAATACTTTTTTATATAAAACACAGGTCAACACGATTTATAAGGTCGAAATTTTCGCAGTCAATTAATACACTTGGTACTGGACATAAATGCCTATAAATCATTTTTTTTTTTAATTGGCTTTATCCTTCAAAATTTTCTGTTGTAATAAAAAAATTGCATGCTGCATTTACTGGAGAACACGTTCTCCAATTCATTTAAAAACACAAAAGAATGGAAAACAAAATAGCCTTTAAATAACGTTGTTAGTAAGTTTTTGACAGTATTATAGTTTCAGAGATATTCTGAAACTTTTTTGGGATTAATATATCTTTTTGTTTTGAAAAGACTTATTAAAATTTTGAACCAAGGTTTTTCTGGATTTCCTATTACATTTAAGTACTGGGCAATTTCTTTGTAAGCTCCAATAGTAGTCTTCCATCATATGGTGATCAGCCATCAACAATCATCAACAAAAATATCTCTGAAACTATAGTACTGGTAAACAAACCTAGTAAGAATATACATAGTTCAAAGATTATTTTGTTTGTTATCTTTCTGTGTGTGTTTTTTTTAATTTTATCAAAGAACTTAAATGCCAGTGGTGTAATTCAGCATCCACTTTTATTTTTATACTTGAAAATCTCGAGAATAAGAGTCAATTCAAAAAAAGTGACTTATAGGCACTGATGCTTAGTAGCAAGCGTGTACAAATTGACAACGAAAACTTAGATGCTGTTTATAGAACACGAAAGGCAAAACGTCTTAGACGTTTTTTATGTGTTATGTTTTTGTTACAATAACAAAATACACACCAAACGTCCAAGACGTTTCGCCTTACGTGTTCTATAAACATCATAATAGACTTTAAAAAAATCTAATTTTCTTGACCTGTGATATTTTTAAAAATCTGTAAAATATATGCTACTACTTAACTGTGAATAAATTCAAAATTTATAAAAAGATTTTGATCAATTTTAGCTCATTATATTTGCAATTCACAAAGCTATCACAATTAGGAATAAAGTTGGAAAATTGTTTTCATGCTAAAATTTTAATGAAGACTCATTTTTGACAAAAACTTATTTTTCTGATGAAACTTTCACAATATACCTTAAATGATTAAAAATTTGTAAACAATAAATTTGAAGGTTATTTTGTTTCCTATTATTTAGTGTTTCCTTTAATTTAATCGGACAGCTAGTTCTCGAGTTAATGTCAATTATGTGATGCAGAATCCTTTTTTTTTTTGGTACAAAATAAATTTAATTTTGTTGACTTGTGTAATTATACACCCAAAATAAATCTTTTTAAAACAGAAATGGCCCTACTAAATTTTAAAAAATTAGTTCATTACTAATTATAGGTCCCTATAACCATTACTCCGGAAGTCACGTTAATCGCTGTCACTGACGTTATATAAAACAAGTAAGAGATTTAAATGTATCACTGCCCATCTTCTGCACACACCAGAACTTCATGTTTTTATACCCTTCACATAGTGATAGGGTATATATCACTTTGTCATTCCGTTTGTAATTTCTTTATTATTCATTTGCGACCCCATAAAGTATATATATTCTGGATCCTTATAGATAGGGAAGCCGATTTAGCGTTGTCCGTCTGTCCGTCTGTCCGTCTGTCCGTCTGTCCGTCTGTTGAAATCAAGTTTCCGGAGTCAAATAAAAAGATACAGACCAGTTAATGGTGTCAAACGATCACAAATATCCCGCTAACAATCGCTATTTAAAATCAGCAAAATCGGTTCACAATTGACCGAGATATAAGCGAAAACCCAGAGTAACCCATTTTTTTTAGGACAAAATCGGTGCATATATCCCTATATATCTCAGTAAGTATAGTCACTCTTGCCACAAAACTTGGCACGGATACTCCTAAAGAAGGGACCTAAATAATGGAAAAAATTTTTTCAGATAGGACCAGGGGAAGGGGTATTTTTTCTACAATTGCACAAATTTTGATGAAATATTTTATGCGCTATATCTCGTAAACTATAACAGCTATCGACTTAAAATGTTCTACAAAAAGTAATTGCACGCTAAGGGCTACGCGTTAAAGAAAAAATTTTTTGGGTGGGGGCAAAAAAAGGGGTAGCTCCCATACAAATCGACAATTATTATCAAATATTCGATACGCTATATCTCGGAAACTATAACAGATATCGAAATGAAATGTTCTACAAAAAGTAATTGCACGCTAAGGGCTACGCCTTAAAGAAAAAATTTTTTGAGTGGGGGCAAAAAAAGGGGTAGCTCCCATTCAAATCGACAATTACTATAAAATATTCGATACGCTATATCTCGGAAACTATAACAGATGTCGAAATAAAATGTTCGACAAAAAGTAATTGTACGCAAAGATCTACACTTTAAAGAAAAAAATTTTTGAGTGGGGGCGAAAAAAGGGGTAGCTCCCATACAAATCGACAATTATTATCAAATATTCGATACGCTATATCTCGGAAACTATAACAGATATCGAAATGAAATGTTCTACAAAAAGTAATTGCACGCAAAGGGCTACGCCATAAAGAAAAAATTTTTTGGTTGGGGGCAAAAAAAGGGGTAGCTCCCATACAAATCGACAATTATTATCAAATATTCGATACGCTATATCTCGGAAACTATAACAGATATCGAAATGAAATGTTCTACAAAAAGTAATTGCACGCAAAGGGATACGCCTTAAAGAAAAAATTTTTTGGGTGGGGGCAAAAAAAGGGGTAGCTCCTATACAAATCGACAATTATTATCAAATATTCGATACGCTATATCTCGTAAACTATAACAGCTATCGACTTAAAATGTTCTACAAAAAGTAATTGTACGCAAAGATCTACACTTTACAGAAAAAATTTTTTGAGTGGGGGCAATAAAAGGGGTAGCTCCCATACAAATCGACAATTACTATAAAATATTCGATACGCTATATCTCGGAAACTATGACAGATATCGAAATGAAATGTTCTACAAAAAGTAATTGCACGCAAAGGGCTACGCTTTAAAGAAAAAAATTTTTGGGTGGGGGCAAAAAAAGGGGTAGCTCCCATACAAATCGACAATTATTATCAAATATTCGATACGCTATATCTCGGAAACTATAACAGATATCGAAATGAAATGTTCGACAAAAAATAATTGCACGCTAAGGGCCACGCCTTAAAGAAAAAATTTTTTGGGTGGGGGCAAAAAAAGGGGTAGCTCCCATACAAATCGATAATTATTATCAAATATTCGATACGCTATATCTCGGAAACTATAACAAATATCGAAATGAAATGTTCTACAAAAAGTAATTGGGCCATAAGGGCTACGCTTTAAAGAAAAATTTTTTGGAGTGGGGGCAAAAAAAGGGGTAGCTCCCATACAAATCGACAACTATTATAAAATATTCGATACGATATACCTCGGAAACTATAACAGCTATCGACTTCGAATATTCTACAAAAAGTAATAATCAAATAATTCATACATTTTGGAGAAAAAGTTGGAGAAGAGCAGGGGGACTAGACATTTAACAAGTTTTATTAACCTTCAAATATGAATAATGTCGAAAACTTTTAAAACTCTCGACCTCAAATCTTCTTCATCTATTTCTATTATTCATACGAACGTAAAAATTTTGTTATTTTTTCTTTAAAACTCGCACAATGTTTTTTATTATATTATTTGCAGTACAAAATTACTCGGCTGGGTATATTTAAAGACCAATGTGAAGGGTATATAAGATTCGGCACAGCCGAATATAGCGCTCTTACTTGTTTTTTTATTATATCCTTCCCTATATATGTACATCACCTAAGGGGGTTGCCATACAAAACTTACAAAAATGTGGTAAAAATGCCCATAACTTCCCCAAAGTAGGCCTAAAAGAAATAAAGTGCAGCACCGACCCCCATTAGTTTCTTCTCCCAAACATATTTCTAGAACAAACTTTACTCCTATCTCCTTCATCGGGGGATCTAATACAAAGTTTGGGCAATTGTAGTAAATCCCACTCTGCAGCATCCAGGGTGCCCGTTGATAGGTCAAATGTAGGTCTGAGCCTAACCACTTTTTTTACAAACATTTTCTTAGAACATACTTACACCCTATCTCCACCCTTAATGGGGTTACCATACAAAATTTGTGAAGGGTATATAAGATTTCAACAGCTGAATATATCGCTCTTACTTGTTTGTCTTACGTTTATCCAGATGTGACTCATTGAAGAAGTGTGAAATGGAAGGTGTTGTGAATTCGTCTGCATTACCGAATATGTGTAAAAACAAAACTCTTTTTGTATATAAAGCTACACCAATTTTAAAACCTCAAGAGGAATACTTCTGTCACGCAGGATACAGTAGGAGCGTAAGTGTAAGTGAATAATTTAGGAGAATTTAATGGAAGTCTTTCAAGGCATAAATTAAAAAAAAAAAATTAAACAAATTATCCCAGCCGCTTGAACGGAATTATTTTTTGCAAAATTATATTCGCCAACTAATACCAGTTAAGAACTGAGACGGATGACGGGCTCTATATTCAACCACCTTAACGCCCAAAACTATTCCCCACCTTCAATTATGCTAATCAGTTTAGAATAACTAGCTGAGACGATTAAGGAATGGCCGTTCATCCGCCTTAAAGTTCATTTATACGTGACATAACCATACCACAGTAAACAGCTGTTCGAACCAAACCTAAGGGCAACACTTTATTTGATTAAAGGTGACTTACCATTACGCCATAGCCATAACCATTGAAACCAATTGGGTTTGGTTTTTATGGCAACGGTTTTGGTTATGACTTTATGGTAAGTCACATATAATTGAACCTTTAACCTGCGTGCACTTTGTGCATGTAGTAGTGCATCGATGCACAGCCTCCCGAAACCTCAAGTTTTCGAAAAAATTAAAAAAAAACAAGTAATTACCATAACATATCAAAAAATATATATATATATTTAGCATCAAAGGTAATTTTGTTAAATGTATAGTGTTATGTTTGATCTTAAGTTACTTAAATTAAATTAAATTATTCTAAGAATAGTATCTTCATCCCACGGGCAATTCTATTGTGTTTGGTATGACCATTTTTCCCAAACTTTTCGTTAAACTCAAATATTATTAATTTTTAATTTGAAAAAATATATGATTTTTGCTCCTGCTCAGAATAGTTACAAACTATAATGGACGTGACCTTGCAAGTTTGTGCTTTAAACAATTTCAGTAATATTATGTTAAATATTTAAGGCAAGTTTTCATATTTATTTTATTGAATTGTTAAAGATAAAATGTACTTGAGCCGCTTTTTAGTTTTGAGTAAATTAAGCAGGTAGGTCGGATTGCCATTTATTTACGAAAACCCGTAAATAAAAAAAACAATATTTCACACATTTCTCCTCAATATATATTGACAATATTTTTTTTTTTTGTTTTTTTTTTGCAACATTTGTGTTTGCTTCTACCACAAGCTAATGATGACCTAATAAACCACTTTGGCAACTGAACAAACTTTACTGTGCGCATATTGCATGTTTGGTAACTTGTTTTCAAGTGGGTCAAATTATTTGTTTTATTGTGACTTCATATAGAAAAACAAGGACGTCTTTGCAAAATGCAATAGTTATTTACAGTTTATTTTTATGTACATACATATGTTTACCTACTTAATGAAAGAAAATGCAATCAATTACATATTTTTCTTAACCAGTTTTTATTATTTTAAAGAAAATGGTTCATTGCGGTGAACGTTAGAAAGAATAATGTGTTACGAGAACGGAAGAAGCTGACAAATAACTTTAATACTTGTTAATACATATACCTGTTAGCCAATAGCCAGAATTTTAAAAATTTAATTAGCGAGAATTTGGTAATTTTGGTACATCAAATACTAACATACATAAATAAAAAATAAAATTAACTGTCGAATTTAAAAATTGTTAAGAATTTCATTAAAATTGTTTTTTATGTTAAAGATGAGACGTGAACTTTGATTCCATATTGATCAAAAATTTAAAAACAAATACGTTAAATATGAAATTAATAGCTGGCTTCGAAAGTGCATTCTACTCCGTTAATAAAAATTTAACACTAATAAAGTAAAAAAGATAAAAATTTTAATTTGTTCATTTGAGAACAATAACAAGTTAGAAGGATTTGAACTTGAATTTCAAAAAGTAATAAGAATTGTCGTAAAATATTTTCGCAGTTTTAGCTTTACAAAAGGCTTTTTTGCCGTTTAACATTTTTTCTTTCAATGCCTTTTCATGCAAAAAATAATGGTCAACTATAGTTGATTCACAAAGGGTGAGGTAAAATTAAAATGTGGCAAATTGAATTTTAAAAATGGACAAATCCATGCTTAAGGATTTTTAAATTATCAACCTAATTTTTATTTTTAATTTACTGACAAAAATTAACTTCAAACGTTTCAAACCATATTTGAGTATTGAACCTAAGAGATCGCAGTACTAAGAAATATTTGAATATGCTTTTGTGGACAGAACTTATTTGTTTTTGCACGGATAAATTTGAATTTGTTGTATACTTGAGTATTTTAAAGCATGAACTCATGGTGAAATAACTTGACCAGGTGGTGTTACGAGCACAGCTGATCTACTTTTTTCATGCATAAATCGCAGCTGGGTTATCAAAGTTGTTTACTTTTACATATCTTTTTTGAAACCTAAGCCAACGAAAACTACAGCAAAAACGAAAATTTTATTCACCAAATTTTGTTGTTGTAGAATCACCACCACCTGATGAATTATTGCGCCATGCATGAACTATTACTCGTAGTGCCTCTAAATAATAATTACTTTTTTTGAACACCATAATCGTCAACTATGTATTCCCTGTTACTTTAAAGAGTTTCCTAATTAAGATTTCTTGTTCTCTTTTCTTTTCTGGCGAAAAAGTTCAAGAAGTATATATCAACTACGGCTATATTTATTCTCGCAAAAGTAGTTGATCAGGAACTAACGTTTGATGGTTGCTTTAGTTCTGTTGATTTGTTTAATTTATTTTTGATATGTATGCATATGTGTATGTGTATGTAAACACAAATTACATATCGAGGGCAAATATTTAAAATATGCTAACTCAATTTTTGGGCAAAATGACTTTTCGATGGCAGATGACTCCTCTGTGGAACACCCATCTGTGGTGAAAATTTCAACACAAAAAAAAAAGATTTATTCTCGTTTTATAACATTTTTTTTATTATGCTATCTCAAAGTAATTTTTTTTGGTGAAAATAAATGCTAACTTCCATTGTGAACTTTTAAAATTTTTAAAAACTTTTAATTTTTTATAAATCGACATTATAGTTGTGTTCAATAACTTTCCATTAATTACTAGCAACGAGAGATTAAAAAGAAATATTTTTAAAATTGCTCTCAAAAATATTTAGAAGTAAATGAACACTTTTACAGTCAACACTTGCAAGCAAATATATTTTGTTATTGTAAACTTATAAAAATTTAAAACTTTAATTTTTTTCAAAGCATAATGACAGAAAGACTGTTTGAATAATTTCTGATAGTAAAATTTTTACTAGTAGAAATTATCAGAAACATTTTTGTTTCTAAACATATTACGCTCTTTTTTGGCTCTCTAGCTGCTAATTTTTTGTGTACGTAAACACTTACTAGTAATAATTATGGATAATAAGTGATAATTTTCTGTAAATGAACACACCTTATAACACGAATCTGGTAAAAAACTTTTAAAATATTAGGTGTGTTCATTTACAGAAAATTATCACTTTTTTTCGATAATTATTACTAATAAGTGTTCACGTACACAAAAAATTAGCAGCTAGAGAGCCAAAAAAGAGCGTAAAATGTTTAGAAACAAAAATGTTTCTGATAATTTCTGCTAGTAAAAATTTTACTATCAGAAATTATTCAAACAGTCTTTCTGTCATTATGCTTTGAAAAAAAATTTAAGTTTTAAATTTTTATAAGTTTACAATAACAAAATACATTTGCTTGCAAGTTTTGACTGTAAAAGTGTTCATTTACTTTTAAATATTTTTGAGAGCGATTTTGAAAATATTTTTTTTACTCTCTCGTTGCTAGTAATTACTGAAAAGTTATTGAACACAACTATTAGTACATAGAGTTTGAAGAAAAAATTGCTAACATATGTATATGTATGTAACTTTTAAACTATTTATCGGATTTAAACATAATGTATAGGGCGATTATAGCCAATAATCAGCGTTGCCAAAACTTTGTTGCCAAAAATGGCTAAAATTCTGCTGAAAATGGCTAAAAAAAGGCTAAAAAAGGCTAGATCATTTTAGTACAAAAGCTTCAATATATAACCAATTAAAACATCAAAAGCCTATTTGTGACCATGTGTTACATACATAGGTAGTATTTCCTTGACTAGTAATAACAAAAATATAATTAAAAAAAAGTTATAAAAAACTATTAAAAGAAGAATATATCATCGTCATCATCAAGCTTGTTATTGTTGCCATCGTAACTTTCATTTGTTCCAATCAATCAATTTTTTTGGTAGTTCATATTGATAACAGCATTTGCCGCTTGTTTTTAATTCGTATCTGAATCAAAAAAGTAAATAATGTTAAAAAAATAACATAATTATTTTTAATCAAAAAATTAACTAAATGGATAGCTTCTAAATGAAGCCGATTTTTAGCTTTTGTTTTTATCAAACTCATTTGACTAAAAACACGCTCTACAACAGCATTAGACCGAGGAAGGCATAAAAGTTAAAAAACGAACTCCGGAATTTCCATAAATTTAATATTTCAACCTGCATCTCGATAGTTATAAACTTCTGCACAAAATTCTACAGTATTGTTAGTGCTCGTCCATTTTATATATTGAATATGGAAATATTGCTCAGTTATTTTTTATATTTTTTTATCATTTATTTTAAACAAATTCAAAATTGGTAAAATACCTTCTTTATTGGCTTTTAAAATGTTTTTCAACGAAAATTAATCAATGTTTTGTAGAGTTTTGATATTATTTGAAAGTCTAAAATAAACAAATATATTACTATGTAGTTCATAAATATATGGCAAACTCTTACCTTTGTTTTAATTTATTTATAAAACCAACTAGAAAGTTTTGCCATCTTGTATACAAAAACACCTATATATTTAGCAAATGACACGTTTTAAAGAGTTACAATTTTTGACGGTAAAACAGTATTGCGTTTGAAGCGTTTTTGACTATTTATAAATATAAAAACCATACTAAAACATAAAAAAAATTGCTGAAAAATGGCTAAATAATTTTGTAAAAAGGCTAAAAAAATGGCTAATGGCTAAATGCTGATTTTTCTGCCTAAGTATGTTCAAAAATGGCTAAATCTAGCCAGAAAATGGCTGAATTGGCAACGCTGCCAATGATGTAAGCTTTTAAAATACTCAACCTCGTTACAATATAGCGTCAGCTAGAGAGTGACAAATTTGAGCAAATCGAGATGGAAAAGACTCTCAGAGCTTTTAATTTTAAAAATATGAAACGGTTCCTAATTTTTTTTTAGATTTTCAATTTTTCGTATCTAATATGAAATAAAACATTTCAAAAATGGTTAATTAATAAACATTTTGAAAAAAAATTTTTTTTTCATTTTTCGACAAAATATGCTAACTCTTGAAAAATATTTATTTTTTTTAGTATACTAAAATATACTATCTCCAAAATATACGCAAGCGAGTGCAAAATGTGAAATTTTTTGCAAAGGTGTAAACAAGTAAAAATATATAAAACATCTTCTGTAAGGTAGATTGTTTATTTTAACAATAGTAAGCGAAATAACTTGTTTTTTCATTTTCCTGAAAAGTTAGCTTTTTTGAGTTGGCATTTATTGAATATGCGCCCTCGATATGGTGATTGTTTTCGTTATAATAAAAAAAAAACATGAACAATATCATGGCGGAATAAGAAGGTGGCCTCGTCCCTACAACAACAACTTCCTGTAAAAATTTAGCATGTATTTTGTTGTTGCTAAATTCCAGCTTAGTTGTCAAAAATGTTGCGATCACACATTCACACAGTATATACAACCATTATATAACATAAAAAATATGCCAAGCTAAGCTATAAAAACATTGCACAATATTTTTAAAAGAAATTATAATTGCAACAGAGCTTGCTATCGTCACACCATAAACAAAAACAAAAACGTGCCACAAAAAAATGCATATTTTTTCGACAAGTATTGGTACAAGAATTTGTCAAAGCTTTTATTTGTAGTATTTTCTTTTTTACGTTCACTTTTTTCGGTATTTCTTTTGTACCTTATTCATATATGTTTGTACTTGACAATCTGTGGTTAAGTTATCTTCCGTAATCTAACACTGCGAGCAAATAAAGGTGCAAACTCCCTTTACATAAAATTTCAAAAGTTATTTGAAAACTTATCCGCTGCAGACCTCTAGTTTCTACCGATTATATATTAATATTAAATATATTTTTCTATACTTAATTAACTTTTGTTTTATAAATGTACACATGTGACCCCAAATAACGTAAATGTGAAACTAGCGCTTATTAATCATCAATTCATCATCTTTTTACCCTCCGTTTTTTCTAGTATTATGCTATTAAGACAAAACCAATTTTCAAACTTATAATTTTAAAGTATCTTTTACAAAAGTTTATGTTTTCCACGCAATAATTGGGAATATAATGAAAATAACTATTCTCCGCTGTTATATATGTTCATTAATAGGTCCATAATTAGCTCTTTAATTAATAATTAGCATTTAGAAGCCTTTAGTTCACTTGAGGGTCAACCGGTTACTATGCCATATAAGTTGTATATAATTAAATTGTTAAATTGTTAAATTAAAAAGAAAAAAGAGAAAAGATTTCATCATACGAATTATGTAGGCATTATTACTTCTTAAATAATTCAAAAACTATTATTAATTTAATGCAGAATTAGTGTATTCAGTTTAATAACAAAAAAAAGCATTTTGTACCAACATGTTTCTAAAATTGTACATTTTTGGCTTGAAATATACTGGTTTCGTTTTAACTTATATAGATAAGTATGTATGTATGTACGTGCGAGGCTTATCTTTAACTAGTGCTACCAATAAAGTTCATTCGCATGGATATGAGGGCAAAGTCTTTTAGAACTGGTGATAAACGTTTCTGAAAAAAACCCTAATACAAATGTTCTCCCGGATTGTTAAATGCAATCAATTGGCTTACAAAAATTAATTGTGATTGGTTTATAACTTACTATAGCTACCACATAAGTCCTACACTCGAAAATTGCATTTAGTTACATAAATTAGGAATGGGTAACAATATCAAACTAATTTTGAATGGCAACAACCATATTAAATTTTGTAAAAAATATTGATTACACTATGCATCAAGCAAAAATACACTTGATGAACACTATGTTCTTTTGATTGTTGTCAACATTTGAGATTTTTAAAGATGCCGTTTGCTCCATCGATTATATAATAGAACAGAAAGGTATTATTCAATTAAATCAAAATAACCATCATAAGACTAATAATAAAATTATCTTAACGCCGTGCAAATATTATTTCTTAAAATTCAGAACTAATTGGTCCACAAAGATAAAAAATTCAATTTTTTTTGGCATAAATTAAAGAATATTTATTTGTTTAAAATTAGCTAAAAATATTAAGGGGCTACCGCTTTCCCTGCTTCTATCAGACTATTGTTTATATTATAGTGTAGACGATGTAATGCAGTTACTTTGTAGTAAGTTTGAAATCGATAGCTGCTGTACATTTCATAAAAATGATTATTTTGTAAGGGGCTACCGCTTCCCCTGAACAAATTTTTTTCAATATTGATATTATAGTGCGACTATTTTGTAGAAAATTTGAAGTCGATAGCTGTTATATTTCCTGAGATAAAGCAAAAGACATTAATGATTTTTTGTATGGGAGCTACTGCTTCCCTTGCTCCTATTATACTCATTTTCCCAGAATGTACACATCGCACTGGAACTACTCTCAAGCGAATCGATAGGGACAATATTTTATAAAATTTATGGAACTATACGGGGACTTCTCTTTCCCTGCTCTTGCCAGATAAAACTCCCCAATTAAGCTTCCCGTCTTTAAACTACCCGTGCCAAGTTTTGGAGCAAATGTGGCCGTATTTACTGAGATAAATAAGGATATATGTATGCATGAATTATGTCCTAAAAACTAAGCAATCGCATATATCTCGGTCAGTAGCTTATTTATGTAGCTGAGTTTAAATAGCAAATATTTCACCAATACCTGGACTCCAAAAACTTAATTTCAACGGACACACAGAAGGGCAAATGGACATGACTATATCGACTACCCTCTTTATCAGGATCCTGAATATAAAGGGTGGTTAAATTTTAAGGGTCAATGATAAATGTAAACCACACCTAAACGTCAAGTTTTTTCGGCATTTCATTTGACATTTCTTAATTTCAGACTAACTCAATTTAAACCAAAAAAAGATACACAATTGAGCAACTCTTCAGTGATAAAGTACATTTTCACCTCAATGGATTCGTCAATAAGCAGAATTTCCGCATTTGGGGGAATGATAATTTAAGAATGATTGGCAAAAAACCAATGCACTCACAAGGAGAGACTATTTGGTGCGGTTTATGGGCTGGCGGCATCCTCGAGCTGTATTTTTTTTGGTGAATTGTGTTCGCTATCGTGATATGATAACGAATTTTTAATGGCTCGAATTGGAAGATATGGATGTCGCCGATACGTGATTTCTGGCTCTTTTGCGCGACAAATTCAATGGCCATGTTATCTCATGTGGTAGCGATGTCAACTGTTTGCGGTTATTTAAAAGAAAAGAAGTACGTCGATTAGCCAGCAACATAAGCTAAAAGATGAGATAATTCGGCACATTACCGGTAAAGAACCTCAACTGTGTCTCAGCGTCATCGAAAGTTTTGACTATCAGATGGAGCTGTGCCGCCGAGGTCGCGGCGGCCATATGGCCAATATTTTGTTCCATATATAAATGAATAATACGAATATTATCATAATAAAAAGAAATGAGAATAATATCCTCAACAGTTTATGCTTTATTTAAAATTAATATCGTCCATAAAAATGAAACCACCCGATATATACTTAATGCGGTCGAAAGTAAATATTGTAGAAATTACAAACGGAACGACAGACTGATATATACTTTCATCAATATGTGAAGGGTATAAAAATAGGTCATACCCGCTGTATAGTTTAACGTATTGTACTCGCATTAAATATTTGCATGAATTTGTGTTATAATATTAAGAGTAACTCTATCTAAGAGAAAAATATACGGTCTTTAAATTGTGGAATACTTTTGAACACAGTTATAGCAACTCTAGTTACAAACCATTTATTATGTTTAAAAACATTATTCATTGACGACATCACAGACTTAAAACACTTATTTTATTCATTTGTGTTGTTTACTTGTTATTGTTTAAACAATTGGTATTGATTATAACAAAAAACAAACACGTATGTCAGTATCTCAATTTGTGGAGCCATAGCTAATGCAAAAACAGTTAAGAAAATTAAAAAAACCCCCCTAAAATTAAATTTTTTCACGCAATCTAAATGAGGTATGAATATAAATGATAAAGAAAAGCCCACTTCATACAAACACTATTAAGTTTTTTGTTATATTATTAAAAAGGGCTTAGATCAACGTTTACTTAATTTCTCAGCTACCACTTTTTAGAAATAAAATTGAAATTGTACAACTTACCAGCAAAATTAGACATTATCACTATGAGGGTTGTTAACACTGCAAGCATTTTTGAATTTGTCCCACTTGCAGAGATCTCTATCAGTTTGCTATACTGACTATGGCGATGATGGCAATTCATTGTTATGCTGTCAATGCTAAAACGTTGAGGTTTTCGACGCATTTTTTAAAAAGATTTTTTTCACTTTTTTCTTAGAATTTTTCTTATTAATGTTGGGTTGAAAAATATTATTTAGTCAACTTGAGTTCTATTTTTTTGTACAATTTTCAACATATTTATAAGCTTTATAGCCATGAAGTTATCGTTTATATTGCTGAAAAAAAATGAAAAAAAAATTAATTTAAAAAAATTAAAAAATTAACAAATTTATATCTTAAGTTTTATCTTCTTTCTTAAGTTTTTAATATATTCTAAGAATTATTATCCCTTCATATGTATATGTTTATTGCAATGGATGATTATAAGCATGTGATTTGGTAATCTTTCTTTAATAAATAAACATAATAAACATAATTTTATTATCTGTTTTTAAAAAAGCATTTAAAGCAAACGGCATTTATTAAGTACCCGCTTGCTTTAAAAATTTAGGAAATATCAAATATTTCTTTATATGTAAACGCATACTAAACCAATTTAAAAGGTAACACAAACTCTTTTTTCAGCAAATATAAGGCACAACCATTACTATCTTTAAGCCTTAAATCAATTTCAGTAGCAAAGATGAAAACAGTCATAATGTTACATCTAACTGATAAACTCTGAATTTACAGCCACAATAAAATATTTATTTAATACTAGCTAAGCCCCGGTACGCTTTGCTACCCCGAACTATTATGATATTATTAAACCGTTTTTCTTTAACCTGTTTCTTAAACCGTATCCAAATTTTCCCACTAATTCCTTATTAAGTTAAATTTTGACCTTTCTTTGTACTTTTCTCATCGCTATCCTTGTAATAATATATGCTTCAAAAATAAATATTTATATAGAAGAAGAAGCTAATATTTAACCATTTTATACTTAAATTAAAGTTCAAAAGGTATTTAAAAAAATTAATTTTTAAGCAAAAATTTTTTTGCAATTTGTACGCTTATTTCTTTAAGCTTCCAAAAATTAAAAAAAAACATTTAAAAATCTTGAAAATCACAGAATTCTCTCAATTTCATAATTCCAGACTTGTAATCTGAAACGAAAAAAAAAGGAAAAGTACCAAAAATTGCGAGACTGGTCACTTTTGATTTCAATCTGGGTTATTACTCCTAACTTTATATTCATAGGCTTTTCATATCAAAAAATTAAAAAAAAAATATTTTTATCCAAAAAGTTTCGAAAACTTAAAAAACCTCTTTTGTTATTCTTTATTTATTTTCTAAAAATTGCGATAAAACCACAAAAACAGTTTGTTCAAAAAGTATCAAAAAAATACTAAATATTTTTTAGCGTTTAATTTTCGAAAAAGCGCCAACAACGTACTCATATTTTTTTCAACAGTGTCGAACACAATTCAAATTATGTTTTTCTTTTTATTGGGCTAAAAGAAGCAAAAAGTAAATAACCTGTGCCTAGATAAAATTATGAGACACAATTTAATTAAAAAATTTCCAAAAAGTACAAACAATTAAGGCAATTTAAATTATATTTCCTTTTCCATGGGCTTAGAAGTTACCAAAAGTACTTTAAAGTGCCAAAATACTATAATTTCCTTTTTTTCCTTTAAGTGTACCAAGTTTATAAAAAGAACCGAGTTTGTGTTTATACTTTTTTGAAACCTGTTAAACGATATTTGCTACGAAGTTACAAAAAATACCTTAAAACTAAAAAATATAGCAACAATTTGTTTATATTTTCCAAAGTCTTTTAATCGCAATTTATATTGTGTTTCTATCGTTACAAAAAGTTCCTAAAATATACCAAAATAAAATTATTGCCCTTTCACACCCCTTACAAATGAAGTTTCATAAAAATACCAAAAAGGTATTTAAATTTTTCGAGAACTGTCGAGCTTATTTTAAAATTTGTTTTTTTATAGCTTAGAAATTACAAACTGAATTTATGCAGGACCAAAGTACAATTTTTATCCTGTTGTGCTAATTAGGGTCTAAAATTTCGAAAAAGCGCCAGACACTGGCCCGTTTATTTTTGGAGTTGAGTATAATACATTTAAAATTTTCCTTCTATCGTTTCTAGGTATTTTTCCTCCCTTTATTGACCGAATTTCCTAAAATCCTGTCTTGGAAATATACGTCGAAAAAAGTTTTAATTTCGAGTACTTAACGCTGGGTTGTAAAACGATGAATCATCCAGTCAGCAAGGATAAGTTTTTTATGTTTTGGCCTTTTTTATATATTTTTTAATTTAAAAGTAAACTTTATAAAAAATTTACAAAAATAAAATTAATAATTTTTTTTAAATGTACCAAAATAAGGTAATTTTTCCCTTATATTTACATTCGATTTTTAAAAAGTACTAAAAATGTATTCAGATATTTTTGATAAGTGTCAAATGCATTTTTTATTAAATTTCAATAAGAGTTAGTTAACCAAAAATAAATATGCTGTTTTTTCAAAGCTAATTGAGTGATCGTCTTGGACGATTTATATGTGCTTTGGTATTGTAAACAAAAACAAAATGCACACAAAAAATCTGTCCATTGCCGCTTTCAGCTATAAATACAAAATAGTTTATTGTGCTCTTTTTCGAATCTGGGTAGTGATCGTCTTGAATGATTAAAGTGTATTTTGTTTTTGTTTACAATAACAAAGCACATATAAATCGTCCAAGACGATCACTACTCGGCTTCGAAAAACCACACATATATTTAGTTTATGCGTATAATCAAATAATGGTTTTTTGTTTTTTCTTCTTTTTTACTTTAATTATTTTTTGTTGTTTAACACTACAAAGATATCAACGTCACAAGCCTAATTTTTAAGATTGTTTTTAGTTTTTTTTTTACAAAAATTTCTATTGCTAAATTAACTATTCAAAATATTTTTTATAAAAATTTTACGTTTATTAAATTAATTTTATTATTAGTAAAAAAAATTAATTAATTAGTTAATGGGGCCACATGTTATTTGTTGTTTCCAAACAACCTAAACAGTAAAAAAAGAGATAAATCAAATAAAAAAAACTTTCGCCAAAGATCACTTTAAAAAGCCTTTCGTGTTTAATGTCTGTAAAACAAAAATAAAATTCAGCATAAGCATAGCAACAGCTAATGTTAAAAAAATTATTTCAAGCAATTTTTTGATTTTGCAGAGTCATTTACATATTAATATACTCGTATGTACTTTAGGGTGGGTCAAATTGTAGTAAACTATTCTATGGGTCATTCTAAACTGTGCCTGAGAAGCCATATTTCACACCTACTTAGTTTTAGTTTTAAAATTAATCAGAAAATGTGCAAAAAAAATTAATATAAATAAAAATAAAAAAGAAATTTAACTTGAAACAGAAAACGTCAAAATCTATATGTTCTAAGGAACAACACTAATAACTGTTTGACCGACTCATTCAGCGTCGTACACTTCAAGTTCATAAAGCTTAAGACTTCAAATTTGAAATGCGGGTAGGTTTAACAATTTTAAGGCCCACAAAGACGGCATTTTGGGGAGTTCGAACCTTAAGAAATTAAAAATTGGCCAAGTTTGGAAAGTCAGTATGTTAATATCTTTAAACTATATACACGCAATCCTAGTTTTACACAATCTTTTCTTGCACGATTTTGAAATAGCACGGCTAATAAAAAAAATCCTCTCCTGATTTTAATTTTTTATTTTTGTCTTTAAATTATTAAATTAACACCGTATGAAGAAGAAAAAGAAACGAAAAATATTTTAGAGCACCTTTAAGGTTGAACTAATTAAATATAACCTGATAAATATTTACATTTTTTTGGCAATAAGTTAAAATTGAAGCTTAGACAATTAGTTTAGGGCGCTACAAGAAATTGCACAAATGCATAATGTCCCTTTCACGTATGTGGTGTGAGAATAAATAACACAAATATTGGTTAAAATGTTTACTATAATAAAAAATGTTAACGCAAGCACACCGTGCTTAGTATTTTTAATTGAATTAAGTTTAATAATTTCTGGAGTGACTATTTACTATTATGGCAGTTTTTAGTTTGTACATCAAAATTTTTTTCAAAATTTTACAGCAGAAGCAAAAACCTTTGGGCATTCTGTTTTAAGTTTTGTTTATAACACTTCTAAAATTTATTCTCGTTTGGAATTCTTTGTAAGTTACGTGGTCTTGCATTTCATCTAACGATATGTACATACAAAATCAAAAAAATTATCTACTTACTCAAAAAATGCAATTACTTATTACAAAAAAGAATTATTATTTCTGCAAAAAAAACGGAAAATAAAAACTACTTTTTATTTTAATTTTTTTTTGTATAATAATAAGGGTCCCTGGTTATTTTTTATAATTTTGTTAAAATGAAAATTACTTAAAAAACGCAGATTTGATAATATTTTTAAAATTGAAAATATGCAACTTAATTTTGCACTATTAAAAAAATTGTTTCTTTATATTTAAATATTTACCTTGCTGATAGTTTGTATATAAGTAATCCAAAAAAAAGAGAAAAATTGTTTGGCAAACAAACTTCTTATTACAAAAAATAATTTATTTCAAGTTTGCTTCTCCTTTTCTTAGTTAAAAATATTAAAAAAAAATTATTTTAATGGTTCATAAGTTTTTTCCCACAGTACAAATATCTGCTTTAAGGTAGATTTAAAGTATATAAGATTTAATGATTTTCTACTAAGGAAGATGGTATGTAGTGATATTAGAAGAGTATATCGTAACCTTAATATAGAAATGCCCTAGCTCGTATTTTAATATAAGACCAAATTTTCGTTTATTTCGATAAATGGTCTGGTTGTATTTTCCTCATAGAACTAATACCATATAATTATTTTTTTTTTGTCTATATCAAGTGATTTAGTATGGGCTTAACTACTTTTATATACGGGTAACTTGTAACATTAATTTTTCACACTTTTTTATTTATATTTCAAATTTTAAGATTGGTTTCACTTTCAGTTCATTCCAAAGAACCGGTTTCCCTGCCTTTAAAATCTTAAAATATTTCTTCTTAATTAGAAAAAAAAAACAAATGCTTTTTTTATAAGTTTTTATTGCATCATTAAACTTTAAATTTCTGTAAATACTGTTTTATTCACAGAAAAGTTAAAAATCATTTTCCATAACTCAAATAAAGTTCGCTTCTTAAGTCTTTTGTTTTGTTACAGTGATGTTTACCTTGCATTAAGGAAACAACCAATCTCTTAAAAAAAACTTTACAAAAGCAGATGAAATCACTAACTGAATGTTAAACTTTCATAAATAATCTACAACGCAATAAAATGGTATAAATTCCAAAATATTACTAAAAGCCCAACAAAATCAAAGCCAAAATTTTAACAATTAATGGCTTTTAAGAAAATTACATAATAAAATGGCATAAGCAAAAAAAACCCATATAACGCACTAAGTGTACTTTGTCGTGCCAAAAGGAAACCATTTGCAATGGCAATGACTCATTGATCACAAACGACAGACAAAAGCTCCAAAAAGGCATTTGCACAAAATTATTTATTCACAATTTTAACGTACGAATATGTTTATTAATGTCTGCCTTGTACAATTAACCAAGCAATAAAAGTCCACAAAACAAAAATATTCATTTTTTTTAAATATATTATACATACATACATATTTGTTTATATTATTAATTTATTGAATTACACAATTCAATTTATTGCAAATCTATTTAAAAAAACACTCTAAAGGCAGTTCTTAAATTTTAAATGTTCAAATGTATGTATGTGTTTTTCTGCTATCAAAAATAAAAATATTCAAAGAAAATTAATTAGAATTAAATAATAAAATATTTTAATAATTTTTCTTAAATATGTACATATGTATATTTCTAGGCAAAGGGAACATTTACTATATTGCCATATCTCAAATTTTAGCGCCGTATATATGTATATTGAAAGAGAACATTTAGTGCGCTCTCTGAAAAATGAGTAAAACAAATTGTTTATTATCTTCACGGAGATTCTTAATTGAATTAATTCTGGGCCACACACTTCATAAATTTAATTTAAAGATTTTCTTTCAAATTAAAATTTTTTTACATCAACTGATCAGGAGGCTTAAACAATTAATTAAAATCGATTGATTTTTCTTCGACCACCTCGGTAGCTGCCAAACCAATCAATTGGCGAAGCCATACATATCTTGATTTGGATAACTACCGATCCAGTTGAAAATTGAATTAAAAAGTATATGGGGTGCATAAGGCCGGGGCTAGACTTTTATTTCTTACGTCATAAGCAATAACGTCGGACGAACTGCTATAGAAAAAATGTTTTTATTTAGTCTCGTGTTAAGAAAGGGGGGAAAACGTCAATGTGTTTCGACCCAATCTTAAAATTTTTGTTGAGAGGCTTGTAAGCGCATCTGTGAAAAATGATCGATATTTATTGTAACTAACAATTTATTTGTTTATTTCGCACTTAACATTTGATTAAATATGCTTTTTTGTTTTGGTTTTCTAATATTTACTTTTTCTTTTTTTTCTTGAAGTGATCTTATATCCACAATTTTTTAACAGAACAACATAATTAAAAAGCTTGTGTTCTAAAATAATTGCTCAGCCTTGTGTTGTAAAACTTATTTCCTAATTATATTTAAACCCTAAGGACAATTACCATATGTTGTTTGTAAAGTTTTCTTTATCTAAGTAAATTCTAATTAAAGTTAACAATATAGTGACCTTTAAAATTTTTGGTTATTAAAACCTTCCTTTAAGTAAGATGGAAAATGTAATTAAAGTACGTCAAAACACTGTTGCCAAGTTAGAGCTTTTTACCCTAAATTTACCACCGTTTTAATTTAGGGTTGGTTTTGGGCTTAAAAATTGCTAAAGGGAAACTTTTGGGTGAAAAAATTGTAAAACTTTAAGTTTGACTAGTGAAATAAAAAAAATAATGGCAAATTTTTTGTTGACTAAAATCTATTTCATATTTAACTTTATATTAACAAAATTTATAAAAAAAAAAATCTACTTAAAAGTAATTGAACTACATGTTAAAAAAATTATTTGAAGTATTTGGAATCAAAAAAAAATATAATAAATAAATTTATTCTATAAATAAATTAAAAAACGCACTTATTTTTTGTTAATAATTCGGTTGAAAATATTCACAACTTACAGCTGTGATGTGAAAGTGTCGTAGTCGTAGCGTTTTTATAATTTTTTTTGTATCATGTAATATTTAAAACAAAGAAAAATGAATAATTTCCAGCGTTTTTAACAACTGAATATTTGTACCATTTAACTTAAAAAAATATATTCATATTCGCCCTTTAAAAAAACGCAACTTTAAATTTTTCAAATAAAACGTTTCCCACTCACCAAACAAGACATGGGTAAAAAATAAAGAAATATTTGCCCTAACTTCAGGCTTTAATGGGCTTAGAAATAAAGAAGAGACAGAAATCAAATTAAAACAAAATATATTTTTTTAAGTTTGAAAAATGACAAAAAGTAACTATAAATTGTAACAATAATAACCAACTTTCTGTTTAAAATTTTTCTACATTAAAACAAAACTCATTCAATGGAACAAAAGACATGACAACTGAAAAAGAAAGAACTGATGAAAATAAAAGTGATGAAAAACATGCACACAAATAAGAAACTTTCTTTTTCTCTTTCGTTCAACAGTCAGTCAGCACGTCAGTCATCAAGGTGCAGAGTCAATTACTTAAACACTCAATAAAAAAAAATTTCATCCCTCCTTTTCAAAAATAACACACTTTTTGAATTTTACAATATTTTTATTTGTGTTTTGTTGCAACTTTAATGCGATTTTTTTTTTCTTTGAAAAAGTTTCTTATCAAAATAAAAAATTCGAGTAATAAGTGGTTTGGTTTAGTGTTTTGACTTTTTATTTTGATTTTTTTTTTATATAAAAAAGACAAATATTTAATAAATGTTTGTAAAAAAAATATTCTAATACATACTGTGGTTTGTTATTTCTCCTCTGTAAGTCTGCTAAAACGACTTTCAAAAGCTCAAAAGTCTTTCAGTTTTCTGAACAATTTTTTCAAGGCCCAGTAAAGCCATAGAAATCCATTATTGATACCAATCTAAATATCAAAAAATATATACATCTATAGGTATACCTAATTAAATCGATATTCAAAACCATAAACATTGGTGCGTTTTGTAATATAAATCGAAATTAATAAACATGCGATAGAAAATGATATGTGATATTCATACGTAAAGATAAGTTCAATACAACGGAATTTCAACAAAATTCTTTAACATAGAAAAAACACAAATTTTTTTAAACTATTCTTTATAAAATAAAAATAATCTCATTCCTCCCTCCGATAACCGTTAAATGGTCAATTTAAACTATAAAAATATTTTCATTGATAACCTTTTTCTTGTCTTAACAACAAAAACAAAAATATGTCTGTAAAACAACAGCAATAAAATTAAAAAGCTACTAACAAATTGTGGATAAATTATAATCAAAAGAAGCTTTCACTTTCATTTTGCTCTAAAACAAACACCCAGCCAAAGTGATCTCGTAATTGTGTTATTTTTAGAAATGTTTTCTTTTTGTATATTTTTCTGAAGTTCATTTTGGCCAATTTTGTTGTTGTTTTTTTATGTATTTAAAGTGAATGTATTTATCTACAAATGTATGTTGTTTATATTTAAGAGGCCAGACTAGACCACGTACTCGCAATAGTGTGTGTTCATAAGTTGAGCTTTTAATAAAAATTCGAGGTCATTGAATCTGTGAATAGTTTTTGCTTTCTCATCCTTAAAGTTTTGCAAATATTATAGAAAATGATCATTTGTTCACAATTTCCATTACTCTAATTTAAATTCAAATAACCTAGAGCTGGGCAATATTGCTCTTTTAGTGATTAGTTAATTTTCTTCAAACAAAAAAAGAACTAGTTCGTTATTCTAATTCACTTTAAGTTGTTAGTTACTAAACATTTTGTTTACATTTACTAAGTATTGCTTAATGACTAAGTGAATAGTATGCACAAAACTGTTTTTATAAAAGAGTTGTTGAAAATATACAAGGTGGGTCAAAAGAAGTCAGCTGATGTTGTTTGGATTTCATTTTTTTCTCAAGTCAAGAAGATGATAAAAAATAAAAGAGCATCGTTCAATAGGGTAATTCTTTTTGGCCCACTTTTTATATTCATATGCACATTTTTCCAACATATTTTTTTTATTTAAAACAACTTTAAATTTAATACTGGGTTTTAGCATGTTCTAAATATGTTGAAAAATATATTAAAAAAATATCTTTTTAATTAAAATTGTGTTACTTCGAATTTTGTTTTTGGCACAAAAAACCATTCGGAATTGGTATTACCTTATAAATTAATCAAAACATCAAATAAGAAAGAACAAAGTGATTAAAAAAGAACAAAACGACTGAACCAGTTCATACCGCTGAACCATTCAACTGAACTAGTTCGGCCATGAACAACCCAACTCTAAAATTACATTTTCTGCAAAATGAAGTTATAAGACCAAAACTTGTATACGAGACAATAAGAGGGCTTATTTGGTTATTTCGATTTTAGTCAAAGTAGTTTTATTTCTTGGATATTAAGTAATTGGCTGGTTTTCATGCGGATGTTGTTTTGTTATTACTATTTTTGTTTTCTTTTTTTTTAAATAATGAAGATAATTGTTTTTACATTAATATTGTACATTGCCATTGGAAGACCCTAAATGAGGGTTAATGAACTTTGGTTTTGTATTTAAACTTAAATTAAATCATTTGGCCAAATCATTACACCATGAAAATTGGACAGTACAGGCAATAAGAAAACCTCTCAATTATTTTTTTGGTTTTACTGTACAATTACCTTGTATTTAGTCTGAAGTCAATAGCTTTAAAAGTTTTAGAGCTAAAGCATATCTAAAATTTCATAACAATTGTTCGTTTTCGATAGTTTGACACTAAAGCGTAGGCCGTCGAATTTGACTTCGCTACGGAAACTTATTAACAGACAAATCAACGGGCATGTCTTAATCGACTTCCCTTTCTACAAGAATCCAGTTATATATATGTACATACATATATATAGGGTCTATTTTGAATATATTTAAACGGAATGACTACCTGATATATACCCTTATCACTATGTAAAGGGTATAAAGATATTAAAAAATATTATAAAGAAGGAAATAAAAACTATGAAATAGCAATCAAAATATTTAGTCAGTGAATGGCACATGACTTTCAAAGTTCAATGCAAAGCTTTAATTTAGTTTTGTATTTAAAATAATTATTAATAATTTTTACTATTTTTTTTATAAACCTAAATTTAAAAGTATTTCATATTAAAAGCCTTAAAACAATATTTTTAAATTTATCTAAAATAAAAAATAAAAGCCACAAGAAATAGTTTCCCTCAAAAATTTACAAACATTTAAGTGCTTTTATTTTGTTAAATTCAATGCGTATAAAAAATTAAACAAAATTAAAAATTATATTTCTATGAATATCTTTATTTTCGTTTTAAGGCATTGCGTTTTATGAAAAAAGTTATTTTTTTCCCAGCTTACGTGCTACGTTTATATACTTAGTTTACGTGTAAAGCTTGCATGTGAACGGTGTAAACGTGTAATGGGTTCATTCTAATAAAAATCATAACTTTATTTATCATCTTAAATTATTTATTTCAATTTCTTTTTTTTTTAGTGCGTGACCATATACTTTCATACATATAATGTCTTCTCTTAGTTGACAAGTCAAAGCTTGTAATTAACTGACCTAATTGGTGTAATGGATAAATTACTAAGATTTATATACATCGTACAGAAAGTACCTGTCAATTTGCCAACTCCGGTTTTGATTAGTGCCATGGGTTCTTAAATATTTATTTGACACAAGTTGAGCACTTTTTTCCTAAGCTTTAAAGTGTAAAAAAACTTATTTTGTATTCAACCTGTCACAAGATACGTAAATATTTAGGCAACTTTCTCAAAACAATAAAATAAAAAATATGTTTTTTTTTTGTTGTTTTTCTTTCAATGATTTCATTTCTTAAATCTTAAATATGTGCCAACATTGGCTGGCACACAAATACTTAAATTCATTTTAGTAACTGCGTGTATAAAAAACAAAAAAAAAACAGTTAAAATCTTTAAATCTGCTGGTAGAAAAATAATATTTAAGCTTTATCTGAATACATACAAAATTTCAGCAACCATCTTTAAAAATTATCACAATATTTAGCATTTTTTGGTAAAAGTTTTATTTAAGAGTGTAAGTGGTTTGTTTATTGTATATCTCTTTCTCCTTTATCGTATGGATAAACATTTTTGTGCCTGGTTGTTCAATAATAAAGCGCCATGACTGATTTTGTTTTAAAATTAACACTAGTGCATGTTATTCCTATTTATTTTATTTTTATACCCTTCACATAGTGATAGGGTATATATCACTTTGTCATTCCGTTTGTAATTTCTTTATTTTTCATTTTCGACCCCATAAAGTATATATATTCTGGATCCCTATAGATAGGGAAGCCGATTTAGCGATGTCCGTCTGTCCGTCTGTCCGTCTGTTGAAATCAAGTTTCCGGAGTCAAATAAAAAGATACAGACCAGTTAATGGTGTCAAACTATTGGAAATATCCTGGAGACAATCGCTATTTAAAATCAGCAAAATCGGTTCACTATTGACCGAGATATAAGCGAAAACCCAAAGTAACCCATTTTTTTAGGGCAAAATCCGTGCATATGTATATCCATATACATATATCTCAGTAAGTATAGTCACTCTTGCCACAAAACTTGGCACGGATACTCCTTAAGAAGGGACCTAAATAACAGAAAAAGTTTTTTTCAGATAGGACCAGAGAAAGGGGTATTTTTCCTACAATTGCACAAATTTGGTAAAATATTTTATGCGCTATATCTCGTAAGCTATAACAGCTATCGACTTAAAATGTTCTACAAAAAGTAATTGTACGCTTAGGACTACACTTTAAAGAAAAATTTTTTTTGAGTGGGGGCAAAAAAAGGGGTAGCTCCCATACAAATTAACGATTTTTATGAAATATTTGATACGCTATATCTCGGAAACTATAACAGATATCGAAATCAAATGTTTTACAAAAAGTAATTGGGCAATAAGGGCTACGCTGTAAAGAAAAAAGTTTTTGGGTGGGGGCAAAAAAAGGGGTAGCTCCCATACAAATTAACGATTTTTATGAAATATTTGATACGCTATATCTCGGAAACTATAACAGATATCGAAATGAAATGTAATACAACAAGTAATTGGGCCATAAGGGCTACGCCTTAAATAAATAATTTTTTGGATGGGGGCAAAACAAGGGGTAGCTCCTATACAAATTAACGATTTTTATGAAATATTTGATACGCTATATCTCGGAAACTATAACAGATATCGAAATGAAATGTAATACAACAAGTAATTGGGCCATAAGGGCTACGCCTTAAATAAATAATTTTTTGGATGGGGGCAAAACAAGGGGTAGCTCCTATACAAATTAACGATTTTTATGAAATATTCGATACGCTATATCTTGGAAACTATAACAGATATCGAAATGAAAGGTTCCACAAAAAGTTATTGGATAACAAGGTCTACAATTTAAAGAAAAAATTTTTTGAGTGGGGGCAAAAAAAGGGGTAGCTCCCATACAAATTAATGATTTGTATGAAATTTTCGATACGCTATATCTCGGAAACTATAACAGATAACGAAATCAAATGTTCTACAAAAAGTGATTGGACATCAAGGTCTACGCTCTGAAGAAAACAATTTTTGGGGGGGGGGGGGGGGGGGGGGTGAAGATGGGGTAGCTCGCATACAAATCAACAATTTTTGTAAAATTTTCGATACGCTATATCTCGGAAACTATAACAGCTATCCACATCAAATGTTCTACAAAAAGTAATTGGACAACAAGGCCTACGCTTTAAAAAAATTTTTTTTAATTGGGGGCAGAAAAAGGGGTAGCACCCATACAAATTAACAATTTTTATTAAATTTTCGATACGCTACTTCTGAAAAACTATTACAGCTACCGACTTCGAATATTCTACAAAAAGTAATAATCAAATAACTCATACATTTTGGAGAAAAAGTTGGATAATGTCAAAAACTTTTAAAACTCTCGACCTCAAATCTTCCTCATCTATTTCTATTATTCATACGAACGATAAAATTTTGTTATTTTTTCTTTAAAACTCGCACAAGGTGTTGTATTATATTATTTGCAGTACAAAATTACTCGGCTGGGTATATTTAAAGACCAATGTGAAGGGTATATAAGATTCGGCACAGCCGAATATAACGCTCTTACTTGTTTTTTATTATTTTTATAAAATATTTATATTTTTTGGTGCAAAAAATATTTTTTATAAAAATAAATACATAAAACTAATTTATTTTTTTTTGCAATTTACGATATTGATTGATACGCTCTATAAAGTTAAATTAAAATATAAATTACACACATACATATGTATAATTCACTGGCATTTAACTCGCTACTTCGTGAGCACAGTTTTATATACATATAAACTAAAGCAAGGTACTAAACGCCAAAAAAGGTATTGTGAGCATAAAGTAAAATTTGCGTAGTTTTTCATAAAACTCATATTCCAGAATCTCCAAATAAATAATCTTTAAAGTATGCAAGTACGAGTACACTAAGGGGGAAAACGGGCTAAAATCAATTTTTTTATGCTTGATATTAAGTCATTTTAGTTACAAAATCTTTTAAGCGCGATAACTCTTAAATCAAGAATAAAATCTTGAATTTTTTAAAATTTTAAATTTAAAATTATATTCTTGAAAACATTCTTATTTGAAGATCGTATTCAAGAATTTGTTTTTAGTAATAGTCTCAAGTTAAAATCACATTTTTCAAATTTAATAATATAATCTTGAAAAAAATCTTATTTCAAAATCCAAATTTTGTTCTGTGTTAAACTTAGTTAATCAAGAATAAATTTTTATATTTTAAGAAAGAAATCCCTGTTTCAAAATATTCTTAAATTCAAAAATGCGGTCCTTAAATTAAGAAAACATTCTTTTAAGAGTGTGTTCTATAAGTTTAAGAACACGTTCTCCAATTTAAAAATACGATATTGAAATCAAGATTGCATTTTTGATTTTAAGAATCGATTCTAAAAGTCAAGAATTCATGCTTGAATTCGAGAACGTCAATCTTACTGACCAGAATTTAAGATTGAAATCGGGAAATTATTGTAATCTTCATTCAAAAATTTGGTTCTTAAATCTAGGTCGTCATTTATTATTTTTAATTATCATAATTTCGAAAGTAAAGTACTTCTGTCATCAATCGGGGTTAACAGATCTTTATTTTATAGAATTAAAATTTCAAATAAATGCAAAAAGGACGTGCATACATACTATGTAAAAAATTCCCTTTTGGTTACTTTGCTGACTTAAGATCTCAAACTACCACTTAATGCTCAAAATTGGAAAAAAGTACCACATACATATGCGTACATTTTTAAAACCTGTTAGAAGGAATTTATTGTTTTATTCTTAATTGGTTTAGAGGTTACAAATAGTACTTAAACAATACCTTTACATTAAATTTCAAAAATATCTACAAACATTTTTTTTCAAGACCAGCTAAGCGCAGTTTATATCATATTTCTATATATTTTGGCTTAAAAGTAACAAAAACTACCTATAAAGTACCAATACATAAAAGTACAAAACACCTTAACGACGCACAATTTATAAGAAAATAGTTTTACTTATTAAATTTTCAAACACTGTGCTCTGTGAAGTTATTGGATGGTACAATCTCTTGACCAGTGCTTTGTGAAACATTTTTTTGTTTGACGCACTGAAGGTAATTATCGGAATTATATTGTTCCAGCTACTTGGTGAACAATTTATTTTTTATTTACCAGTATGTCCATTAAAAGTTGCAAAAGCAAACAAAAATGCATTAGAACGTTAACAGAAACTACAACATTGATTTAGCAACAAGAAAAAGTTGATGGACAGGTTTGTTACGAATTAAAGACGTGAACAGTTACACCAAAACGTACAACCTTTGTGTGTTTGTTGCTTTGAGTGCATATAGATACATAATTTTTTGTTACAGTTCAAGTTGTTATTATTCTTTTCCTTAATTGGTGGAGTGTAACAAGATAAAAGAGAGCAAAAGAACTACACAAGTTCTCATTTGTTTGACTAGAACAAATTAAATAAATATTGATGGTTATACAATAAGTATCCATGTTACGTTGCTTTTAAACGTAAGCAAACACATACATTGTATGTAAACTGTGAAAATGATTTTTGATAGAGAATAATTTGCATTTTTTTCAAAGTAAGAAATTTATTTATTAGTAAGATATTACTCTGTTTTTATTAATTTTATTAAAATAAAAGCTTTTCATAAACAAAAATATAGTTCAGTTCAGTAAAATGAATTCTTAAAGAACAAATCACAAAATAAAATGCTTAATAGTACAAAGAACGATTATACATTAAAACATAAAAATTATATAAACTTAAAGATTATTAAAACTAAAGAAAAAAAAAACTAATTCACTGAAAACAAACAAAAATAAAATATCACATAATTTTAACATAAGGTTTTACTACTTGTTACAACAAATAAATAGAAAAAACTTAGATACAACAGTTCTTAAAAGGCGACAAACATGTATATATTGTTCTTCATGCAAAAACCACAAGCAACTGTACCTGCTTTTGTTTGTAGAGTGCGTTTGTCAAAAGACAAGAGTACAATATTAGTTACATTTGTTTTCTTATGTATACCAATACCACCATGTATTTATTTGGTATATTTGTTTGGGCAACACTTTAAGGTATACGACTGCACGTCTTTATTACGAATGCAATGCGTGCCTATACATCTGTCTATTTGCAACATGTTGTTTTCCATTAAATGCAATTGTAACCGAAGCGGATTTAAAAAACTCATAGGAATTTAATTTGCTTTATTTTCTATTTTCTTTTTCTAAACTTTCAAGGATGGGCGGAATAAAAAAGTGCAATTCCCTTGTCTAGGAAAAGGTTATTTAACGTAGTTTTTTTTTGGAGGGTTTTAACACTCATAGTAATGTAATGTAATGTAATGTAAAAAAAGCGTTGTGTCTGGCTTTTTCAATAACATCTTTGTCTCTACATATGTATATGCTAAACGAAAACAATGTTACAAAGTTTGTTCAAGTTCAGAAAATATTTGTGTAAAAATATAAGAAAAAAATCAATTGATTTAAATTACTTGTTTTCTTCGAAAATGGTAACCATGACCGCAATCAACATGATTAATGTTCTCTTTATGGAACACGTTTGATAAAAACGTCTTGGACGTTTTGTGTGTATTTAATTTTTGTTTCAACAACAAAGCATATGCTAAGCGTCCAAGTCGTTTCGTCAAATTTGTTGTGTAAACAACATCTTATATTAATGTTTTATAATTTTCTTTAGTTTTCTTTAATGTCTTTAAATTTATAGGAACTAACAGAAAGATAAATTAAGATGATTATCATCATCATTACTTTCAAATAACCTTGACGGACATTCTAAGTTATACTGCTATCGTATCTGGTGGTTTTATACAAGGTGTGTCAATACAAGCTGGTAGCGTAGCATCAGCTGATTACTGTTTACTTTGTTTTGCTCCTACAGGCAGATGTCAAAAGCTTACGCTTGTTTCCTTGTGTGTGTGTTTTTTGTAATTATAAACATTTAGCTGTTTGTCCACGTATTTTTAATGTAAAAATTACATATGGTTATACGTGTTGTATTTGTAGTAGTAACGCTACCACATTCTATAGATACAACTCGGTTTTACATGCACATAACAATGTATGTATGTATGTGTATGCACTAATTTTACTAATATTAAGAGTAAAGAAGGATAAATTTATACTATATACGCATGCACATACATACGTCTATAATTTGAATTGATAATGACCATGATTTTGATTACAACAAAACAAGTTATTTTCTTTTCAAATTCAAGCACTAGAACCAAGCCATTTAACAAAGCTTACAAATAGACAATATTTATTTGTAATTTAAAGCAGGTGTTCGTTCAACTCCCGCTTAAATACCCTGCACTCTCACAACTGAAGAACCACAAGTTTAAACAGATGTTTGTAAATCCTAAAAATTCCAAAAAACCTATTGTTGCTTTTAATTTTCTTATGAATTTTCCCCTAAAAAGATCTTTGAATTGTTCACTCGATCTAATCCAAAAAAAAATTACACTTATGTTAAATGTTTCTTTTATTATGATCTCTTTTAACTTTTAAATTAGGATTTCGATGTTTTATAGGTTCTAAGGAGGTAACAAGTGTTGGTTTTCAATTTTATTACTGTAAAGCACAAATTGTTGACCTGTGTTGCTTTGTAAATGGAGTGGTTTTTATGTAAGCACATTTGTAAGCAGGAGTCGTGAATTGGGGTTTTGCTGGGATTATTTCTTTGTATACAGTGTGAAATAGATTTTCTATCTTACTATTACATTTTGTAATTTTTTAAATACTTTTTTTAAATTTAAACAAGATAACTCCGATCCTATATGACAACAACTGCATTCCAAATCACCAATTTGGATTTAAAAGTCAACATAGTACTATCGAACAAACCCACAGATTGGTATAGGTTATAAGAAGAGCCTTTGAGGAAAATAAATACTGCTCCGCGCTCTTTATAGATGTTTCTCAAGCCTTTTATAAAGTTTGGCATGAAGCCCTGTTAAACAAGTTAAAGGTGAACTTACCAGTGAATATCTTTAACCTTTTAAAAAAATACATAGATGGGCGACAATTTAAGATAAAAGAAGGAAACTGCTTAAGCTGTCCTAAACCAGTAGGGGCGAGGGCACCTCAAGGGAGTGTATTAGATCCAATTCTCTATTTGCTTTACACAGCAGATATTTCCACAAACAATCTTACTCATACGTCGACATTTGCTGATGATACAGCCTTTCTCAGTAATCATAAATACCCTAAAGAGGCCTGAAAACAACTTCAACATCACGTATCCGAAGTAGAGAAACAGGCAAAGTTATGCGGTATTAAAATAAATGAACAAAAATGCACCCACGTTACCTTAACTTTACGCAAAGAAACGTGCCCCCCAATTATCATTAACAACCATACGGTGTCTCAACGAATTGAGACGAAATATTTTGGCATTCACCTGGATCGCCGCCTCACATGGAAGTCACATATAGATGGGAAGTTAACACAGCTGAAACTTAAAACGGCCCAAATCCACTGGCTAATTGGTAGAAACTATGTGCTACGTCTTGATTGTAAACTTCTGCTCTACAGCTCGATATTAAAACCAATTTGGTGCTACGGTATACAATTATGGGGCACTGCTTCCGCCTCCAAAGTAGAAAAAGTTCAACGCCGTCAAAATAAAATGCTAAGAATGATAACTGGTGCTCCTTGGTACATTAAAAACAGCAACATCCACAAAGATCTGCAAGTTCCACTAGTTAAATGCGAAATCCTTAATTATGTGGACAAGTATTTAAACAAGCTGGAAACACCTCCAAATCCGCTCGCTCGAAACATTTTGCAACATAGTGGACACACTCGTCTGAAAAGAAGGGATACTATTGCACTTAGATGAAACTACTGAATTAATTAATTTTATTATGAGAACTTGAATTTTAGTTTGGCACTGGCTGGTCTAATAAAAATTAAATAGTTTTAAGATTTGAATACTTATTGTTAGTTCGCCAAAGGCGAAGATTCAATAATAAAAATATGAAAAAAAAAATTTGCTAAAAGTCTCTTAAAATTATTATCTAAAACCAAAGAAGAAGAAACCAATGATAATCCTTTTTCTAACAAACCTTTTACATCTAGCGCTTGCGCTTATTTTAATCGGTGAATAACGAAGCTTTACACTAATTTAACCAGCAGCAAATAACTGATAACGAAGTTAAATAAAGATCATGGTCGTAGACGTCTACATACATATCCGCATATTTAGTTTTTACAAGTTATTTAACGATAAGAGTTTAGATTAGGCAAATAGATATGTATCTGTATGTACTTCATTTTAGTAAAACATAATGAGAATAATGGCACGTTAACTTAAATTATTTAACAGAAACGCTATTATTGTGTTTAAGAGATCTAAAAATTAGCAGAAGCGTATACGTTTACATAACGAATCGCCATTTATTAAAAACTTGATTTGGATTGTTTGATGATACGTACATTTGGATTTTTGACGATGAAATATTAATATATGTAAGTATATTTCAAACATTAACCAATTTTTTTTATAAACAGCATTATTGACACTAACGATTTTTTTTAAAAACGTATGCCCTTCAAACAATTTCTATTCAAAAAGACACTAATTCGATACAAAAGGAAGTTTAAGCCCATCGAATATGATATCTATCTTTAGTGTTCCTGTTAGGAACAAAATATTTTATTTTTAACTTATACCAGACTTGCACGATGGAATTTTTCATTAAATTACTTACATGAAATTTTATGCTTCTAGAGATGTGGAAATGTAGGCTCTTCTTCACCCTTTTCGGCTACAAGCAGAAATTTCCTGGAAGTGAAAGAAGAAGAAGAGCCTACTTTTCTTCACCAATTGTCTAGGAACACAAAATTACATGGAAGTAATTTGATGAAAAATTTTATCGTGTAAGTCTAGTATAAGTCTGGTATTATTAAATAAAACTAATAAGTTACATGCTTAAACAAAGAATTTTGAAAAATTACAACAACAAAATCTTTTTCCAAACAATTTTTTTTTAGCTAAATCTAGCAGAGGCCAAATTGTCGCATTCGAATCGAAATGCTTATTATAATTTCTATATAAAAAGCATTGAAAAAATCCGTAGCCAATATGTTAAATTAAAATTTAAGAAAAAAATATACGAAAATCGAAAAAAAATGCTGTACACATAATTTGTAATGTGTTCCAATCCAAATCCCTTCGCTCGAGGCCTTATACAACATGCCGGACATACTTAAATACTTTTTTGAAGAGGAAGGATGGTGCGGCTCACAAAATAATTCATCGGAGTTGATAAACACCTCAATTAAGAATTTAAAAAACTGGATAGGTTAATATTAATTATTTGATTACGTTGCAAATTATAATACTTATTTTTAGTTCATTAAAACTAAGATTCAATAACAAAAAATTCTATAAAAAAGTTCGTTGATTTTGTAATAAATTTTTAGTTACAGCGTTTTGTCAATATTGCAAAAATTTTTTTTAAAGTATCTTTTTTTATTATTTGTGACCTACATAAAAAAAAACACGTGCATAAGTAGTTGTAAAAAAATTTAATTGATTGAAATTCTTAGAATTAAGACAATAAAAAAATCCATAATATAAAACTTTTTGCTTCAAATACAAATTTCGTATTAAGTTTAATATATAACCTGATTCTTTGACACATTTTCTCGTTTGTATTTGAAGAACCATTATGACCAAACACACGTTTGTGTTATTTATTTATTACTAGCTTTACCCGGCCCGCTTTGCTGAACTCGATCTTATTGCTTATAGAACATAAGTGTCATATGTATAAGAAAATAAAGCCATAACTTATAATGTCTAAAAGTTCTAAACTTATAACATAAACAAATATTTTAGTTTCTCTCGATTATTACTTAACTTCATCCAAGTCGTACAGCGATAAGGGTTAAAGTTCTTATAGCATGCAAATACCTTTTCTTATCTACATTTCAACATTAGAGATTCTAGAAACCTCTATATTTTCCCTAACACTATTTTTATCCTAAATAAGTCGTGTGAGATTTCTATTAAAGTTCAAACATCAATACTTTTGTTCCGTAAATATCTCTGTTCTCCAACCTTTTACCTCTTGCGAAGAAAGACCTCCGCCTCTGTCCTATCCATTTTCAGCCTAAATAAAGGTTAATAATCTTAGAACATTTAAAGCAAATAACTATTCATGCCAAGTTAATTAATCATGCCTCCCATAGTTTCTTTTGGGCATGATCGGTACTGTCCCAAATGGTTTTGTAAAACTGTCCACAGATTTCTTAGTAAAAACGGCTTCGCAACTTTTATCTCTCACTATATCAATAGAAACTTTTGATTCGTAAGCCATTTCTTCACTATTTAGATGTGTGGATCGGGTCGCCGTTCTGTTGAAATACGACTTTTGCCACAAAATAACAGGTTTTTAAAATATTGTGAGAGTTTCGTTTTCTAATTTTTTTAATCGATTTTTTGAACGGATCTAAAGTGCCAAATTTTTAAATATTTTTAAATTCGAAATACAACATGTACTTGTTTCTGTTCTCCCATTCCCTTTTTTTGAAAATGCGTGCTAAAATTATATTAGCTTTCTTTAGGGACATTCCAAATAACGAAAATAAATCATTTATTGTCTATAAATTGTATGAGAGGTAAAACTCTTGTTCTGACCAACTTCACCTTCGTTTATGGATAAAGCAGTTCAAGGTTGAAAGGGAAGAGGATAAAGTGAATTGGCCGCCTCTTCCACTTATCACAACCTACTGACCCTTGCTTAAATAAACTATGTAATAACAAAAAAAGTTATTGCAAAGATTTATAATTATACCTACATATGTGTTTTATTCAATAAAATATTTTTCGAATACCTGTTCCAAATTTCACTAATTCTCAAGCTAAATGAAGGAATGATAGCCTGTGGATATACCTGTTTGAAATAAAACCTAATTAATTTATTCAAGCTAAATTAAAGGAACCACGCCCATTTTTTTAAATATTAATCTAAATCTAATAACAATTATTGTTGATAAAATTTAAAACGCTAAAGTGAGTCAGTTTTAATTTGTTATGTATGATAATAAATATTAATTTCGTATGGTAGGTGGTGACATGCCTACTTAAAATCGTAATTCCCGTTAAACTATGCTCAATAATGTATATTTTCAACAACAACAAAATATACACTTCAGATGTTCAAGTTAATAATATACATATTTAAAACAAATTTGGTTGTATAGGGGTTGACACGCCCAATATTCCCTTTTCGCTTATAAAAGGGTCGACTATGCATATTAGCCACCCATTCTAAGATCAATTACGCACGCAACCAACATAAAAAACCACAGAAATTTTGGAGGCTGTAGCTATTGCAGCTATTGCGATATATACAAAAAACTATTTTCGTTGTAGGGGGGTGCCACGCCCATTAATTTCCTTCTTACCACGCGCAGCTCAAATATGCATACAAGCATTCCAAACAGACATACAATGTTTAGAGACTTCTGCTGTTAGAGTTATAAAAATACATAAAAAACCCCGTTTTCGTTGTATGGGAGGTGCTACGCCCATTATTCCCTTCAGTACTATACTCGGCTTAGCTATGCACATTAGGAACATGATTACCCACCCAAAACTTGGAGACTTAGCTATTAAGTTATTAAGATGTCCTAAAAAAACTATTTTCGTTTAATTGGAGGTGCCACGCCCTATATTCCCTTTCCGCCGATTCTAAGAAAAGTTATGCACATCAATTATTAATTGATCTTTACCATATTTAGAGTCTTCAGCTATAATAATTATGGAGACAAGTAAAAAAATTTTTAATTTGTATAGGAGGTGTCACACCCAGTCAAAATTTCAAAACCAAACTAGCCTATTGTCCCTTTCGAGATATTGGGTATGTCTTAAGGGTAAATTATACGTGACATTATCAAAACCATACAAAACAGCTATTCGAACCAAACTTATGGGCAACACTGTTTTGATTATATGTGACTTACCATTAAACCATAATTATAGAAACCAATTGAATTTAGGGTTTTATGGCAACGGTTATGTTTATTGCATTATGTTATGGTACGTATAATTTAAGCTTTATTTGCAAATTTCATTAAAATCGGTCTTGCCGTTTTTGAGTTTAAAGTGTTGTTACTAACACGAAAAATTACTTTCTTTTATATATAATATTCTTAGACTTGTTGCTTTTGTGTCTCTTTTTTTCTGCAAAATAGACATTATTTTGAACAGTGTGCACAGTATGTGTATTTTAATAAATAAAAAAACTTAAGTAAAGTGCAATGAATAATTTATGCAATTTATTTGTATTTATTTGAAACTCTTTTTATTTAGTTTTCCTCTCATTACGTTTGATTTTTATTCTTTTTTAATGTTTTTAAGACTTTATCTCACTTGTTTGCCTTATTATACCCTTCACATAGTAATAAGGGTATATATCAGTTTGTTATTCCGTTTGTAATTTCCTTATTATCCATTTGCGACCCCATATAGGATATATATTCTGGATCGTTATAGATAGGGAAGATAGTATGTTGAAATCAAGTTTCCGGAGTCAAACAAAGTGATACGGCCCAATTATTACAGTCAAATTATTAGAAATATCTTGGAGTCAATCGGTATTTAAAATCAGCGAAATCGGTTCACTATTGACCGAGATATAAGCGAAAACCAAAATAACCAATTTTTTTAGGACAAAATCCGTGCATATATCCCTATTTATCTTAGTAAATAAAGTCATTGTTGCACACAAAACTTGGCACGAATACTCTGATAATAGTGACTTAAATAAGTGAAAAAATTTTTTCAGATAGGATCAGGGGAAGTGGTATTTCCCCTACAATTGCACAAGTTTTCTGAAATATTTTATGCGCTAAATCTTAGAAACTATGGGAGCTATCGACTTCAAATGTTCTACAAAAGGTAATTGGACAATGAGACCTAGACTTAAAAAAAAAAAGTTTTTGGCTAGGGGCAAGCGAAAGGGTAGCTTTCATACAAATTAACATTTTTATCAAATTTTTGATACGCTACATCTGAGAAACTATAACTGCTATCGACTTCGAATGTTCTACAAAAAGTAATAATCAAATAATTCATATATTTTGGAAAAAAAAATAGTTGGAGAGGAGCAGGGGGACTAGAACATCCCATAAAATTTAATAACTTTTATTTAACTTCTAATACCAAAAATATTGAAAACTTTTTAAACTCTCAACCTCAAACCTTTTTCATCTATTTCTATTATTCATACGAACGTTAAAATTTTGTAAAGTTTTCTATGGACTTTAAAACTTACACAAGGTATTCTTATTATATTATTTGCAATACAAAATAACTTGGCTGGGTATATTAAAAGACCAATATGAAGGGTATATAAGATTCGGCGCTCTTACTTGTTTTTCTTTAAATTATTTTTTCTTTTATTTTTAATATTTTTGCACATGCAGAGAATTTGTGTAGTTGATCAATTCGTATGATAAAGTGTAACGAAGTCAGAAAGAGAGAAAAAGAAAGTTTTTTATTATCTTAGCTAAATGTGTACACATGTTAATATTGTATGCAAGTATGTATGTTTATACGAGGTCAAGTAAAAAATTTATTTTTTATTTTTACCCAGCAAAATATAATATATGTGGTTCTTTAAAAACTACATTCTATTTATTATTTCAAGGTGGATATTAAAACTAATTTAAAAACAATGTTGTAGATTTACTTTTTCTTAGATTCAAAATTCTTTTTTTAACAAACGTTGATTTTACCTTATATCTAATATGCAAAAAAAAGTTAACAAGTTGTGGTATGGGCATTTTTTAGGGCTGTAAATGTTAATTATGAAGGGATGCTGATGAAAGCTGCTACAAGAAAATGTTAAAACTTTTTTTCTTGGTAAGCAATCTGTTCCATTTTTATATTATTTTGTAGATTGGTATTTACGTTTAACGAAAATGAAGAATTGAAATAAAGAAACAAGAATTTGGATAGTGCACCGCTTTTACGCTTTGGACTCAATAGTTTCCGTCAAAAGAGACAATTTTGCAGACAATTTTGCAGAAAGATTTAAACTAATTTCCAAATAAGATTCAATTTACAAGCAAACGGAACACAACAGACTTTTCGATTCGCTTAGAATTTTGCGAAAAGATAATTTAATTCTCGGCAGAAGATGAAAACATCTTGGACTGAATTTTAATGTCTGACGAGGCACATTTGATTTCAACGTCAATGTTAACAAATAAAATTGTCGAATATGGAGTAATTCTAACCCATAGATACTTCAAGATATGCAATGTCATCCACTTCGCGTCAGAGTATGGTGTGCACTTTCATCAATGTTATTCTTTTCAGAACTACTCCGAAAGATAATCCCTCTCAACTATTCAACTATTCAAAATTCAACTATTTTCAAAACTTTATGAATTACTTTTATAAAAATGTACTATTTTTCAAATGGATTAATAAACATTAACGACATAAACATTAAGAAAAGTTCTTAAAGTCTCTTAATGTAGCAAAATTCATCATCCTGTATGTGGCTTAAATTCTGCTAAAATTAATAAAATCCCTCCAAAATTAATTGAGTTTTCCCCATAATTTTCTGTGTTATTTCTATTTCTTTTTCCTCACATTTTTCGTTTCGTTTGTAATTTCATCTGCGACCCCAAAAAGTATATATTTTCTTGGTCCTTATAAAAAGGGAAGTCGATTTAGAAATTTTCGCCTGCCCGCCTGTCCGCACCACCCCCCCCCCCCCCCCTCGCCTTCCTCGCGAATGTCGCATAGAACCGTAATTGGTGTTAAACTATCAGAAATATCTGCGAAGAAATCGTTTTTGAAATTATTCAGCAAAATCGCCCGATAAGTAACCGAGACATAAGCCAAAAACTTTGTTTCTCTATAGTTTTTACATAAAAACTTCTATAATTGCCACGAAGTTGCCCCTACACGGGTGCAATGTAAAACCAGCTTCCATTAATTTTTCCTCATAAACATTTTTGAGCAAAATATACGTACACCCTTCCTCCATCCTCTAAAGCGGCTGCCATACAAAATTTAAAAAAATAAGACTAAAACACCTACAACTTTCCCAGAGCCGACCTTAGAAGAACAAAACATATTCCTGGAACAGAACATACTTACTCCCTATCTCCATCACTAAAGGGAGTTGCCATACGAAATTTCAAAAATGATGTAAAAATGCCTTAGAGATATAAAGTGTACGACCGACACCCATTTGTTTCTTCTCCAAAACCTATTCTCAAAACCTCCTTACCCCCTACCTTAATCGCCTAAAGGGCTCCCAAAAAAAATTTGGGAAATTGTAATAAATCCCCCTCTACAGCTTTCAGGGTGCCCGTGGATAGGTCTAATAACCCCAACTAATTTTTCCTCCCAAACTTTTTTGTTGGAATTTACTTCCCTCATACAAAATAAAAAATATTAAGACAAAAACACCTGCACCTTAGAAGAAAAAATTGTAGTTATTAGTCATTAGTTTTCTCTCCCAAACATATTCTTAAAAGGGGGTTGCCATACAAAATTTACAAAAATGATGTAAAAATGTCCATAACTTCCCCAGAGTCGGCCTTAGATAAGTAAAGTGTACGACCAGCCCCAATACTTTCCCTTCCAAACATTTTTTGAAAACATTCTTACCCCCTATATCCATCGCCTAAGGGGCTCCCATACAAAGTTTGGGAATTGTAACAGATCTCCCCTACAGCTTTCAGTGTGCTCCTACAAAGGTCAAATGTAGGACCAAATATATTTTCCACCCAAATATTTGTATGGAACGCACTTGCCCCCTATCTCCAGCCCATACAATATAAGAAAATGAGAGTAAAAACCCCTACAACTTACACAGAGTCGCCCTTAAGAAAATAGAAGGTATCACAGACCCCCCTAAGTTTTCCCTCCCAAACATAAAAATAAAATAAAAAATTCGGGGATTCGAAAGGCCATTGTGAAGAGTATATAAGAATCGGCACAGCCGAATATAGCGCTCTTATTTGTTTAAACTCACTTCTTTTATTACTTGTATTGCTTTTTTAATGTTCATTCCTTAAACAAATAAGTCAGACTGAAGAATTTTGCAAAACTTTTATAAAACTATAGTAGACATTAGTCGACTACATTTGTGCTTGTAAAGCTATTACTAAGAAATGTATATAGCAAGAAATGTTAGAAAAACTGCAATTATTTTGTACATAAGTATGCAGTTTATGAAAATGTTTATTATAAGTTATTTCAATGCCTTATGACAAACTTATTCTCCAACACAGTTATATTTTGTATCAAGTATGGTTTGTTGGGATATTTCGAAATACATAACTTTTAAAGTTGTATATACTTTTATTTCAAGTAAAACACACGTACAATTATTTTCGAATTTGGTAATTCCACGGCATTTATCCACACATGTTGAGACGAGACGTTGTGGTATTTCATTTATTTCATACACTCACACACATTCTAATTCGCATTATGAAGGAATACACCTTTAAGAAAAAATATGTTTTATTCACTTTTCACAAAAAAAAAAATAAATACATTTTCATTTTCAAACTTTTTTTTCTTTTTTTATTTAACCAAGTATCAGAATACACTCTGACATACGTGTAATGAATTTTGGTATAACATTTACACAATCACTCTCTTTTCATAATCTAAAGACTTTTTTTAGCACTTGTTGGTGTTATTTTTTTTAATTTCTCTTTTGTTTAAATTTTTCTTCTGCTTTAGATTCGGCTTTCGTTTTGTATTTTTTTTAAACGTTTTAAAGCCGTTTTGTCTTGCCAGGCTTTAAGAAAAGACGTTGTTAGCTTTACCACGGTTTGTTGTTAACTGATAGCTTAAGATGTGGTAGCAATTCATGCGAGTGAAAACTTTTGAAAAGCTAAAGTTGTGGTAAATTGTAGTTTGTTTAAAATAAACAAAAATCAAGAAAGTGTGGTGAAATTCTTTTGATTTACTTATGTCTTTTTTGCTTGTATGTAATTTGTTTTTTTAAATTAAAAAATATTTTTAAACTTGAGTTGTTTTTAAGTAAAAGACAAACAAGATTTTTTTGTTTGTGTTTTTAATTTCTAGATTTATGATAAATAGCATCTGTTGTTTGAATACTTTTCTTTTGTTTTCTTTCTTTTTTCACCCTGTGTTTTATATTATTTTATTTGTTTATTTCTTTCAAGTTTTTTTTTTGTTGTTGATTATAAATAAATAATGTCTTTCTATGTGTTAAATCTTAATTAATCCATATATGAAATGTTTATAAGAAAGACTTAAGATACGAACTTGAATTGTTAATGCCTATGTGTGTGCGTTTGTTGAATCTAACTGTAAAACCTATATAAAAGACTTAAGAAGCAAGCATGTGTACATAAAGAAAACTTAAATGAAATGAAAATCAAAAACTTTTACATATTTTGTTTAAATCTGGTTTGACATAAAAATTTAATATCAATTTACAATGATCTGCATGTGTTTCTAGGTAAGCACCGTTAATTTTAAAGATGGCACGAGTTTAAACTAAAATATACAAAGTTTAACGCTTAAAGGTTTTTAAGATATGGGTGTTCTTAGAAACATGTGAGAGCATGTGGTTGCTGTCATATAAAGTTAAGTTTTTAAGAACATATTGAACAACAAAATAAATGTTTCGGAACAGAGAATATATTATATAAGAAACTTTAATAAAAAAACTTTTTTTAAACATTTATGTATAGTGGTTTCTTCTCTGTTTTAGTTTTTAAAACATCATAAACAAAGTGCTGCATTTTTGGTCACTGCAACAGAACAAACAATTTTAAGCTACACACAGTTGTGCTAAATGTTTCGCATTGCAATTTCCTTATCTTCTTCAAATAAATACAAGAACTCCAAGAAGTAGTTAGTAACTTAATTTGTTTTAATTTGTGATTTTTTCATATTTTTAGCAAAACTTAAACAAAAAATTTTTAACATAAATAAAATATTAAATTTTTTAACGTCAAAATATCTGATAAATAATTTTTTTACCTACTAAAATTAATTTATAAGTGTAGTTAGTATCTCTAAGCTTAATACCATGTTCACACATAGAACTTAATTTTGTAGTTAGCACATTTACGCAATTAAGGCCTTAATTGAGCTCAATTTATCATACAAGATTGCAATTAATAAATTGAGCAATTAGTAGTAATTTGCTTTAAAAATTTAGTTAAACTCGAAGTGCAGGGATCAGCAGGGATGATTTAATAAAAACTGTGTTCATTTAGTACAAAAGCTTGAAAGCTTTTAATATGTATGGAATGGTGGGATAATAAGGTGGCCCCGTCCCTACAACGATCGTCAATACGGCTTTCGTAGACGACCTTCTACGGGGACCTTTTGGAGAGGGTGGGAAATTTTCGCGATTTATATTGAGTTTTCTCAGAGATCGCACTATTCGTGTTGTAATAGTTGGGATCTCTACCAATGAGTTTAGAGTCAATTCAGGGGTACCGCAATCCGTACCGTCCTCTCTCCTACTCTTCGAAGATTGAGGCTATGAGGCAGAGTATGAATGGCACTCTCAACCGTGTTCAGATGCTAATTGCCGATTGGCGCCGTGCGAATAGGGTCGCCTTTATTGCCCGTAAGACTCAATGTTGTCATATAAGCGCACGATGGTCCAAGCTGCATCGTCTGTATTAATAGATGGTAAAAATTTTGACAAGACAGAAGCTCTTGATGTTCTGGGCATGAAAATCCAGTACGATGCTCGCTGGACAGAACTAGTTTTTTGGTGCCGAAAAAATCATCCAAGCATCTTTCCAGCAAAATTGTTTTTGAATTTGAAGAAAAACTATCTTTTAGTAAGGGCGTTAATAATTACATTTGTAGGTATATATACAAAAATAGGATTATAAAACAGGCTTAATAGAATAATTATGCTTTAAAAACCTTAAAATTTTAAAAATTTTGTTCATGTTATCATTGGTAACTAGTTACTCGATTGATTTTTGTAAGCACATTTATATGCAGGGTCGTGAATTTCAGGGCAACTCAAACAAAAATAACAAGTTATTTGGCCAAAAGGTAACTAGTGCTAACTTACCAGGTAAGCAAATGTTTTTTTTTAAACGGTGGGAAAATTACTTTACGACTTCCTCTTTTTTATTATAAAAATATGCGTTTACAGATTTTTATTAACTTTTCTCAGCTATTGCCAGTGATGTTAACCTTGTGTTTATAAAACTTTTTGCGTTTTAAGCGTTCAAAATCACTAAAATAGATTTTAATTTTAAAGGTAAGCAGAACTAGTGTTTCAAAATGTACAGTTATGGTTGTTTGCATTCCAGCTACTTTAGGAACCAAGGCGCATTCAACAAGGTAAACCCAAGGCGAATTCAAAAAATTCGCTCTCTGCATTTTCTTTTTGTGTTTGAACGGTAGAATATCAGAAAAATTAAAAATTTTATATAAAATTAAATTTTTATAACGTGAAAATGTCAAGTTAATTTTATACAGCTGGGCTCTTAATATTACCTGGTTGAGTGTGTCCTGTTAGGAACTTTGAAAAAATTAAGAGAGTAATTTTGATTTTACTTATACATATGTATATTTTAAACAGGCTATAATTTTCTTGTTTAATATAAGAAGGTGAGTTTCGGAACAGGTATTCGAAAAATATTTAATTAAAGACTACAGCATCTATTATACATACACACAAAAAATAAACTAAGTAAACTTTACTTAAATCAAATCGTAGCGGTGTCAAAAGAACGGTGAGTACGGGTTTTTTTACACCCTATATAAAATTTCTTAAACCAAGTATGATTTTTTTAGTACGAATTTCTTACTTTTAGCCACATTTAAGCCACAAAAGGATGGTTTTAAGTTTGAAACCGTACTTGATGTAAGCTTAAAAGATTTATTTAAGCGTTAACGGGATTAGTCCAAAAAAGAAATGATGTTTTTTTTACTTATGGAGCTTTATAAAAGAAGAAGACTTTTATATTTTATTTTTATTTTATAGATACTTAATATTTATAATTTAATAATTAATTTTTTGTTCTTACCGTACATGCAATTCGATACCTCAGGACACCGAGACACTTTGTTTTTAAATGTGAAATAATATATTAAAACAAAAAGTTTTTTCTGCTTTTTTTTGTTGAAGTAATGCGAATGTATTGATTTAAGAAAATCTAAGTACGGATTTTTTTAAAAAAATTTAAGTATGATTTTGGATTAAATCAAGAAAAAATTCTTCTTTTTAGAATGTGGTTTCTTTCTGTAATAATATATTATTAAAAAATTTTTGCAAGCGCTATTTTAATATTATTAAGATTATTTAAGCAATGGTCAACAGGTTGTGATAAAAGTACTTTAAAATAGTTCTACTTACTTTTGCAGCTGTTTTGTACTAAAACTACTTAAATTTAACTATAGATAGTACTTTACTATAAAATTTTAAGTACATTTTTGTACTTCCAAAAATATTGCATAAAATTCATTATAGCTATTCAAATTTTAAAAAAATGAAAAATAAGACACGTTATACTCGTTAAAAAAATCCACAGAATAATAAAAAAAGAAGACTATTTTCACATTTAAAAAAATTTTTATTACTTTTGTGGTAAAAGTCTTATTTCAAAAATGCGCCCCGAACCAAACATCTAAATTGTGAAGAGATTTCTAACAAAGCAATGGTTTCTGTTGATATTGTGGCAAGCTAACAGTTCCAAACCTTTTTCGACTAAAAAATTTGTGGACGGTTGCACAAACACAATTGGAATAGTACACTAAAAATTAAAAAAATAAATTGTTTTTTGACACTCATAAAAATTTAAACTTATTTTTTTGACACTCAACTCAGATGATAACTCAGGTGGTGTAAATATAGCTTAAGATATATTTGCAGAACTAAACTTAAACTTAAAAAGATTTTTCTACAAACTGTCTTATTTATGACAAAAATGTGGAGTAAGGTAAGGGAGTTACAATCTCTGGTGGGAAAGTTTAGTTAAAAAAATATAGTCTACATATTTTAGAAACTATAACGCTTAAAGTTTTACAACTTGAATTAAGTTAATTATGTAAAAAATACAGGTAGTGTTAAGAACCCAGATGATTATGAACTCGCCTTAAAATTTTGTGAAAGTGATTGTCATATTTATTAAATTTGTTTGAAATTTACAAGGCACATTCAACCAGGTAATATTAAGAACCCAGCTGATTGAAATCAAATTTGACATTGATACGAAATAAAAATTAATTTTATATGGAATTTTTAATTTTTTTGACATTCTACCGTTCAAAAACAAAAAGGAAATGCAGAGGGCGAATCTTTAAAATTCGTCTTGGGTTTACCTTGTTGAATGTGCCTTGCAGAAAACTGTTTTCATCAAATTTAACACCAGTCTGTTTTCATCAGGACCTGTAGAAAGATTGTTTTATTTTTAGCAGGACTTATATATTCTTCAACAAGAGGCTGCTTATCTGAAAAATCTAGTGTTCATGATTAATGGTTATAAATGTATTTTGTATTTTAAATAAAAGATACTAAAATACTGTATTTTGTATTTGAAATACTCGACTTGAAAGTATTTGGTATTTTGTATTTGAAATACAAGCGGAACAAGTATTTTGTATTTTGTATTTTAAGTACAGCAAAGCATGTATTTTGCCCAACTCTGACTATCTAGTTGAGTGCCAAGGTATTTCGTCTTAATTCGTTGAGCCACCAAATGGTTATTATAAGGATTGGGGAGCACGTATCTTTGCGTAAAATAAAAGTTACGTGGGTGCGTTTTTGTTCATTTATTTTTATTCCCCAAAATTTTGCCCATTTCTCTACTTGGGTTACGTGGTATTGCAGTTGGTCCGAGGCCCCTTTAGGGTCTTTATGAATACTGAGGAAAGCCGTATCATCAGCAAACGTCGACGTGTGTGTAAAACTGTTGATTGGCATTCCTGATGGGTAAAGCAAGTACAGAATTGGACCAAATATACTCCATTGAGGTTCACCAGCCCTTACTGGTTGAGAGCAACTTAAGTGGTTTCTCTCTTTGTTTATAAATTGTTGACAATTTATGTACTTTTCTAATAGGTTAAACTTAAGTTTGCTAAACAGGCCCTCATGCCATACTTTATCGAAAGCTTAAGAAACATCGATGAAAAGCGCAGAGCAGTACTTTTTTTCTCCAAAGGCTTTTCTTACAACCTATACTAACCTGTCGGGTTGATCGAAGGTAAAATGTTGACTTCTAAAGCCAAATTGGTGATGTGGAATGCAGTTGTTGTCATTCAGGATCGGAGTCACTTTGCTTTTAAACAGTTTTTCGAACAGTTTAGACATATTGGCGGGAAATGTTCAAGCCATATTAATGCATTGAAAATAAAAAAAAAATATTCTTTGACCTGTAAAATGTAGCTCGGAAGCATTTTTTTTTTTGCTTATTTTATCGACGCCGGGAGCTTTTTTATTGTTTAGATTGGGGATAGTCTCTACTACATCTGGGATTTGAAAAAGTATTTCTATAGGACGTCTTAAAACAACGGACGGTAATTCCCCCATGGCAGTTAATGCGTTTTTTAAATGATTTGCGAGTAGATCACATTTTTTTCGTCATTTCTTGCCAAGGATCCTCTCAGATTACGCAGTGATGGTTTTGGGATAACAATTTTAAGACGTCTGACGGATCACCATAGGGAATAGTTCGTCTAGGCGACCATGCCTGAACTTTCCAAGTAGTCCTTAGCGGATGCCATGCAGTGTACCTCCAGCAAGTTTTTTAATCGGTTTGTACATAATTTCAGCTAAATTTTAAGTTGGGGCGATCTGTGATTTTGCCATTCTCTTCGGGCTCTTTTTTTTCAGATAAAAGCTCTTTAACATCGGCACAAAACATTTTGTTGTGTTTGGCTTGACGGTAGGTAAAAGAAGCATGTTCAACGGCTTTTTTATTGTTTTCGTTAAGGCTACTCAGGCAATCATCGATATCTTCAGAAGTTTTTAGTGGTAGGTTTTCTGAGAAGTGAGTGCTGATATATTTTTTATATTTTAACCAATTTACTCTTTTAGATAAGAAAAAATCACTAGTTCCGATTTGGTGAAGACTGCAAATAGTGATTATTTTGGATGAATGGTCTAAAGATAAAACCAACGAGGCTTAAGCACAAAAAAGTTTAGAAAATTTACATTTTGTTATGCCGAAATATTTTACGCCTGGAATTTTATTGTGGTCAGTTGGCCAGTAGGTTGGTTGTCCAGTTGAAATAACGATAAGTTCCATTTCCAGGGGAATCTTACAAGACTCGACCTCTGGAACTATAAAAGCGGGAACCTTAGAACTGTTGTACTGATCCTTTATGGAGAATCTGGGTTATGGAAAAATAAATCAATGTAGAAGTTTGTTGCTTGGATATAATATTCGGAGAGGCCACCCAACCATTGGTGTTTAGTTCTTGATTTATGATACATGATCTATCTTTGGGATCCTTCGAATCATAAAAAAAAGGATAGCCACTTTTTTTGAAAGTGCTTCTAGATGTCACATGAGTCTCGGAAATCAACATTTAATCAATTTTTTGTTGTATTAAAAAATATTCGAGTTCGGTCTTATGTTGGCGAATGCCATTTGCATAAAATTTGTATAAAAAGGAGTGTTCTAGGCAGTAGTTTTTACCCGCTCCTAAGCTGGTAATGTATACCTGTGCGACAGCTTTCTTAATGACGCTATTTTATGCAACAAAATAAATGTACCAGTCTTAAAAATCTTTGAAAATTGCTAAACCAAAATTATTCTTTAAAGAGAAACAAACCTGTGCTTCAAGTACTCATTTTTTTGGTGTAGCTATGTATATTGTGGTTATTGCAAGAAATTGGTTTCAAACCCCTTTTGTAACTACGAGAGTAAAATGGAAAAAGTTTATACAGGACTAGAGCTATTACAAATAGTAAGGGAATGTAGAGATAAATTTGTTAAAGAGAAATTGCGATTTTTAGGTAGAAAATTGTGTGAACTTTCAAAATGTCAAGGAAATGGCGACATGTCAGCGGTGAAACAGTGTTTATACAGTTTTAAAAAATGTTTAAAATACAATGCACAAGATTTGAATACATGGATCAATTGCCTATTGGGCTGTTATCAGAAAACATTTTCGGATTTACAGGCAGAATTTTACAAGAAAGTCTTTAACAGTTCTGTGTAACGTACTAGATACTATTAATAGACTTTTGCTCAGTTCTGACCAACTGATGACTAGCATAAGACCAACTCCAAAAAAGGAGTCATTGATTGCCCTTTACGAAAAATGCAGTTTCTTTAATGCTTCTCCCTGTACTTGATTTTCAAGAGGATTCAGAAGACGCCTTCGAAGGAACAGACGAAGAAGAACAGTAGCACTCCTGTTCTTAGTGCAAAAGGATATTTTTTTAATTAAATTAGTTTTTGTTTTCAAACTTTAAATTACTTGTTACTTCTGTAAATAATTTATTGTTAAATAAAAATTACTTATTTTCAGATAAATTTAATACATTAAATTACAAAAAAAGCGACAAACAAGCTTCAAAATAATATACATAATTTTAAAAAATTATCCAAATATAAAAAAAAAATTTTTGTACAGGGCCGTTTCCCATAAAAGCTTAAAAATTTTACTTTTATGGTATTTGGGCAAAAGTTATCCATTATTTTTATTATAAATATTATTTTTGCAAATTTAACTTTATGTCGCCGCCCACGAAAGAGAAGAGGACGACACTGTCCAAGTGCAGATTTTTTTAGCTTTCGCTTACGTTTAAAGTTGCATTTGCATAACAATAGTATTGAAAACTTAAAAAAAAATTTAATTTTTCAGAAGTAGTATTAGTTCTTCTAAGGGGAACTTTTCCCCCTTGGTTCGATTTATATTATTTTTTAATCCTTAAATTCCTGTGACTACAATACATGTTTCTGCCAAGTTTTATCAATCTAGGAGCACTCAGTAATTTTTAAGAAGCTTTATTGTAAAAAATAAAAAGTAATGTCCGGCTAGAATGGCAAAATACCCCTATGTGGGACGTGACAATCTACGCTGATATATTGCGCTTAAGGCTCTAGAGACACATTATGTCAGGTCAAGACTCGTGGGCGACTGCAGACGTGCTCTTAGGGTGGTCATGGTGACACGCAGGGTTAGACTCTGTTAAGTTCCAGATCATTGTGACTTTTTTGGCATATAGATTACCGATGGACTGGCAAGAAAGAGATCCACCCGGGATATTGGACTTGGTTGTGAGCCCACAACTGGGTTTCAATTATGGTGAGTAAGACTCGCCACTACCCTTCGTAACCTTACCTTACTTGTGTTATAAATTTTTATACATATAAGAAATGGAAATAAAGTTTATGTATAAGTGTTTTATTTAAAATAAATAAATGTAAGCTTGAATGAAGTTTTAATCAAAAATAAATGATATATTGATTCAACCCCTTCGATTATTATTTTTTAATATACGAAATGGACTAAAATAAAAGTTTAAATTACCCAAACATTTTATGGTTAAAAAGTTACGCTGTCATTCAAAAATATAATGCTAGATTTAACAATGTTAAACTTTTTTCCCCAATCACAGTTTCCATTCCCTATATTTCTGTAGCATTGAAAAACGTTGCATGTTCAGTAAAAAAATATTTTTTTTGTTTAAGTCATAATTCTCTCTTATAAGTACAGTAAAAATTTGATAGTCCGAACCTCGATAATCCGGATTATTCAGTTATCCGGACATTTTTTTTTTAAATTGTGTACTCTATAATCCGGATTGATTTCAATTTTATAAACCGATTTAACAGTTTCCGACAAAATATTTTACCAAGCAAAATAACTAACTTAGGATTTTTATTGCTATTTTCATGACCTCAAAAAACGAAATTTCTTTTTACTTTTTCATAAACTATTAGAATTATCTGTGGAAAAATCGCTATTGAAATCCAGCCCAGACTTCCTCTGTTTATTTCTCTAAAATTTGTACATAAAAACCTCTACAACTGCCCGGAGTTGCCACTACACGAGCGCAATCTAAGACCGACTCCCACTAATTTTTCCTCACAAACAATTTTGTGGAACATATTTACAGCAGATCTCCACCCCCTAAGGGGGCTGGCATACAAAATTTGAAAAAATTAGTAAAAACTGATACAACTTCCCCGTAGTAATCCTAAGAGGGTTAAAATGACACAAACCCCTATTTAAAAATTATAAATATTTCATAAATAAAAAAAAAGATAAAAATACAAAAAATCGGAGTTTCCGAAAGGCAAATGTGAAAGGTATATAAATTAGGCACAACTAAATGTAGCGCTCTTACTTGTTTCAACCAAGGTTGGCAGCCAATACCGTTTAAATTGGTTAGCAGTATTGATATTGATACCCAAATAATGTTTCGAAAAATACCGTGATCAAAATACCGTTTCCTATGATACAACGATTATACGTTTCAGCAATAAAAAAAATCCACGAAATTATGCTAGTAACAAAAATAATTTTGAATGTTAGTTTAAAATAGTATTGCTAAGTTCAAGTTCCTTAATTTCAACGCTGTTATTGGAGGTTCTTTTGCATTTCGATGACGATTCCGAATCCAAATACGCATATATTACAATAGCAATAAAAAATGTATTTTTCCAATTTTAATATTAAAAAACACAACATTTTAGAACCCAAAGACTAAAAAATGAACTTATTTGTGATTGAACTATTTAACAGTGAAGAAGGCCGACGAAGAAAACTTTGATTCAAATCGAAATGCCGGATTGGGATGCTTTTGTTTCCTAAGAAACAAACTTATAAAGATGATTGCAGTAACTTGATGTTTCTGTTTTTAACAATATTTTCGTTTGTAACTATTGTAAACAAAAAGCTTCGAAGCAAAATGTATTTATGTTAGTGTCAGGAGTACCAAACGTAATTATTTTACGTCACATACAAACAAAATACACAGAGAAAAATTAAATTATTGCGCAAGTCCTAATTAAATAAGAAAAAAATATTTCTTTTGCATGAATAAAGTACTAAATAGTTTTGTTTTTAAATATTTTAAGATCTATGCGACACTTTTTTGTATTTTTTTGTTACTAACAAACGCAAGCAATAGATTATCATGAAAATTTCTATCAGCACTCGTTAGATTCCGGTGAAAGCTAGAGTTGGGTCAATCGGTTACAGTAGTTCGTTTTTTCCCAACAACTTTGTTCGCTTCTTCCACGAACCACTATGTAATTTATATGGGGCTTGGAGCTTAAATAAAACAGGCTGTTTGCAAAAACAAGCAAAAGTAACGAGTCGAAACAAGCTAGTAAAAAAAACACCGAGCCCCGAACAGGGTCCGACCAGATCTTTTTACTGAACCCCAAACGTTCGGTCCAGCCGTAGTAAATACTTTTAGATAAATACGTTTACCAATATAATCAAAATACCGATACCGAAATAAAAATTGTAATACCGTTACCGATATAGTCCAAATACCGAAATTACAAATCTTTTAATACCGGTACCGATACCGATATTTGTTTCCGTTGCCAAATTTTAAAATGGCAAATATGTAAACAGGGTTACCGGCTTTATATATTCAAATACTTTAGTTTACAAGCAGGGTACACTAAATAAGGTAACAGCAAGGCGAATTCAAAAAATTTGCCTTCCGCATTTCCTTTTTGTGTTTGAACTGTGGAATTTCAGTTAAATTCAAAATATCATACAAAATTGAATATTTGTAAGGTGAATATGTCAAATTTATTTGTTTTAATCAGCTGGGCTCTTAATATTACCTGATTGAGTGTGCCCTGTTTACAAGGGTAAAAAAGAAATGGTAAATAATTTATCTTTATTCGGATTTAAATTCATTATCAAAATGAACAATAATGAGCATTTTTGTATTAAAAATTACGCAATTCCGATACTAGCCGAGTGTAATGCTTTTTCTAAATCATAACATTTTCAAAATCACAATTTTGATTTTAAGATCAAAAGTGATTTAAAACCACGTGATTTTCAGAACATGCCTGATTTTTAAATGTTTTTACCTTAACACGAAAATTGTTGTTTTACCTTTTTTTTGTTTTTGTTAGCAAATAATTTGTTTTTATTTTCGAAACGTAAGCTATAGAAAACTATAATCCGAAACCGTTTTCGATTAAACATGCAGTAATTTGGACCCAGAATATTTGCTCTTACGAGCATTATGTTATTTTTTTTTTTACATTTTTCTTTGTAATAAATAAAAATCAAATGCAATATTATATAACAATCGATGATGATTGACCAATATATGTATAAAAATGAAATAATATACTAAAGAAAAAAACATTATAAAGTGTGGAGTATAAACTGATTATGCAAAAAACGGCAATTTGAAACGACATTTCCACAGTGAGAGTTATGTGGGCAGACTAATATTTAGGCAGTTCAGAGTAGCGTGGAGGTGTAGACCACAAAACACTTGAATTGCGTTTTAAATGACGAGCATCTATATTTGGAAAAATTATTTTTAAATCTGGTGTCATTGGTTGTACAGAGAAGAAACTATCAATGTACGCAGATGGTGTAAATTCCTGTTTAAGCATGTAAGGACCACGTACGTGACCTAATTGCAGAAAAGGAAAGAAAATGGCTTAGTATATGTGTAAAAGGTTTTTAGAGAAATTTGCAACATTACTTCTGCTCCATTGTGGTGGTGGTGGTCGTTTGTAGGACACTTTGTCTTCATCATCAGTCGAATCATCTTCGTGTAACATTTCAAATGTGTATTTCGAGGTGAGCTTTGGCGGCGGAGGCATCATCTTTTGCTTAGCCAATTGTTGCTGCTGTTTCATCTGCATTAGCAGTTCACGTTCTTTGGCCGCTTTCAATTTCGCAGCCTCCTCTTCTTGCTGTTGACGTAACTTGCGTTGAATTTCTTCCAATTCTTTCTTCTTTTGTTCCTGCTCTTGTTGTTTCTTAAGCTGTCGTTTTTCGTCGCGTTCTTTAGCTAATTTCGCCATTCTTTCGGCGCGTTCGCGTTCTTTGGCTTCACGCTGTTGAGCGGCAAGTAAATGCTTCTGTTCGCGTAGCTTTTTGCGTTCCTCTGCAAGATTGTGAAGTCCCTTACGAAAGTCGTCAGCGCTATTTTCTCGTTGAAGAGTCTTAGTTGAAGCGTTTGAATTGCTGCGTTGCAAACTAATGGCATTTGCAGATTTTGGCATTGGCAAAGCTTTTGACGCACTTGTCGAGCCTTTTTTTACAATAGAACCAGTAATATTCGAGCACTGTGTCGGCGTGAGAAAGCGTCCCAACGCAGGAGCACCTAATTTACCAATTACTGGTGTGGTTACGGACTAAAAAAAAAAAAAAGAGTTAATTTAATATTAGATAATTATTAATCAATTCATTAAGGGTCAGTCTGTTAACGTTGATGCCTTACCTTTGGAGTAAGATTTTCTTTTTTGCTACGTAGAGGGCGCTTAGAGTTTTCAGTAGCAGCAGCTACAGCATTTTCAAAGGCTTCAACACGCATTTTAACCGGACTTTGAGCCAAGGGACTAAGTGTATTTAAAAGCTGAAAATTAATATGTATATAAAAAAATAATGTCATAACTTACTTGAACAGCTCATTTGTGCGTGTTGGCAATTTATAGCCCACTTTAGATGTTATTGCTTTTGTAACAATTTTGGTTTGAGCCGACAACGCTGCTAAAGCTTTTGATTTTGCCATTATTTGCTTTTCCTGTTCATCTTCTTCTGTCATAAGACTATCATAGTTCGGCATTGATGAATCTTTGGCGGTCTCAAATGAACGCTGGCCAATAGCATCATCATCTTTGCCTGAGTTTGGCGGTTGATGCACATTAAAGGTAGCATCCGCTGAAGCTCCATCCGCAGAATGTTTATTCAAAGTAACTGTGGCATTAGGATTTGAATCCAAAATAAGTGTGGGTTGAACGGTAGCCACTTGAAATGTTGTCTGCGCTGGATTTGTACAAAACGTTGCGTCACCGGAAATAGGACCCAGATTCATAGTGACATCGTTAGCTGGTGCAAGACTTACAGTATCATTTATAGCAGCTGTAGCTACGGTAACGCAGTTGTTTTCCTTTGAATTACAAGACGGTGGATTCTCCACTGCGTCTTCGTATACTGAATTTGGCCGTTTTGCCTCTATAGTTGGCGAATTCTCGCTATTTTCAGTTTTACTTATATTACCATTACGAGTACGGGAAGATATGGGTAATGGTTTTGTATCCAAATCACTGAATCGTTCAACTTTAATGGGTCTATGTGCCTCCTTTTTCTTCCGACCTTTTTTGGATGGAGCTGTCGTGGTAGCATTTGCAGTTGATGACGAAATACTGGCGGCTACGGAAGCATCCTCTACAGTTGTGGTTTCACTTTTTGTCAAAACCAACGGCAATGGTAAGGCACTTGTTGCTTTAGAAGCCGCTTTACCAGTAGGCAACTCTGTTGGTGGTACATCCTCGTAACTAGTTAAACTGGATTTTTCACGCTTAATTTTTATACGAATTTCACGCACTCCATTATCTGTAGATTCAGATTTTGCTAAAATTTTTTCAATGTTTCTTAAAAAGAAAAACAACACAACACGTATTTTTATGTACTTACGTAGTTCCCTTGTTATTTGTTTATTTTTTTCTTTAGCACTAAGCGAAAGCTTTGGAACATCTTCTACGTCAGAAGGTATGGAAACTACTGATGGTTGTTTTCCAGGTAAAGCTATAACTGAATCATCAGAATTTTGACTTGATAACGAATCCTTAGCAAAAGCACTCTCCCTCGTGGATGGTAAGCCCACTTCGTGTATTTGTGAAGGCCGTTGTTCATGTTCTAATTTAATTTTTATTTCATCATTTGTAGGTCGTCTTAATTTTGTACCTAGTTTTGGCTCTTTAAGGTTCTTCTCAGACTTGAGCTTTGCTGCACGCTGTGGCCGCTTATGTTGGGTTTCTTCAGCAGGGACAATTGGTGCCGGAGGTGGTGGCATTAAATTTGTGGCTTCAGACTTTCTATCCTCGCAAGATCCAACCACTGGCTTTCCAGCTGCTACAATTTGGTTTCTAGGTGCAGCTATGGGCGGTTGAATTTCTGGTTTCGTATAAGGATGTTCCGTAATATCAGATGTAGATATTTCAGCGTTTGGTAGCTTGCTTTTATGTGGTGAAATCGAAATTCTTTCAGGAGCTGCAGGTGCTTGTAAGTTATCTGCACTTTTAAAGTTAAGAATATATTTTAAACTCAAAAAAATAAAAGGCTTACCTTCTAACTCATTGTCTTCATTCAATGAAGAAAGACGCTTTATACGTTTCTTTGTTTGTTGTGGTGACGCTGCCGGCAAATCATTAAATTTTTCTTTATTTGCGGCCGTAACTGCACCTTGACCAAACAAAATGATTCGCAACTTTAAAAGAAAATCCTATAGATTGGCAAAAAAAAAATATCAACTTTCATAGATGCATGCAGATAACTTTAAATATATCAATTTCAATTTTTTATATTACTTACTTTCGACATTTGTTCTAATTCTAAAGGATATGTTTCAGACAATTGTAGGATTTTATTTAAGTCCTCCATGTTTTTATTATAAATCGTTTTCTTTAATTCAGAAACAACTATTATTTGCCAAATCTGTAACAAATCTGCTAAAAAATTAGCAAAAAAAAATCTAACAAGGATAAATGGCCTTCTTCTCAATTGCTACCAATAAATTCCAATTGAAAACATTTTTGAAAACTTTTAACCGCCATTTTTCTTAAGTTGTGGATTGTGTAGAAACACGGTTGCATTTTAGCGCACCAGCAAGCAGTCATGGTTGTACTTGTTAAACTTCGTTTCCACGTAGCATTTTTTTTTGATTCTAAATGTATAAAACGATGGAGGACCACAACAAAGTAAAAGTTAAGCTGTATTCACAATACCTAGAGGTGGTTTTATACGAGATTAATTTTACATATGACCTGTCAAATTTTTCACTGTAGAACATGTCGTTTAAGCGCGTGGCAACATTGTTTGTGTGAAACACATGTAAAAGTCACATGACAAATTTCCAATTAGACCGCGTTTTATTTTCATCTGATAGAACAACAACAAGGAAAAGTAAGATGTTTTTTTGGTTCGGAAGTTATGTCACTTGTTATTACATACGTACGGGTAAATGCAAAATTTATAAACCATCTGTAAAATGACAATTCTGACGGACATACGCAGTTACATGTCTATTGCAAAAGTGGCAAGTCATGTGTAAAATAAATCACGTATAAAACCACCTTTAAGGTTCATTTTTACGTGACTTAACCACAGCCACAGAAAATATCTGTTCGAACCAAACTTATGGGCAACACTGTATTTGTTTAAAGATGGCTTAACATAAGGCCATAACAAAATACAAACTGAATTGGTTTCTATGGTTATGGTATGGCGCAATGGTAAATCACCTATAATTAAATACAATGTTGCCTATAATTTCGGTTCAAACAGCTGTTTTCTCTGGCTATGGTTAAGTCACGTACATGATACAAATAACCAGGTAGGCTCATCGGCCAAGCTGATTAGTATTAAAATGCCAAAATTATGTTCTCCCTGTGAAAATAAAACAACAAAAATTATTATACATTGTTTTTTTTTCTATGAGCTAATGTTTGACACTTGGACTCGAATTTGTAGTTGTTGCAGGGACGAGATTACCTGATTAGTTGTATCATGGTCACGTATTAATAAACGTTTAAGCAAAACCATTTCGAGTTAACTGTTAAGGGGTGGATATGAAAAAAAGTCGTGGATTAAAAAAAAAAACAAGTTAGTAATGTATAATAAACTTAATTTTGTTGAAAATTGTCTTGAAACAAGTAAAAGACCGCACGACAATATAACAACAATGTGATGTTAAAGCCCCGACCACGCACGTATCCAATATATCTTAATATCATCAAAGCCATTCTATATTATTATTATATTATAATATATTTTACCAGCTATTTCACTTTTTTTACTTATTTAACTTTTTTGTGTTATTAATATATATTTCGTTTGTATCCGGCAAACAAATATGAATCTGATAGCTTGCATTAAAAGAGAATAGCTCACTTCATGGTTACACGCTACACACTTTATGATCTAGTTCCATTGGACATGAAATCACTAGCATTAACAAAAAATTTCATTTTAGTGTATGTAAACCGTTCATGTTAACTTTATTTTCATGTTATATCACTGTATTTAGTGCAAATTTTAAAACAATAGCGCAAAAATATAAAAATATTATGTTTTAGAAACGATGCATGGCTAATGGAGATCGTAGGTTAGAGTCGCTCTAGGGGCACTGCTACACGTTCAATATATATTGAACGCGATCCAGTATCGCGATTTATATTGAACGTGTAACATGCAGTAATAATGGATCGCGATCCATATCGCAGAATGGCCTATTTTATAAAATCCGTAATCCGGATCGCGGATCGCGTGATAAATATTGAACGTGTAGCAGTGCCCTAGAAGATGCAAAATAAAACCGTTGCAACGGTACACCTCAACAAGACAAATTCATGTTCTGAACAATCATCGGGTGATTATTGGCAAGCTACATGAATATAGGAAAATGCATTTTAAAGTAGCAAACCAATAAATTCCCGTAATACAATTAAGAAAACGACAGATTGGAACAAAATGCAAAGTAGTTAAAAATACAACTATGCGTATTACAGCATGTTTTAAACCAAGTACCGACTACTCGAACCGACTTTAGCGCCATTAATATGACAGCGAATTGTGTGCAAAGAAGGAAACAAGAAGAAAAACGTAAATTAAGCGAATTAATAAAAATTCTACACTAAAAAATTCTGATTTTTTCTAACGTAGTAACGAAATATACACATGATAAAATGAAAATTTAACAAATAGAGAGTAAAATTTACCGCAGTTATTAAACTTTAAAACAGATTATACCAACAATTGGCAAGAAAAAGTTGCAATAGGAGCAGTCAGCAGCAGTTGGACAAATAATAAAAACACAATGGGACTTGATTTCGATGCGTTGGAATATTGCAAAAGTGTAAAAGTAAAACAGTCACTACCTCCATACGCGTGTCCTGTGCCAAAATGTGATAGAAGTTATAAGTCAGTGATTGGGTTACAATACCATTTAGTCAACTACGATCATGACAATCCACAGCCACTTACACCGGTTATGACGCCAAATCGTAAAAAAGCTCGTCCGCGTGGTGGTATTCATTCAACGCCCAAAGGGGGTGTAGGAGTAGGTGGAGCAGGTGTAGGTGTCGACGACGAACATAATAGCAGCAAAGGTAGTGGCAGCTGCCGCCTAATAACTAATCCTGAGTCCTTGGTGTCGTATAACGATGAAGAGCAGACCGTTACATTTAATGTGGAAGGCAAAAGTGTACGTTTAGGCATAAATGATCCTTTGCCATTTATTGAAGAGGACGAATATGTTGAACTAGTGGAAAGAGGTTGCATTGTAAATGCTGATGCTCCGCCATTGGAACAGAATGCACCTTGGACAAAAATCAAAGTGCCGGAAGCCAGATTTCAAGAGATTTCTGATTATCATGTACCAGATGCACCCCCTAGACCTTTAGCTTACTACCGTTTTATTGAAAAGTCGTCTGAAGAGCTAGACGGTGAAATAGAATATGACGTGGACGAAGAGGATTCTGCTTGGTTAGAATGGATAAACGAAGAGCGTGAAAAAACCGGTCATAATTCAGTAAATATCGATACAATGGAACTATTAATGGACCGCCTCGAAAAGGAGTCTTATTTCCAAGCAGCCGCCAATGGAACACCCACTGGAAATGAAGTGGATGACGATGCAGTGTGTTGTATTTGTATGGATGGTGAATGCCAAAACACAAATGTGATCCTGTTTTGCGATATGTGTAACTTAGCTGTACATCAAGATTGTTATGGTGTGCCCTACATTCCCGAAGGCCAGTGGCTATGTCGGCGATGTCTTCAATCACCTAGTACACCGGTTAGTTGCGTTCTTTGTCCAAACTCAGGCGGCGCTTTTAAGCAAACAGATAGGGGTCAGTGGGCTCATGTGGTATGTGCTCTCTGGATACCTGAAGTTCGTTTTGCAAATACTGTATTTTTGGAACCCATTGGTGAGTTTTTCTATTTAAATCATAAAAGACAAAAATCATTGCATAAAATATACCTTTAAAGCTTTATTCGTCGAATACCTACCAGTTTGTGTTATCAGACGTGTATTTCATAAATTTTTATTTGAATTTCAAATGGAAAATTCTGAAATACAAATGGAAAATTCTGAAATACAATTAGAAAATTCTGAAATACAAATAGAAAATTCTGAAATACAAATAGAAATTTCTGAAATTGAATTAGAATTTTCTGAAATTGAATTTTCTGAAATTGAATTAGAAATTTCTGAAATTGAAATAGAAATTTCTGAAATTGAATTAAAAATTTCTGAAATTTATGAAATTAAATTAGAAATTTTTGAAATTGAATTAGAAATTTCTGAAATTGAATTAGAAATTTCTAAAATTGAATTAGAAATTTCTGAAATACAATTAGAAATTTCTGAAATACAATTAGACAGTTTTGAAATGTAATTGGAAATGGTGTAGACTTAGTTTATTTTTGCCAACAACCTCGTTCATTCAATCTTTAAACCCCATATACATAAATAACATTGTAGTTCGTGGAAGAATTAATAAATGTTTTCGAGTAGCAACTGTTAACTGCAGTGTTGATACTCAAAATTTGGTATGTTATTTAAAGTAAAATTTTGGGTCTACCTGTGAAGTAACTATTGACTATTGGGAAGGGTAGTGACGAATGATGATCGCAACTTCCACCCAGAGCACTGTAGGTCCATTATTAATCTCGTTAGAAAAGTAAAGAGAAGTTACAAAAAAAAAAAAACATAAGAAACTGTTAGAAGAAGAACCCCAAAAAGACGATGTTAAAAGTCAAGAAGAAGTCAGTGGTCTCCGAAGCGCCAAAAACTCTGCAAACCCAACCTTTCTACCAATCAACCAACCCTTTTCAAGTATCCTATGATGTTCACCAGTCCACACCCTTACCAAGCCCATCTGCTTAGGTCCGCTAATTCAGCCCCTTTGTTTTACTTGTAAATAAAAATGAAAAGATAGAAAAAAGAAATTAAACTAAAGTGAGAAATTACAAAAAAAGAAAAAAAGCAAAAACAGATTCTGGCTAGAATCGAACCTGAATCCCTCGGATTGATAGACTTGCACACTTACTCACTTGTCTTCCAGAGCGCCCGTTCCTAATTTTATCATTTAATTGTTTTTTCCTTCATACCGATTAGTTTTTGCTTTATTTTAGCTTTCAACCTTTAAAGTAATGGACTAATCAGTACTTTTGCTATTTGTTCTGAATCTTCTCTTACTTGACTTAAGTATGCAAATAACTTAACCAAAAAATTGGAAACAACAAGCATTTCTTATTTTTAAAAACAAGTGCTTTCACTTTTTTAAGAATGTATTTGACACTTTGTTCTAATGCAAACAAATATAAGGAAGTAGAGCATTCACTTGAACCTGCCTGTAAAGAAAGAAAAAGTTAAAATAGAAATAAAGCTACAATATTAAGAAAAATTCGAAAGAAAGAAAAATAGAATGAAGTAAACTAATCAAGAGTTTTTGCGAGATAAAAAAATCATTTGGTACAGGTTTTAAAAGTTTATAAAATTTTTATTTATAGATTCGATTGAAACGATACCACCTGCTCGTTGGCGTTTAACATGTTACGTATGCAAAGAGAAGGGATTAGGTGCTTGCATTCAATGTCACCGCAACAGTTGCTATGCCGCTTTTCATGTAACCTGCGCTCAGCAAGCTGGCCTTTACATGACCATGGATGTAAATGAGAATGTTGCTCACAATGACCCCTCAGTTCATGTGCAAAAATACGCTTTCTGTCATGCGCACACACCCGATCACGCCAAGTCAAAACTAAATCTTAAAGATTTCGAAGATGCACGTCATAAAATGAAGGAGGCACGCAAGGCGTTAGCAAAAAAACGTTCATCAGCACCTGTAGTCCTAATACCAACTATACCACCAGACCGTATACAAGAAATAGCCAGTATGGTTCACATGCAAAAGAAAAAAGAATTTCTTGATCGACTTATCGCTTACTGGACTATGAAACGCAAATACCGCAATGGTGTGCCACTCTTGAGACGATTGCAGTCACAAGGTAACCATCATGGTGTTATACAGCGCAATTGCTTAGAGGGAAGTTCAGATACTTCGGAATTGTATCGCCAGCTGAAATATTGGCAATGCTTACGGCAGGATTTAGAAAGAGCACGCCTGCTCTGTGAATTAGTTCGAAAGCGAGAGAAACTTAAGGCGGCTTACGTAAAAATCTGCGAGCAAGTTGTAATGTTGCAAGTCAATCCATTAGAGGCTGTTCTTACTAAACTACTTGATGCTCTAGAAGCTCGTGATACTTCTGAAATATTCCGTGAACCTGTAAATACAATTGAAGTCCCTGATTATCTGGATATTGTTACCCAACCAATGGATTTAGGTACAATGCGGACTAAACTTAAAACCTACACTCACTTGGATCAATTGCAAACCGATTTCGATCTTATGATACAAAATTGTTTGGCCTATAATAATAAGGATACCGTTTTTTATCGAGCTGGTATACGCATGAGAGACCAAGCAACTCCACTGTTTCAGCAGGCTCGAGAGGCACTAACTCGTGAAGGTCTTTTAGACGAGAGTCAGACCGATATGACAGATCATGTTGAAAAAGAAGTTGACGAAGAATTACATCAACTATTGGTAGCAACACCTTGTGAGGCTATTGTACAAAAATTGTTAATATTGGCGGATAAATCCCAGGTTCTTAAAAATCCCACTTATCGAACAAAGAAAATAAAGCAAATACGTTTGGAGATATCACGCATGCGTAAGGCGATGCAGAAGGCCCGAATACAAGCTGTAAGCTAGATTTTATTTTAGTTAAGTTTTTTTTTAAATATGTTTTTGTTTATTTAATTCAGCGTCACAATGCAAGCTTAGGAGCTAACTCGCAAACAGAAGAGTACGAAGAAATGGAAGAGAATCACAATGTTGAAGATATGGATGTAGATACACCAACGCCACCAGTTAAATCTCTTGCTATTAATCTTTTGCAACAGCAAGATAAATTTGGAATGCAATCAACACCAAAACGCAGCCGAAAAAATCCTAGAAACCTTTCTTCGCGTTCACGCCAACAAAAGAATCCTTCCCGACAAAATCATCACCAACGTCATCGTTCTAATCCGAGTGAAGAAGATGACGACAGCCTGCAGAATCAGGCCAATGGCAGTGAGGAAGAGGAAGATGGTGAAGATACAATGGGCGAGGATTCGAAAAGTGCTAGTAATAAAACGACCCAAACACCACCTTGCAGTCCAATTAAAAGTCTAAATAGCAGCGCATCACCTGTAGGCGTCAATAGAAGGTGAGTGATGAAACAATTTCTTGACCATAGATAACGTTGATGGTATGTTAATTATTTTAAAAAATATTTTATTAAATTATTTTAATTGTTTTGTTAAAAAAGCTAAACATACTTATGCCTTTCAAGCCCGCCATTAACTTATATTCACGAATGTAATAAATTTTTACTCAATTATTTAACACATTTTTTTCATTATTATTTTATTATGACATACTTAAGAAAACAAAAAGTATAATGTGGTAACTTTGTTAAAGACATAATAAAAGCATTTAAGTGTTACCAAATTAATTTTATTTTTTATTTAGTCGCTAAAAAGCTTTTAAACGATATTTTAACAGTTTACTGTGTAGATTATGTATAGCAGCCCAACTTGAATTTTGTTGCCCATCGATAACCAAAACTATCTAGTTGCCACATTGCTTACCATTTGTTTCCTAAAAGTGGAACTGAAAGCCGTCACTTGCCATCGGCAACTTACCACCGAACTGAAGTTGGGTTGCTATTCGTAATCTACAAATACATTTAAAATTTTAGTTTTTGAAACTTTTTGCAATTCTTATTTTTTTTTAGATAAGTGGTATGTGTACATGCAAATTAAATTAAAAAAGATATTTACTTAATTTATCCGCCTTGTATTATTATATTTTCATATTTTATTTCATTATGTCGCTTACCCAGAATCCAAATTATATTTATGGCAAATATCACTTAATGCCATATTTGCAATTTTTTGCATTATATTGTAAAAAAAGCAATTTCTAATCTACCTTGCCATAAAATATCTTTTTTAACGGTCTGGCACTAATTTGTTCCATACAGTTATTGAGATGCTGAACTTTGGTTATTAAAAATATCAAAATTTATTTTTACGGTTTAAGTTGTCAAACTCCATATATTTACACAAAATATTTCATCCTATTAAAATTATTTAAAAATGCACGATTGTGCTAAGTATGGAATCAAAATTAATAATATTAAGCTTTGCTTTGCCTTTTCCCTTTTTTGTGGCATTTTTAACGTTTTTTTTGTGCCATTTTGCATACCTTTTTTAAAAAATTCATGCCATTTTTAACAGCTCCTAGTGATGATCAGCGGGTTTCTGATTAGAAATTATCTGAGACAAAATTTACAGAGTAACGAAAAGTTTTGCATCATTTCTATATATTTTAACGAAGCCTTAAAATTAATATTAAAACTGCAATTTTAAAACAACAAAAATTACGCGCAAACACTAGTTTGTGTTTTAAAACATAACGAAATAATATCTTAAAAACCAAAAAAAATATATACGAAATAATTTTCTGAATTTTAAAAATTATAAGCAGTAAGTACAAATAGAAATGTAAATTTATAGACATAAATTCTAACTTGATTCTTTGTTAAGTTATGTATTATTAATCTGTATTCAGAAATTCTTTTTAAATGTATGTTTAATCTAAGTCTTTGTGGCTTTATGACACATTTTAAAACTTATATTGTAATTTGGTATTTGTCAGAGTACGAAAATAAACAAAATGAAGAGAGTAAAACGCAACGAAAGCAACTGCACCACTTGGACTTCTATGTTTTTCGTTAGAAATTAAAAAATTTTACTTAATAAAATATTTGAAACGTTATATATGCCTAACGTTTGCTTTTTAATGATATAAAAAGGTTTGTTTGGCTCTAATAGTACAAAAATCCATTAAGAACTAAACGGACTATATACTTAAATAAAAGCATTTTGCTTGTAATCGTAAAGTTTGTCGTTGCGATCTTTGTTTTTGCAAAAGTATTTATTCGGGTTTGATTACAAGTTTTTGCCTTTTGTTTATTTTCATACACCGGTATCTACATATTATGAACCTTTTCTTTCACAAAACGCAACGCATAAACACCAAAACAATTGTTTAAAAAAATAACATAAATTTCACCATCAAATCCACCTATAATTTGAAAGATATTCACCTAAAGCCATGATAAAAGTGCTACTTTTTCGGATTTAAAAGCGACCAATAAAAACTTCTATGTAACGAATTTTAACATTTTAAATCTGGAGTTAGAATTGGAATCACTAATCTAATTTAGAAATAAAAACACAATACAAAAATTATAACTCTAAAATATCTATTAGTCATTTTAAAATCCGATTTCGACAGCTATTGAATTCCATTTCAACACTGACTATCGCTAAAAGCCTAACAATTACACATAAAAACATACATACATATGTTCATTCAGAATTGAAACAGTTTTGTCACTATTAAAAATATCGATGCAAAAATAACATCGTTTTCTTTTTTGCTGGCCTTAAAATAGAAAACTGGATAAAAATGTTCTTATATTACCCTTCACATTTGCGACCCTTTAAAGTACACATGTATACCTTCGATCCTTATAGAAGATATAACCATGTCCGCCTGTTCGTCTTTTGAAATAAAGTTTTGGAAGTTGAATCCAAATAAACAAATCCCTGAGAGAAGCAATTTTTTAGGACAAAATCCATGAATATATCCCAATATATCTCAGTAAATACAAGGTGGACCAAAAGAAGTCATCCGATGTTGTTTGGCTCTCATTTCTTTTCTAAATGAAAAACTTCTGTTTTTTGATTATGTTTGTTTGAACCTTTAACATTTTATTGGTCAAGTCGAAAAGATAATATCGGCCAAATGGGCGCCGACACAATTGATTGCTATACAGACTCGTTTTATGGCATTTTTTATCACTTCGGCGAGAACTTTGGGTGACAGATTCTCGTACTCGTGTCAAATGTTGTCCTTGAGGGCTTCCAGGGTCTCGGGGTTGTTCACGTAATCATGGTACTTAAAAACCCTCAAAAAAAAAAGATCTGGAACGGTTGAATCGGGTGATCTTGCGGGCCAATGTGAATCGCCAAAACGAGAGATAGGCCGACCCGAGAACGCCGCCTTCAGAATATTGGTTGTGGCTCGCGCAGTGATTGCCGTTGCTCCGTCCTGTTCGAACCACATTTCCTCCAGTCCTAATTCGTTCAACTGCGGCACAAAAACTCTGCTAACATGGCCCTTTAGCGCGCACCGTCCACTGTTGTCGTTTGGCCATCGGCGTCCTCTGGAAAAAATGGCCCGAAGACTCCTCCAGCGTGAATAGCGCACTTTAAGCGGGTGTTATGGCTCCTCGTGCATCACTTGTGCATTTTTGGTGTCCCAGAAGCGATAGTTAGGCTTGTTCACGTACCCGCTGAGGTTGAAATGAGCCCATTGCTCATTATGATTTTGGTCGAAAAATCGTCCACTTCGGCCTCGAGATTGAGGATGGCTTGGGAGTAGGTTACACTTGTTTGGCGGTCGACAGACAACAGCTGACGCACGGACTGGACTTTGTACGAGAACCTGAGCCGTTCTTTGGCCAAAATTTGCCTTAAGGTCGACCGGCTGATAGCTAATTGCGAGGCACGGCGCCTGGTCGATGTTTTTGGCGACAGCTCGACATCCTCACCAATAGCGGCGATATTATCGGCAGAACAGGCGTTTCGTGGCCGGCTACTCTTGGCAGTGTCTCGTGTGGTTCCATACTCTTCAAGGTTGGGGCCAAATGGCACAGTTTTTCGCAGTCGTTGCCGGACAACCGGGGAATTGGCGACGGAATTCGCGCTGCGCTTATTTTATTTGCTTTATCTTATTAGAAATTACTATAAATTAATTGCATTATGTTTTTGCTCCATTTTTATGTGATTTTCTACTTAAAATCTGCACTTAAGGTTAGGTTAGGTTACGAAGGGTAGTGACGGATACAATTTGCCACCTCGGCCCAGATTTCCATTCCCTTCAGAATAGTTGAAAAGATAAATAAGAACGACAGAGAAAATTGTAGATAGAACGATATAAGAATGAGAAAAGAAAGCGAGAATGTCGTCATCAAAAAATCGAAAGAAGTCAGTGTTCGTCAATCGCGCGTAGGCGCTGATGCCACCCAGCCACCCACCTCCTATGATGAGTCGTATGGTGCTCTCCAGCCCACAGTCAGATAACTCACAAAGTCCATCTAAAAAGCGCCCTCCCAGTCATCTCTGTCGGCAGATCTGCAGCCTAGGGAAGCGGCAGACAAGGTGTTCCACAGTTTATCTTCTTCTTATCCCCGATTAACCTGCAGAAGTCTAGAGAGTTCCTATCCCATTTACTCGTCATATATCTCACATCGCTGTGCCCTGTGAAAGCCTTTATAAAACACCTTTAGAATTCCCCTGTTTTGTTTGATCATCAGGTCAGTGCCCCCTTTTTTCCAGCCTGGACTATAGAAGCCTGAAGATCCTGCAAACAGCGATGCCCCTCCAGGTTTGGTCCGTCTTGTCCATTACCCAAGTCCCTAATAATTCATAAGAGGAACCAATCGGTGGCCTGACAGGCTCACAGCCCAGCCCAATATCCCGGATATCCACTCCTCGCCATTTCATCGGCAATCTTATTACCGATACGTCACAATGACCCGCAACCTAACAGTTCCTAACCCTGCGTGTCGCCAAAATTGCCCTGACAGTACGTCTACAGTCGTCCACAAGTCAAGACCTGACATAATGCCCCTCAAGAGCCTGGAACACTTTTGACTATCAACGTAAATTGTCACTTCCCCTCTCCCATCCGCGTCCTCCCCTACCTGTTCCGCGGCCCTCGTCACCGCCAGAATCTTAGCGTGGAAAACGCTGCACTCGTCCAAAAATATGACATCCCTACTCCCGTGTCCATTATATGAACACCAGCCCTGGTGCTCACCTCCATCTTCGATCCATCTCGGATCCCTTCCATGCCTCCCTCTCCGGAAACACTGCTTGTGGCAAGATCCTAAAGTCAAGTTTCGCGTCTATATAGTCATTTAAACCCGACTGCCGCAGGCGTTGATCATTTCCGACCCTTTTCAAAATAAAATGCAAGCTGCAATTAAAGGATTAAAAAATTAATTTATCATTACAACTCAAGTCAGTTCAGCTTTTATGGTGCAATTTGTGAAAAAAACTTGTGAAAAAAAGTTATTTTCAAATACTATGTACTTGGTGTTAAATTGGTTGGCAAAAGCATCAAAAAAATTACAATTCGTCAGTAGCAGTTGTGTGGTTTTGTTTTTTTATTATGATACCAAATTTCACTTTACAACTAAAGAAAAGTTGATTTGTAAACCATAAGTAATAGGGGCCCATATTTTTACAACTTAGTCTATTATATTAAGCATAAAATTTTTTGATGCGTTTTAAAAAAAAGTGATAAAATAAAAAAACAGAAAAAAATTTAATTAATAAAAAAGAAGTTGAAAACTATAATTTTTACAGTTCACGCTTTTTAAAACAAAATTTTCGGATACATGAGACCACAGCTTTATTTTACCCTCTAGAATAAAAATAATGTTCATGTTAATATAAAATTTTTTTTAAATGTTTTTTTTTCTAATATGTTTACCACTTTTAATTAATTAAGACTTTTATTAAGTACTTCAAGAAGGTCGTAGTTTCAACAATTTTATATATGTATGTACATATAAATTGCCATCTAAAATATAAAAGAGACAGTCATCATTAACGTTTTACGAGAAAAAATTAAAATTCTTTATAAAACGCGGCTCAATATGTGGTTGATCTTTTTGACTTGTGGAAAAAGAAACCACTAGATTTTTAAACTCTTTGAATTTCGTTAATAAAGTCGTTATTTTTTCATATTCGATGCTTATCAGTTTTCAATACGTGTGGATTTTGATGTGTTTCATTTTTATATATGAATAAATGCACTAAATGGCTCTAAGCCCTTTTACATTTTAGATGACAATATGTAAGTGATATAATAAACGATTAATAAATAAGTTTGTTAACAAGGTGTTAAAATACAAATGAAAAACTTAATCAAAGTTTATGAAAAACTATTACTTTATTTTAATTTATTTTTTTTTTGGGCTTTGGAACTTGTATTTACATTGGCTGTTAAAAAAATAGTGCTCGTTCAAAAATTCTGCATTAAATTCATTTCCATTTTTAAAAAACGGCATTTCATTTCATAATATCTCTTCGAAACTTAAGTATTTATTTTAAATCTTTTTGATGCACATGCAATTACAGAACTGCAGTGCTGTTTACACGCAAAGCGCAGGCCGCACTTAAACGACCCACAGAGCAGATGATCCCAACTAACACTATTATAACGACAACTACACCCGTCAAAGAAGAAATTCATAACTCTGCCATATCAACAACAGTCACAACAATGGGTTCTCTAATAGCATCCGCTAATAATACTGCTACATCGGCGTTATCTGCAACTTCTCTTGTCTCCTCAGCCTTATCGTTAAGCAATAAACTAAGTGGTGGCCTTAATCAACTGACGCCGCTCTCGGCCAGCCTAAACCAGGTTTCTGCAACTCTGTCAAGCAAATCACCAAAACGCAATGCCCGCCACAAAAGGTTAACAGAAATGCGCAACAGTTCATCAATGTCACCAAAAAAATCTCCCAATCGAACCTCAGCTTCAACGGGTTGTGTTACGGGTCTCTTAGGATCAACGACAATACCAACGTCTTCGATGTTGGCCTCTGCACAACAGACTTCACCTTCACTACCATCAACATCAGCGCCTTTAACAACAATTTCACCTCTAACGCCAACAGCGAGCAACTTAAGTAGTTACCAACATATGCCCGACAAATTTCGTGTTTACCGTACTAATAACGAACGTGATGTCAGTGAAAGCGATGACGATGACATGAGCGATATTTCAGGTAGTCCCTGTAGCAGTTGTTCCGGTTTTAGCGTAAGCGGTAGTGGTTCCGACTTTGATTCTAGTGATGATGACGATGATGAAGAGGAGGATGAAGACGATGAAGACGACAAAAGTGTGTCTGTGATGCAGGCAAATAATACGCGCGAAAGACCAGACACAGAAATGAATGATAGCATTACCATTGGGGCAGATGATCAAGATAACACTCGCCAAACCATGATGAGCTGTAGCGGACAAAGTGACGTAGGTAATGTTGATGCTGACTCTGATACTCAAACACGAAGCATTTCCCAACGAACACCGACACCATTAGATACACAAATGCGTAATACAATGCGTTCAAAACAAAAACGACGGTTAATGGCAATACCGGATAATACGGACTCTTCGCCATCGCCTGCTGCTGCTGTTGCTCACAATGTTATTCCGGCTTCTAAGGCGGCAACACGTTCATCAAATAAACAACGAAACGCTACGCCGACACCCAATAATGTAAATAATATAAGAACACGAAAAAGTAATAATGGAGCAGATGCAACAGCAGTTTCGGCAAATAATAATGGTAAAACGAAAACAAACAACAGCATTAGCGACGAGACGCTAGACTTAAATAGAAAGACACAGCATTTGTTGAAACCTCCTCTTGAGCCGCTACAGTTGGTTTGGGCAAAATGTCGCGGCTATCCTTGGTATCCAGCCTTAATATTAGACCCAAAAACCCCTAAAGGATTTGTTTATAATGGCGTACCATTACCCGCACCTCCCACCGATGTTTTGGCCTTACGCAATAACTATCCAGCAAACATGGAGGTGTTTCTAGTTTTATTTTTTGATGCAAAACGAACATGGCAATGGTTGCCTGACAGCAAACTCGAAATATTGGGCATTGACAAGAAATTGGATCAACAGAAACTAGTTGAATCCCGCAAACCCACTGAGCGCAAAGCTGTGAAAAAAGCTTATCAACATGCCCTACACTATCAAAGTCAAGTTTCCGACCTAGAAGGCCAAGGGCCGGATCCGATTATGTGAAAGTTAAATTGTTTCAAAATAATGTTAGAACCAACAATGGAGTGAGTGAACATCTCCTCCTTACCTTCTTGCTCCCAAAACACCCACAGATATAAACACTAAAAAATGTGTTATTTGTTTTCTCTATCTTACCGTTGTGCTCTTTTTTATTACTAATAATTTAATATTCAGCCAATTTGTGTTTGGCTTTGTCGAATTCGGCGTATTTGTTATACGTTAATAAAAAAGCGAAAAACGACTACGCCAACGCCAATGTCAACCACAATAGAGCTGATTATTTTTAATTCTATACATTCACACACTTATACCTAGAATTATGAACTTTATAAAATGGTAACAAATATAAATACTGATGTTAATTTCCCCCCATTTGCTTCTAAAATTCCTTAAATTGTTTACAAATATTTTATTGATATATTTTTCGCTTAGAGCAAAACAAAAATAAGAAAAAAATAATTTAGTTTTTGTTTTATTTATTAAGTTTAAGTTATAAAAATTGTATTAAAAATAAAATACATAAATTTCTAAATGTTTCTGTTTTTTTTCAGTTCGAGACGCAAGTATAAAAAAAAATAATTATAACAAACGAAATTGATGAACAAATTGAAAAAGAGATTATGATTTTACAAAGAAAAAAAATAGATTTTCATATGAACATATGAATTTAATTAAACAATTTTGTCTATGTATTTACATATATAATGATTTTCTATATTAGAATTGTTTTTATATAAAATTAAACTCAATTATTTGTCCATTTGAACCACAAATTATTGTTACATCTTTAAATTAAGAAAAAAAAATTTTGTTTATTTTATTTTATAATTTATTATCATTTATTTCTTAGTATATTAGAATATGTACTAAATCAAAAGAAAAAAAGGCGTTTTTAAGCAACTTTTTCCAAATTTGTTACTGTTTTAACAAGTTTTGGGCAAATAAACAGTTTTCTATTAAGAAAAAAAAAATTAATCAATAGTTTTGTGTAAATTGGCCAATGTTTATAGAGTTAGAAGTTTTTATAATTTTAATTACTCTTAAGTTTAATTGAAGATATTAACTAACCTAAACTTAAGTACCGATCAAAGGGTGCTGACGAGAAACTGTTGTGGGTTTTGAAAATGCCTTAACTCGACTACTGTAGGGAAAATAAACTTTTTCGATATTATTTTTTTTTATTAAAAAAGCATTATACAAAAAACTACATAATTTATTATTGTATTTATTTCAAAACATTTTAATTCAATTTCGGAAATATCTAAATCAATTTCGAAAATTTTTATATGTATTTAAAATTTTCCATTTGTATTTCAGACTTTTCCATTCATATTTTAGTTTTTTCCAATTTTAAGCTCATTCGTTTACTTTTACTGTAAAGTACAGTAATTTAATAAATACTGAGTAATATAAAGAAAATGCTTAAAAAAAAAGTTTTTGTAACAAAAAGTACACGAACGAAAAATGTATAAAAAAAATTTAACTTAATTAAATCAGCACATCACGCATAATGTTTTAAAAGATACGAATTTACTAGTTATTTTACAAAGAGTTTTCATTTATTCAAAGTTTTTAAAAATTTTAGGCGGTAAAGATAAATTTTTTTCCCTTTTGTTTATTTGTTTACATTTGAAAACATGTAACATAATTATTATTAATTTTAAAAATTTTTTAAAAATTTTGAGTAAACGAATGAACTTTGTATTGAGAATTTTTATTTGTATTTAAGAATTATCTTTTTGTATTTGATAACCTTCTATTTGTTTCCATTTTCTAATTGTATTTTTAACTAAAAAATTTCCAAATAAAGCAAATATCCGAATTGGAAGGCAGAGTTCGAAAAAATAACAAAGCATACATCTGTCTGATCGGAATATGTAACACGCTTAAAAAAATGAATGTAACGCAAGCTATAGCTATGGGTCTATCAACGAAATATGATTTCTGACAAACGCACATGATCTTGCAACTAGATTTTTTTTAGTTAATTAAGTGTAAATGTAAATACAAAATGCAAGATTTTTATTTTTATATAATAGATTCTATATTAGACATTTGTACAGCATAAATATATATTTAAGGTATTGACTATTAATAGATGTGACCTTTTGAAGTGTTGCATATCCCAAAGAGCACTCGGCATCAATTAAAGCAACTTAGTAGGGCAAGGCAATTTGAAGGCGACCGTTGTTACAATACAATGTTAGGGTTTTTATGTAGCTACCAATTCTTAGCGTTTTTAGTCAGTCACCCTTATAGCGTTTGGCGTTCACGTAGTCGTTTTTAGTTTTTTGGTACCGTCTAACAAATACGCCAGCGTTAAATGAATAGCACCCTTGTGGTTTTTGTGTCGAATTTGACAACATTCTACACGACAACGACAAACACCATAAGACTTAATGTTAGCTTTTAACAAATCAGTAGCATTTAGTACAACTGATGCATTACAGCCCATAATTGTCGAAACAAATATAGAGAATTACCTTAGCCCCATTGATATTTAACTTTGGTGCCACTTTAGCTGGTTTTCGCACCTTAGGTTAGAGTAGGTAAAACAGCAGCCGCCTGTTGTTAGAAGAATGAGGTACAGCCAACTTGGCAGCCCACTTGAATTTGTTTAATCGGTATCTTTGTGATGCCTGTGGAATAGAAACAAGATTAAATAAAATTAGGAAATTTCGATAGCTAAAAGCAGAGGGTAATTCAAATGGTTGACAATAGTTATCTTCTAGCCTTGACAAGGGATAATAAAGCAAATAGGACAATTTCCAATTATCAATTATCGTCCAGTGCCAGGCAGAAGTACAAAAGGTGATGTATGCTCTCCAGGTTAGCCTAGTGGATCTAAATCAAGGCTTATTAGACCATCTGATCCTGCCAGCGTTTTTATGAACGCGGAGTTAACAAGAAGAGAGGAGTATGCCCTAGAAGTGGTCGGACGCGTCATCATCCAATTTCACACCATCCTTTGCTAGTGTACCAACAACAGTTTCCCCCAATGGCACCATGCCCCCACATCTGGCTTTACATACGATCTTTTACACTTTTAGTTTTTTATTGCAAGTAACAATTAGGTGCAAAAATTATTTTTTTTAAAACCTTCAAGCAGATTTTTTTCACAAACACAAGCCTGTCGGCTTCACTTCTAATACACACTTTTCCTGCTTTTGAATGATTTTTGCTACGTGCAAAGGTTTATATTTGTTGCATGATTAGCTTTAAAACTTGCAAATTCTAGTGACATTTTCTCAAAAATATTATTGATTGGTTTGCATTTTTGTCTCATAAGTAAATTCGTAGCACGTTACTGTTTTTTAAATACTCGACTTTAGCAGACAGACGTACTAACATGGCTAACTCGACTATCGTAACATTGTAAGGTCACCAATGGCCAATATGTGCGTATTTACGTCTATCACCTTAAAACTTTTAAAAGCGAGTGTTTTTTGACTTATGATCACTAAACATGCGTTTTTATAACTTTTATTAACGGGAGGCAGTAAGAAGTAAAATAATTATTAAAAACAAAGACAATTTAAAGTGAAAATAATTTTGGTCGATTAATCGACGTTCGAGTTGTTCTTTAATCCAAATTTGAAATTTTTTTAATCGACTGATAATTTTTCGATTATTCGATCGAATATTTGCGAGTGCATACTCCAAGTTTTGTTTTGTGGGTGGACAATTGACAAGCCTGACAAGAGTCATATATTATTACATAAGCGATGGCTCCTTGAAATCTGTAATCCTTTAAGATTTACTATTTGAGCAGACACTGCCGGTCACTGTTAGTTTAAAATACATAAAACGAATTTAACGAATTTTTTTCAATTTGCTTACAAACATAATTTAACATTTTTAAAGTTAAATGAAAACGTTTTTCCATTTTATAAAAATTTAATTTTAGTAACTTTGTAAACACTAATTAGTTTATTTGCTCTGAACAAGTTTAAAAAAGTTGTTTAAAAATATTTAAAAAAATTTCATTAGAAATATTATTGAAAAAAATACATATTTTTTGATTTTATTAATTTGTAATTCCCTCCATTAGTAGTAGATAATTATTTTACGAGTCACGTTATTATTTTTTAAAGTATAAATTAGTTATTTAAAGAAATTAAAAAAATAATTTTTATAAGAAAGTCTCTCAAAAAGTTTTAATTTATATTTACAGATTAACAAATGCATTTCGAAAATTAAAATTGTTTAAATTTTGGCGATAAAAACTTTAACATAAACTCAGTGTCGTATTTAAATTTTACTATAAACAAGTGTTGTATTTATATTAAAAAAATCAAAAGAACTATAATTTTTATTGTAAATTTAAGTTTAAGTAATTACTGCTCTTGTAAAAATGATTTTGTTTATAAATTAAAAGTTGTATTAACTAACGTAACCATAATTAGTTTTTAAGTTTAAATTATGAAATAGTATTTAAATATTATTATTTGAATAAAAGAAAAATTAAACTTACAAAATTTATTAATTAATTATGTAATTATAATTAAATATGGCTATTAATAAATAAAAACATCTGTTAAGTGTTAATTTACTATATATAATAATTTTTGTTTTTGTTTTGATATACCGAAACCACAGGTATTATGCATTTGTTTGGGAAGAAATGGTAGTTCAAGACTCAACCTGAACTGATAAAATCAGAATCCCTTAGTAGATTTTGAAGTGTAAGTCAGTCTGGCTGTGAAGCTATGTACGTAATTCTGGTTGCATTTTAAAAGATAATTTAAGCAATAAGGCACAGGTAAGTTAATTAAAAATATGTTTGACCAATTATCGCACTTGCTCGCCGTACGCTCCTTTTAGAATGAACTTTCAAACTGTCTTATATGTATATTAAACTGTTATACTAATTTTATTAACCTGTCTATAACCTAACATAATTCGTCGTACCGAATTTTATAAAATTTGGTTCGTTAATCGCTATAAATAAAAACTTTTTGTATGTCTATATAAACGAAGTTTGCTTTTAATAATTTTCATATTAAACATAACATTTGTACTTCTAATCGTTTTGTTGAAAGTCTGTTAGAAACTTATTTGTAACTGCCAAATTTAATACACACGTTTTCAAACTTCACTATGCAACAAGCAAAATTACATTTAATAGCCACTATTTTGTTTTGATGTGTTATGGTCCTCTTAGTATAAAAACAGTCAAAATCAAAATTCCATTGATAAGTTTTTTTTTAAATTTTTTCTAAAATTTAAGATTTTTGAAGCGATTTAGAAGAATTTAAATTTTAGTTTTAAAGGAATTCTAGTTAAAAGAGAAATTTTTAAAAATATTTTAAAATATTAGAGACACTTCACCTAAAACGGTTCTAAACGGGAAAAAATTATTCTCTCAATTTACCCTTCACATAGTGATGAGGGTATATATCACTTGGTCATTCCGTTTGTAATATCTTTGTTATCCATTTGCGACCCCATAAAGCATATATATTCTGGATCCTTATAGATAGGGAAGTTGATATAGCCATGTCCGTCTGTTGATATCAAGTTTCCGAAGTCAAATAAAGTAATGCGGACCAGTTATTGGTGTCAAACTAATAGAAATATCCTGGAGACAATCGCTATTTAAAATCAGCAATATCGCTTGACTATTGACCGAGACATAAGGGAAAACTCTAAATAACCCATTTTTTAGGACCAAATTCGTGCATATATCCCTATATATCTCAGTAAATATAGTAATTCTTGCCAGAAAACTTGGCAATGATACTTTGAATATAGGGACCTAAATAAGGGATCAGATAGGATCAGGGGAAGTGGTATTTCCCTTAAAATTGCACAAATTTTTTCAAATATTTCATGCGCCAGATCTTAGAAACTATAACAGCTATCGACTTCAAATGTTCAACAAAAAGTAATTGTACAATAAGACCTACGCTTTGAAGAAAAAAATGTTTGGGTGGGGGCAAGAGAAGGGATAGCTCCCATACAAATTAACAATTTTTATGAAATTTTCGATACGCTATATTTCGGAAATTATAACAGCTATCGACATCAAATATTATACAAAAAGTAATTGGAAAACAAGACCTACGCTTTGAAGAAAAAAAATTTTTGGTTGGGGCGGGAGAAGGGGTAACTCCCATACAAATCAACAATTTTTATGAAATATTTCATGCGCTAGATCTTAGAAACTGTAACAGCTATCGACATCAAATATTTAAAAAAAAAAATGGACAACAAGACCTACGCTTTGAAGAAAAAATTTTTTGGGTTGTGCAGGGGAAGGGGTAGTTCCCATACAAATTAACCATTTTTATAAAATTTTTGATACGCTATATCTCGGAAACTATAATAGATATCGGGTTCAAATGTTCTACAAAAAGTAACAGGATAATAAGACCTACACTTTGAAAAACAAAGTTTTTTTGGTAGGGGCAGGGAAAGGGGTATCTCTCATACAAATTATGCAATTTTTATGAAATTTTCGATACGCTACGTCTGGGAAACTATAACAGCTATCGACTTTAAATGTTCTACAAAAACTAATTGGGCAATAAGACCTAAATTTTGGAAAAAAAATTTTGGTAGAGGCAGGGGAAGGGGTAGCTCCCATACAAATTAACAATTTTTATGAAATTTATAATACGCTACGTCTGGGAAACTATAACAGCTATCGACTTCGAATGTTCTACAAAAAGTGATGATTAATATATTTTGGAAAAAAGTTGGAGAGGAGCAGGGGGACTAAAACATCCCATAAAAATTAACAACTTTTATTAACCTTTTAATACGTATAATGTCGAAAACTTTTATAACTCTCGACCTCAAACCTTCTACATCTATTTCTATTATTCATACGAACGTTAACATTTTGTAAAGTTTTCTATGGACTTTAAAACTCGCACAAGGTTTTTTATTATATTATTTGCAGTACAAAATAACTCGGCTGGGTATATTAAAAGACTAATGTGAAGGGTATATAAGATTCGGCACAGCCGAATATAGCGCTCTTACTTGTTTTTAGTTTATATTCTCCAGTAATTATATAAAAGATAGGACAGATAGGTGGTTCAGCGCCTATGACTACTGACTTCCATAGACATCTTGCGTACGGCACTCTTGCTCACATTTCCTTTTACGTATGGAATGTTTGTCTTTCCTTTTTTATTTATTTTCTCCTCCTGACTCTTCTGAAGGGATTCACAATGGGCCTAAAGGCCTTCGGGTGGAGGTAATGAGTTGAACTCGTCACTACCCTTCGTAACCTAACCTTTGTAAAAAGAAAGTATTATTTTTCTTTTTTAATTTTTTATTTGGAAATAGTTTAATATGATCATATACTGAATAAGCTGCCCTGTTTTATATTCGTTTTGGTAAAAATGTAACGCCCTTCATATTTTCTAAAAAGTTTAATACAATTTATATTTATTTATTTAAACTTTTTCTTTTTTCTATATCTTATAATGATTTCTATTTATTCAGCTTTAAGTTCATTATTAAAATTGTGATATCTAAGAATGTAAATTTTTATTTAATTAAGTAATTCCGATACTAGCCGAGTGGAATGAATTTTCGAAATCAGCTGCAATTTCTCGTCAGCACTCTTTCTAGTCGGTAAGTTAAATGTTAATTTGTTCTTTTTAAGTAAATACACCAACTTAAAGTTTTATTCTTTTCAAAGTTTATTTTTTGTCCGTTGCTAAGTAATTTCGACATATGGTGTTTTCCTTTCTGGCAAAAATGTTACATTAATGCTACCATTCGAGCGGGTTTATGTTCCATTCTAAAAATACATGCAAGAGTGAAAACAGTTATGGCCATGGCGCAATTATGAGTATCAGGTGGTGTCGATTCTACAACAACAAAATTTGGTGAATATAATTTTCGTTTTTGTTGTAGTTTTCGTTGGCTCTGTTGTCAAAAAAAGATATGTTAAAGTAAACAACTTTGACTACCCAGCCTCGATTTATGCATGAAAAAAGTAGATCAGCTGTGCTTGTAACACCACCTGGTACGATTATTTCACCATGGTTATGGCGTTCCTTTCTGAACATGTTGCACAAATAACTGGCAAGAGTGTAACATATCTTACCCCCAATTATATTGCAGTGTAACAAAGTACCACTTTTTACAACTGTGTTATGTAAGTAAATACTTTTTTATGCAGACGAGTTTTTAACACAGAGTGCAGTTTTTGTTGAAATCAAGCAATTTTCTGTTCCATTGAAGCAAAAAAAATGGACAACTTTTTAAGTGTGGGTGTAAACTGATAAAAATATTACACATACATATTGTAACATTTTTTTTTAGAATGGAAAACACCAATAGTTTTACAATTGAAAAAAACTATCCTGCAAGATTTGGGCAAAAAGCAAATTGCTTGAAATAATATCGAAACTAATTTTACGTAATCGATAAAAGTCAATAAAAAAAATTAAAATTTTACTGTTACTGTTATATTTTTTGCGGTTGGAAGATATTTTACCAAAATTTTAACTCTTTCTTAATATTTTTTGTTCATTTAACGTGTTTATCAAATTATTATTACAAAAGTATGTATAAGTATACATATAAGTATGTAGAATGCATGTAAAATATGATTCATGTAAATTGGACCATAGTTTTTTTTACCTTTCGAACAAGATCACATCACATGTCATATGGGTTGGACCTCAAAAAGGGATAGAGTGCTAAAACCACTTTATTAACTCCGTTGTCGTGGATCATTTCGGTAGCTTGTAATGTTAGTCCTTTCATGCGCACCAGGGGTCTTTCGGTGTATTATTACCCAAAAGTCGGTGTCTCTTAATAGATAGGGAAGGGTGTATGCAAAAAATGTGGAAAACTGATTTTTTTACCATTGCCCTTTAAATGCAAAAATCTAATTAAGGAAACCTAGCTCACTCTGCTTACAGTACTGTGAAGCACGTAGCTACATATGTTAATGAGAAACTAAAAGTTCATAGTAATTTATTGAACACCCAAAGGAACTTATGTTGTACTGTTTAACATATGCTTACAAATCCTTCTAACATATTTTTAAAAGCCGAAGAAAGATTTAAATAAAAGCAAATGATATGGAGTTGCGACGGTTTCTGATTTATACTTTTATGTATTAAAAAAATGTTGGTAAAACTAAAGCGGTAAGAATAATTTTTTTCTTTATTAAAATTTATGAAAATCTCCAAACATTTACATACTTAAATCCACTATTTTCGATGCAACAATTCTCAGTCAGTTCATAGGTGGCTAATTTTTTCATAAAATTAAAACGATTTTTTGTTAATGCATGACGACCTGGATCACCAACAAGAATTAATTTGCCCCTACTGCTGCATTTGTGCAACCAAGGCAAAAGAATTTCGGCAATTTCTTCATCATAAAATAAGTCACCAATCAAAACAATGTCTTCAGTAATATCGCAACCAATTAAATTATCATTTGAAATTTTTAATTTTTCCAAATTTATTTTATTTAATTTGGAATTAAGCAGGGCAGCACAACCAGCAGCTAAAATAAATAAAAAAGATTAAATAAAAAATTATTTTCTCGAAAATTTTGCAATTTTAATACAAACCATGGTCGATATCATTAGCCACTGCATATTTGGCATTTTTCATAATGGCTGCTATCGAAGTAGCTCCACAGCCACTGCCAATATCTAAAACTGATTTGTCTTCAACTAGCTTTGGGGTTTCTAAAACAAATCTTAAATTTTTTTATGTTTTAGTGTACATGAGTTTTATCTAAATATTTTTATTATAATTATGTACTTGCTTAAGGCTTGTCCTCCCGGCCAATAAAATGCCCAAAATGGATCATTTAGAAATATTCGATTTTTATCATCAGGTTGAGGTTCATGAAACATCCTACATTCGGGTGTTATCAAATACAAAGAGATTTGCGGTGTTAAATGTTCACGTGATATTTTCGTCTCCTTCAGTATATTTTCTTCAATCTGTTTGTTTTGCAATCTGAAATTAATAAAATAGGAAATTTAATAACAAACTAATGTTTTTTTTGCTTATTGGAATAATCTATTAGTTATTTTATTTTGAATATTTTTTTTGATTTTTTCACGTTTAATGCAATAATAAATTATACTTAATAAAACACTTTATAATCTATATATGTACTTGTATGAACCGTTTATTTCAAAAGTGGCTTAAGTTTGTTTACCAAAAAATATAAAATATCAATTACATTTCTATCGAATCGTCCAGTCTTTATTTTAGTTTACTTAATTTGTGTTGAAATCGTTTTCTACAAAAAACATTATTTTGGTAAATTCAAATTAAAACAAAATATATGCATTCAGTAAATGTGAAACTATTTCATTAGTTATCTCGAATTTTTTAATAAATGGACTTTTGCCTCATTTAAAATAAACGGCTCACATATAAAGGAACAGCGCTTATGGCTAACTGATTCATCGTCGTACACCCTAAGCGCGTAACGCTAGAGACTTGAATTTTGGACTTCGGGTATCTCTCCCGATGTATAAATCTTCTAAGAGAAAATTTTGAAAGATATGACCATAAGGAGGTAAAAATTAGCCAAACAGAAAAAATACGAGAGCTGATATCTTCTAAACTATTCATGATAGAAACAAAATTTTAAAAGTATTGTATTTGACTCAAAAAAAAACACGGATCCGTGTTTTACACCTTTTTGAATATTTGAACCCTTAGGGGCAAGACAGGGTAAAAACCGAATTTTAGTACTTAAACAAAAAGATAAACATAATTCAAATTTAGTGCGACAGGCCATCAAAAACTATAAATATGTTTTTGGTACTTTTTTGAAATTTTGACCCAAAGGGATAAAAAAAGGGGATATAATAGGAATAAAAATTTTCTTTTGGTTCTTTTTAGGTACCTTTTGCAACTTCTTAGCCAATGAAGATAGAAATATAGTTTGTCAGGCTTAGAAAAAACGTTCGACAGGGTTCGAAAAAACGGACACTTTCACATGTCTTTAAAAAAACCAGTACGGCTTTGGTATTTTTTTTCAAAAATTTGTACCTAAAGGGATAAAAGAGGGTAAATTTTATATTTTAGACATATTTTGTAGCTTTTATTATCTGTTATTCGTAATAAACATAAAATTATTGAAAAAACTGCGTAAAAAGTATAATTTTGCTTTTGGGCCTTTTGAAAAGTTTGGACCTACCCTTAGGGTAAAAATTATATTGTAGTTATTTTTGTATTTTCTAGACCAAACAAAATTAAACCATGCTTGAAATTGCGTTCTAGAGGTCTCGTAGACAAAAAAATAAATTTTTTGTAAAACTTTAAACCCTAAGGAATAAAAAAGGTTAAAATTATTTATTTTTCAACAATTTTTAAAATTTTCAAATTTTACATTTTTATGCTTAAACTGCGCTTACGAAATAGCGGGTTAAATAAGATTAATTGCCGTAATCTGTTATACCAGAAATGCGTGCGAACCTAACATTAACATATTTGCTTACAATTAATTATTGTAAATTAAAAAAATAAAACAAAAATTAACTGTGGTTTTTATAAGGAGATAAAATAAGGTAATCATTAATGACAAAATTCTTAATAATTTATGGCTTTAAATTAAAGAATTGTGCATTTTTAATTTTTATTAATTTTAATAAATAATTACGCGTTTTGTCATATCAGTTTAAAATTCCTTTTTCAAGTTATTATAACATTTTGCATAATGCACACTGGTGGTAAGGAAATTAAATGTTTGCGCTGATGTTTTTGTAGGCCAAAAGTAAAAACTTAAAATGCACCCGCCCTTAATTATTTCGGTCGGTAAAAATAACCTCCAGAGTAATTTTTTACGATATTTAAACGTTTTTTCGACATTCTGGATAGGTGTCTATGTTAACTTTGTGATCAAAGTGTACATACATACATACATACGTACATACGTACATACAGACATACATACATACATACATACATACATACATACATACATACATACATACATACATACATACATACATACATACATACATACATACATACATACATGTATAGAACAAAAGATGGTAGTGGTTTTGTTTGCTTGTTTCCTTATGCCAACAAACAACTGTGTTAATTTCAAGGGTAAATGTTAAAAAACCCACTTTGTCGTCATTTTAACTAAATTATTCAAAATTTTGCGTCATAAACTTTAAGTTGCCAAAACAAATGTTACTGGTTTTAATTTAAATATAAACTTTTAAATTTGTTTGGTTTTTTGTTGTGTTTTTATTTAAAGCTGCAAAGGTTAAAAACATTTTTAATTATTTATGAATATTTTCTTCGACCTTTTTACCAAAATAAATTAAAAGAGAGATGTGAAGTCATTTTTATTTGGAATTTTTCTGCCTTATTTAAATACTGATGAAAGTATATTTATGGTAAATGTTTGATACTGTTTTTACAACTTGATCGTTAAGTACGCATTTTAAAATGTTTTCTTTTGCGTCAAATTAGTTCAGATTAATTTGTTATGATCACCAGAGACTGACAACGGATGTTACTTCGGATGCTCATAGAGTATTATTGAAAAAACATGCATAAGTGCGTACGGTTACAGCTAAAAAAATACACTCTCCATAATACATTCGTTTCACTTTCAGCTTAAGTATACACAAGTAACCGAAATCAAAGTATTTTCGTGAAAATACCCAATACTGTACAGTGTATATCTAATTGGAATTAAGTACGTATGTATAATCATGTACACCCCTTAGAAAACAGATAAAAAAAAGTAGCCGTTTTGTAATTCAATCGAGAGCTTCAATTTTTCATTTGTTTTGATATATTAGCAATGCACAATTTTAACTCAATTATAATGCTTGTGTTACAAAAACAGCCAATGTATAACGAAACATACATACACATACAAATTGTTTGTAAGATACATATTTATTTCTTGTGTTTAGGCCGCATGCATGATACAACTAATCAGGTAATCTCGTCCCTGCAACAACTACAAATTCGTACCAGCCTGTCAAACAAAACTTCATAGAAAAAAACGATGAGTAATTATTTTTGTTGTTTTATTTCCACAGGGAGAGCATAATTTTGACATTTTGGCACTAATCAGCTGGGCGGACGAGACTACCTTATTCTTTGTATCATGGGCCGCATGTATTTATTTGTGTATGTATATATGTTTGGTTGAGTCATCAGCAGGCAAAATTATATTTACCAGCAGGGATGCCACAACAAAAATGATGTTTCTGGCAAATTGTCTCAAAAACGGACAAAAATTTACAAAACCACTTTTTACAACAATTTTTCTAATATATTAATAAAGTTTTGTAATTTATAATTTTAAATAAATGTTTTTATGTATTAATTTGTATTGAATTTTTAATAGTTTTTATATGTTTCTTAAATACATTTTTGATGGCATAAGTACTTAAAGAAACGTGTCACTTAGTCGAAGCGTATGCCATTATGCTGCTAATTTACTAATTTATTTTATTATTTACTATGTCATATAAATATTATTAATTCGCATCAAAATTTATAAATTACAATTTTGTGTTTCAAGTTTAAGGCCGGTACTTAGGTTTAAGAAAGCAAGTCCCAGGCTTTAAAAGCAGAAGCCTTAAAGACGTAAAAAATTTACAAAACTTGTTTTAAATTGATGATAGTGGCATCCCTGGTTACCATATAATTGTGCAGAGAGAAAATATTCTTATAATATTTCCAGCGTTGTCAACTTTGAAATTTCAACACACCAAAATGTAGAAAAAAACGCGACATATAAAAACGCAGAAAATTTAGAATTTACTTTTTTTTATTAAAAATGTCTATTGGCTGAATTTCACACAGAAAGTATAACATTTTTGTATTAAAAATTAAACAGTAAATCCGTTCTTTACAGTTCAGGCATTTTGGAAAAAAATTAACAGAAAATAAAAAAATAAGCTTCTTTGTATTAATTAGTACTAGAAAAAATTTCTTTTAATATTATAAATTCTGTACAAAACTTTTAAAAATTTTAATATAAAAACTATATTTGTTAAAGCCAAAACTTAACTTGTTTTGACCGAAATATTTGTTGTTTTAAATCCTTTATTTGATTTTTGTAAAAAATTTTGTTAAATTATCTGTATTTTAACTTTTGTAAAAAAATAACGTAAATATAAAAGGTTTTAGTTCAAACCGTTGAAAAGTATTTACTTATTTCTAGGGTTTTTTCCCCGGACTTTTTTGCTTTTCGGGAAACGGGAAATCAAAAATTAATTTCCCGGGATTCCCGCTATTTAAATAAAGTTTACAGGTTGTACTAATAAAAAACTGTTTTTATTTTTAAACTAAAAAATGTATATAAGTTAATACATACATATAGAAAAATTATGAATTCCAACAACCGTTAAAAAACAGTTATTATTGGATTTTATATGTTATAGTACTTCTAATTATTATAAAATTGTAATGTTACGGGATTTTGAAAGGTAAACAAGGCTCCAAATTGATCAGGCGCTTTGAAATTAGTAAAAAATACACTAAAGTATTTAACGTAATTTTTCATATGCAAAACCTTTTCGGTTTACAATTGGCTCCTGATAAAGAAAACGTATTCATAGATACTAATTTTCATATTAATAGCATCATAATATAAAATTCAACAGTTATAAGCGGTTTTCATTCTTGTTGATAAAGTGCCTAGTAAGATTGGTATTTATGGTAAATGAGGTAAATTTATAATTTTTACTGGTGCTGTTGTGTGATTTGACATATTTACCAACCGAACATGAGTTTCGCTGTCAGCTTTAAAATACAATAGAATATTCTAAAGATCAATTGGACATTTAAAAATGTGCATTTTTTGAAAGTTGGGATTACATTGGCAACTGTGAAGTAAAATTTACTAGTATATTTGAAAAAATATAATTTTTTATATAATGGTAATTGAAAAAATTTTTAATAATATTTTTTTTTTTTTTTGCTTAATTGATAATTTAATTTAATTATCGAAAAAGGAAGCAAAACAAAGGCTCAAATAAATAATTTTTTATAAAATTTAATAAAAGGTTATAATTTTAATGACAAAATTTAAAAACTACGTAATTTTCTCAGTTTCGGCGATTTTTGAAACCTAAGGTTGACAACGCTGTTCCTGTATATCATCTACATGATACAACTAATCAGGTAATCTCGTCCCTGCAACAACTACAAATTAGTACCAAGTTGACAAACAAAAGCTCATAGAAAAAAAACGATTAGTAATAATTTTTGTTGTTTTATTTTTACAGGGAGAGCATTAATTTTGACATTTCGGCACTAATCAGCTAGGCCGACGGAACTATCTGGTTCTTTGTATCATGATCATCTACATGTATTTACAATTCTCTCACTTCAAGATGAGAAGTAGATTTTTATTAATAAAAGGCAGGGCTGGATAGGTTATTATAGACTGTGGTGGGTATGGTCTTACAAATTCAAGTTTAATTAAATTTTGGCTTTAAGAGCGTTGTGTAAAGCGCACATACATAATTATTTTAAATTATTTGATAGTTAAAGGCATACAAACTACAAGGGGTTTCTTTATTTTGCATAGAATGTTTCGTGTCTTACTTTTATAAATATTGTATTAAGCGTATAGCTGTCCTTTTTGTATTTATTTATTTTCTTCCGTTTTCTTTTTGAAACATGCATATATAAAGTTGTCAATATGTCTCATAATTACTTTTTGTAATAAAGAACAATAATAAATATAAAAATATGCATATGAAATAACACCGAAAACTCATGCAGTAATTTATGAATAAGTACGTACATATGTATGTGTACACAGAACTTAAACAGATAGCAAGCAGGTAAACATTTTAATTGCTGGAAACCCCAAGCATCAAAATCCATCAAACATTTTTTACAAAAAATTATTATTTACGAATTTACCTGCTACCGATCGATGTGCGCTGAAAATTTTGTCACAACATGCGCTAATAATGTGACCTCTCCAAAAAATGCTCCAATTTTTAAAATGTATGACATTGCCGCAAAATAAAAATCGTTTATGTATATCAGGTCATTTGCACCGATCATGGGATCCCAGCTTTACATACTATATAACATACTATATAATAATATATTTCTATTGCTTTTCCCAACTAAGCTAAAAGTTTTTTGTCCTAATGTTATTGTACTCAACATATGTGCTATTTATTGAACACGAAAGTCGAACATCTTGAACGTTTTGTATTAATTTTTTTACAATAACATACAAATATATACAAAATGTCCAAGACGTCTCGCCTTTCGTGCTCTATAAAGAGTACGTTAGTTTTTATATTTGATAAGCCATTCAAATTCCAACTATTTTTATTTAAATTTATACGTATTTATTACATATGATTGCTTACAGAATAAAAAAATATTAATATAAAAACGAAAAAGAAAATATTCCCATTCCTGATCAGTGCTAGTTTTTCTACAAAACATGAAAGAGCAGAGTAAATCACTTTACATGTATTTGATATTTTTCTGTATACCATTACATTACATTATACCAGGGATTGTCAAAATTCTCATTTAATGAAATGCGTCTGTATTGGATAATAGAAAATTGCCCAGCAAACAAAAAACTAAGCATTGCCAATGTGATGAATTTTACTTTTTAAAGCAAAATGGAAATGAACTTAAAAAAAGTTATTAAAATTAAATACAAAATATGCCTCAGTTATTACAGAATAAGACAATTTTTTTTTCACACATATTCCATTGGGCGAGTTTAATTTACAGTTAAAACTTAAAAAATTAAGTGTATTTAGGTATTATAAATTAAGTTTTTCTTGTTTTAAATGTTTGGTAACATAAAATGTATTGCATGTTACCAAAAGCATTTTTAATGACAAAACAAAAATTTTTATCTTCCATTATACTATTTTGTTTGCTGGTTTATTTTGAAATTAAATCAAAGCTAAAAAACAACAAAGCTGAAAAAAAACAGTAAGCATCCGCCCATGTGCACTCGTTAACACTCAATTAACGACTGAAATCAAACTGAAATAAAAGAGAACAAGCGTCGGTGTGAGTTTGTTTTTATTGTTTTTGTAGCACAATTGTGCACTAAAAATGAATTTTTGACAACCATTGCATTATACTTAATGTCTTTTTAAAACTAGCTACTGTATACAGTTTATACAGTAGCTACTTTTCAATACTTATAGATATTGCGTGTTAGCACATGTACATTCGATTGTAAGGTATGTGTTTAAGGTATGTTAAAAAAAAAGTATTGCGTATACATGTAACCGTACCAGCTTATGCATGTATAAGTGGATATTGTGTGCGGTGCATGTATAGTTATACTTAATAACCGAAAAAAATAAGTAAATATTCGAGTTATCTTATTTTAGAGTACTCAATGTCATTCTCTGATGATCACTACCATACATACATACATATTTGGGGGTTATTTTGCATTTCAATTATGAATCCGTATGCAAATACGCATATATCACAAAAGAAATAAAAAAAAATATTTTTCCAATTTTGAACTTAAGAAGCACAAGATTTTAGTACGAGAGCCAAAAAAGCCAAAATATAGTAAGAAAAAGTTATTTGTGAGAGTTTGTGGGTACAAATTTTTTAATAAGTAATAAGTTATATAATAAGTTTTTAAAAAAAAGTACAAATTTGTTTATTTTCATTACCTAGATAAGCTAGTTATTTGGCCCGCTCTGCTGGACCCAGCCCTGTCGCTTATAACCATCTATTTATTGTTCAATATTTCTTAATTTAGTATTTTTAAGAAAGGAGTACAATGCTCACTTATATTGTTCTATTTGTTTCTCCCCTTAGTAATTATTAGTTGATTAGCTTTATCCAAGTTTTACAACTTTGAGAGTTATATTTTCTTAAATCTTAAGATGTATTTTCTTATATATATTTGTCCACAGGAGACTGTTGTCTTCTCTTCTAACTCAATATATTTTTCGAAATAAGACAGAAAGGAAAGTCTACTTAAGTTTAAATATTATTTTTAAAAATCCTAAATATCTTTTTTGCATTAGAGGTGTCAGACCTCATTCTACCAACCTTTTCACATTAAAAAAAACTTGCAAAAAATATGTTTTGCGAAAATAGATAATCCTACTTACCATAACTTTGTTTAAAGTTTTTCGAATGCGTGGTGGTGCTACACATTTCCTTTTGCAGTATAAGTAAAGGTCAAAATGTCACATCCATATAAAACTTTTGGGAATATATGGCATAAAATTTGTTTTAATGTCATGGAATTTGGCAAGCTCCCTTGCTCCAACTTTTTGGTTTTTCCTCAAATAAACCATTTATATCAAAGTGGCTCATGCAAAATTCGATAATCATAGTTGCAGTAATATCTCTTATAATGTTTTGTGCGGTTGCATGGGGCCATATAGCCCTTGATCCAACCCTCCACTTTTCATCCTTACCAAAACTGTAGATGCCACCTATAGAAACTACCACGCATCTGCACTTACTTACTTATTTAGATGGCCATTAGAAAACATTTGTTCCATTATCCGAACCTAGAATCGATTTTCAGGCGCTTCGATCCACTGCGCTTCTTCTCCAATTTCTGACACCAAGTAACTATGCCAATGTCGCCAAGCAGCTCATATATCTCGAGGTTAATACGACACCGATTTTCTCCGTCAATGCGGATTGGTCCATATATTTTCCGAAGAATTTTCCTTACGAAAACTCCAACACTGCTACATCTGCTTTTGCAAGTACCCATGCTTCACAACCATATATAAGCACGAGAAGTATCAGTGTCTTGTAGAGAGTGAGATTTGTTTGCTTGGAAGTGGCTTTGCTTTTAAACTGCTTGCTTAGTTCAAAGAAGCATTTATTGGCCAACATTGTTCTTTTTTTATCTCAAAACTGGTGTTGTTTGTTTTGTTAATGGCAGTGCCAAGGTAGATAAAACCATTGACTATTTCAAAGTTGTAGTTTTCAACTTCCTCTGTCTCCCCAAGTCTACTAGACTAGTCTTGTGCGTTGATACCATCATTTGGGATTTTTTTCTGCACTTAATGCCACACCCACTTTGGCTAATTCTTTCTCGACTTTTTTAAAGGAGAAAGTTGCACGCAATGTTTGCCCCAAGATGTCGATATCACAAAAAAATTATATCGATTTTAAATACAAAATAATGAGTTAATTTTTTTGTTGGCTGAAAGCTTGTTTGCCTTCAATATTTCTACAGTAATTTTTTTTTTAATTTTGAAATAATCGGTGAGGTATGAGAACCTGTATTAAGATCTTATGTGCTGTTTCTTGAAACCAATTAAATGATGGTCTGGGCGATTTTTGTGTACTTTGTTATTGTAAACAAAAACAAAATACACATGAATTGTCTGAAACAATCACTCAATTGGTTTCGAAAAACTGCACATTAATTACTGAAGGGCTGGCCCTGCTTACTTTATTGCCTGGAGAATTTTAACGTTATAGGTCATATGTATTTAAGCTTCAAGGAAATCTGTGCTGCAAAAGGACCAGTATAAGGTGTCAAATACTTGGGGGGGGGGGGGGGGGAGGCAACAACCTTTATTAAACTTTAAAGATTTAAACCTGAAAAGCCGTTACAAATTTTCATAAAACTCGATTCAGTAGAAGTACCTTTATTGAGATTCCGATCTTTGAGAGCGTGGCATCACCTACATTAAAAAATTTGCAGCCTTTTATGTATTTGCATAGAATTTTGTAAGAATCAATGCAGCAAAAGTACCAGTAAAATTTAAAATTAAATTTCTGAGGGCGTGGCACCGTCCACTTTTCTGCCTTGAAAATTTTGACCCTTAAAACGGTTAGTATTCAAACAAACTTTGTTTAAAATTGATAAGGAATCCGCACCTTAGTTTTTATGAGTGTGTCCGCGTCTAATTTGTTGCCTTGGCAATATTTAACGCTACAGGCCTTGTAAATGCGTACAAATTTTCAAAAAAATCGGCGCAGTAGAACACAAGTAGAAAGAGTTAAACTTTGAAGGCCCATTTTTGGATTGAAAATTGTGAGCCTTTAAGCAGCTAATATGCGAAAAAAGTTCCTGTATTAAGATTTAAGCTTTTTTGCAGGTGGCCCCGCCTACTTTGTAACTTAAAAATTGTTGCCGTCAGAGGCCTTATATATGCGTACAAAATTTTAAAATATCGGTGCAGTAAAAGTAACAGTGTAAGGAATTTAACTTTTACTGTAGAAATACATTTAGATTTAAGGTATTGTGGGCGTGGCATCCCTCCTTTTGCTAAAAGGGTATAGCCTATCGCACACTCCATGCTTAAGAGCATTTTTATTAGAAATTTTAGGTACCGTGAAATAACTCCCAAATGAAATAACTCCCAATGAAAAAATGAAATAACTCCCAATTTTTTTCCATACAAATTGGGAGTTATTTCATAATGAAATAACTCCCAATGCGTTGGGAGTTATTTCATTATTTTTCATTGGGAGTTATTTCATAATGAAATAACTCCCAAATGAAATAAATCCCAATGAAATTTTGTTGGGAGTTATTTCATTTTTTCGAAGTGTTGGGAGTTATTTCATTCTTGTTGGGAGTTATTTCATTTTCTATAATTGGGAGTTATTTCATTTTTATTGGGAGTTATTTCATTTTTATTGGGAGCTGTTTCATTTTTGTTGGGAGTTATTTAATTTTTATTGGGAGTTATTTCATTTTACTAAAAGCAAGTGTATATACCAGAGCATTTAAAAAAATTTAATCGCGCTAGTATAAAAGGTGACATTTATTTAAAAGTTTTGGGGTTTTAAAACCGTGGTTATATAGCCGGCCTTCGGCCGGGCGCAAGAAAAAAAAACTCCAGTGGATTCGATCCGCCGGCTTCGCAGTAGCCTTCGGCCGGGGAATATACTTTAAACTGTAGTACATCGGAAGTATTTGCAGCTTCATAACTAAAGTGTCATAAAATTCATGTTTTATTTGGGGAAGCTTTATATGGAAAGCAGTAGAGCTTAAAGTCCATTGCCCAGCCGAAGGCTACTGCGAAGCCAGCGGATCAAATGGACTGGAGTTTTTTTTTTTCTTGCGCCCGGCCGAAGGCCGGCTATCTAAATCACTCCCTTTTAATAAAAAAATTATTTAACCAAAAAGGTGCTTAAAGTCCACGCGCCTGTCCTAAAGCTGTAACGAAGCTGGCATATATAGCCAGCCTTCGGCCGGGCGCAAGGAAAAAAACTCCAGTCCATTCGATCCGCCGGCTTCGCAGTAGCCTTCGGCCGGGGAATATACTTTAAACTGTAGTGCATCGGAAGTATTTGCAGCTTCATAACTAAAGTGTCATAAAATTCATGTTTTATTTGGCGAAGCTTTATATGGAAAGCAGTAGAGCTTAAAGTCCATTGCCCGGCCGAAGGCTACTGCGAAGCCGGCGGATCGAATGGACTGGAGTTTTCTTTCCTTGCGCCCGGCCGAAGGCCGGCTATCTAAATCACTCCTTTTTATTAAAAAAATTATTTAACCAAAAAGGTGCCTAAAGTCCACGCGCCTGTCCTAAAGCTGTAACGAAGCTGGCATATATAGCCGGCCTTCGGCCGGGCGCAAGGAAAAAAACTCCAGTAGATTCGATCCGCCGGCTTCGCAGTAGCCTTCGGCCGGGGAATATACTTTAAACTGTAGTGCATCGGAAGTATTTGCAGCTTCATAACTAAAGTGTCATAAAATTCATGTTCAATTCATGTTTTATTTGGCGAAGCTTTATATGGAAAGCAATAGAGCTTAAAGTCCATTGCCCGGCCGAAGGCTACTGCGAAGCCGGCGGATCGAATGCACTGGAGTTTTTTTTTCTTGCGCCCGGCCGAAGGCCGGCTATCTAAATCACTCCCTTTTATTAAAAAAATTATTTTACCAAAAAGGTGCTTAAAGTCCACGCGCCTGTCCTAAAGCTGTAACGAAGCTGGCGGTTTGATCCACGAGAGTTTACTTATCCTGCGTCCAGACGAAGGCCGCCAGTCATTTGGTTTGTTTGTTTAGAAAATAATTTTACGTTAGTGATATCTAATTTATGGATACAAAAGGTGACAATGAATTGAAAATTTTGGGTTTAAAAAAAAGTGGCATAAATAGCCGGCCTTCGGCCGGGCGCAAGAAAAAAAACTCCAGTAGATTCGATCCGCCGGCTTCGCAGTAGCCTTCGGTGGGGGAATATACTTTAAACTGTAGTGCATCGGAAGTATTTGCAGCTTCATAACTAAAGTGTCATTAAATTCATATTTTATTTGGCGAAGCTTTTTATGGAAAGCAGTAGAGCTTAAAGTCCATTGCCCGGCCGAAGGCTACTGCGAAGCCGGCGGATCGAATCCACTGGATGTTTTTTTCCTTGCGCCCGGCCAAAGGCCGGCTATCTAAATAACTCTTTTTACTAAAAAATTATTTAACCAAAAAGGTGCCTCAAGTCCACGCGCCTGTCCTAAAGCTGTAACGAAACCGGCGGTTCGATCCACGAGAGTTAACTTATCCTGCGTCCAGACGGAGGCCGGCAGTCATTTGGTTTGTTTGTTTAGAAAATAATTTTACGTTAGTAACATCTTATTTATGGATACAAAAGGTTTTCGCATTATATATATTTTAATTGGGAGTTATTTCGTTTTCGTTGGGAGTTATTTCATTTTCGTTGGGACTTATTTCATAAAACAATTATTTTTTTTTGTAATTGGGGGTTATTTCATTTTTGTTGGGAGTTATTTCATTTGGGAGTTATTTCACTTTTTTGTGACTTTTATGAAATAACTCCCAAACATTGGGAGTTATTTCATTTTTACCGTTGGGAGTTATTTCATTTTTTTCGATTGGGAGTTATTTCATTTTCGTTGGGAGTTATTTCATTTGGGAGTTATTTCATTTTTTCCATTGGGAGTTATTTCATTTGGGAGTTATTTCACGGTACCGAAATTTTACGAAAGTCAGATTGCGTGGCAAACAAACAAACAAACTTACACCTTAATTTTATAATAAATATTGTTACTTTAATATAGAAAGACCTTAACTGGTTTCTTATAAGCCCAGATTTTCGTTTACTTAGATAAATAGTCTGCTAATATATTAAAATAAATCAAAAAATAAATCTCGAGTTAAAACATGAGTTAGGGCCTTTCTATATTAAGGTAGCGATATAAATAAATAGAGTTTAAAAAACACAAGGACTAGTTTTACGTTTTCACTCTATAAAGTTTTTTTTTTTTTAAACATAAGTGTAAAAAATTAAGAGTAACAGTATCTTTTACAAACTTTTTTTATTATTTTTAAACAGATTAAAAGTCTTAAACACGTTTTTCTCGCACGACAGCAAAGAAAATTAAAAGGGACAGAATTGGAAATACTTAAATACTTCATCAATTACCTACACTTACACGTGGACATTATAAATGTTTAAATGTATATTCGAAGTTTAACAACATGAGACCTTGATTTTTTGTTTCTTATTCGTTGTTTTTTATAGAACAAAAAGGAAATAAAACCACTTTTGCAGTAAGTGCATATACATTGTAATGTATATAAAATATATAAAATTATTTAGACCTCATATCAACTTTTTGGCATACTACAACCCAAAAAAAAAATAATAAATTGAAACTTATGCCTGTAATTTCAACAAATAGATAACTGCTTGTATCAGTATCTAAAAATTATCTTTACCTGTTAGGTAAAACTATATTGGAAGTTGTAGTCGGTAAGGCATACCTACATACGTGTCAATATTACGAAAATTTATTAACCCCATAGATATCTATTCGTTCAAACTACGGGCATAAGTGCAATACATTTTAGGTTACTAATTTTTCTTTCTCCATTACCAATTTAATTTCAATTCACATTTTGATTTTTTTTTTGGCTGCGTAGTTGTTTTGAAGCGTAGTATTCCTGCGTAAACAATTTAAAATTATCTGATCTGTTTTCATATTTTAGAGAAAATAAATGATAGTAACATCCTTAGGAAATCCATGTGCCAACAGTAGAGTCAGTCTAGGGAAGCTATATTATTTAAGATAGTTTTTTTTTAAACCTAGAGAACTAAGTAAATTGATATTTATAACTTCTTCGTGCAAGTAACTAAATTTTGTAGGGTGAAAAGTTCATTATGTAGACAATTTTAAAATAAAAAAAAACAGTAACTAAAGTAACTAAGGTTTTGTAAAACAACTGAGTTGTTCAATTTTTATACTCAAAACCCGTTCAATTAATGATACTTGATACCAAGAAAGGGATCCTGGATATACACATATATATTTTCTGATGCATTTTACATGTATTAAATATTTCTTGTCATTAATCAAGTGGAAGATACAGTTAAATATTTGCTGTTAAAAACTATTTCAAGTTTTAGAGACTGTTGTGGTTATCCTGAAGGGATACAGTTGTAATAACTGAAAGACTAGATGCGCTGCAGTTTGGTTGGCTATTTGGTAATGGAAAGATCAAGGTCGATCATTTAGAATTTTTTTTTTTCATAAAACTGTTTGGGCTTTTTCTAGATTCCTGTTTTGGAAAAAAAACACTTCCTGGATATTAACTTACTATAAATAAGATGATGTGAACAACAGTTGGACACAGTTTCCAGTTAACTTCTTACAAGGCATCATTCACCATACACATTGCGTTGGACGTTGGTTGAACGAAGCAGTAGTTAAGAAGTTTTTTAAGTCGGCTTTAAAAATTTTTATTTAATATAAAGAAGTATGCTGTTATTTTTGTTAAGCATACTGGCTATTGAAAATGTCCAATCAGCAGCTATTGGCTATCCTCATAGCACGCTGTGGACTTACAATCCAGCACAAATTCAGTATCCACTTAAAAGTGGATTTCAGGGTTACTTGCGTTATTTGAATAATAATAATGCCCCTCATGGTATAGTTGAATATAATAACGCTCAGCCATTATATGCAGTTCGACAAATAAATTACGTTAAAAGTCCTTCTCCAGTTTTAAAAACATTTGACATTAATAAATCAGATAATGTTGTCGAAAATCGTGAAGCATCATTGCGTGCTGCTTCCTTGGAAAAATATCAAAGCTTAAAAGCTGACGTTGATGCAATTAGAACGATGGGAAAAGAACCATCAGCCGAAAAACTAATAAAGTTGCAAACATTAAAAGATATTGCTTTCACCTCTGACTTTTCCTTAATTGCTGAATTGCCTGAGGTTAAACGTACTCTGCAAGATCTTGAAGCCAACATTAGTAGTTTAAGAAAGGAACCTGTTCAACAATCCATAAACAAAGGGTCAAATTTTGACCAAAGCCAAGGAGAGATAAAGACTAATATCGGCAGCTCAAATATACCTTTAGTAGCCATTGAAGAGAAACCAGAGCAAAAAAAGGCCCGTGAAGATCATTTGCGTATTTATAATGAACAAATTGCACATCTTAAAGAACTAGAATTGCAACACCAACAGTATGTACAACAAGCTTCTTTGAAATCTAACATACAGAATTCAGAAAATGTAGACAATGCCAAAGCTTTGGAAGAGTTAGAACGTGCCCAGAAGGAGCATTTCCGGCTCTGGAATGAAGCAAAATTACGTGCCCAAGAAGCTGGTGATCAAAATGGCGAAAAGAGTATTGCGGATAGTGCTGAAAAACAACAGATCTCTACAGCAACCAATAATCAAAATATTTTTAACGCTAAAAAGAATATTCCAAAAACAGATATTTTAGAAGTTGGCAAACCTGAGGGTGTAAAGAAACATCAACAACAAAAAAGTTCCAGCCAAGAATACTTACATTCAATTCCTCAAGCAAAATTAATATCTGAACCAAGCTTCCACGACAGCCACCTATATGCAGGCACACAAGTGGCTGACAAACCAGCTCAGTCTCAAAACCTGCAAGGTTCTACATCACCAGAATTCAAAGAAGGCCAGCCTGCGGTAGTAGAAACTCCAGAGGTTCTAAAAGCACGAGAAGAACACCTACGACTAAGGGCCAAATTTGTGGAGCAACAGCAGTTAAAGTATATACATAATCCTGAAGTACCCATCTTAAAGACACAATATGAACATCATCAATTAACTTATCATCCAGAATCCTCGCCGAATGCACAAGAGCATTCACGTTTAGCCAATGAAGCCAAATTTAATACAGAATCAGTTGAGCAAACGGACGCACGTGTAACTTTCCCATCTCAAGCACATCAACAGGCATCTGAAGCCCAATTTGCAATGGAAACTGATGAAGTAAAACGTGCCCGAGAGGAGCATTTGCGTATTTTTAGTGCCATTAAATCACAAGTCGAACAGGAACAAGCTAAGCAAAGCGGTCGCTTGTTTTCAGAGCAATTAATGCAAAAGAAACCAATATTAGATTATTCGATTGAAGAAGAACGTATTCTTGAACTAGAACGCTTACGCGAGGCAGAACGCTTACAAAAGGATCAAAAACAGTTAGAGCTTGATCTGGAGCTTGAAGCTAAGCGTTTAGCTGAAGAAAAGTATAAAATGGAGGCCGAACTAATGCGTCTTAGGCTAGAAGAAGAAGAACGTTTAGAAATGGAACGTTTGCTAGAATCCAAACGTTTGCAACAAGAAAAAGAAGATCAGGAGAAACTAAATAATGGCGAGTACCAAGAGGTAATAATACTAAGTAACTCAGCTGATGAAGGACCTCTAAATCAAATGATTATAGATACGAAACCTATTACATCGAATATAGATAAGGCTCGCATTGAACTAAATACAGAGGTTGTTAAGCAACAATTTCAAAAAAATCCATTTTTAAAGGACACTCACGTTTCAAGTGGGCAACAATTCAATCGTTTGGAACACTCAGTAAGCCAACAAAATTCAGTTCTTAAACCTTCTACGATACAAATTCCAAGCAGTATACATCAGCAAAATTCTGAGTCCTTCCAAAATGCCCACAAGTCAATAGGTGAAATTGTACCATCAACTCGCCACGTGCAGTCTTCTCATCAGCCCAGTGGCGCTAAAAATCAATACATCAAATATGAGTATATTAAACATAAGCATTACGACAACACAGCCAGTTCGCAACCAGCTGATACGGCAGTGGCCCTAATTGCCTTGGAAAGAGCAACAAATGAACACTTTCGTGCTCATGAATTGGCACTGGAACGACTACGTTTGGCAAGACTACAAAATCCAGAACTGAAAGACTGCAACTAAATGTTGAGGTCTCCTATGAATACGATAATGGAACGAATCTACTAATGAATATGATGAACAAAGCATAAATACATAAATTTACTAATTTTTTTTATAAAAATTTCTTTTTTTTTTGTTAATATTTACAAAATTGAATTAGTAATTAAGCTTTAAAAACTCAAGCATTCTAAAAGAAAAACAATATGCAAAAATAAATAAATAAAAATAAATGAAAACTAGTTAAAAAAAAAACTACAAAAACTTTAAATGTGTTTTAAAATTAGGGTAACTTTATGCAGGCAGTGCTAAAAATGCCGCTGATAAAAAATGTACCTTATTATTTAGATAAAATCAAAGTTTAATTGTTTCATTTTAATTCAAAGTTATTAATTGCTTTAAGTTTTATTTTCTCTTTTATAAGATACTGAAATCCTTTAGCGGTACTATAAAATTACTACCAAATCAAAAATCTACCAAATGAAATAACTCCTAATAAAATAACCCCAAAACAAAATAACTCTAATCCTAAAACAATGAAATAACTCCAAACGGTAAATTACTGTCCAAAATAGGTGAAGCATGTAAATCCTAATAAAATAAGTTCCAACAAAAAACAAATAACTTTTAATTAAAAAAATATACTTCTAATGAATTAAAACCCAACATAAATGAATTAACTCTAATCTATACTAATAAAATAAAGAGAAAAAGTTTGATTTTCTCCGGAACTACCTAACCGATTTGGATGATTTTTTCACCAATGTTATTTTTTTGCTTCCTGAACGGACATAGGCTATAGCTTATTTTTTTACCTTAAGTGGGCGTAATACTTCCCATACAAATTAAATGGACTTGGTGGAATATCTCGAGAACTATAATCGCTATCTGCTTAAAATTTTGTGAAAGTTATTTGATTAAACATTTTTCTATTTAAGTCAAATATTTTAATGGTCGGAGCAGGGAAAGAGGTACCTCCCATACAAAATTATTATTTTTTTAAACAGAGGAGAATAAATTTAGTCTTAAAATTTTGTGCAACAGCCTAAGTACTACTAAATGGAGCTTATAATGGGATAAAAACTAAGTAAAAGAGCAGTTTACAAACATACACACACACGCTGTATGTGAATGCTTTTGCTAATATACAATAAAGAGCCTACCATTATGGGGAACTGCAAAATGACTTTCCACAACAGCTTCTTAAACTTGGGGAAGGGACTTTTCCGTCTTCAAATCTGAGCACTAGACGCAATGAAATCATTTTAAATGAGTCACTTGGTCATAAATTATATAGTCTACAGCATCTTATAAATGCAGTTTATCCTAGCCTGGAAAATTTTTTGAAAAGAGATTTTAATTGTTCAAGAGCAATAATAGCGCCTTCGAATAAAACTGTAAATGAAATATACCATCTAATCATACAAAAAGTCCGCGGGCAAACTAAAACCTACAAATCGATTGATACTGTCACCAATACCGAGAATGAAGTCCATTATCCGCAAGAATTTCTAAATTCACTTAATCCTTCTGGCTTGCCATCTCATGAGCTTTCTCTTAAAGCTGGTACTGACACTGACAGGTCCTGCAGCAGGCCAGCTTGCAAATATTTCAAGAATTCCTATAATTCTTACGGACTTGCCTATATCATTTAAACGCTTACAGTTCCCAATGAAAATATCCCTTGCGATGACTATTAACAAGTCCTAAGGACAAACCTTTTCTTTGGTTTGAATTGATCTTCGTAAAGCATGTTTTTTCACATGACCAATTATATGTCGGCTTATCACGAGTTGGAAATCGAGAAAACCAGTTCACTTTGCTGCCAAAAAATAACACAACATAAACATTGTATACAAGGAAGCACTAAGCCACTAAAAATGTAAAAAAAAAAAATTTAAAAATGGTTTTAAGGCTGGCGGAGAGAAAAAAACGCCTTCGTATAAAGAAACTTAAAATCCTTAAATCTTCACTAGAAACTAAAAATTAAAGAAATATTTAATCTTTTAGTTACTGTCTTAGGGTAAATGATGAAATTTAAATATAACGTTAAGGTCGTTGCTAAATTTGCCGAGTGAAATATAAAGACAAAATTATAGAACGAACTGGCCAATCCTTTAAATTTTGCTGATATCTATTTTGGGTAAGGGCATGACATATATACCTTCTGTGCTATCCAAAAATTTAAAAGGATTGGAAATTAAAGTAAGAAAAATTTTTAAATAAAGCCAACAAATAAAAAAATTAGTACAACAATAGTACAAACATTTTAAAGTAAAACTCTATTTATTTAAAAAAATAATGAAAATAAAAAAAATTAAAACAGCATACACATTTTCTGGAAAATTTAAAAAAACATATGAACAAAAATGTTAAAAAAAAATTGTTTATTTTTTTAAATCCCTTCCTTTACCATCAATTTATATAATGGGGGTAGCGAAGCGCATCGGGTTTGCTAGTCAATAATAAAATAACTCGCACTAAAAGATGTAAAATGCGAAAAAGTTTTATACTCCAAACAAATAGCTTTGCGGAAAGCAAAGCTACTGTTTTAAAACCCCCAATATTTCAATAAGAGGCCACCGAAGAGTGGCTGTCTACAACTCCTTACGAATACTTAATATACACTGGCCTTAAGGAAATAAAATAATTCACAACCAAAATGATATATGTAACCATGGTACATGTATGTAACTCCGAAAAAAGGTAAACAACTTCTAATAAAAATAATTCCCAATAATAGAAAGTTAAATAGCTTTTAATCAGAAATAATGAAATTACTTTCAAAGCATTAGAAGTAATTTCATGTATGTTAGGAGTTATTTAATTTCAGAGTTATTTAATAGTACCTTTTTTAGCGTCTAAAAAGTAACTAATTTGCTGATCTAAGTTTTTTGTTTGCTGAATCCAAACTCTAACGTTAATATCAAGGTAGTTTTAACAAGGTAGGAGCAACTTATCAGCTGACTTTTATTTCCGCCATATGTTTTCTAGCTTAATTTGGCAAATTTTTTATGTTATTTTATGGTTGTGTATACTGTGTATATGTGTGATCGCAAGATTTTTGACAACTTAAAGTGGTTTCATACGATATGTATTTTACACGTGACTAGTTACTTTTGCAATCCACATGTATTTGAATATGTCTGTCAAAATTGTCATATTACAGACGGTTTATAATTTTTGCTTTCACACGTACATATGTAATTACATCTGGCATAACCTCCAAACCAAAACAAACAACTTACTTTTTCTTGTTGAGCACGCTCTAATTACAAATTTGTCATATGACATTTACATATGTGTTTCACACATGCAATGTTTAAACGCGTTCAGACGGCAGCTATCAATTTCTCACTGCAAAATTTGACAAGTCATGTGTAAAATACATATCGTCTGAAACCCCTTTTAGCTAGAATTTAGCAACAACAAAATACATGCTAAATTTGTACAGGAAGTTGTTGTTGTAGGGACGAGACCACCTTTTTATTCCGCCATGGCTAAAACGTCTCTTGCTGCACATGGCAAAAAGAATAAATATGAATTTTTTAGTTCTGATACCTTAAAAGCTAAGATAACTGATATGTTAGTACTAAATGCAAGGATATATCTTAATATATCTTAGTGGAAAAGCCACTGGCAACAAAAAATATAACACGATGGCTTTGATAATGGCAAGCTGATTTCGGGTAGTGGTAACCTCCGTACAAATGTATTTTTTTATTTAATTTTAGACACGCTTTATCTCGAAAGTTATAACGGCTATCGACTTAAGGCTTGCTACATTTTCGTTTTAAACTAAAATGTTAGGAGCAAGGGGGTGGTATCCCCCATACAAGTGGACCAATTTTAGTAAACTTCTAAAGCATTATATTTTAGAAGGCATAACAACTTTCAACTTAAAACCTGGTTTTATTTTTATTATGATGTTCAAATTTAAGAAAAAAACATAGTTAGATCAGGTCATGGGCGATGGTATCCCCAATACCAAAATACCAAAAAAAATGAAAAGAAAATATTAAAAAGGCATAAAATAGATTTAAGGCAACTTAATTGCATTTTACCTTCTTTGTTAAAATTTTTGAGTTTTTTTATTTTTAAACGTGTTTGTTTTATTCCACTGTAAAAAGATACAATAAAGTATTAAAAGAAGATCAAAAATATGTTGGTGGTACACTGCATCCTGTCAGTCTAGTCTTCTTTTTTTTTTTTTGATCGATTGACTGATTTTAATGTCATACTCATATCAAGGCTACCCACTCAGAATTTTTCAGTTCAGCATATTGGTAAAATTTGTATTTTTTAAAGTGTTGAATTCTGTTTTTAACAAAATCCCGCAGCTGCAATTTTACTATAAATACTGAGCTGCGTACAGGATCTCCTTGTAGTATTGCAATATAAGGCAGTGAAGTTATTGATAAGAAACAAATTGAAAATATATTTTGAAATATGTGGTCGCATCTTTTAAAAATGTTACTCTTAAACAGTTTCCAATTACTTACTATTGGATACCCGCATAGTGCATTATTGGTTTCAAATCCTACTCTTAGTCAGTTATCGAGTAAAAGCGTTGATACGCTACAAGGATTCTTAGTTTACATAGACAGTAGTGGAATCGAACGTTTAGTTGAGTATAACTATGCCGCACCAGTTTATGCTATACACCAGCTTAATTATATTAATAGTGGAATAACAATAATTCCACCTTCGGGCCAAGATGACTTCAGTGAAGCGACTAAAGCACGTGAAGCACATTTTCGTGCTTGGACACTACAGCAATATCAAGTTTTAAAACGTGAAATTGATTTAATGAGGGCTGAGGGTAAAGAACCATCTGCCGAAATAATGCATAAATTTCTGCCACTTGAAAAAATTGCACTTACGCCAGACTATTCAATAATCGCTGCACTGCCGGAAGTAAAGCAGATACGTGAAGAGCATTTTAATATATGGAAAACTATTTTACAGTCACGTGGAGATCACGTAGGATTATCTGCTAGTAGTATACAAGAAGCTTCAATTCTAAAGATGACTAATGATAAATATTTGACCACTGCTAATAAAGAACTTGATGCGAATATCAAAACTGAATTTTTAAGATATAACGATAAAGGCGAAAAGGCTATGGATGAGCAAAAAACCCAACTAAATATGGATAGACCAATTGTACATGATGATAAGGTTTTAAGCAAAATATTTAAAACTGCTGGCGAAGTCAATAAACTATATGATGGACGAACTACGAAAAGTCTTATAGGTGTGCAACAAATAAAGCAGAAAGATCAAATGCAAAGAAAAATTAATTCTGGATTAGCTTCAAGTACTCACGGATTAAATGAACAACCAGACGAACGATATTCCAAAATCCTTGAAGATCAACTACCAGAAAAAGTTATTGATATACCGGCAGTTGTTGAAGATCGGGAAGATTTCTCAGATTTAGTTAAAAGGTTTCGAAAGCAAATCTATGCCAAAAACAATACACTTTCAGAAGCTGAAAACTCCATTCAAAGTATTTCCACTAACGAAAAGGATAATCAGAAAGTCAACATAAAAACTGAAAAAAACAAAAATGTAAATAATTTTATGAACGCGACTGTATATATACCTGTAGCCGAGTTTCCTAAAGTGCATGGGGAAAAAGAAATTAATGCTCAGAAGAAAGTTCTATCTGAAGTAGAAAAGCTCATTTTGACAGCTCTTAAAATTTATGCGATTCAACAGGTCAATACGGCAGAAGTTTTGCAGGAGCATAATGAACATTTGCGTATCGTTAATAACGCAATTCAAAAGGCTAAAGTCGCTGCAGCCGAACAGAAAGCAATAGCAACTGGTTTGCCAAATACTACTACTGCTAATGCAGCGAATTAAAAAATTACAGATTTGCATTAATAGTGAAATTTTCTAAGTTAATTATTTAAGATTTAAATTCAAATAAATTAGCATACAATTTTTAAATAAAAGTCAAAAATATTATATAACAGAACTACACTAAGAGAAAAACTGCAAGCTAAAATCAAGCTTGGTCGTGCTTGATTTTAGAATTGTAGAACTTTGGCAAAATTAAGTATTTGCAATCTTAAAAATAGCACAAAAATAAGAATGGCAGTCTTAAAACAAAATTAAAATCTTAAATCAAGAAAATAAAACTTAATTTAAGAATAAAGTTCTTGATTTAAGCTAAAAGTAATAGTGTTATTCTTAATTTAAGATATATAATTCTAGAAACAAGTCTGACGTTCTTAAATTAATCCGAAATGATTTTAAAATAAGAATAACAATCTTAGTAAGCGTTTTCTCTAGTTGTGTTATGTTTTTAAGCGTGTGAACTTGTTTCGGTAAAAAGTTTTAAAAATAAAATAAATATTGGGTGTGTACGATGGAAAATTGTGAAATGGTATATACTGACCAAAGGTCTGATGATAATTGGATGACTGTAGCAATTGAAGCAATTATTCCGACCGATGAAAACAGTCTTCTTGTTACAGGAGAAGAAATTGTTGAAAATGAAGCGTGCTTTGTGTCGCAAACTTTTCAAAAAGAAATCTGTGACGCGCCAATAACAAGCTCCAATAAACTTGTACTTCTGAATAATGAAAAAGAACAGTCTCTGCGTGCTGCCACGGACCAGGACGAGGAAAATTTGAGGAAACTACTGGAAGAATTTAATTTACAATCTGTTTTTGAATATTTAAAGGGTAAGTGGAGAATACGTTTGATTTAATGAGTTATGCATTTTTTACCTTGGGATACATTTACAATATACTTCAGCTGCACAAGTGACTTATAGAAGCTTACAGTTCATGCAAAAAGAGGATATGAAGGAAGCTATTCCTCCGTTAGGGCTTCGCATGGAATTTCGTGAAAAGTTATTCGATTGGAAGAAAAAGAAGGTTAAATTTCTTGTCTCAATAAAATTTTTACTAGGAGCAATTTCGTAATATTATTTTTAATAGTTTGGAATAGATGACGAAACGTTGTCAATGCCATCGAAAGTGGAGGACTGGTTAAAAACTGTGCAATATCCAAAGAAAACTTCGTTATGCTCTTCATCCACAAATTTGCCACTATCTGGAAAACTGCTAAATAAAGATTTAAGTGTTATTTTAAATGAAACTTCAAAAGGAAAAAATATTCTAGAGTTTTACAAGCAAAAACAAAACTTGACCAATGAATGCAGAAATGAATTGATAAATATTATAGTAGAAGAAGTAATCAGCAGTAATGCCACTCTCCAGGCAAAAGACTTTTCTGTATTAATTAATGAAATTGTGGGTATTTTTCCCAATGAAAAAGATGTACAAGTAAGTCTATTTTTTCAAAAGTTTTATGCTACCAATACATATTTACATTAAAAAATATTTATTTTTATTCCAAAAGGATTACTATTTTATACCGAGAAATGGGCGCAAAAATCCAAGCGGCAAACTTTACGCCAAATACAAAAATAGGAGGTCAAAAAAACAGAAACTTAGTATAGCAGAATCTGAAAAAAGTTACACAGATCAAGCTACTTTATCTGAAGCATTACGGGTTACCGGTGGAGTCTTACCTGAAACTGAAAAATCAACTTTACTTGCTTTTAAAACATATTTGAGCAGGGATAGCTCTGATTGGAATGAAATTCGTGAAAAATGGAAGTTAACTTTTGAGATGCGTCAGCAGGACTTAAACGAAATGGAAAGTTTTGATTTTTTAAATTCCTGGCCTAAGCTATCAGATTCCAGAGCACCAGATTTGGTAAACAAAAATTTATTATCTTTTAATGTTAGTAATTTATGTATTATTTTTAATTTAATATTTTTAGATCAAAATTGATTTTGATTTATTGTACCCAGCAAAAGGACAGCTATTGTACTCTAAATGGGAGGATTTTAAGTGCAAAATTTTTTCGTATTATGAAACTCATATCCGCAATGATTTTTGCCGGCAGCAGTTCTTAAACGCTAAATTAACTGAAAACAAAAGTAAGGCTTATTTATTAAAAAATAGAAATTAAGTAGATAATCAATCGATATATACATAATTGCGCGTATTAAAATGTTTACATATATTTATATGTATGTATACTAATCCCATTTTTTTCTTTAGATGCTCAGGACTATATATTTACTATACTACTCAACGCAGTGCTGCCTTCTCCAACTCGATTCAGGAACGACTCAGGAAAACTAAACAAAAAGGCAACTTTGGTAGATGCAGAAGAAAGTTTCGCCTTGAGGCTGACGTCAATAAACAATTACCAGCGGCAAATTGACGAAATTCTTACTAAATACTACTCAGCAGGATTGACAGTACAGCCTTTTATTTTGGTTGAAGGATTATCGGATGTCGATATAAAGGGTTTTTATGTTTATTTTGATAAGACTTTATATAAGTTTGATTCATACTTAGAAAGTTTAGACGTCTGTTTTAAAATTTTCCAAGTGTTTAATTTGAAATACCCAGATGCGTGTCTGTTGACATGGCTTTTTGTACAAAAATTTTTTTTTGGAATTAGTACTTCTTTTGACCTTAAATCTGCAAATTTAACTTGTCTTTTCAATTTCCTTGCCAGCAAGTAATTAAATTTCGAAATGTATGTTTGTTTTGAATGCTCAAAAAAATTTTTAGGCACACGGTCTTTAATTAAACATTTCAAAGATGATCATTTTAAATGCACAAAGCTCTTAAAACTTAAATGTGTACAAAATCAATGTTACCAAACATTTACTAATTTTACGTACTTTCGAATACATTTAGAAAAGCAGCATCCCATCAAAATAAATTCTAGTATCTGCAAAGCCTTACCAGGCTGCTCACAACCCTATTCGTTACCTAATAAAATTAAACAGTACAATGAAGTATGCTCTACTCCTAATAATAATTTTAATATAGTTCCAAATGGGCACACCACAATTTTGCAAACTATAAACGTTTTAAAAAAGCAAGCATTACAGTTGTCTTTGAATTTACATCATCAAAATTTTATTGCAAGAAAACAAGTGCTGGAAATTCAAAAAATGATTTCATGTTTATTGTCGTCCATATCTATGGCAGTTGAAAATGTTTTAAAAAGCAATGAAATTTACAAAGATCTAGTGCAAGACTTAGCATGTTTACTGGAATTTTGTAATGATCCTTTTAAAGAAATTAAATCAGAGTATCGTTTGCTGAAATTATTAGCCGATTTAAACCTATATAAACATCCAAAGTCTTTTATTATAAGAAGTACTATTACTGAAATAATTTCGCATGGAAATCCTACATTAGGCCCTAAGACAATAGATATTCAAATCATGCCCTTAAAATTCATGATACAATCAATATTTCAAATTCCAAAACTTTTGCATCTTACATTAGAAAACACTCAAAAAAGCTTACAAAGCAACGCCCTGTGTAACTTTGCTAGTGGGGAAATATTTAAACTAAAAAACCAAAGAATACAGTCTACTTTAGTTATTCCGTATATTCTCTACTGCGATGATTTTCAAATAAATAATCCTCTTGGTAGTCATACTTATTCCATTTGTGGATGTTATTTAAGTTTTCCCACTATGCCCCAACACTTGCTTTCTAAGCTTGAGTATATTTTTCATGCAGCTTTTATATCGTCGGAAAATTTAAAGACGTGTGGAAATTTGAATGCTTTTTATCATTTAGTAGAAGAACTTAAATTGCTTGAGGAAGGTGTAGAAATCGTAGTAGAAAATAAACAATTTAAAGTCAGCTTCGTTCTCGGTTTAGTTGTAGGCGATAACTTGGCCGTAAATAGTATTTTGGGGTTCGTACAATCTTTTAATTCTATGAAATATTGTCGCGCCTGTACAAGAACAAAGACAGAAATGAAACACGATGTTTATGAAAATATAGATAGTTTAAGAACTAAGATATCATACAGGGATGATTTGCAAAAAAATAATTTTCACGAAACAGGCCTTAAGGGTAGATGCATTTTTAATGAATTAAATAATTTCCATGTAACCGAAAATTTCTGTTTCGATTTAATGCACGATATATATGAAGGCGTTTGCATATACGATGTGTGCAACATACTAGTAGCATTAATAAATGAAAAAGTCATTACCCTACACGAGATAAACAGCAGAAAACAACTTTTTCACTTCGGTGAAACTGAAATCGGAAATGTCTCTGTTTCATTATCTTTTTTGAGATTAAAGACATTTAACTTAAGAATGACTGCAAGCGAAATTGGATGTTTTATTCATTTTCTGCCACTAATTATAGGCGATCTTATACCTATTGGTAGTAAACATTGGGAACTTTTTATAATATTGTTGGAAATTGTAGATTTCTTGTTAAAGCCCACATATAACTACGAAGAATTAAATAATTTTCAACACATTGTCAAAAAACATCACTCAATCTATACGAAGCTCTATGGGCCACTCAAGCCAAAACACCATTTTCTAGTTCACTACGCTACGGCAGTAAAGAAATGTGGCCCATTGAAATTTGTATGGAGCATGCGGTTTGAGGCGAAGCATAAAGAAGCAAAGATTTATTTAAACAATATAACCTCCAGGGTAAATCCTCCTCGCTCATTAGCAATTAAATCTGCACTCAAATTTTCAAGTTTTTTGTTAGACCATGAAAAATCGTTGGAACAGGTTTTTAGTTACAAAACCTCTAAAGTTGTTGATTTAAGACAATATGATTTTTTTTCTAAAATAATTTTTGTATCAGACATAGATTTAACAAGTGTGGAAATGTTTGACGAGCTTACTTACAAGTGCACACTTTATAAAACTAATTATTTTTTAGCAATTAAAAAAACAAACACTCTTGACCTTTTTAAAATAAGAGCTTTTTTGCATCAAAATGAAAATATTTACGTTATGTGTTGTCAAATTATTGTAAAAGGCTTTCACAATCATTATCAGTCATATGAAATTGAACCTAGTCTAAGTCCTGAAAATATACACATTATAAATATTTGTAACTTTACTAGCCCACCTTTACATTTATATTATATTAATAATAACAAAGCCTTTATTAGACTTAAATATATATAATATAGATTACATACATTTATTTATGTACTTACGTATGGTTGTGAATTTTCCTTATTATTTTTAAAAACTCTTTAATAAAACTAAAACTTAAAATACTAATAAAAGTGTTTATTTTGTTTGCTGGGATTGGGGGTAAATACATTCGAATATCGAATTTCGAAAATCGTGAAATTTAAGAATAAAAGTTCTTAAAATAAGATTTAACATTCTTAAATCAAGCATGAAATAATCTTGAAATAAGTTTACATTAGGCTTATTTTAAGTTTCCAACACTATTAAAATAAGTTTTTTAGGCTTAAAAGTAGAACGAAGCAATCTTAAAATTATCGTTCTAAAATTAAGAATACATTCTTGATTTTAGGATTTCCAAGCTTAACAGACTTTTATGACGTTTTCGGCTTGATTTAAGCCCGTTTAGCTTAAATCTAGCTCGTTTTTTCCCTGAGTGTATATTTATACCCTTCACATAAGTCATAAGGGTATATATCAGTTTGTCATTCCGTTTGTAATTTCTTTATTATCCATTTGCGACCCCATAAAGTATATATATTCTGGATCCTTATAGATAGGGAAGTTGATATAGCCATGTCCGTCTGTCTGTCTGTCTGTCTGTCTGTCTGTCTGTCTGTCTGTCCGTCTGTTGAAATCAAGTTTCCGGAGTCAAATAAAAAGATACAGACCAGTTAATGGTGTCAAACGATTAGAAATATCCCGCTAACAATCGCTATTTAAAATCAGCAAAATCGGTTCACTATTGACCGGGATATAAGCGAAAACCCAAAACAACCCATTTTTTTAAGGACAAAATCCGTGCATATATCCCTATATATCTCAGTAAGTATAGTCACTATTGCTACAAAACTTGGAACGGATACTCTTTAAGTAGGCACCTAAATAATGGAAAAATTTTTGTCAGATAGGATCAGGGGAAGTGGTAGTTTTCCTACAATTGCATACATTTGGTGAAATATTTTATGTGCTGTATCTCGGAAACTATAACAGCTATCGACTTAAAATGTTCCACAAAAAGTAATTGGACAGCAAAACCTACGCTTTGAAGTAAAAATTTTTTTAGTGGGGGGTGAATATGGCGTAGCTCCCATACAAATTCACAATTTTTGTAAAATTTTCGATACGCTACATCTCGAAAACTGTAACAGATATCGAAATAAAATGTTCTATAAAAATTAATTGGACAGCACAACCTACGCTTTGAAGTACAAATTTTTTTGGTGGGGGGTGAATATGGGGTAGCTCCCATACAAATTCACAATTTTTGTAAAATTTTCGATACGCTATATCTCGGAAACTATAACAGATATCGAAATCAAATGTTCTGCAAAAAGTAATAATCAAATAATTCATACATTTTAGAAAAAAATTGGAGAGGAGCAGGGGGACTAGAACATCTCGTAAAAATTAACAACTTTTATTAACCTTTTATTATAAATAATGTCAAAAACTTTCATTCATAAGAAAGGAAATTTTCTTAATTAAAAAAAAATGAGTTTCTTAGGGACTGCATTTACCGATTTCAATTTAATTCGCGAACAAATAGTCCAATTTTGTTTTACGAAATACTTGAAAAATTAAATTTAAACCATTTTTACCTCTAAGCGTCAAAACTTTGATTAAACACTAAGCGATTATTAAAAGCAAAACAATGGCAATCCTGCAGTAGAAATCTTGGAAAATGGAGGACCTCTAATTAAAATGCAATAATGATAGAATTTGATGCGGTTAAAATTTTTCGTATGGGGAAATATTAAATTTACATGTTGCACAACAAATGTATCTTCCGAAATAAGCTCTGCATATGTACATATTTGCAAGACGTTACGCTTTATTAGTCCTTCTCCAGGTAATCATATTTGTTCGCATACACTGGAAAACCATTATGGTATCGAGAACCAAAAATGGTCCATAATTTTTCGTATGTAAAAACGTCACTTACGAAAGTAGTCTTAACTCACATTTTACTTTTACAGATGGTAATACTGATGTAAAAACAAGTATCTAAGTATACTTACCCGCTCGTTAAATGCTTGATGGTGGGACTAAAAGTACTTCCTCTTGCAGGACATCCAATTTGCATTCTGTGGTATATTTGACGTAGCATGTTTTTGTTTTACAAAAACTTATTTTTGCAGAAAAAATCTAAGAAATATAAAAAAATATTTAAAAGACGTTGAAATAGAATATCTAAAGATTTATGCATATACATACATACATATGTACATACATACATACATACATACATACATACATACATACATACATACATACATACATACATACATACATATGTACATATTGTAACGCCCAAATTTATTAGTTCGTAGTAGTAGTTTATGGTATGAGGACTAAGCCTATTGAAAGTGGTTATGATAGGTAAATTTTTTGACATAGACCAATTAGACGATAACTACCTTAATTTTTACTTAATCGCCACAAAATTTTGCGTAAGCTTATTACCTTTTGCCACTAAATGTTAATTATATTCCCTTAATCCATAATTTACAAACACACTAATCAAAAATAAATTTAAATGTGAAAATGTGTTTTAAAAATAATGACATGGTGCAAACTTTAATTTCAGTCCATTTGTTGTTAATAAAAAAAATAAGCGGCAAAATTAAAATGACAAAAGAAACAAAATGATTTACCCCTCTATTGTATAATATACAATAATAAAGAAAGCGATCGAATGAAACTAATAACATGTCAGTTAAAAAGGCGATGTTTACAGCCGAAAACACTGTTAAAGTTCCAAGAGTACTGATGAAGAAACTTCGGAGCTGGTTTCGAAAATGAATTCTACTCGGCTAGTATAGGCTTTTTAAAATAAACTTTTCTTTAACCTAAATGGAAAATATTAATTTTTTTTAAATAAAAAGAAATTAAAAAAAGTGTAAACTAAAGCCAAAAAAATAAAAGCAAATATTTATCTTAAAAAGCAATAAATTCAACGAAAAATAAGAAGCATATCGCAATAGTATCCCTGTTCCTCAAACAAGTGTGTCCGCCATATTGTAAGATGAGTCAATGGAGCGGTTTTGGATGTGTTTTTTTTAAGTTTATTTAAATATTTGTCCACGTGGTTAAGAATTTCGCATTTAACTAATGAAACTTGTGGGTCCTTATGGATGTTGCTGTTTTTAACATACCAAGGAACTCCAGTTATCATTCTTAGGATTTTTGTTTTGACAACGTTGAATTTTCTCTATGTGGAAGAGGGAGAGAGTGCCCCATAATTGTATACCATACCACTATTTTGGTTTCAAAATCGAGTTGTATAGCAAAAGTATACAATCAAGGCGAAGCAAGAGTTTCTACCAATTAGCCCGGTGTCCTGGTATATCAGTGGTAAGTACCCAAGTCTACCAGTCTGAGAGTTGTGGGTTCAATTCCCACCAGTGACCCTAATAAGTCTGCTTCATCCTGTTTTTTTTTTATCCTTCTATAAATTTCTTTTTTCCTTCTATCTCCACCTTTTCTATCTGCCTCTCCAGGTAATACAAAAGGATCGAATTAAGCGGAACTAAGTCAGCTGTATTATTTCCTTTAACGGCTGCCTGTTCTACCTAACCAACTAATTAGCCAAAGAATTTGGGATGCTTTCAGTTTCATTTGTGTCAACTTCGCATCTATGAATATGGGACTGCAGTTTTAGGTGACGATCTATGTGAATGCCAAGGTATTTCGCCTCAAGGCGTTAAACCACCATTATTATCAATATGTATTGGGAAGCGTGTTCTTTTGCGTAAAATAAAAGTTACATGGGTGCCTTTTTGTTCATTTATTTTTATTCCCCATAACTTAACCCATTTCTTTACTTGGACAATATGATGTAGTTGGTTCAAGACCTATTTAGTATTTTCATAAATACTAAGGAAAGCAGTAGCATCAGCAAAAGTTGACATGCATTTTTGACTACTGATTGGAATGCCTGCTGTATAAAAATGGTGCAGGATTGGTCGCAGAATGCTACCTTGAAGTACGCCAGCACAAACTGGCTGAGGACACCTTAAGTGCCCGCTTTCTTGATCATAAACTGTCGATCGGTTATGTACTTTTCCAAAAGGTTGTAGAGATTCTAACTTTAGCTTTAGTTTGGTTTAAATGCTTTTATGCCATACTTTATCGAAAGCTTGAGAGACATTAATTAAAATCGCGGAGCAGAACTTCTATTCCTCAGAAGCTTTTCTTATAATCTGTAACAGTCCGTGGGTTCATTGGGTGATACTCTGTTGACTTCTTAAGTCAAATTGTTTATTTGGAACACAGTTGTTAATAGTTAATAATAGAACGGAGTAAGCTTAGCTTAAATCAAATTTTCGAAAAAATTTCGGTATGGTTGATAACAGACTAATTGGAGTATAATACTCCACCAAATGCTTCCCAGGCTTAAAAAACATCTTTAATAAGACAACTTATCATATTGTTAGGAAGTGTTCAATTTTAAAAGAGTTATTCTTTTTGCTGTGAAAGGAAGCTTTAAAATCATTTTGTTACTGATTTAATCAATTCGGGATTTTACATAAATATGAATTATAGCCTTAACGACTTTCTTTAAATAATTTGCAGTGGTCAAATTTTTCTTCGTCGTTTCTTTTCCAGGATCCCCTCAGATTATTCAGTGGTGATTTTGCGAATAATTCAAATAAGGAGGGGTATTAAGATTTTCTAATGGTGTTTTCCTTTCTGGCAAAAATGTTACATTAATGCTACCATTCTAGCGGGCTTATGTTTCATTCTAAAAATATATGCAAGAGTGAAAACAGTTTTCGTTTTCCTCTCTAAACATGTTGCACAAATGACTGGCAAGAGTGTAACATATCTTACCCCCAATTATATTACAGTGTAACAAAGTACCACTTTTTACAGCTGTGTTATGTAAGTAAATACTTTTTTATGCAGACGAGTTTTTAACGCAGAGTGCAGTTTTTATTAAAATCAAGACATTTTTCTGTTCCATTGAAACAAAAAAAATGAACAACTTTATAAGTGTGTGTGTAAACTGATAAAAATATTGCACATACTTATTGTAACATTTTTTTTTAAGAATGGAAAACACCATAAGTGTGTCTTGAGGGGTGGTGTTCTCTATGCCTTCAGCCAATTTCTGAGCTGGTGTGTGCATTTCGTTAATTTGGCTTCTGGTTGGGGCGATCTATACTTTTGCAATTCCCTACGGGAAAAACTGTGCGGAACCCAGTCTGGCGGTAGCTAGATGAAGCCTGTTTAGCGGCTTTTTCAATATGTTTATAAGGACTCTTAGAATATCGCAAATAACTGCCAGAGTTTAAAATGAAAGTTTTGCGAGCAGAACTAAGTCAATTTACCCTTTAAAATAACAGAAAACCACTAGTTACGACTTGCTGCAAACTGCAAATTGTGAAAATTGTGTGCAAGTGATCTGAAGACAGATCCAACAGAGCTGTAACCTAAAAACGTACTGTGAATATACCTTTCATTACCTGGAAACTAAAGACATCTGGAATTTATTAAACTTAGTTTAAATCTTTGTCATATATTACCATTGTTGCTACTGCTTTTGTTTTTTTTTTACATTTGGATATGTTTACTCTTTTGTTTGTCAACTATTTTTTCAAATTATTTTGGATTTACAAACAAATGTAATATGAAAATTCCATTTAATTAACCCATAAAAACTTTTTACTTTTAATTAATAATCACAGATTTTTTATCACAATTTGTTTTCATAATGTTTTCATAAAGTAGTAATTAATTATTTTTAATTTTTTAGATAATAAATAATTAATTTGCTCGTGACAAATCATTTCAATTAATAAAACTGCAATGTAATGCTTTGTTTGTGGCATTAACAAATATATTTATTATAATTATTGTAAGATATGATCATTTTAAATGGCTGTAATAACTGTAATTATTATTAAATTTTATTATTGATTAAAAATCATCATAGTTCTCATGCCGAACTAGTTTAAAAAAAAATTTTATACCGTTTCAATTGGTCATTCCATTTGTAATACCAACAATATTTATTGGCAGCCCTATACAACATTTGTATTATTATTTTAAATTCGAGTAGGCTTTGTCCATCTGTTAATTTTATAATACCCTCTGATGTCCTAAGGGCCTTCCAGCAGTATCGAACTTTTAGAAATATTTAGAAGTAGTTTAGTATTTAAACCCAAAAACATCGGTTTGCTTAAGCTATATTTACACTACCTGAGTTATCATCTGAGTTTCACAACTAATACCATGTTCACACATATATCTTAATTGCGTAATAAACATATTTACGCAATTAAGGCCTTGATTGAGCTCAATTTACAAATCAAGATTTCAATTAATAAACTAAGCAATTAGTAGTAAATTGCTTCACTACATGAGTTAAACTTGAACCTTAAGAAAACAATACTTTTGCCTTAAAAGGGGAGATTTACTTTTTTAACTTTTGATTAAAAGTGGCTAAAATATAAGGTATTTTTAACTTAAAAAACTTAAAGTTTTGTTTTTTTATACATAAAAAAGGTACTTCATACGAATTTGCCATCTCTTTTACCGAAATTCAACGACTTCCGTTTATATATAGAGGTGTAAAATAAGTTTTAAAACTATTGAACGCCAGCTAACGGAACCTTTAGGTCAAATTATTTTTATTTATTTTTTTAACACATTTTCTTCGGTGATATAAGCCGTAGTTTTTAAAAGAATTTGGGTAAAAACTAAAGACTAAAACGAATATACAATTATTCTTTTTTAACTTGGAACCTTATACTTTGTTTTCGCTGAACTTGATGCTTACTATTGTCGCTTAGAAGGCGGTGCGTCCTTAATATCAGCGCCTTCACATCAGTCAGACATCCTTAAACTAAACTATTTTTGAAATCGAAAACTTAAATTTTTAGTTCCATGCTTCACTCTAAAACGTTGGGAACAATTGAAAATAATTGGCAACATACATACAGAAAATAGGCTCATGATTCTCCGGGAGTTTTTTTCCTAATTCCTGTTTATCAATTCTAAATAAATCGTTTCTGGTAAATTTTTCTCTTTTCCGACACAAACCACAGCTTTAAGCAACAGCTGACCACAAACATTCGAAATCCTCTTTTCTGTAAAACAATTTTTTTTGCTGTTTAGAATAAGGAAGTTTTCTTATCGGGAACTCATTTCTTCGGGAGCATTTATAAATGGGCTGATAGGTTTAAAATCTGGTAGCCACCTTTAACCGCATAAAATTTTCATAGATGTTAACACCGACGCCAAATGATATCTGTAGTGCGATTCAGTAACTTATTTTTACGATATTCGCATTGTTAAAATAAGTTAACAATAAATATAACGATTTTGCGATTCAGTAAAGTTTTTAACGATATTCACTTCCGTTAAAGTCAGCTGTTATTGTTAAGTAAACAGCAAAACTTTTTAGCAATTTTTACAATCGTTATACTTGATAATTTAACGGCAATAATTTTTGTGTTGTTAGTTGTATCGACAAAAGGTTATTTTGTATATTTTATATTATTTTTACTATATTTATGATTTTCGCTTTGTTAAAATTTATTTTACAACTAATAAAATACAAACAAAAATCAACTTGTCCAATATCGTTAAAAACGTCTTAGTGAATCACTTAACCGTAGCAGCAAACAATAATTTCTGTCGATATATATGACGATTGTCGAATCGTTAAAAGTTACTGAATCGCACTACTGGTGTAATGTATAATATGGTCGAACTTGACCGACAAAAAAAATTTCATTTGTTTAAGTATGATTTTTTAAGATTTTTTCTAGATTAAAACAGAATGATAGAAAATACATGCAATTTGGCAAATAACTAGATCATTAGTTTTGCTACAAAAATAAATATAAATAATAAAAGGTATCCGTGATTCGACGTCAGTTCCAATTTAAACTTTAACAAGTCTTAACGAATTTTCTGCAAAAAAAGGGAAAAGTTACAAAAATGAAACCCCAGTTGACGGTTATATTGGTGACAGTTGTCGTGTTGATGGTAGAAGAGAGTTAATTTTAATTAAAATGTGCTAAAAAATATGAAATATGTGTTTTGTTTTTCAATTTAAGGGATCTTCTACATGTCTTGCTCAGGGAGGAGGAGGAAGAGGGCAAGGAGGAGCTGGAGGAGGAGGTAATGCTGGAGGCCAGGCTGGAGGTCAGGCGGGCATGAACTTCGGTTTTGGCGCTGGTGGTGGTGTTGGCGGAGGCGCTGGTGGTGGCGCTGGTGCCAATGGTCAGCAAGGTGCAGGCATGGGATATGGGGGTGGACGTTAGATTGATCAAAAAATCTTTCCTCTGAGGTACCTGTTGTTAACATTAATCGGTTTAAAGCCACCTGTAGTATCTAATGAACGCAAAATATTAAACAAATATAAGTACTATTATGCAAGACAAAGAAGAATTCAACTTGTATTATTAATATTATACTGTCCTTGCCTTATGAAAATTCGCTTAATTACATGAAATGCAAACAAAGTTAAAAAAGCTTTAAAACGTAAAAAGGATAAAAATCGTGAGTTAAAAATATGGATTTTGAGAGCAGTGTTTAAACAACTGATCACCAAGAAAACTCATCTCAATCAGGGTGACCGCTGAGAATTTGAAAAAAGTAGCAAAAAAAGTCGTTAAAAGCAAAAAAAATAAAATTTATTACACGTTTACGAATATGTTGATGTTTTTCTGCAAAATCTAACAGGATTTAATCGATCAAATTTACTTTCTTTAAATTAACTTTTTGGTAACTTTAAAAAAAAATTCTCTTTGTGCTTTCCTAATTTTGTGTATTCTTGTTGTTTTGAAAAAATATTTTTCGGTTTTTCATTTACAGAACTTTACCCAATAGTGAAGAAACAGCACTTTAATTTCAAAACTAGAGCACAAAATTCACGTTCTTGCTTTTTAAACAAATCTGTATTGCTAACAGGTTCGATTGCTTTTCGTCGAAAAAAATCGTCTTTTAAAATTTTTGCAGGTTGAGATGCTTCTGCCGATTTCGGGCTTCTTCCCCTTTTAAAAACTGTTACGTAACGGTCCATCGCTACCTGGATCTTAGGTGCAGATGCAGAAATTTAGCTTAAGGCGATTTCAGCAGCTGCAGGTTCAAGATTTTGATAACGATGACCGCGACAAAGATGGTACCTAAGAACTTTTTTTATAATTTGTAAATAGAAATTGGTCTAAGTTAGTCCCTTGTTCAGTACAAATATTTTAATTAGGCGCACTTGAACTTAGATTGTTAGTAATTATTTTTGGTCTTGCATTTAAATAGTTTCTAATATTCACATTGCTAACACTTGTGGAGCTTTACACAAAGTAAGCATTTCGGCTATCAGGCCCACTGTCACTAAAATTACTGTTACTCATTAACCGTTCGCTTTTTATACCCTTCACATAAGTGAAAAGGGTATAAATAAGTTTGTCATTCCGTTTGTAATTTCTATATTATACATTTGAGACCCCATAAAGTATATATATATTCTGGATCCTTATAGATACGGAAGCCGATTTAGCGTTGTCCGTCTGTCCGTGTTATGGTTGAAATCAACTTTCTGAAGCCCCTCGATATCGCATAGATCCGTAAGTGGTATCAAACTGTCAGAGATAGTCGCAAAAAAATCGGTATTAAAATTCAGCAAAATCGCCCGATAACAACAACAACAAGGAACATACTTATGTATGTAATAATAAAAAAAACAACAAAAAGAGAAAAAAACAGAATCAGTCATGTTGATATTATTTAACCCCACCCAAAACGAAAATTTTATTAGTAGTATTAGTATTCATACATATAACAGGGTTGCCATTTAAAGCTTAATTCAAACATTTTTAAAACCGCTCCTACGGCTTCCATGGTTCTTCTACAAAGGTAAAATCTAAGACCGACTCGAATTATTTTATCCATCCAAACATTTTTTTGGAATATACTTACCCTCTATCTCCAGCCCCTAACATGGTTTCCATACAAAATTTACAAAAATGATGTAAAAATGCCCACAACTTTTTCAGAGTTGGCCTTAGAGCAATAAAGTGTACGACCAACCCCCATTAGTTTGCCCACCCAAACATATTCCTAGAATATACTTACCCTCTATCTCCACGCCCTAAGGGGGTTGCCATACAAAATTTACAAAAATGATATAAAAATGCCCACAACTTCTTCAGAGTTGGCCTTAGAGCAATAAAGTGCACGACCGACCCCCATTAGTTTGCCCTCCAAAACGTATTTCTAGAATATACTTACCCCCTATCTCCACCCTCTAAGTGGATTGCCATACAAAATTTGTAAAAATTAGGATAAAAACCTCTACAACTTCCCCATCACCCGTGGAGCGTTAAAAAATGACACCGACCCCTATTTAAAAATTAAAATTAAAAATTAAAAATTAAAAATATTTGATAAGTAAAAAAATGGATAAAAATAAAAAAAAGTTTGGGATTTCGAAAGGTATATAAGATTCGGCACAGCCGAATATAGCGCTTTTACTTGTTTTTATTTATTTTTGTTGTTTTTTTCTTTTCTCACTCATATGTGTATGTATGTACATATATTAATAAATTAGTTTGGCACTCATTATTAATATCACCTATTACAAGTATTACACTCGGGTAGACACGTCTGTACACTACAAGATAAAGAAAGCAAACAAAGATGAAAACATAGATCGAAAGGGAAATGCTACGCTATGTATGCAAGAAGTTTGTTAGGAAAATAGAAAATTTATAAATATTTACGTTGGATTTCCAGGATCTTGTCACGATAGCTGGGTGTTAAAAAATTACCCTTTATACCAAAAACTTGCTACTGCATGCGGGGGTAACAAAAATATACTTACCAAAACTGTTTATTAGGATCTAATTACTTATCAATTTTTTTTTTTAAGATTACTATTTACTAGGCGATTTAGTATATCCTTGCAATCAGCACATTGTTACGCCTTACAGCCATCCCTAAACAAAAGCGGAAAGCATTTTTAGCTGTCAAAAGTTCTCATGCCCATACATATTAATACTTACACTTTTATTAGCAGTAAACTAAAGACTTCTTTTTATAGTTTAACGAAATTGTAGCCAAAACTAGCTTAAGCTTAAGTTAAATTAATTCATACATTGTTTATGATTTGTTAAAAGTGATTTGTTTAAATTCCAAACTGTCAACAACAACATATGTAAATATTTCGAATTGTTTCGATATCAATAACTCTCACAGGGAGTCCAGTACTTACTTATATGACGCAAATTTGTATGTATGTAAAAATGAGCATACAGAAAATCTTCAAGTACACACATATAATTAAATACTTAAATCACTGATTTTAAAACTGGTTTCAGTTGGTCTTATTGCTGCCGTTCTGGTTAGTATTGTGTTCCCACCAGCTAACGGTTTATTTGTCAGAGCTAATAAATTATCTCTTACGTACTTATGTGTAAATGTTTGTACATATGCGTTAAAACTCCATAAATAATTTCCATTCATTCATTAAATGCAGCCAGTACGTCAAGTATTGGCGCTGCCCAGAAATGAAAAAAAAAACGTTTTTAAGCAAAGTGCAATGATTTCATGCTAACACTCAACAATACATGCCAGGAATGATAAAATCGGTACAATCGTACAATTTTTGGTACTACTCAAGACTTAAAAGTACGTTGGTATGCCTTTGGCTAATTTAGTACTTTTAAGACGTTTTTTATCTACTTTAAAAAAAATATTATGGCACGTATAATATTTTCCCATCGAGAACACTTGTTTAAGCTAAAAACAAGCAGATAGCCTCGGGAGGGCGTAATAACATTTTTTGCTTGATGCTAATAATTTACAGCCAAATTAAATGCTTTAACCGAATGAGCCAAATTTTATAGACTTTTTCCATAAAGTATATATATTCTGGATCCTTATTGATAGGAAAAGCCGCATAGACAAAAAAACAGCAACTGCTTGAAGAAAGCACTCTTTGTCTTGCTAATGTCGCAGCGAAATAACAAAGCATTGCCAACTCCGTGCTTGGGTACCAGAAGTCTTCCCAAATTACGACAAGGAGTGTCGCAATGCTACTGAAGTGAAAAATGATGCATACAGGGCAACACACCAGTCAGTAGCAACACGTCTTGCCAAGAAGAGGTATCGGGAGAAAAGGAGAGGAAGAGAAAACGTCTACTTCGCAAAAAGAAGAGAGAAATGGAAAGGTATGAGTGTGAACGTATCGGGACGTTCAGGAGTAAAAATGAGGTCTAAAAACTCTACCAAAGAGTAAAACGCCAAACTGAGGGCCTCGATATGGGGTCAATCTCCTGCAAAGATGAAAAAGGAAATCTGGTGACTAATACATATAGTGTACTGAGGACATGAAAAAATAATTTTTCACACCTGTTGGTATCCGATAGTAAATCAAAAGTCGGCGAGATAATTGGGTCATATCAATGCGGCTTTATACCTGGTAGATCTACCATCGACCAGATATGCGCACTACGCCAAATCTTGAAAAAGACCCATGACATCCGATCGCTACATACCATGTATTTGTCGACTAAAAGGCTGCTTTTGACAGCCCCATACGTTTGAAGATGCTTTAGGCTATGTCTGACCTTGCCATCCCTGGAAAAATAATACAACTCTGCAGGATGACCTTAACTAATACGCGATTTCATTTAAGATAGGCATGAATATCTCTGAGCCTTTCAGTACCAAACGAGGTTTCAGACAAGGAAACAGCCTTTTAACATCCTCTTAGAAAAAGATATACGAGACTTAAATGTTAATAGAATTGGCACACTATACACAAAACAGCACACGTTTTTCGCTTACGCCGATAATATTGAAGAAACCAAAAAAGAATTAGCCAAAGTGGGTCTTGAAGTAAATGCAGATAACACAAATTTGATGGATAGACAATGATTACTCTCTACAAAGCACTGGTACCACCCGTGCTTTTATATTCTTCCAAAGCCTGGGTACTTGCGAGAGCAGATAAGACAGTGCTTGGAGGGAAACTGCAAATACAAAGTCTTCGACAGATCTATAGGCTAGTCTGCGTTGACGGAGAATACCGGTATCGTATGAATCGCGAGGTATATAAGCTGTTTGCCGGAATTTAGATAATTACGTGTATCAAAGTTCCACGTTTACGTTGGCTAGGTCATGTGATGAGAACGCATGAGGGAAAGATCAAATCTTATGTCAGAAACTAAAGAAGAAGCGCTAAAGATCGAAGCGAATTGAAATAGATTATTCGTTCTGTAATAGCCACTTAAGTAAGTATAGATAGGGAATCAATTAAGCCATGTCCGTCTGTCCGTCTTACTCACTGTGTAAATCGGGTTCTTTGCAGTAAGTTGTGGAAAAAACGTGCTGTATAGTTATCGTTTGTTTTAAGCGTAATTTCTGCGAAAAGATTCAGAAGGCACATTAAATCGATTGCGTTTTCCCTAAAAAGAATATCGGGGTTAGCAAATCAGTGTAAGATTGGTGAAAATATTGACAAAAAAATCCAGTGTATTAAAATTCTTACCAGTTCACACTGCGGTGGTTTGTCTTATCTACCCCGCAAGTTTTGTTCGATTGACACAAACGGGTTTAGGGAATGTTTACGAGTGGTTGTGTATACGTGGTTGGACAAGGACCAGACTTTTGTGGTTCCCGAGTTGACTAGCGATGTTGGACAGTCTTGCTAGACCATAAAATTTGTCCAGTGTTGCCACATCAAATAATTTTTTGGACAAATTTTGGTACCAGAGAGCCTAGTGTGAAAATTTTTTCGGATGTCAGTGGTGCAAATTGCTTGTACTTGCTGAATTTTGCGTTTCTGTTTTTTGACGCTAATTTTTCTTTTTAATGCGAACAGGTTGGGGAGTTGCATTCGGGATTATTGAGATGCCGCCGGTTGGTGGGGAGAAGCCAAAGGCTCAAGGTTACGCGTTGGACGTAAGGATAACGTGATACTTTTGGTGCGGCATCCTGGTAACTCAAAGGTATCTCTGCCTCATTTAACCGGGACGGCTACTTCTGCTGCTGCTCAGCTGTTATCCCTAAACCGGTGGAGACCTGGTCCGTAATAGTCAATGGAAGGAAAGGTATATTGACCAAGAAGGTGGTGACTGAGATCGGCCCGACGCTTGGGGCGAGGAATTATAAAGTGCGGCCGATCAAGGATGGTTGGGCCGTTATTCGGCCACCATCCATTGCGGCTAACGCCAGTTTGGTGTGGTTGGACCGGAGTTATCCATAAGGGATAAGCTCGGTCCGAGTATTGTGATATAGCGGGTGCATCCGGAAAACACCCCGGCTGTTTTTATGAAGGAGCTCTGTGACCTTAGTTTCGGGCGTAGGATCGATTAAGTTAGAGCGTTCGTCTAGTAACGTAGCCGTGGAAGCACACAGGAAATGCAGTGAACCTCGCGCTGGAAGGAAGCAGCAAAGCCATGATGCATCTGTTGGACAAAGGCCGTTAAGAACTTTAGTTTTTTGTGCGCCCAGATGACGCAATACCGAGTTGTTTTAGATGCCTGGGTTTCGATCATTTGATGCGTGATTGTCGAATGAACGAGGAAGTCTGTCAGTGCTGTGTATAAACCGAACACATCGTTTCCACGTGTTCAAACGATGCCAAATGCCGCAATTGCGCCTTAAAAGGACTGCCGTCTGAGAATCTTATGATGTCAGCGGCATCTTCGATTTATAGTTCGGTGGTTGCTAGAGTAAACGCACACCACCAAAATGGATACCAAACAAACGAAAATCTTGCACTTAAACTGCCAGCGGTCATATGCCGTGATCTGCCAGCTGAGACAAGCGATGCGCAGTTTTGGCGCAGCTTTTGTACTTTTTCAGGAGCCATATACTTCGGGGGGACTTATTCGTGGTTTGCCAAAGGATTTGCTTGGTACATGTTGTAAGAAAAGCCCTTGAGAAAAAAAGTGCTGATGCGCGCTTTTCATTGATCTTTTTCAAGCGTTTAATAAAGTTTGACATGAAGGCCTGCTTAACAAACAATAGCTGAACTTGCCAGTTAATCATAACTGGCCGACAATTTATGACAAAAGAAGGAAGCTACTTAAACTGCCATCAGGCAATAGGGGCAAGCGAACCTCGAGGGAGTATCCTAGGGCCAATTCTGTATTTGCTTTACACAATGCCCATAAGCAATCTTACTCACACGTCAACATTTGCTGATGATCCCGCCTTTCTCAGTATTCATAAAGACCCTGAAGATGCTTCGAGCCAACTGCAACATCACGTTACTTAAGTAAAAAAGTGGATAAAGTTATGAGGTATTAAAATAAATGAACTTAAATGCACCCAACTAACTACTACTTGACGCAAAGAAATTTCTCTCCATTTCCAGCATCATCCACTAGTTAAATGCGAAGTCTTAAATTATGTGTTTAAATAAGCTGGAAACACATCCATATCCGCTCGCTCCAAACATCTTACAATATGAGAGACACATTCGTTTGAAGAGGAAGGATACTGTTGCCCTTAGATGAAACCTTTAGAACTGTTTTATACTTTAGTTTGAGAAGTTAATATTTAGTCTGGCACTGACCTTCGCTATGTGAAGGACATAATAAACGATACAACTATGCAAAACTTGCGATACTTTAATAATGATTACTTTTGTGTCGTTGGGTATAACATGGGGAATTCTTTCAAATTATTGCGAAGTCGCGTGCTGCAAGACATGTTGCTTTGTTTTTAAAATGATAAAGAACTTGTATTTTTTATTACATTTTTTTAAAAAACGTTACGAATATTTTTAGTTGTTAATTTTTATTTATTGAAACAAATACAAAGTTGTATCTTTACATAATGATAACGTTTAATATCAGTATGTTATTCCGTTTGTAATTTCTATAATATCCATTTGCGACCACATTCAAAATATATATTGTGGATCCTTATAGATATGAAAGTTGATTTAGCCATGTCCGTCTGTTAAAATTAAGGTTTAGGAGCGAAATCAAGCGGGGTCAAACTATTAAAAATATTCACAGGCAGAACTATATTTGAAATTAGAAAAATCGGTTGTCTACGGACAAAGATATAAACAAATTTATATCCCTTATAATATCAGAAAATATAGCCACTGCTGTCACGAAACTTCTGACATATGTATACTTTCAAGGCGGCGGCCTGAATTGGGAAAACATTTTTTTGAATAGAAAGTGGTATTCCCTTTGCAATTGCAAAAATGTGAAATTTTTTATGCGTTTAATCTGAAAAACTATAAGAACCATCGACTTTAAACCAGTTTGTTCCGGCACAAAATGTACATTTTGGGGGAAAAATTATTTAAATAGGAGAATACAAATAAATAAGTTTTATAAAATTTTTAATACTGTATCTCATAAACCAAAATATCTTTCGATTACGAATGTCCTACAAAAATTATTTATAAAATAATGACTACATGCTTAAAAAAAGGTAGTAGGATGGAAGCAGAGGGAGCGGAAGCCCCCATGCAAATGGACAATTTTTTATTAAAATTATTATCCGATGTATAACGAAAAATGGTAAAACTACCTTCTGTAAGGTATGTACCTATATCTATAATGATATTTTTAGTTAAAAGAACAATAGTTTTGAAATTTTCTATTTCAAAAACCAGGATAGTTATCGGCTTCAAACTCGAAAGAAAGAAATTATATTATAATATTTGCGGTTCAAAAACAACTTGGCTAGATCAGATGACTGGGTAAGCAAAACGAAGGGTATATAATATTCGGCACCACCGAAATCCATTTATACCTTGAATTTTAACAAAAATAAACTACCAATAACAATGATAATGGTAAGATTTTTTATATTTAAAACTAGTTTTTCAATACATACTTACATACACACATACCTCTCTACATATTTAAAAAACATTTTGCATTCAGTCTAAGTGTGGATATAATGCGTTAAATTATATATTTGGGGGATTCACAAGGTGTTCTGTTATCTCCTGTTGTCATTATGTTATAAAATTTCACAATGGTCTTAAAACATTGTGGTTGGTTTTTATACAAAAATAGTTAAAAAAAATTATACTACGTTGTATGGTATGTTTATTTAATTGTCATAACAATTTCACATACTCCTGCGACGAGTGTCCAACAGTTGGTGAAGGTTTTTAAACCATTTTGAATTTTTATAACATTATAACAATATAACATAATTGAACACTTTGTGAATCCCCTGATTGTTTCGTGAAAACTCAATTTAAATATATCAAGTTTCACAATTTATTACACATACAAATGTTTTTGGTGGGTAATGGTCACTGTTTAAAGTTCACCTTAGAAGTAACACGTCATGACTATATTCCCCTTAAGTTAAGTTTTTTTTTACTGCTGAATACAACAAAGAAACTAATAAATTTGCATTTTTATTTCTATTTGAATCTTTTTTAAACAATAGAGTGCAAATATTGACTAAGATAGGTCAGTAACACTTAAAGATTTTGCATTGAAATAAATGTTTTCTTCCGCTAATTTTTTATTTCGAAAATTTATAAATCTTCTCTAAACATCTAAAGACACACAAAAATTGTGCTAATTAAGTATTAAGATTGTTGTTTTGATTTTTGTCTAGTCATAATACATATCTGATAACATGTGTACATATATTAATGGAATTTATATAACATCGTGCGAAAAAATTCGTAGTAAATCTTTAAAAACACATTGTGTACTCGTATGTATATATGTATTTCTTCAAAAGAAATAAAAACAAGTAAGAAAGTTATAGTCGGTCCAGCCCGACATTATACACCACATTTATAAGGGGGCTATTTGAAAAAAATGAACCGATCATATTTGTTTTCAGTATGGGTACTAATTGGGAAATTAAATTTAGACTCATATGCAAAATTTTGTTAAAAAAAAAATTAAAATCGAGTGAGTTATAGACCGAACTTCTTATTTCAGGAGGACAATTTTTTGGGAGCTATATCAAAAAATGGACCGATCATACATATTTGTATATTTGTATTCAGTACACTAATTGGAGGAATAAATTTAGATTCATATGCAATTTATTGTCAAAAAATTATAATCGAATCAGTTATAGCACAAAATTTTTACTTCGGAAGGGCATTTGTCTTGGGACCAGGCGCGGATCCAGTCAAGCTTTGTCGGGAGGGGGGTAATTTTAAGTGAAGCACACAATAAAAAAACTAGAATTAAGTGGTATATTAAAACAAAAATGCAACAAAAAAGTCTAGTTCATTTAAAATATTTAAAATTTTGTACATAAAAGGTCAAAAAACAGATTTATTAAATTAATAATTTATGGTTTCCTGCAAGGCACATTCAACAAGGTAAACTCAAGGCGAATTCAAAAAATTCGCCCACTGCATTTCCTTTTTGTGTTTGAACGGTAGAATGTCAGAAAAATTAAAAATTCCATATAAAATTAATTTATATTTCGTATAAATGTCAAATTGATTTTAATCAGCTGGGTTCTTAATATTACTTGGTTGAATGTGCCTTGGTTTCCTGTTAAAGCAAATTTGCTTGACAGTTGCTTCATTTTATATATATTATGTACATATATACAACTATGGTAAGCCGTTAGGCCTGTCCTCTGTCATGGTTGATCTCAGCAATGTTTTAATACGGCGAAGGATGGAAAATTACCTTTCAGCCGTATCATTACTAACTGGTATTGAATGATGAATATTTTTCGCAAATAACTGGGCCACATCTTGCTAAAACATCTGCTATATTTTCTGGCCGGTCTGTATGAATTTTCCATTTTTGTTTCCGATGCAAAATTTCAGACTTTAAATTCGATACAAGTCGTTTATTTTATCAAATTTTAAACATTTTATTTAATCTTCAAGTTTTAAAATTAAAATTTCTAAATCAGTAAATGTAGTAATATTCTGAGACAGAAGTTGAGGGCTGTTGAAAAACGTGTTTTTAAGTCTTGTAAAACAGATTGAATTAAGGATATGTAGCCCCCGATGCGGTAGTATATTTCTTCTTCTTCAAAATGATTTTCTCTTTCAAATCTAGGATTTTCAACTAAAATTCCCATATCAACGCAAATTATTTTTGCCTGTTCAAAAATAGTTTTAAATTGTGTGTGGGCTTCATTCCTTTTAGCCTCACATTATCATGGTTTTTATAAGAGAGGATCCTTTTTTTAAATCTATATCCTGCTTTTGTGGAATAACATTAAGCTGCTGTGTGACAGTAAGTACATTATAACTTCCGAGGAAAGTTATAGTTTTTTTTATAGACAACAAACGATCTCAATTTAAAATTTCTTGTTGAAGTGCAGATATTTCTTATTTGATTTTCCACCTCAAGAATAAAATTTTCTTGTGTCTGCAAAAACATTTTTCCAAAAGCAACAGCATGTTGGAATATGCAATACGTACAAATATAAAGTTTTAAACATTTTGGGGGGAGGAGACTTTCCTTCCCCCCCCTCCAAAATGCACGCATGGAGTTAGGGATACGTCTTCAAAAGTCTTATTATTAAGAACTTCTCTGAGCACTTTCAAATTTATTTACGGATAACATATTCTAAATGATGTACTTACTGTCATACAGCCGCTTAGTGTAATTCTACAAAAAAAAAAAAAAATAAAAAAAACAGACATGTTATTACACTATACAAATGAGTCTTAAATGTGAAATTTAAATGATATCTCAGGTGGTGTTAATATAGCTTTACTAGTTTTCTTTATAAAATTAACAACTTAAAGTGTACAATAAAGTGGAAATTTTTTTTAGGTTTTTTACACTTTAGCGTAGCCATGCAAGTCACGTGATTTTTCCTTCTCTTTCGTATTTGTAGAATTTGTATTTAACTGTTTAAATAATTGTTTTCTTTGAGAAATTGTTAATTATTAACATAATATTGACTAAGTCAGTTTCTAGGGGACTTAAATATGAATGTACATTTGCACCATATAGTCAATTTCACGTAAAAAGGCCCAAAATGAGCAGAATTCTTCTTTTCATAAAAACATCGATTGATTTACGTCCAAAAGAGAATAAAAGTGATTGAAATATAAAATGTAAATAAGTTCATTCATATTTTATTTCTAGTTTTTTTCGCAAAAACTTACGTTTTGATGAAAATGTTACCCTCATCACAATTTTTTAAGAGTGTGCTGTGACAACAAGGTCTCACATACGATTGAAACTATTTTTATTAAAAAAATTAAGCCTGTTTTTAAAAAAATTTTACACAAAATTTAAAGTCAAATTTTTCTAAAACTCATTGTTAGCAGCAATTATATTCTTTTAATATCTACTTACAATTTATTAAACGTTTAAAAACATACCATTCTTGGAAATAATCGACTTTTTCAAATAAAAAAATTTAATTATTTGAGCTGTAGGCAAGTGTGAAAATAAATGGTCACAATGGAATTGGCCACATGTCATTCCACATCTTCATGATTCATATGCAGGCGTGATTTTAAAAATTGTTTAAGCAAATTGTTTATAATGTTTATTCTACCCTTCACATAAGCAATAAGGGTATAAATGTATAAGTTGACTATTCCGTTTGTAGTTAATATCCATCTGCGAACCCATAAAATATATATTTTATTGTTTCTTGTTAATAGGACAGTTAATTTTACGGTCTGTCCGTGTTAAGGTTGAAATCAATTTTTGCACCTTTCCGATGTCGCATAGACCCGTAAGTGGTATCAAACTATTAGAAGTATCTGCCTGAAAATCGCTATAGAAATCTAGAAAAATTACCTGATAAATGACAAATATATTACCCAGCAACCTCTACAGCTGCCTCGGAGTTGCCACTACATGGGTGCAATGTACAACCGACTCCCACAATTTTTTTCTCACGGGAATGTTTGTGGAGCATCCTTTTACCCTATTTTTTTTTATTCGCTGCCACAGCTTTCAAGGTGCTTCTACAAAGGTCAAATGTAAGAACGACCCCAATTAATTTTTTTCTCCCAAACATTTTTGTGAAACATACCTACCTCGTATCTCCAGCCCCTTAAAGGATTGCCCTACAAAATTTGAAAAAATTGGAGTAAAGCTCCATATAACTTCGCCGAAGTCGCCCTTAGAGGAATAAAATGCCTTACAGACTCCCATTAGTTTCCCCTCTCAAACATATTCCTACAACATACTTACCCCCTATCTCTATCGTCTCAGGGTTTCCCTACAGCTTCCAGGGTGTCCGTGGATAGGTCAAATGTAGCACTGTCCCCAACTCATTTTTCCTTGAAAACATTTTCCTAAAACATACTTACTTCCTGCTTTTTTAAAATGTTGGACCTTAATGGAATGGACAGGGTGAAAACTATATTTTGATACTGCAAAGGTTTATTTTGTAACTTGTAAACAAATAAAGATAGAAATATAATTTAAATTGCATTTAAATGCTCAATTGAAATTTTGTTTCACTTTGAGCCTTAAAAAAGTTTAAATATAATATGTGGTACTTTTTAATGCACTCTTTGCATTTTTTTTAATTTTAAGTATTTATATAAAAAACAGCTATTGATCACTCTTTTGACTTTTCACGAATTTTTGGAATTATGAGTAAACGACTGGAATATAGAGTAAACGACTTCTGACCCAGTTTGAGGTCGAAAGTCAGGGAAGTTACATTTTTGTACTCTTTTACATATTTAAAAACACACTCACTAACTCACTGTGTTAAAACATTGATTTATGTCAACTACAATTTTGCTGTTGCGACAAATGCACCTAATTTCATAGAAACTCTTTGTGGTAAAAACAATATTATTTAAGTCAACTAGTTTTTTTTTTGCGACAAATATAAATTGTTCAACTGCAAAAAGTATTTGTTATAAAAACTATTTTTATACCCTTCACATAGTGATAGGGTATATATCACTTTGTCATTCCGTTTGTAATTTCTTTATTATTCATTTGCGACCCCATAAAGTATATATATTCTGGATCCTTATAGATAAGGAAGTTGAAATAGCCATGTCCGTCTGTCCGTCTGTCCGTCTGTCCGTCTGTCCGTCTGTCTGTCTGTCTGTCTGTCCGTCTGTCCGTCTGTTGAAATCAAGTTTCCGGAGTCAGATAAAAAGATACAGATCAGTAAATGGTGTCAAACGATTACAAATATCCCGCTAACAATCGCTATTTAAAATCAGCAAAATCGGTTCACTATTGACCGAGATATAAGCGAAAACCCAGAGTAACCCATTTTTTTTAGGACAAAATCCGTGCATATATCCCTATATATCTCAGTAAGTATAGTCACTCTTGCCACAAAACTTGGCACGAATACTCCTTAAGAAGGGACCTAAATAATGGAAAAAATTTTTTCAGATAGGATCAGGGGAAGGGGTATTTTTTCTACAATTGCACAAATTTGGTGAAATATTTTATGCGCTATATCTCGTAAACTATAACAGCTATCGACTTAAAATGTTGTACAAAAAGTAATTGCACGCTAAGGGCTACGCGTTAAAGAAAAAATTTTTTGGGTGGGGGCAAAAAAAGGGGTAGCTCCCATACAAATCGACAATTATTATCAAATATTCGATACGCTATATCTCGGAAACTATAACAGATATCGAAATGAAATGTTCCACACAAAGTAATTGCACGCTAAGGGCTACGCCTTAGAGAAAAAATTTTTTGGGGGGGGGCAAAAAAAGGGGTAGCTCCCATACAAATCAACAATTATTATCAAATATTCGATACGCTATATCTCGGAAACTATAACAGATATCGAAATGAAATGTTCCACAAAAAGTAATTGCACGCTAAGGGCTACGCCTTAGAAAAAAAATTTTTTGGGTGGGGGCAAAAAAAGGGGTAGCTCCCATACAAATCGACAATTATTATCAAATATTCGATACGCTATATCTCGGAAACCATAACAGATATCGAAATAAAATGTTCTACAAAAAGTAATTGCACGCTAAGGGCTACGCCTTAGAGAAAAAATTTTTTGGGTGGGGGCAAAAAAAGGGGTAGCTCCCATACAAATCGACAATTATTATCAAATATTCGATACGCTATATCTCGGAAACTATAACAGATATTGAAATGAAATGTTCTACAAAAAGTAATTGGGCGAGAATGCCTACGCTTTAAAGAAAAAATTTTTCGAGTGGGGGCAAAAAAAGGGGTAGCTCCCATACAAATCAACAATTATTATAAAATATTCGATAAGCTATATCTCGGAAACTATAACAGATATCGAAATGAAATGTTTTACAAAAAGTAATTGGGCAAGAAGGCCTACGCTTTAGAGAAAAAAATTTTTGAGTGGGGACAAAAATAGGGGTAGCTCCCATACAAATCGACAATTATTATAAAATATTCGATAAGCTATATCTCGGAAACTATAACAGATATCGAAATGAAATGTTTTACAAAAAGTAATTGGGCAAGAAAGCCTACGCTTTAGAGAAAAAATTTTTTGAGTGGGGGCAAAAAAAGGGGTAGCTCCCATACAAATTAATAATTATTATAAAATATTCGATACGCTTTATCTGGGAAACTATAATAGCTATCGACATCAAATGCTCCACAAAAAGTAATTGAACAATAAGGCCTACGCTTCAAAGACAAATATTTTTGAGTGTGGGCAGAAAAAGGGGTAGCATACATATTAACAATTTTTGTTAAATTTTCGATATGCTATATCTCAGAAACTATAACATATATCGAAATCAAATGTTCTACAAAAAGTAATTGGCATTAAGGGCTACGCTCTGAAGAAAAAGATTTTCGGATGGGGGGTGAAGAAGGGGTAGCTCCCATACAAATTAACAATTTTTATAAAATTTTGGATACGCTACTTCTGGAAAACTATTACAGCTATCGACTTCGAACATTCTACAAAAAGTAATAATCAAATAATTCATACATTTTGGTGAAAAAGTTGGTGAAGAGCAGGGGGACTAGAACATTTAATAAGTTTTATTAACCTTTAAATATGAATAATGTCGAAAACTTTAAAAACTCTCGACCTCAAATCTTCTTTATCTATTTCTTTTATTCATACGAACGTTAAAATTTTGTTATTTTTTCTATGGGCTTTAAAACTCGCACAAGGTTTTTTATTATATTATTTGCAGTACAAAATTACTCGGCTGGGTATATTTAAAGACCAATGTGAAGGGTATATAAGATTCGGCACAGCCGAATATAGCGCTCTTACTTGTTTTTATGTGCAAAAATCAAGTTGTAGGGGGCTACAAAATTTGTAAACTCTTTTATGCGCTACATTTGGGAATTTAGAGTACTTTAGAATGATATGTTAATTCTGAAAAAAAAACAAGTTTGATGGGAGTAGGGGAGCGGTAGCCCCTAAACAAACGACCCATTCTTATAAAATTTCTGATACGCATTATCCCAGAAAGTGTAACAGCTATTGGCTTTAAACTTACAACATAGTAATTGTACAACAGTTTATTAAAGTTTACATAAAAGTAGTAGCACAACAACAACTGCACTTTGGTAAAAAATTTTTTAAAAATGATCGAGGGGAGCGGTATCCCAATACAAATGAACTATTTTTCGAAATTGTTAATGAGAAATATATCGAGCTATAAACCTCAAATTATTCACCCCTATTCTGCATTTTAGTTCGAATAGACATTTTTTCCACATCACAGTGGAATACTTTGGCCACAAATAACTTACTTAGTACATTTTGAATTTTTTGTCTTTTCGTACTAAAATCGTGTGCTTCTTAATACTTTAATTCGAAAAATAATTTTTTTTATTTCTATTTTGATATGTGCGTATTTGCAAAAGGTCTCGTAATCGAAATCCCCATTATGATTTCTTTATTTTGAAAGGAACACTTGTTGGAAAGAAGTATGGAGAGTAGCATGACTTATGCAAACGGTCAAGTCTGGTGAATTTAATTTCTAAAACTAAAATTGTTATCAACTTCAAACCCACCACAAAGTAAATTTTTTATATATTAAATCTTTATATAAATGCCTAAAAGTTTTCTATTATGATTAACTTAACGTAAAATGGCCCAATATAGGAAAAAAAAGTTTTTTTCTTTTTAAAAATTATCGATGAATTTATTTCTACAAAAAATTAAAATAACAGAAATATAAAAAAGGCTTATATATACTTTATCATACCCTTCACATAGTGATAAGGGAATATATCAGTTTGTCATTCCATTTTTAATTTCTTTATTATTCATTTGCGACCCCATAAAGTATATATATTCTTATAGATAGAGAAGTCGATATAGCCATGTCCGTCTGTCATGTTTCCGGAAATAAATAAAGCAATACGGACCAGTTATTGGTATCAAACTATTAGAAATGTCCTGCGAAATTCGCTATTCACTGTTTACTATTGCCCAAAATATAAGCGAAAACCCAAAATAACCAATTTTTTAGGACAAAATTCGTGTATATATGTCAGTAAATATAGTCACTCTTGCCACAAAACTTGGCACGGATATTCTGAAGATAGGGACCTAAAAAGGGAAATTTTTTATTTGATAAGATCAGGGGAAGTGGTATTTCCCCTACAATTGCACAAGTTTTGTGAAATATTTCATGCGCTAAATCTTAGAAACTAAAGAAGCTATCGACTTCAAATGTTCTACAAAAAGTAATTGGACAATAAGACCTACATTTTGAAAAAAAATTTTTGGGTAGGAGCAGGGGAAGGGGTATCTCCCATATAAACGAAATATTTTGTCAATGCTTTTAATATAGGAATTTTAATAAAAATCGAATGCCGTAGTTTGCTTTCAGTTCTATGAAGTCCGCCTGTCACAGTCTTCTGGTGGCCATTATGAGCAGAAATCATGTTTTCTCAGTACCTACTTACTATTTATTAAATATTATTTAATAAGTAGTATTTAACGTTTAAAAATGTATCATTCTTGAAAATCAGTCTTTTTTTTCAATAAAAATGTTTAATTGTTTGATTTATAAGCAAAAATGTGAGTAAAAAAGTCAAGCCCGTCACAACTGCATTACCCTTTTTAGAATATTACGAATGCTATCTTTAACCGCGAGTAGTGTATGCAAATATATCCACTTTGCCAGTGTATACCCACTTGTCTTTTAAAGTTTGGTTTCTTTCACAAAATTAAAAAAAAAGATTGAAGGTTTTTATTACAAGACTAAAATAAAAAAATGCAAGTGCAACTTAGTTGTTAACAAATATACATATATTTTATTTATTTATTATTATTTTATATTTTGTAAACAAATGCACATGATTGAGTAGATACGTATATTAATAAAAAAACCTATTTTTTTAAATGCTTAACGAAAAGCTAACATAACAAAAATATTTTTCTTCTTAATAAATAAACAACAAATTTTATTTAAAAAAAAATATTTTTAAATTTCCTTTTTGTTTTTATAGAGCAATTTTACAATAATAGTTTAACAACAATTTGTTGTATTTTTTAAGTCCAATGACATTCATTTTAATTGACAATATTTTGTCGCTAATTACATTTGTTTGCTTAAAATTAATTAATTAGATATAATGTATATAAATATACAAATGTACTTTTTTTAAACAAAAACCCGTCTGACTATCTAATCGTCCGTCAAAACAACCAGTCTGCTGTCTATTTGCTTGCAATGTCATATTTTGTAATGAGATTTTTTTAACTCGATTAAAGATATGCAACAAAAAATGTTACACTTTAAATATGATTAAATTAATGTAAAATGTATTTTAAAACAATTTGTATGAATATGTTTATGTGTATATGAATGTGAATAGATCTAACTTTTAATGCAACTGCAAAGTAGTAATTAATAAATAACTGTTTGTTTTCCTGGAGATTGTTTAATTAACCGACCTTGTAGCTTTCCTCCGCTGCCATCGCTTGTTTTGCCATTGCTTTCGGACTGCATTAGAAATCACTACAGCCTTTCTGTATAATTTTTGATTTGTTTAATCATTTGGTTTTGCTTAGATTTTTAATAAGTTGCCTTTAACGTCGGTTGGTTATTAGTAGACTTAAATAATCCAAACGTTTCCAGCGTTTATCTCTTTATTTTTTAAATAACGGGTACTCTTTTCTTTTTAAAGTAGAGTAGTTCCCATTTTGTATAGATTAATGTCCCAAATTTCAATTATAATGTTCAACTTAAGAAAATTCACACATTTGGCAGCTTGACAATTGGTTTTTGGGGTGAATCCCAGTAGGCCTCACAATAGTCCACCAACAAGGCTTCTAGTTTATTAAGATTTTCCTCATTGTGGTTACCTGTCCAGGTTTTTTGCACAAGACAGCAAGATTCAATTGAAGTTTTGCCCAAAATACGGCTTAACTTAATGGGACAGTCCACTCTGATAACATAAATATCATTTTCATAGCAAAATGCTTCTAAAAGTACTTCATGCATATGTGTAGCAGAGTCGCCATCTTTGGGCTCGGCCATTAGGCAAAACAGCGAGCCTTCAGCGGCTTTCGAGAGAATTTTAATGGCTGCTGATAGGCCAATGACAACACGTGACTCGTTTTGGGCCTTGAGCAAGGCATTTTTAACGGTGCGTCCAATTTTATTGCAATCCATAATAACATCTGCCAGGTGGTTTGTAGTGATATTGCTGTTGTTGTGACTGTTGCCAAGCACTAGGGGGCCTGCCATGTTGTGATAGGATTGAATTTGCATTGTTTTCATAACCATATTGCTGTTTTCTTTTACAAATAATTTTTGATCTTGAGTGGCAATTGTTTTTAAATATTTTAAACTTTTATTTTTTAGCAATTAAACACTTGCTGGCTTATTTTTATTCAAAGTGGTTTTTTATTATTGTTTAATAATTCAATAAAATTCTTTTGGTTTTTTATTATTTAATAAACTGTTTTTGGTAATTTTTTATCTTTTTAATTACAATTTTTACTTTTTTATTTTACTGTTATGAAATTCTTTTCGCGTTTAAAAAATTGTTTCGTCACTTAGTAACGCGTTGCAATGTGTTTAACGTAACGATTTTTTTCTTTATGCCGTTCAATTTTGAGTTTAGATTTCACAATGAATACTGGTGCTCTATTGGGTGCTGTTTTTATACCCCAACTCTCTGCTCTCATTTAATTTTCAACGAATTTCACAAAAAATTGCGTTAAAAATAAGCTTTTTATTGGATTTTTACTCTTTTCAGCTCTTTTAAATTAACAAAAACGAACATAAGTAATGACTCTTTTATGGGGATTTTGGGGCTCTCGTAACAACAAAAAAAACGATTTCATTAGAATTCCCCACAATTAGCGTAAACTGCATTTATTAAAAAATGAATAAATATGTGTGTGTAGACAAATATGTACACAAATGTATTAATGTTTGTTAAAAACGCTTGTTATAGTCTCATTGCTTTTTAAAGCTTTTTACTTTCCCTTATAATTTGGGGCGGTAAAAACCCATTTTCTATCATTTTCTAAAATTTATCAAAGGTATTTACATTTTCTATTAACCAGTCCAAAGATCATATCTTTAGCAACATCACCAACATCTTAAGTAAACCTATTCTGAGACGGGGTTTGTTTTTTTATGTTTTTTGTTGATTTTGAGTTGTCACTGTTTATGACTTAGTGTACGTTATTTATTAATTGGCAGGTATTTTTTCTGTTTTGGATTAGTGTTTGAAACTAAACAAAAACCAATGTTATTGACTTCGAAGTAATAAAACAATTCTTTTTTTACTCTACGTTAAACTTTGTAAAAGACATTGTGATTTACATAAGTAAGTTAATGTACATATGTTGACTTTAATATACCCACATTCCTAAAGTACCCAACAAAAAAAGAGCATACTAATCATTTTTAAATTTATTGATGAAAGGCAACCCGAAGTAGTTCCATTTTTGGGGAAACATGAATTCAACACGTGCTTGTCAGAGGAGGTAAGTGATCCATGAAACAAAAAATAAAAAATCTTAAATAATAAATTTGTTGTTGTTGAGCATATTTAAATAATTTGTTTTAGGTAAACCCTTTGCATATTTGAGCATACTTAGATACTGTAAAAAAAAAACAGATTTGAAAAAATTAAATTCGGAAATTTCAAAACAACTTTCAAATTTTTTTGTTGGGTACTAGAGGTATTACACACTTGTTTTAATATTTGTGACGACTAAAAGAATCCAGGCAGAAATATACGATTCTAAAAAGATGGTCCAAAAATATTGTACCACCACAGCCCTTTAAACCCAAATTTTGACACTTTCAAAATATTGTACCATTACAGTACGAAATCGCAACCATAGCTTTTAAATGTCAAATTTGCCTTGAAAATAAAAAATGTTTATATTTTTAATTAAATAAAAATGTATAAACGTAAGAAAATAATTAAAAAAACTCTAAGATGCGTTGGAAAAAGTCAATTTAATAAAATTTTGCACAACTTAGTTTTTGCATTCTGAATATGATGATGATCGGCCCATTATAAATCAGTTAAAAGGGTTTTATCGGATCTTAAAATTAGTAAGTCTTCTGGACTATACACGCCTTTCTAACATAAAAACTGTGCATTTTCATTTATCTTTTTTGTGAAAGTAAAGTGGTGACTCTAGATGTTTTTCAAGCGTTTGATAGAGTCTGGCATTTTGCGCTTCTTTAAAATGCTATTACTTTTGGCGGCGGTAAAAATTTTCCTTTCTTTGTATTGAGTTTTTTAGAGATAACCCTACTCGCGTTGATATACTTAGATGGGAGTTTAAGATTAATTGAGGAGTTGCGCAAGGGTTCATCCTTTTTCCTACCTAATACCTTATCTTTTTTAGGGCCCTTCTATGTCAAACATCGATTCCTATTTATTTTTTACAGACAACAGCATAAGCCATTCATACCTATCTGGCTACAGACGTAGCTCTTTGGAGATTTTAGATATGAAAAAGACTATAAACGACACACTTAGCCGCCATCTAATGGTAACTTCCGGTAGGAGTCATGCAAACAGGGTTAATTTAGTTTTTTTCTAACCAATAAACGCACAGTCAAACATGCTGTATTGTTGGTATTAATGAATGTTTAAATATTAGGGAGAGAGAAACTAGTGATGCTCTGTGCATGAAGATCCAGTGCCATATCCGCTGAATAGAACACACTTTTATTGTTTAAACGGTGTAGCAACTACTTTATATTTGTATCACCTCTTTTCTACCGAAAATAGAATACAACTTTGATGTATGGGCTGATGCTCTAATGTCCACTTTGGAGCTACTTGGCCGCGAACAGTCATTAGAGAAAGTACTCGTCGGTAACGTTTAGGTATCTAACGGGGCTGGTTATTATAAAAACCGCCTCAATTTTAATAACTGACTACTAACTTCTTTTATGCTTATGTGAACTTTTACAGTTAGGATAGACGTCTAAATACAATTTTCTCAAAAAAAAAGAAAACTACTTGAGCCATGGTTCCAAAAGGAAAGAAAAAAATTCCCAGGAGGAAAATAAAAATTAAGGATTTAAATTTTTTTAAAAATGTTTTCCAGCCAAAAAGGTTTACTCCCTGCAAAAAATCCTAAGAATCCTAAGTTATTAGTATGTATTTTTTTTAATTTTCAATAGGTGTTTTAAAAATATTAACTAACAATGGCTGATAACAAAAATATTATTTAAATTCAAAATTTTAATTGTTATTGTCTTTAAAAATATATATACATTTGTTTTTACATTTTTTTAACAATTAATTAACGTTCATTATATACATATATCAATATTTTAGTACACATTTATATAAAATGCTTCATTCATCCATTTCGAAAGAAATTGACCCTGGTCATAAAAGTTTTGGGAAAACTTAATTAAAAAGAAATTTAAAAGTTATTAATGAATTTTTTTTCTTGTTTTCACAAGAATCCATAAATTGTCACGTTATTTAGAACAAAATCACATGTGTTTTAACAAAACACCCCTCAATTTAAAACAAACACACAAAATTTTACATTAAGGCCATTCACATATTGAAGCAACGAAAGGCAGAACTAAAATTTTTAGAGTGTAAAGTGCAACTCCCATATTTAAAGAAGTTTATTTTAAGAAAACTGAATTTTTATTTTTCAATATTTTATTATTTGTAACTAAAAGAAGTGTTTTAAAAAATAATTTAACCTATTATGAGGTATGTATTCCTCTCTCTCTGAATTTAATTGTTTTGAAAAAATTGGATCAACGCCAGTTTTTTTAGCAGGTTGACTTTGTTTTATTTATCAACAACTGTTGGTACCGTTTTTCAAGTAAAAGATTTTTTTCTTTTCTTCAATGCTGCCCCATATTCAATGCACCTGATGTCTGTCTACCGAAAAACCATAAACAAATTTGACGTCAATTACATGTATTTATTGTGTTCTCAAGAAAATCACTAATTTTTTGAAAAAATCATAAATTAATTTGTATTAAGAGAGAAAAACTTTTTAGGAGACCAAAGAAGTTATGAGAAGAAAGTTCCATAAAAATCTTAAAAACTTCTACATAAAAAGTTTAATGAAACAACAGATACAAGGTAGTATCGATTCAACAGCTGACTATTTTTTGCTCGAGTTTGTCCACTCGTTAAATCTTTTAAACAGTACGTTTTTTGACATAAACGAGGTTGTTTATACAACAACTTCATAAATTTGCTCTCGAGTTTGTTGTTGCCGTAGTGATCTGTTGATCGCTATTTTAAGCATTTCAAGCATATAATTTTGAAAGATTACACTCCCAGCAGTTTTTGCGCTCTTAAGCATATATTTTACGAGTTACAGTTTATATAGTCAATATATTGATTTCGTTCGTTTCTTGACCCCTAAGCAACGTGACCGTTCGTTGACTAAAGTGACAATTTGAAACCTTTTTTCCGGCCTGTGACTTTTTGTGTGACTTCGGTTAACTGATACTATTTTGCTACTTTTAACGACTTTTTACCCATTTTTGCCAAAAACAGCTACAAACATATTTTTTTTACGTAAGCATGTACCTATGCACACATAGTAATTTTTAGACTAATTTTAAAGTTACGTGCTTTTTCCACCCAAAAGAAAGTTTTTTACGTCGCATGCCGGAATTGGCTAACCTTTTCCAGGTTTACACAAGCAGGTGTCATGCGAAAACACACTTATTTTACTGGCACACTTGACTTTTTGAACTTGTCGCTTTAATGTACGGCTTGACGAGACAAATTCGTTTCTTGGCAAATGCTAAATCAGTATAAAATCCCAGGGATTTTATTAAAAGTTAGACGTTTGTCAAAACATGGATTTGTCTCAAATTTTTACGTGTACATTCTTAAATATAGAGTCAGTGTATATTTTTTTATTAATAATTGAATACTATCAGCATCGTTCGTCCTCTATTTGAAACTAAACATGCTGCTGCTTAAGGAGTGAAGCTATTTTTCCGGCAAAAAAAAATCGAACCTGTTAGCAATTCATCTTTTTTTTAAAAAGCAAGAATGTGAAATTTGTGCTTTAGTTTCGAAATAAAAGTTATGTTTTCTCACTATTGGGCAAAGTTCTGTTAAATAACAAAACATTAATTTCTCAAAGCAACAAGAATTGAAAAAATTGATTTCAGGAAATTAAATTTGTTGGATTAAAATCTGTTATTTTTTGCAGAAAAACATTTGAGAAATTAAATTACTGGCATTAACATATTTGCCAAACGCGTAATAACTTTTTATTTGTTTTTCAAACGAAATTTTATTCTTAGTTAAAATAATAATCAGGGACCGAAAATAACAGTTATTTTTAAAATTTGAAATCAAAAAGTCAGGTGGATATAATTTGTCTATCAGATATTTGAATACAGCATATTGATGCTGTTATGCTAAGGAATAATTAACTTAAAAGACTTTAATTTTTTTGACTTTTTTAAAAAAAGTCAAAATATAATAGTTATTTTTTGACTTTTATTCTTTCGGTCAGAAATAAAAGTTAAAATTTGACTTTTATTTTTTAAGTCAAAAATAAAAGTTAAAATTTGACTTTTATTTTTTAAGTCAAAAATTAAAGTTAAAATTTGACTTTTATTTTTTAAGTCAGAAATTAAAGTTAAAATTTGACTTTTATTTTTTAAGTCAGAAATAAAAGTTAAAATTTGACTTTTGTTCCTCTTGAAAGCAGATGTTAAAAAAGTTAAATAAAATATTAATTAAATATCAATACAGTTTTTATTTTTAGAATTATAAGTACGTACATGTTGTATTTGTGTTAAAACAAAAAGAAAAAAAAATATAATAGAGTACATATGTATATAAAAACGGTTATTGGCTAGAAAGTTAAGGAGTTGGTGTTTTGCATATTTTGCTCTGAAAATACAAATTACATTTAACTTTTATTTTTGACTTAAAAAATAAAAGTCTAATTTTAACTTTTATTTTTGACCGAAAAAATAAAAGTCAGATTTTAACTCTTATTTTTGACCGAAAAAATAAAAGTCAGATTTTAACTTTTATTTTTGACTTAAAAAATAAAAGTCAAATTTTAACTTTTATTTTTGACCGAAAAAATAAAAGTCAAATTTTAACTTTTATTTTTGACTTAAAAAATTAAAGTCAAAAAATAACTATTATATTTTGACTTTTTTGAAAAAAGTCATAACTGTTACGTTCCCTGATAATAATAATAAGAAACATTAAAGTAAAACTTTAAAACTAAATGCAACCTTTTTTTTAAACGACTATTTTATGCGACTTTTTGTGCTTTAAAAGACTTTTTGTGCCCCTTTTTTTAATTCTTAGCGGTCTCCCTGCCCCTAAGAGCCATAATTTTAAAAAAGTTTCAATAAAAGTATTCAAATCTTAATCAACAGCCTTACAAGTTATGGCTGCGCGATAAGGAATCAGTCAGTTATTATAACTCTGTTTCTTTAGACATATGTACATATAAATAATAAAATCTGCTTACATCTGAACTTTGACCTTAATGCGCGCTTAGAAAACGTTGTCCGAATTGTTTCAAGTCCGGTTGGCACCCCTTAAATTTTCATTAAATTTTTTTTTTATTATATAATCGCCTGCCACCCTAATGTACATATGTAACTACATCTATGTTTGGGTTTAAAAAATAAAAATTTCCCCAATTTATTTGCTTAAGTAGAAACCTGTGTAGACATTAGTATTAACATACGTACATACATATAAATTATATTACATATTTTCCAATATTTCCATCCAATTTAATGTAAACCAAATTGAACAATTAGACGTGCTAATTTGTGTGTGAATTAAAATATTTTAATAGCACACGATGCTTTAAAAAAAGTACACAGCAACTATAAGAGCTTAAAACGCAAAAAGCAAACGTTTTTATTGATTTAAACAAAATGTGATTCTTTCAAAAAAAAATTAATTAGCATCACCTTCACGAAGGCAGAATTGATCACCAAAGAAGCGGTTATTGTTAAATATGTTTATTTTTTCAAATAATTTGTTAATTGATTAACACAGTAATTTGTTTTATAGTCAATATTAAAAGAGAGAAAATATATTTCCGAGTCGAATAAACTATGTCCGTCTAAACGGGTGTCTCCTAAAATGATCGACATATAGGTTTAGAGTAGTCAAATAACTGCATTTTTTGCTTTTCTGCTGTGGGTTTTGTTTTGTTAACATTGTTTAACTTTTTTTTGCGAATTTTTAATACTTTTTTTATTTTCCTATTATTGCAATAACAAACTGCAAATAAAATTAAAAAAAGTATCTAAAAAAATTTAAAAAAGTTGTAATAAGTTCCCAGTGAAATCTTTAGGAATGTGTAATGGACTCTGATTATTTCATGGGTTACAAAGTAATGAAGTCGTTGCGACAGAAAAATTATCTTTTTAAAGGGCATTAATAATTACATTCGTAGGTTTATATTTAAAAAAAGAATTATGAAATAGACTTTGTGCAGCATTTTTGTTTTTAAAACCCTAAAATTTAATTTTCTCCTAATGCTTGATAACTAGTTACTGGATTGCTTTTTGCAAGCACATTGGTAAGCGGGATTCGTGAGTTTCGAAACAACTCAAACAAAATTAACTAGTTATTCGGTTAAAAAGTAACTAGTGTTTCTTCATCTTTTAATTTTGAATAAAAGCGAAACGCGTCCATCGATTTTCATGATCTATGTCTCATTTTGTTTAAAGGTTATGTGACTTTACGTGAAAGTAATAGGACTTGACACTTTCTTTTAACCGTTTTTGATTTGTTATAAATTAAAAATAAAAAAATTAAATTTTTTAGACAAAAAATTGTTTTTTTCTTCATACATTTATATATAACTGCGAAACTGTTGCTTATGTAGCGAAACGTTGTATGAACAGATTAAAGGAATTGTAATTTCTAATTTTTTTAAATTTGTTTCAGCAAAATCGGACTGATGGTTCTCGGGTTATAACAAAAAAAAAAGACCACCAAAGGTCACAATTTCCTCTATATGATAGTTACTAACTTTAAATCGATATATCTCGATTCCTAGACGTGAACCAGCGAAACGCCGGGACACGTATAACTTTTTTTTACCGATATAACGTTTCTCGTTGGTTTCATCCTATCCCGATTTTGACTGTCGCATAGTATAATTAGTCTTATTGTGTTTAGCGTTGTCGTCTCAATTGCTGTCGAACTCGACACAAGAACGACAAGGGTGCTTATCATTTAACATTGCCCTATTTGTTAGACGGAACCAAAAAACTAAGTACGACTACGCCAACCAAAATAAGGCTGAATATGTATTTAAAAATCTTGACAAGTATACTCAAGAGTAATATAAGCCAAAAGTGTCTCCTGGGGACGAATACTAACCAGGTTTTACTTGTACACAAAACGAGAACCGACAAAACCATTACAAAGAGAGCAAAAAAAAAAAAAAATAACAACAACACAGGGGAATATTGCGTTGTTTATTTTAATAATAAACACAGTGAAAAAGCACCCATACATTCTCATTAATCATCCTCTCTCGGATAGCAACGCTGCTCAAGAGCAAAGCAGTTTTGTTTAAATCAAAGGTTGTCAAAAATTCATTTTTAGTGCACAATTGTGCTACAAAAACAATAAAAACAAACTCACACCGACGCTTGTTCTCTTTTATTTCAGTTTGATTTCAGTCGTTAATTGAGTGTTAACGAGTGCACATGGGCGGATGCTTACTGTTTTTTTTTCAGCTTTGTTGTTTTTTCAGCTTTGATTTAATTTCAAAATAAACCAGCAAACAAAATAGTATAATGGAAGACAAAAATTTTTGTTTTGTCATTAAAAATGCTTTTGGTAACATGCAATGCATTTTATGTTACCAAACATTTAAAACAAAGAAAACATTATATTTCTTCGAACCGAAGTCCAAGCTCCAAAAAAAAATGGGAATAGAATTTTGGAAAATACTAAATGATTTCGATTTTCCAGAGTTAAAAAGAAATGCTTTGAAGTTGTTATCCCTTTTTCCCTCTACATATTGCTGCGAACAAATTTTTTCCGACTTAAAATTTATTTGTTCCAAGCAGAGAAATAAATTAACTTCTTCAAATTTAAAACATATTTTGTTAATAAGAAATTGTTACAAAATCTTGAATTTGGAAAACTTAATTTATAATACCTAAATACACTTAATTTTTTAAGTTTTAACTGTAAATTGAACTCGCCCAATGGAATATGTGTGAAAAAAAATTGTCTAATTCTGTAATAACTGAGGCATATTTTTTATTTAATTTTAATAACTTTTTTTAAGTTCATTTCCATTTTGCTTTAAAAAGTAAAATTCATCACATTTGCAATGCTTAGTTTTTTGTTTGCTGGGCAATTTTCTCTTATCCAATACAGACGCATTTCATTAAATGAGAAATTTGACAACCCCTGGTTTAAATGTTGTGTCCCTTTTGTTGAATGAAACAAAAACTTTGTACAAATTACAAATGAACGATATTTTTGTACTTTTGTAATTTAAAACCTGTGTTCGAAAACATTACTGGTAATAACAGTGGTAGAACATGTGGAAAAACAGCTTCCATACATTTTTATGTTAGGTAAAGTAGCATTTTCCCCGTGCTCCCATTCAACAAATTTTTTCTTAAAAATAAAAAAATCATAATAAAACTTCTTTGTTGAAGGTATCCACAATTTCATTAAAATGGTTCGTTTGTATGGGCGCCACCACTCCTCCTTCTCTCTCTTCGGTTTTTTCTTATATCTCGGGTCGGCGAAAACGATTTCAAATCGACCTAACAAATAACAAATCGAACGATTCAGAGAACACGATTTAACTTAAAACCGACCCGGCTTACAGAACAAGTATGTAGGTTTGAATAACGTTCTACTCAAGAATATTTCTGATAGTTTGACTCTTGGTTGCGGATACTTGTTTTCAACAAACGGACAGATGGGCATGGCTAAATCGTCTTTATAACAATGCAGAACATTTTTATTTTTTGGAGTCGCAAATGAATGTTGTAGAAATTACAAATCGCACTTTTGTGGCAAAAATTAAAAAGGGGTTTTAAAAGGAATGTAAATACAAATTATATAAAACTACATAATTAATAAAGCCTTGCCAGACCAATTAAAAAATTTTTTACAGCCATTTTGCTTTCTTGACGAAAAATATGGATATTCAAGTGCACATTATTAATTTTTTAATCAGAAACTGAAATACAAGGACTCTATCTCAAGCTGTGGCCACATTTGTTAAAAATGTTGCGCCAAGAAGCGTGACCACTAAAATGTTCAGACCTAAACTGCATTATTAATAAGGATATATGTACATACATGTATCTTTAACATTGTAAAATATTAATAATTTGTTTTTGCTTATTTTACCGTTTACTTAAGAAAAAACTAGTTTCAGGCGAAAAGCATCAATCAATTTAGTTCCTAAAAATATGGCAACACTTCTTCGGACAAAATTTTACAGATCAGACAATTACTTAAACTTAACTCTCTTCTTTTTACTGGTCAAAGACTAATAATATTAATTGTAGGCTTATTATGAATATGAGCGTAAAAGCCATATTCATAAACGAACTTTATATTTGTAAAAGGGTTCGTAAAACAAGTTTTTATATAAAATCAGTTTTATAAGCTTTTTTTAAAACCAAAAAAAAAGTATTTAAGTTTAAAAAAATTATTAAACTTTTTATTATTAAAAATTAAAGTAATTGAATTAAATATCAATTGCTAGTAAAAAGAATTCACGCTATTAGGGATGATATGATACGAGTAAAATGAACTCTTAATAATTTCAGTTTTAATAAAAGCAAATAATATACTCTACCTGGGATAGGAATAATAATAAATGAGTAAAATTGAATTTTAGAAAAAAAAATTGTCATCAAAATTAAAACAAATAAATTTCCTTATCGGCAGTAAGTGATCAAACACCTTTTTAAAAGGAAAAATGTATGCTCTCATAGGTACATAGGCAGGAGCGGTTCCAGCTTTTCCATTTGGGTGGGGACTTATTGGGTTTTTATATAAAACAAAAAAATGTTATTTTGCATTTTCTATTTAAATATAATATAATAGGGACGTGTGTGGTATGGTAACAAAGTTCTTTGGTAGAAAAGTGAAATGATATCCTTTAACATTAGTAAAATAGAAATTAATTAAATAAAATATACATAACTAAAATTTTTTGCAAAAAACAGTTAAAAATAATATTTACCACTTTAAAATGAATGTTGTTTAGATTCGAGGCCTCTGCAATTGGTTTTTTATTGCAAAAATTCTTCATGTTAACTGAAGCAAAATCACGGCGAATAGTAGTGCATGTACTTGGGTATAGAATGTGTTCACGGGAAATAAATATTTTTCTCGTATTTCTAAAGTGCATTCAACTTTCCCATGTTAATAATTTGATTAATAACAAAACATTAAATTGGTGTATAATAGTTGATTCTTTTTTTTTTATTTATGGTTCATTACACTCTTTTTACAGAAAGCCAATATGTAGTAATTTATTTAAATAAACACAAGCTAAACTGTTTTGCGCGCCAAAAAGGGGCAACTTTTAATTAAACGAAATCAAAACAAATACTTAATATATGTATGTGCATATGTGTATATGTATACATATTATTACGTCCGTATGCACATACTAACATGCATTAGTATAAATGTATGTACATATAAACAATAAATTTTTTTTAAAAGCACTACTAGCTGTTAATGAAATATACGAGTCTAAATAATGTTTTGTTGTCATTATTTTTATCATTGTTTTTGTTGTTAAGGTTTTTGAACTTTGTTTATATTTTAGAACAATGCGCATTGCATGCATTGTACCTATATTCACATACATATGTAGTGTCAAAAATGTCAGAAACTAAATTTAAGGGGGTATCATCTTTAGCGTGCATTTCGATTCAAATATAATTTTCTCCGTCGCTCTTTTTATATTCATAACATAGTGATAAAGGTGTATATCAGTTTTCCATTCTTTTTTTAATTTCTACAATATTCACTTGCGACCCCATGAAATATATATATTCTGGATCCTTATAGAAGCCGATTTGACTATGTCCATCTGTCTATCCATGTGTTTGTTTAAATAGAATTTCCGGGGCCTAGCAAAGTACTACGGATCAAGAATTGGGATCAAACTATCAGAAATATCCCTTAAATAATCGCTATTTAAAATCAGCAAGAGGGGATTTTTTTTGAAAGGAGCAGGGAAAGTGGTGTGAAATTTTTATGCTCTACATCTAGGAAACTGTTACAGTTATAGGTCCGAGGGACTCAACCGAACCATTTCTATGAATTTTTCTTTTAAAACATTTCGGAAACTACATCAGCCATCGACCTACAAACGACTTACAAATTAATTTAGATGATAAAATTAGCTGGTTAGGAGCAGGGGAAATCATTTTTAAAAGTTTTTGATACAATATATCTCGAAAACTATACAAGCTATCGACTTCAAATTTATTACAGAAAGTAAACGTATAACAACGCAGGGAAAGTGAAAGATCCCGTACAAATCAACCATTTTAAGAAATTTGATTCGCGATATCTCAAAAACGATAACAGCTATTGACTTCAAATTTACTACAAAAAGTAATTGCGCAACAGTGCTTACATTTTAGAAAAAATAGTTGGGTAGAAGCGGAAGCGAAAGCCGCATAAAAATGAACCAGCAATACAAACCTGCTACAAGATAGTTTTATTATGATTTTAATTTTAAAGAAATATTTGTTGGACAGGAGCACGGGGAGAAGCAATACCCAAACAAACGCGAATTTGCAGTTAAGCAGCCAATTAAACATGCTCCCGGGCAACTATTGTGGAATCGTGCCCAAAAGGATTTTTAGTTGAACCAGAATAGTGGGATATCCGGAACAATTTTAAAATCTAAATTAAATAGTTTTGGAAATACATATTTACTTTGCATTAAAAGTTCTTGAGAAGATGATACAACAAATACAACACAATTAACCAGCATAAAAATGGCGCATATCGGTGACTTTCGACTGCGTATAACGTGAGAACAAAAGAAAGCTGTGTTGTGGGCCTTCAGCTTTAAAGGTAACTATTGCCCTGTTAAAATGGCTTTTGAAAATGATTAAGAGTAAAAGTTTTTTTTATAACAAAGAAATGCCCGAAGTATGGAAAAAATTATTTTCACTTAATCTAGGATCTTAATTTTATCTTTGTCATAAAAAAGAGTTATGTGTAAATTTCTTTTTCTAATAAAATATACACTTTAGTAACTTAACTACTTTGCGTATTTTTTATGCAATGGCAATACATATTAAATATATCTGAATTTTTTTTATTTTAATGGCTACATCAAATAAGGTGTGATCGACCGTATATAATTTTAATTTTTTTTCAGATTGATTCATATGCATTTAAAACACATATTATTAAACTAAAAACAGCCTAGTGGCGGCCTTTTTTCTGTATCTTTTTAATTGATAAAAAGCTAACCAGTTAGCGCCAAGGTGATAGTTTACTTTTATGTTACCTTTAAGGAATTTAATACCGCTTTTACAAAAAAAAATCATAGGGAAGCCGCGCTAAAAAACTTACCTGATTTAGACAATTTTTTTTCTGAAATATTTTAAAGGTTAACAGAAATAGCTCTCCAAAGTATTTAATAAAAAATGTTTAGACTTATGAAAGGCCTACAGGCAGATTTTATATGAAAATTTTGTTTTATAAACCTATTAAAAAGTTAAAGTTCGTTTAGAAATAGGACCCAAAAATGTAACTCTACCTTATTATAAAAATTAATGATCACCCAAAAATTTGTTCGAAAATCCCTTTTATGGACGGTACACTACAAAAAGTGGGCGTAGGCTGCCCATTTTCACCTAAATAAAATATTTAAACAGAAGAAGACTGCATACCAAATTTGGTAAGGCTACCTTGTAGGGAGATAATTTTTGCCGCTACTTGGATTTTTCGGCCATAGTGTAGTGTAGTTTAGAAGTTGCAAAGAGTAGCTAAAGAGTACAAAAATTTAAGTTTCAACATTTAACATTTTAGGTGTTCGAATTATGTCTAAAATAGATGGGAAATAATCGAAACAAGGAAAATAATCGAAATATGTATATGCACAGCCAATTCAGACGATAATTTCAAGTCAGATATTAGGTGTGTTCATTTACAGAAAATTATCACTTATTTTCGATAATTATTACTAGTAAGTGTTCACGTACACAAAAAATTAGCAGCTAGAGAGCCAAAAATGAGCGTAATATGTTTAGAAACAAAAATGTTTCTGATAATTTCTGCTAGTAAAAATTTTACTATCAGAAATTATTCAAACAGTCTTTCTGTCATTATGCTTTGAAAAAAATTTAAGTTTTAAATTTTTATAAGTTTACAATAACAAAATACATTTGCTTGCAAGTTTTGACTGTAAAAGTGTTCATTTACTTTTAAATATTTTTGAGAGCAATTTTGAAAATATTTCTTTTTACTCTCTCGTTGCTAATAATTACTGGAAAGTTATTGAACACAACTATTATTTCATGATATTTTTTTTAGGAAAAATTAAGTTTTTAATGTTATTTTATTACTTAAATTTGCATTTAGCTTTGTGTTTCTGATATTGTTTTATAGTTTTTTACTTGTACTTGCTGTAAATAAAATTTTATTTCGAAGAATTGTCACTAATAAAATAAAAAAATAAAAAAAATTAATTCTTCATATGAAAAAAATTATAACTGAAGTTAGGCATATCAAATACTTACAGGATTTTTTTTTAATATATTAAGTTCAACTTTAAATAAAAAAAACACAAGAAAATTAAGCGTAAAAAAATAATTATTCTACTTGGTCCTGCTTCAAAATATTAAAAAAACTACTATCTATGTACTAGGTACGTATTTAAGCCGATAAATAAGCAGGAGAATGCCTCATTAAAAATTGCTGTATTTAATATTATTCCAAATTTTTTTTAAGCATTTCATATGAAACATGTAACATACTGACATGTTTATTAAAATGCATGTAGAACTCAAGAAAAGCATTTTATTTAAATATTTTTAGTTCGTAAATTTGAGTAATATTTAATTTATATTGAGCACTGTTATTAAAGAAAGCTTTCTAAAACTTTGTGGATAATGTTTAACAAAAAGCTTTCAAAGCTTTTTCAAAATATATTACTGCACATCTGGTTCCACAGCTAACAGCTGCTTTTATGATAGGGATGCCAAGAGCTTATTTATATTCATTAGTAAATATTAAATTATGTGTGCGTATACTTAGATTGACGGCACGATACTAAAAATTTATGAAACTTCAACGTCGAAACATTTATATGATACTGAGCTTAAAACTACATATTTGTTTCCATTTTTAAGATTAATTATTTTTGCCATTAATCAACATACGGTTTTTAGTTGTCTCCTTAATAATATGGTGTTTAAAAGACAAGCTTTTTGCTACTAGCGACATGTCTTCCCTATATAGTTATAAGGAATGTTCTATTATTAAATCAAACTGCATATTGTTTCATTTATAAAACATGTCAGCAAGAAATCAGAACGCGATTTGTTTTTCTTTTACCAATATTTCGCGTTCTCCTTTGTGTAGCTTCTTCTTTTTATTCTTTAATAACATTATGCAACAAATAAAACTGTTTGAAAATAAACAAAAAATACTGTCTATACACGCTCGATTTAACTATTAAGGGATAGTAAAGTACAATTCTCAGTTTAGCGGGGTTGGTGTCCCTCAAAAAGTCTATCTGATCTGGTTGTAACACCAACCTAAATTTATAAATTCTGTACTTGAGAGTTCACCAAGTAAATATATTTACATTGTATGAAACAAAACATTTTTTCTTATACTTCTTTAATAATATAACTTGCAGGAAATCAAAATTTTTTACCACAAAATATTCCGAAATATTTTTATCCCCTGTAAAACCAGTCAGCTTTTATTCACACGTCATTAAATCTTATAATATAATAAGCTCGATTATTTAGTTTATGGCCGTTTTTCAATCCGACTTGGGCTAGTTTTGTATGTATGCCTTGGCAGTCTTTTTTTTAACAACACATTGCAAATAATTGATTTTTTATAAAAACAAACATGAAGTATTCTTGTTTTCCTCTTAAAGGTCGGTTTTTATGGCTTCTGTCACCCACGATAAACATAAATTTGCCAAATTGGAACTTCACTCGTTTAAATTTTAAACAATTGAAATACGCTACAATGTAACTTTATAAATCACTTTAAACTTTTGCCACACTACAACTAGAGTTGTTATATACATATGCACCGTTTAAAACCCAAAACCAATGTGCAGCTGTCATTCAGTCGCGAAAATGGTTTTAACTGAATTGTCTGAGTGCAACGAACGATCGTCGTTGCCGTAGAATTAAAATTCATATTTTAAATTTTATTTATGAATCACAACTTTATCGATTAAGCAACAAGAAGGAAATATAACGGTAATTATTTTAAATAGAAGTAAAACGGTTAAGAATCTTTAATAAGAATTGGATGATTAAGACAAGATTATTGTTTCAATTTAATGTTCAAAAGTCATCCATAAGCATGGATTTTTTGCAACAACTGTATGCCCGCCTCTTTGTCACCAACCCTGAAGGTAGCACAGCTACAACCAATGGCAACGGCAGCAAAAGCAGTACACCAACAAATAATCCGTAAGTTTTTTTTTGTAATTAAATATTTTAAGATCAATTCTGCTAATGATGTAATAAATTAAATTATGATTTAAACTTATTTCCGTTATACATACCTATATTGTTTTTGGCACATTGCTGTTTTTTATTTTGTCTCTTTATTCTTCTTAGCCCACGTAAAGTTGTAGCATTTGGGAATGTTTTACTTGACCAAACCGCTTATATCAATGATACTGACCTGCTGGACCGCTACAAGTTGTCTTTAAATGCAAGGGGAGAAATGGATTTTGAAACAATAACAAAAGTGACTGCTGAAGCCATTGCCAGCAAGTAAGTTCTATTTACTAGTAATTTTGTTAAAAATGCTTATAGGTATATCAGCCGTTTATATAATTAGGGGATTCACAAGGTGTTCTATTTGTCCTATTGTCATAAAATTTCCACGATGGTTTAAAAACCTTTACCAACTATTGGACACTCGGCGCAGGTGTATTTAGAGTTGTGACAATTTAATAAGCATATTAAACGACATAGTATTTTTTAAGAACTATTTTAGTACCTATAAAAGACAACAAACCCATTGTGAAATTTTATAACAATATGACAATAGGACATAATAGGACACCTTGTGAATCCCCTAAATAATTTTTTATTTAGTAAAAGATTTATGTTTTCTTTTAATTTGGTTAAACCTTAGCTTATAAGTTTTATAAAAATTAGGTGTTTCCGACTGCAATACATTTTCAAAACCAGCTACGGCTTTATCATCGGCACTTTGTCTAATCGGTAATACTGTAGGTAATTTTAAATTTGTTCTATTCAATTTACAAGGATTTGATTGAATTTAACCAGGACTTGATTTTAATGAAATAAAATTAAATAAAGGCAATTAAATCAATCGTTTTAATAAGTTGTCAATGTTTGATTAATTAATAATTATAAACTAAAAGGATGGCTTAAAAAATAAAAATATAATTAAATAGATTCAATGCCATCTGATGGGTGAAGCAAAACAAAATTAAAAATAATAAAAATAGCAGAAGTAACTATAAAGATAAAGAATGAAAATAAAAAGAAGCAGAACTTTTGTTAGTTAAGTTTTATTTTAGCAAATTAAAAATATGAATACATAAATATTTTATTCAAATTCTGAATATGTAGAACAAATTTACAGTCACGATTAAACCGTAAGTGGTTTCGAAAATGCATTCCTCTCGGCTAAAATCGGAAATGATTATTTTTTAATACAAATTATTTTTTATATGCTGTAACAAATATAAAAATATCCTTGAAGCTTAAAAAAAAAATGTTATATTATGAAATATTCATTTTTGTAAATAAATATGTAATTTTCTTATTTTAGCCTTAAATGTTATATCTATGTTCTTATGTATATTTGTTTGTATGTATAATTGTTCATTTGTTTTCTTAAAGAAAAGAAGATCTTCATTTGGGAGGATCTGCTCTAAATACTGCTCGCATATTAAAGAACTTGGGTACTGAACCGATTTTTTTCGGAGCTGTAGGAGATGATGAACAAGCAGGAATTGTTGTAGATCTTTTGAAAAAGGCGGGCATGGATTCTAAGTAAGTATATATTTGCAGTTATTCTGCATTTCGTTTACGAATTTGGATACAAATACGCATAAGATTTTATTACGAAAATACAAAAAATTCAAAAATAAAAGTAATTAATTAATGCCAAACTATTCCACAGTAAAAAAAGGTCAACGTATAAATTTCGATTTGAATCGAAATGCAGAATAGGGATGGTTATTTCTTATATCATAGCATTTGTCAAGCTATTCTACCGAAATGCGAAAAAAAATATTTTGAAAAGTTTTAAATTAACCATTTTAAACTATCTAGAACTAAGGAACCTTCTTACACAATCGTCTTATTATAAAAACAATTAAAAATGATTGAAATTATTATTTTTACAATATTTTAAAACTATTTTCACATCGGCCAGCTTTATCCAATGACTTTGGAGAATAGTGGGTTCTGTCCACTATCACAATAATGTGTTTTTGACAGATTAATGTACATGTACCTATGACATACAGAAAATTGTGGGCCAAGTTAAGCAAATCGTCGCGACGATTTGAAGTTTATTTCGCGTATAACAAATTATTGGAATTAGTGCAAAAAATCTTTCAATAAAAAAAAAAAGTTACAAAAGAAACTAGCAATTAGTGTTATTATCTACTTACACCTGTACAGTATAAATGTATTACATATGTACATACATATGTACGATGTACCTATAAAAGAAGTTAAAAAAAGGGAAAGTAAAAATTAATAATTAGTTTTAATAAATTATTTTTCGTGTTTCTTATTTAGGCAAAATTGTAATGGTTTCTAGATACATATGTACATACATACATCAATTAATTTCATAAATAATTATTTAAATTAAACCATTATTTATTAATTACAAACATTAATGTAGATATGTATACGTATTTATACACATTTAAATTCCAGTTTATTTGAATAATTATAGTCGGCTAATATAGGGAAGTCTCCTGTCACGCAAATAAAATCTTTTTTTTATGAAAATTCAATCAGATTAAGTGACCTTGCAAGTTTTCTAAATATAAAGTTTCTTTTTAATAACTAAAAAAAAATGCATAACACCGTTTCAATGAGAAGTTTAAAATTTGTTTTTTTTTCTCACTTTACACTACCATACGAAGCAAAACAATTTATAACATATTTTGCGACATTCAGCCCTGTCCTGTTTTGCGTGGTCGTGTGGGTTTTGGTGAAATTTAACACAATACATACTTACTGAAATAAAAACGCCAACCAAAATAATGCAAATCCTTTTATCATTAAGAGAAAATTAAAATTTTGTAGCTAAAAAGGAAAGAAAATTTCATCAAATTGAATTATTATCAGGAAATGGTGAAGTTTTATCATTATTCAAAATTAAACAATAGTAAGAATTTATAATTTTGCACTCACAACATCAGCTAAAGCATTCAACCTAATTACTTGTTGTTATCTTAATAATTGTTGTCATTGTATACAAAAACTATTTAACAGTAAATAAATAAAACTAAATGTGCTAATTTCATCTTGATAATTGTTTTTTTTAGCAATTTCAGATTGCAAACCATTTCGGATACACCAACGGGACGTTGCATTTGTTTGGTACACAAAGATACCCTGTCTTTGTATGCAAATATTGGTGCATCATCAAAATTTTCCATAGACTTTTTCGAGAGAGTGCAACAGCAGGAAAACTCTTTCTTTATAAGAAGTTCCGGGCGTAAGCAAATTTTCTACATAGAAGGTTTCTTTGTGCCGCATCGCGAAGAAGTCATCACTTATATTGTCAGTAATTTTATTAAGGGTCGACGTCGTTTAGCTGTGAATCTAAGTGCTGATTACATTGTGAAGCTTAATTATGATCACATGATATACTTAATTAATAATGCCATGTTTATATTTGGCAATAAGGACGAGTTTGAAACACTGCGTCAATGCTGGGGTGCTACAAATATTGAGAATCTCATAAAAGGAATTCTAGAGTATGCCACTGGTTCCAAAATTTTCGTTATGACTAAGGGTGCTGATGGGGTGGAACTGATAACAAACTATGAGGATGAACTATCGCCGCCAGGTCAACTAACATTTCAAATGTTTAATACGCCACAAATTGAAAACATAATCGACACTACCGGCTGTGGCGATGCTTTTGCAGCTGCATTTCTGCACGCTTGGTTAGAGAAACGTATTTTAAGTGAATGCATACGCTTTGCAAGTGATATAGCGGCCAAAATTGCCACTCGAGTTGGTTGTAACTTGCCTTGAAATGCCAGTACAAAAGATCCGTCATAATATTTTGTTACTGAATTTCAATTTCTATTTGGTATTATTCAACATATTTATTAAACACCCGTATTGTGATTTGCGTTGGCGTAGTCGTTTTGTGTTTTTTTTGGTACCGTCTAACAAAAACGCCAATGCTATATGAATAGCACCCTTGTTTTTTTTGGCGAATTTGACAACATTCAACACGACTACGCCAAACAGAATAATCCAAAAATATTAAATATTTTGTTTAAAAGAAATTCAATACTCAAAAATGTAAAATTTTTTATAGCTCCACTACCTTCAACACAGAATTTATTTTACAATCTTTGAGTTTTCTGTTTGTTTTGTACACAAGGTATCAATATTTGTCAACTTATAATTGTGGCGTAATTAAAGCTTTTCAATTTTTGGTTTTTTCGTTTTGAATACTCGCTTGTACACTCATTAATTTATTTGACAATTTCCTCATACATATTTGCATTATTGCGGTTTTAACACATTTATTCATTTACTTTTTTATTTTGGCCTTAGTACATACTTCCATTTATAAAAAAAAAAACAAATAAAAGCTGGCTTTGTACAAACTTGCTAAATATGTTGTTTGTTAATTTTTAAATAAATTAGTCATTAGTCATTTTTAAAATGTTTAAGAGGTAGAAAGGTAACAGTTGGATATTTTTAACAATGCCTTGCAAATTTCTTTTTTATTTTCCCCCCTATTCTGCATTTTGATTCAAACGTGGAATAGTTTGACCATAAAAATAAGTTTTTCTTATTATATTTCGGATTTTTTGTCTTTTCTTACTAAAATCTAGTACTCTTAATATTAAAATTGGAAAAATATATATTTTATTTCTAACTTGATATACATATACATATATATATGTATGCGTATTTGCATGCGGAACCATAATCTAAATGCAGAATAGGGGCGTTTAATTCGGAAACTTTGTAATAAAAAAACATTGTATGTTTGAAGGTAAGATTAAACATTTTTTTCTCTTGGACATTAACAGCAAAATAACAGTACAATTTTATTTTTCTTGATGGTCACATAAATTTATATCGCCATCTAGAGTCAAAGGATGGTTTATTCAGAGTACATTTTTTTGTTATTTAAAGACTTACAAAATAGAGAACGAAACAACAAATCGTGAGCCTTTATTCAATAAATGCAACTAACTTTTCAGGAAAACGAAAAAACAAGTTATTTCGCTTACTATTGTTAAAATAAACAGTCTACCTTTCAGAAGATGTTTTATATATTTTTACTAGTTTACACCTTTAAAAAAAATTTCACATTTTGCACTCGTTTGCGTATTTTTTGGAGATATCATATTTTAGTATACTAAAAAGAAATATTTTTTCAGAGTTAGTTTTGCAAAATGTTTTTTAATTTACCATTTTTAAACCAGGTTTAATATGTTATTATTATACTTTTTATATTAATTGCATAAATTGAAAAAAATTAGAAATCGTTTCATAATTTAAAAATTAAAAGCTCTGAAAGTCTTTTCCATCTCGAGTTGCTCAAATTTATCGCTCTCTAACACGCTATATTGTAACGACGTCCATTCAAATTGAGTATTTTGAAAGCTTATATCATTGGCTACTATCGCCCCATAAACAATGTTTTAATCCGGTAAATAGTTTAAAAGTAACATATACATACATACATATGTTAGCAATTTTTTCTTCAAACTCTACGTACTAATATTTTAAAAGTGACCATGTTTCAAAAAGAAGCCATTAAATATAACATTTTTTTACCAGATTCGTGTTCAGCACGCCAAATGCAACATGATATAATGTCGATTTATAAAAAAATATACGTTTTTAAAAATTTTAAAAATTTACAATGGAAGTTAGCATTTATTTTCACCAAAAAAAATACTTTGAGATAACATAATAAAAAAAAATGTTATAAAACGAGAATAATTCTTTTTTTTGCTTTGAAATTTTTACCACAGATGGGTATTTCACAGAGCTACCATATTTTGAATATAGGCCCTCGAAATACTTTATTAGTTATTTTATAATATGATATAAGCCGGAAAACTCACAAATTTGCTCAAATTGCATTACGCTTTACAATATTCTAAAATATTTTTACGAACGTTTGGAACTCCGTAAATATTTTGTATTAGATAATACGAATTCGTGGCAAAAAATTAATTTTAAAATACTTTTGATTCAAACGGAAAACCATGCAGAGTTATTAGAGCCCGATCGAACAATCGGGCTCGAAGCTCGATAAGAAGTGGTATATTTTCAATGTTAGGGGCACGGCGCACAGTGCTGTGTCCCAAAGACAAAAATACAATAAAAAAAGGTTTTATATTGTAGATAAAAATATATAGCTCGGCAGATAACCATAATTTTTTAATAAATTTTAAAGAATTTTTTAGATTTAGCTCTTTTGGTGGCGCTAGGGGGCGCCAAAGTCAAAGAATTTAAAGTAAAAATAGCTAAACAAATACCCGAGTTTTACATGCTTCAGGAAAACAGTTGTAAAAAATGATCCGTTTTTGACTTCAATTTGTTTTTTATTTTCTATTTTTATAAATAAATTTTAATGTAATTTGGCACTTACATTTGTTTAACACATAATAATAACCATACCACCCAATTTAATGAGAATCGGATAACTTTTGTAACAGTCTCGGCATTTTTGCGAAAAAGGATATATGACAGGACCTAGAGTCCTTGCGCCAATCTCAATAAAAATTATCCCAAAAGTTACTAGCACGGGATGTAAATGATCTACGGAGTATTGTAACTTTCTGTGCAGTTGTGTAGTCATAATTGAAAATTTCGTCCTTTCTATATATGGGCAGTAGGCGTGCCCTTTGCCCGATTTTTTTCAAAAAATTGAATTTTTCTTAATTTAAGTATTTTATACTAGTGTACCAAATTTCAAAGCTCTGGGACCACTCCTTATATTTTTGTCCCATCACTATATGGGATCAAAGCACTGTGCGGCGTTTTCACAAACGCTTACTGAAATTTTGCTAAAAATTTATTTGTTGCACAAAGAAAAATACAACAAAAACTTCCATAACGATTTGAAAATTTAAAACATACATTTAATTAAAACTACGTTAACGAAAAATTTTTTTTTATTGAATTATGAAAATTAATATGTAGTTGTAACTACTAGTTAGTTCATCAACTTTTATTTGTCCAGATTGTATTTTCGTATATTTTTGTTTATAACTTAATTTTTTTTTAAATACAGATAAACGTATTATTGGTGGTTTAAAAATATTTTTTATTTTTAATTCTATGAAACAGTATGTCTTCATTTTTAGTTTGGAAATAGAACAGACAGTAAAATTTTAACTAAAGTTCAGGTAAGGTTCGGTTCCAAAAATGCACGGGCTTTGAAAAAATTATTTTTATATTAACCAATTTAATAAAATTAAAAAAAACAAGAATAATGTATATAAAAAAGTTTCAATGCAATTTTTTATACAAAGGGGCAACAAATTTTATTTTCAATAAAAAAAAAAACAAAAAATTATGCTGAACTTTGTCAGAAGAAGTAAAAAACCTATTTTGAACAAAAAAACAAGTTACACTCTTTCTATATTAACCCATCGATATGGCAGCACTTCGACGTGTTAAGCTTTCAAATTTAGCGGTTTAAATACGTGTTTAGAATTAAAAATTGCAGCAGTGCACTGAAAAAAATGAAAAAGTTTCTGTCATATATTTAGAAAGGAAACACAATTAAAATATAATCTGAATGTGAGTTGTTTAAATTGGTAAACTTAAATTTTAATATGACTTTTTGTCGCTGCTTATGAGTAATAAAATTATGTGGTTAATAATGAGACAGAACAAATTTCGTAGTAAAACGCTAAACAAATGTCGGTGGTATAGTGTTCTGAATATTCATCAAGTTTTTTGCACCCTGAAAAACTGAACATATCGTTCAGCTTTTGTTTTCTACTATATGGGATTCAGTTTGGGCAATAATAAACGTTCGTTTAGTAATAACCTATACGCGTTTTACCTTTGGAATCAGTTAACGTAAGTTTACTTTAGAGAATTGAAAATAAATTTTTATTTATTTATAACATGATTTATTTATTTAATTAAAAAAAGAAGCCTATTATTCTCTTTAAACGGCAATAATGCTTGGCGTTTAAACATCTAAGTATATAAATTACATGCTTTTATAAAAGGCAAACGGGATTTATTTTTCTCTGTGAGTGAGAATAAAGTTAACCATTTGTCCAGACTAAACACTCGTTCAGAAATCTTAAGCGAGGTGTTCAGTAATTTTTGAAATTAAACAAAATTTTATGTTTTCATTACAGAAATTTACTAAATGAATGAATGAATTGAAGGTTCAAAATAATAAAAAAAAGTAAACAAAGCATTTAGTTCGTCAATATATTTTGTGTCTTCAACAGCTGAACGGCGCAAAGTGAAAAACTGAACTTGCGATTAGGCTTAAGACTTTTGAATGCAACCTTAAAGGAACATAGTAAATTTTACAGCGGCATTTAGTTCTACTTTTTCGAAACATTGCGTTCAATCCAAATAATTTTTTCTGTGTAATTTTACTAGAGTGTATATTAACGTTTGGTAGTGAGTTAGCAGAGAAACTGCACGGTGCTGTCGATTTTGTTAAAAAAAATAATTTTTAAAATGAAGCTTGGTAGGTACCTTAATAAGCCAAATTTATTTATTTGGGGCTCAAAAAGCCCAAATGTGGTCTTACAGAGGACAATGCACCAATTACGAGTGACTGTATCGTGCGGCTTGTGGAGAGGATGTACCATTGTCCCATTTTTTATTTAAAATGAGGACGGCGCAACCATTACGTTTAATGAAGACTCCTATCGCGTAACCGATCTTTTGAGCCCGCTTTTCATGGTATTGGTGTGAACAATGTTTGGTTTAACAGGATAAAGAAACTTTTGAAAATCCAAAATGTACTTTGTAAAATAATACTTAAATGTTAATTTTATTTGAATATTATTATTGTATGGCAATACTTCAAAGCTTTAAATGAAAACTTCAGTAAAATTTGTACTACCAACGAAAGCAGAATGTTTTGTTAGTCCAAAATTCAAGAAAAACTTGACACGAATCTTTTGCCATAATCGATTTATTGCTTGCAACGTTTGATTGGCCGCCAAAAAGCTGCGATTTGACACAGTTGGACTATTTTCTGGGGGGCGCCGTTAAAGACAAGTGCTACACAAAAAAAAACTAAAAAATGGTTTCAATTACCAAAATTTTTGAATCGATTAATAAAATGTTCAAATTTGCAGCTATCGCCAAAATTATTATATAAATTACCTAAATGGTAACAACTGAAAATTGCGATTTTTTTTGTCAATAAAACATTTTTAAAATTTTTGAGTACTGAAATTATCAAAACTTAAGCTAACTTCAAACACTTCAATTGTTTGAAAGAATTAAAAAGTTAAAGGAAATATAATAAAAATAACACTATTTTTACTCGGCTGGGGTTCGAACCTGTGCTACTTGCGTGGTGTGCGAACGCTCTAACTACTGCCCAACGCCACCGTGTTAAAAGTAAACCGCATTTGTTACTATAAATAATGATTGTATAAACACATTATCCTAAAAGTAAAAAATATTTTAAAAACTGGAGCAAAAATTATTTTTTCCATTCAAATACTTTTAAGATTTTGATTACTGAAATGATTAAAATTAAAGCTTCCTAACAAATTCAATTGCTTGCATAAATTAACAATTTAAACATTTTTTTTAATTAAAATATCTAACTTAACAAGCACAACTCTAGGTAAAAAAAAAAATAGGAAGAAAAAAGACAAAAAGGAACAGTCTAGTATCGAACCTGGCTAAGGGCTCTACCGCCAAACCAACGAGCTATGTATGTGATTTTCAAAATTTTTATTCTTATATGTATATGTTGGTTTGGTTTGGTCGTTTTTTATATTTGTTTACATAACATAAATTGTGCTGCATACCAGCATAAATGATTGCACCAAAGCGTTAATTAACATGACTTCTATTCAATAAATTGTTTTTTTTTTTATGTTTGCCATTAGAATTTCAAATACAAAGAAGTCGTTAATTGGGACGATTAATTTTTTAATCAAAATCGTTAAATTTTTTCAAACAATGCGTTAGTTGAAAAAAATATGCGAATAATTTTATCTGTGTATTCCGAAAAATCAGAAACAATTGAGCATTTGAAGGCCCACATTAGTGATGCCATTGCCGAGATACAGACCCACACACTCGCAAAAGTGCTAGAAAATTAGTCTGATCGAATGGGGGTACTGTGAGGCCAGCCACGACAGCCATATGAATGAAATAAAATTTTATTTCTAACCGAAATACTTCACAACAAAAAAAAAATTTGGCAAAATTTCAAACCATTTTCGTTTTATTGAACTTTTAAATTTAAACTTTGCAATGGCTGACCCGATATTAGTTTTAAAAATATAATGGTGTCAGGTTTTGCACCCTTAATGTAAAAATAACCAGTTTTTGGACCTGAGCTCGTTTTAAAAAGGGCCTCCATCCACTACAGTGCCAAAAGAAGTCATATATACAGGCTGGGTGTAAAACCATCTCTATCCAGATATTAAAAACCCAAATATCTTTTAAAGTTTTTAAAGCTGGATACTGAGAAAGGTTTCTTTTGTAATTCGTTTTTAAAAAATCATGAAAGTATCTACCCCAATGAAAAAAATGCGTTTCTGTCATTTTACCACAAGTTTTTTTGGTAGATAGATAGCTGGTTTTGCATCTAAGTGACTTCTTTGTAAATGAACATGAGCGTTTATAACATGCAGTTGCACAATTCAAGTAGGCACTGTTATACTATGCTTAAATTAGTTAGAGCTTGTACATGTTTGAAAAATACAATCCTCGTATTTACTTTAAATATCTTTTGACATGACATGATTTTCATGTTATTGTCCTTAGAATCTTGTACAAAATCAAATATTTTATCGTTTTCAAAATTGTAAATGTGTGGTGGGCGTGTGTTCATGTATTGAGCTTGCTTGCTCCCAGTTAAATCACTTACAATCTAAAATTTGCTGTTATTTACATGATATTAATTTCCCACACAATGTCTATCAAATGAAGTGGTGTCCAATAGTTGGTACACAAACATATCAAAGTTTGCTTATTTATTTTACAAAAATAGGCTTTACACCATATAAAACAAACTTCATTCTTAACAAAAGTTAATTATTTGTAACTAAGACGGGCATTTCAAAATAAAATTGAGGAATTATATTGAAGCGGCTTACTATGGTTAAGGTTTAATAAATACACGTTCATTTGGCCACATTTATTTTTGTACTTTTAAATTAAATTATATTTTTTATAAGCTAAATTATTAGTTTCGTTTACGTTCGTTGTTTATTTTCGTATACACAACTTAAAAAATATTACCTACTGGCAAAACGAATGCATAACGATTTTAAGTTACAAAAATTTTATGCATAATTAATACTTTTTAAAATTTGTAAATAAATAATACTGTTGGTACTTGACAGCTCCTTAAAGAATTAAATATTTAATTGAAACGATTAAATTTTTAATTTAAGATGCAACTATATAATAAATATATAGTTTTTATTAAGATAGATCCAGACAAAGTGTAAGCTTTTAATGATTTTCTTCCTTTACACGTATCAAAGGTTTGCCTAAAAATCAAACACAGCATGAAATGCATTTAATTGAAAATCATGTACAAATCCTTTCCATACATGATTAAATCAGTTTTCATTGATGTTTGTTTGAAATACTAACAATGAAATTCAAGGGGTTGCAACACAATGGCAACCGCATTGTCATTAAATCGAATAATGTGTTGAATAAACTATTGAGTGGTCAGTGAACGAAGTAATTAATGTCATCATGTGGTTTATTGGTTTGTTTAGATGTTTGTTTTATTCAAAGCAGATAGAGAATACTCCTAAGACAGCAAAGACAATGCAGTAGTATCAGGAATTTGAGAGCGTTTAAAAACATTCACCAACGTACAGCTCACGCGGGCTGCGGTTATCTCTCTTAATGTGTATGTAGATCTACTCAGACGGGATGCCGGGAAATTCGGACCCGAAAATGGTAAAACTGCATCAAATGTGGAAAAATTAATGTGTTTATATCTCCTAAGCTATGCGCGATAGAGACAAAATTTAAAATATACCTATGTCTGGTACTTTCTTGGACTCTTAGGGGTAACACAGGGTAAGAAATAAGTTTTAATAGTGCCTAGGTCCACTTTGTAACTTTTCAATTAATTAAGATCGAAATATAATTCAGATTGAAAACGGCAGCTTTTAAAAAATGTATAAGTACAAGTTTGTCACGTTTTAAAACTTTTGGCCCTAACGGGTTGGAAAAAACTCAAAAAGGTAAAAATTTTATATTGGTCAAAAGTCTTTTTGATACTTTTAAACAAATAACGATAAAACCATAATTCAAACTAAGATCAATCGAAGGTAAAAACTATATTTTGATAATACTTAAGTTCGTCATGTGGCTTCTGAAGATGATAATAGAAAAGAAGATAAGTTCTTCGTTAAGCAAAAATTGGTTTTGCAAAGAATCAAGTAGCGGTGATGCTTTGCAAAAAATTTTTCTTTATATTTTTTTAACGTGTTTTATTATAGCTGCAATAATAAAAATAACTAAGTTAACCCATTACGTCCCAGATATATTTTTTTTTCGAATAACTTTATAAAACTTGGTAGTTAAGGTAGTTTGGGGTTAAAAAATATAAATCTGTTGTTCAAATTTTTTTAAGATTTTTTGTTTTTGAAAAAAAAGGTGTTCGATTAATCGAACACTGGGCACTATTTAACATTTTTTTTATTGCTATGGATTGTTAACGTAAAAAAAAAATTTTATTAAAAACTAAACTAGGCCGTTTCTTTTATTGAAAAGTAAAATATAAAAATGCCTTTACATAATTAAATTAAAAATTTATATTATTTTGCTTCATGATATGGCTCAAAACAGTGTGTATGAAGAGCCACATTGCATTTTTTCCATAAAAATGAACTTGCTTTGTGGCAATTTTTTGCATAAAAATTAATTTGGTTTGTGACAATGCTTACATCTTCATTTTGTATTGTTCTTTATTTTAACTATAAGATGCTTACTTTTTCCTGTAGGAAGAATATTTATTGGCAGTCTGGGTGAGTCACCAGAACTGCCATCAGTGTCTGAATCAAGTTCTTCCTGTTTTACCATTAAAGAATATGCAAGATCCACTCGAAAATCTTTTTGCGTTCTTATATTTTGATTTTGATGACGACGACAGAAACAATCAAGTTTTCAAGCATTTACCAATGAATTTAATATAGAGATCCACAATGGCCAATACCACTTCTTTGCTGTAATTTTGGACAGCATGGTCATGTAAATCTACTCGTCCCATTTCTCCGTTGTAGTTTCTTAATAATTATGGTTGGTTATAATTCACAAAACCACCATGTTCAATTACGTTGCCATCACCATTTTTTTTTGCTTTTTCTATCTTTTGGCTGGAACAGTGGAGTAGATATTTTTTTAAAATTGGTAGCGACTGTAACTTCTTTATTGTCCTGCCACCGCCAAATTAAATTTTATTTTTTTTTTTGGCAAACTAAAAATCATGATCGCCTCTATTTTAATTTTTTTCCGGTTTTCAGCTCAGCTAGTCCGATTCTATTTGCTCGCACAGTACCTGTTGCATACAGTCTTCTTTCAGTTAAAAGGCACATAAGGTAGTAGGATGTAAAAAAGTTTTCGAAATACACAGTATGTCTCTCAGCAAACTCTACATTTTCTAGCAAAGGGAGAACTACATGGGCTCCTAAGCCAGCTTCTTTATTATAATTGTATGTCGATCCAGCATATGGCATACTGTTATAAAGATATCCAGCTTCTGAGCAAAGGCACCATAATTTGTAACCGCTTACCGCGTATAAACATTTTACAAGAATGGCGACCAAAGTATGGCACCATTTGCTTATTAACTGACAAATCTGCCTCCAAAATACAAAATTGCGTGAACTTCTTGTTGATAAGCTCATACAAAGGACGAATCTAATATTTTGTAAAATTAATTAATAATAATAATTTTAAAATAATTTAAAAAAATCTTTGCCATTTTGTCGTTTTTGTCTAAGTTAAAGTTATTGCTGAAGTGGATAAATTTGTAAATGTCTAACAACTTATTTCTTGCAACACATAGCTTCACAGCTGGAACGCCTAATGTTGGGTGATTTGACCAATAGTAACGAGCCGCAGGTACAGTGTGATATCCAGACAACACCAGAATACCTAGGAATCGTTAAAGCATAACGTTGTCTAGAAGAAAATTTGAATTCTGCTGCTCAGCCAAAATACTACAAAAATGTATATAAATATCAATTCTTTAGATTATAAAAAAATCCACATAGCTACTAAAACAGAAAAATATAAGAAATATCTATCAATTATGTAAAATAATACAAATTCTTACATTGTATAATTGACAAAATATTTCCTTTATTTCCCTATATATATATATATATATATATATATACGTAATATAAAACTCCTTTTCAACTCTGAGAAAAAAATGCTAAATAGTGCCCAGCGTTCGACTTCTCGAACACTGTACTTTGAAAACATATTACAACAATTTAAGTTAAAAAACAAAAACATCGGCTTTCTATTGTCAAACGTTTTATCGTTCTTTAATAGATCTACACTTTTATTTTTTTAATTTTTAAATTTTTTTTACAAAGTTTTCAATTTTTAAAATTATGCTAAAATTAATACATTTTTTTCTTCTTCATTATAAAAAGGGGATTGAAGTGAGTAAGAACTTTTATATTTACATTTAAAGCTAACCCCTTACAATATATAATTGTATAAAAAAAATATTTCTGAGTGTTACCAAAAAAGAGAAAAAAATTAAGAAAATCGCATAAAAAATGCTGTTCGAATAATCGAACACTGGGACGATATGGGTTAAGATGTTATAACTTTTGTTTAAAAAATCCAACTTTGATTTTGACTATTTTTATATCATTTTTTTCTGATATCTAAAAAAGGAAATTTTTTAGTTTAGCCACTTTTAAACTATGTGTACAATATTCTTGTTTTAAATTTTTTCAATGGCGTAAACATTGCTAGTTTTTCCCTTAAATTTGGCTCATTTAAGTTATCTTTTATATATCCTTATATTTTTAATTTTTCAAGAGCGTTTTAAGCGGTTTTAACTCATTTTTCAAAAAATTATGTTTTTGTATTTTCCACATTAATTAAATGCGATTTTACTCAAATTAGACATAAACATTTTACAACTATTGATTTACATACTAAATTTTTTAATGGTCAGACAATTTCTGTAGATATTATAACGTTTTGAAAAAAAAGGACCTTGAGTTCTTAATCCGATTTTCAAAAAAATTTACATGCGCGCTTCTACACCATTTCCAATTGTATTTCAGAACTTTCTAATTGTATTTCAGAAATTTCTAATTCAATTTCAGAAATTTCTATTTCAATTTCAGAAAATTCTAATTCAATTTCAGAAATTTCCATTTGTATTTCAGAATTTTCTATTTGTATTTCAGAATTTTCTATTTGTATTTCAGAATTTTCTATTTGTATTTCAGAATTTTCTAATTGTATTTCAGAATTTTCCATTTGTATTTCAGAAATTTCTATTTGAATTTTAAATGGAAAATTCTGAAATACAAATAGAAATTTCTGAAATACAAATAGAAAATTCTGAAATACAAATAGAAAATTCTGAAATACAAATAGAAATTTCTGAAATACAAATAGAAAATTCTGAAATACAAATAGAAATTTCTGAAATTTAATTAGAATTTTCTGAAACTGAAATAGAAATTTCTGAAATTGAATTAGAAATTTCTGAAATTTAAATAGAAATTTCTGAAATTGAATTAGAAATTTCTGAAATTGAATTAGAAATTTCTGAAATACAATTAGAAAGTTCTGAAATACAATTGGAAATGGAGTAGTTGTATGTATGTATATAAGTATGACCACTTTTTATATTTTGCGGAAGCAAAAATTGCATTTTAATATTTAGGAAGCATGGGAGGTAGGCGATTTGGACCGATTTTTCCAAAAATTAATATCTCTATTAACTAAACCATTTTATGCCAGTGTACCAAATATCAAAAATAACTGAGATTTTTTTCTATTTTTGCCTACTCGTAATAAAGGAACGAAACACAATGCATCATACTAAAACAAAATAATTTGCAGATAAGTGTTCGAAAATATTAAAGGTATAAAATAAACTCAAATACTTTAAGGAACTTTCTGAAACTACTAACAAAAATAAGATAGAAACATTATTAATAAAATTTTTGTTTTGTTATTTTCAAAAGATATAATAATGGCTTGTTTTATGTCCCATTTTGTTTTAATCTTTGAGGTTAATTCTGGTTTACCTTATATGCAGATGTTATTTTTTGCTCGACGTTTCGTTGACTTATTTCCAACTTCTTGAAAAGATGGTTATTTATTGAGAAATATTGTTATTTTAATATTTTAACGTTGACCAATACATGGACTTTTCTAATGGAGACGTACATTATATTTGTCCAAAATTAGCCTAAAGTAAATTTTAAATTACTTCAGATAGTTTTTATAAATTTTGTGAAATTCAAATAAATAAGAGATACAAATAATTAATCTTTCTGGTACTGTTTTTTTAATATTTTTTGAACTTTTTTTTATTAATATTGAAAGGTTTGATGTTTGCTTCTACTTCTATACAAACATAAAATAAAAAAAAATTATTATTACTAGGACAGCGATGGAACAAGTACGAAAAAGAAGAAAAATGTACTTAAAAGGAAATTAGTGGGCAAAATTGGATGCGATTTAAAATATAAATTCAACAAAAACTAATCAAATCAACAAGGCTCAGTATTTAAATGGGTGACTATTTACGGTAACCACATTTTTCTTTATTAAATTTATAATTTCTTTCCCACACGGTTGGGCATGTTGTTGCGTTTATCGTGTTGTGTTTTTTGTCGTTTAATTTTATTTAAATATAATAAAACTGTAAACAAACAGCCACTAAATATGGTTTAAAAAATAATAACTAAGGATTATAGACAGACAAGTTGGAAACATTTAAAATATATAAAATACTTTTTTAATATTACCAAAAATATTTTTTTTTTGTTTTACCCAAACAGAACATTGAAAGAGTCCGAACTTTAAGTATTAATTTTAAAATAATGTAGAATACAAAAAAATATTTTTTGATATCGTTGTGGTACTAGAACATATGTTTTATCTTGTAAGCATTATTTTAGAGTTGTGCCCGACTCGTTACTTTAGTTCGTTTTTGCCAACAACCTAGTTCATTTAATCTCCAAACCCTATTTAAATTACATTGTGGTTCGTGGAAAAAACGAACGAGGTTGTTGGCAAAAACGAACTAAAGTAACCGATTGACCCAACTCTGCATTATTTGTGAATTAACGCACACATGGATAATTAATTCGCTACTTCGCACAGTGGGTTCGAAGGCTCCGAAAGTGGCGATTAGTTCATGGGGGCCGTAATTTAAATTTTTTTCAATTTTTTTTTCAAACCGTTAAATATGCATAAAAAGGCATATTCTGAAAAAAAAGATACACGGAAATTTTTTTTTTTACGATTTTATAGACATTTTTATTTTTCAGAAAATTATAGTTTGTTTCAGAATTTTCGCCGATATTTTAACAAACTAAAGCTTATATTGTCTTCTTTCTAAAAAATAAAAAAAAAAATATATTTTGCATAAATATGAATATAAGTTTAATGTAAAGTCTGAAATTGGGATTTGAAAGATTTTGAGAGTTCTACAACTTATTTAAAAAAGTTACGAAATAAATTTTTATAATTTTTTTTTGTTTATCAATAATTGTCATACACTTAAAAAGAAACCATACTATGTTCATCCTCACCTTCATCATCATAATCTTTGCTATCATTACTCGCACTTTTATTCAATTCTTGAAAAATAATAGGCGATAGCAAAAGCTGTAGTTCGGAATATGATAATTGTTGCTTTTTTTCCGCTCACTTTGTTTATTATTATTTATACAAGATATGAATCGATCTGAACTGAGAAAAAAACTATTTAAAATTTCTTCATTCGACATTCTTGGCTGCATTTGCGAGCAAAGTGTTCCCTATACTTTTTAAAATCCTTATTTCTGTCTTCCTGAGCTTCTTCTGAAAGTTCTCCAATCGGTAAAAGGGGGCATATTTTATGATTTCGGGACCATGAATTAAAAATTTATGTATTGTAGCAGTCATACAAAACGATTTTAACACTCTCTTAAATAAAGATGACTGATACTTGTTCACGCACCTATTTCCGACAACAATAACAACAATAGTAAGTATTGAACGAACGTTAGTTTTGTTAAATACATGACTTTGAAAAAACACGACTTCAAACAGAAAAATTTTAATAGCAAAAAATGGAGCAACAAAACCGCAAATTTTCTTTTTTGTAATATCAAGCTAAGACTTTATACTTTTAGAAAATATAAAATTCAAAACCCAACCTAAACTAACTTAGAAGTTATGGTTCACGAAACATCGAAAATAGGCCAATTTTAGATCTTTTTTAAAAAAATCGTCAAAAAAATTTTCAGACATATTTTCAAAATCACTAATCATGTTTGTATACTTTAATACCTGAGTTGAAGGCTTCATCTTTAAAGAACACTTCGTTAACGGTAAATTTGGAAATTACGGAATCGTTTAATGCAAAATTTTACTTTTTTCGCTTTTTTAAAAAATTGCAAAAAATTTTGTACTTTGACACATCACTACGGAGTCAGCTGACAAGATATAGTGATGTAGAATTTTATCTAGTTTTATCCGATACCAAATATAAATACAAAAACTTAATTTAAAAAATTCAATTAAGCGTCACTTTTGAACCATTTCAACCCAATGTGCTTCGTAAGCGCAGTTTTAAATATTACCTAAAACAAAATGCGAAAATGCCAAAAAAAATACCATGTTCATAAAAGAGTAAAATTAGCACGATTTTTTAATATGAAATTTTGTTCCAAAAATATAAAAAGTATTTTTTGTCTACTTAGCTTACCCCTGGCCCTAATCACGGTCTATAACTCGTTTTTAAATATTTTCATAATAGATAAAATTCAAAAACAAAGTAGTATTTATATATTCTTGACACCAGTCAAATGCAATTCGATTTTTTTCTATATCTATTTACTAGATTAAAAATTACAAAAAGTAGCGAAAAGGTACCAGTTATAATTTTTCCACCCTTAGGTTACAAAATTTCAAAATAATTACCAACAATAGGTGTGTTCATTTACAGAAAATCATCAATAATTTTCGATAATTAGTACACAAAAAATTAGCAGCTAGGGAGCCAAAAAAGAGCGTAATATGTTTAGAAACAAAAATGTTTCTGATAATTTCTGCTAGTAAAATTTTTACTATCAGAAATTATTCAAACAGTCTTTCTGTCATTATGCTTTGAAAAAAAATTCAAGTTTTAAATTTTTATAAGTTAACAATAACAAAATACGTTTGCTTGCAAGTTTTGACTGTAAAAGTGTTCATTTACTTTTAAATATTTTTGAGCGCAATTTTGAATATATTTCTCTTTACTCTCTCGTTGCTAGTAATTACTGGAAAGTTATTGAACACAACTAATTTAAAACTTTATTTTTTTTTTTAAAGCATAAGGTGTGTTCATTTACAGAAAATTATCACTTATTTTCGATAATTATTACTAGTAAGTGTTCACGTACACAAAAAATTAGCAGCTAGAGAGCCAAAAAAGAGCGTAATATGTTTATAAACAAAAATGTTTCTGATAATTTCTGCTAGTAAAAATTTTACTATCAGAAATTATTCAAACAGTCTTTCTGTCACTATGCTTTGAAAAAAAATTTAAGTTTTAAATTTTTATAAGTTTACAATAACAAAATACATTTGCTTGCAAGTTTTGACTGTAAAAGTGTTCATTTACTTTTAAATATTTTTGAGGGCAATTTTGAGAATATTTCTTTTTACTCTCTCGTTGCTAGTAATTACTGGAAAATTATTGAACACAACTAATATATTTACACGTGTTAAACGCACTTTGAATTTTGCTTTTGCCTCTTTTGATAAGAGAGTACCGAAAAAGTTTCAAACTATAATTTTTACACTTTTTAACGAGATTGCCGATAAACTGGCAAGGAAGGGATCGGCCTGGGATATTGGATTTAGTTGTGAGCCGGTGAGGCCACCACTGAGTTTCTTCTATGGACTGAAAGGGGGTTGGATAATGGATAAGGTGGGTTCAACCTGGAGGGACAGGGCTGATTGCAGGATCTCTAGGCTTTTATGGCCCAGGCTGGACAGGATGGGCACTGACCTGCTGCTCAGGTTTTTCTGCTTGACTTTTCAAAATAATCCAAATTGACTTTATTTAAGATCGTACTTAAAAGTTTTAAGAATCATTCTTGAATTAAGAGTTTTTTCTTCTGTGTGGTAGTGGGTTCTTAAAGTGAATTTTTAATAAAAAAAATGAAACAAATTGTTAAAAAATGTACAAAACCAATAAATATTTACTTCTTATTGGTAACATTTTTTTGCTATTTTTAATTTTCTTTTGCTAAAAACAAAACTTTTTTTCTTTTGTCTGTCTCTGGGTATTACTGTTAAACAATTTTACACTTTGAAAGTCTGTAAACTAAGCATGATTTTAACAAAGTTGCAAATAATTTTGGCAATACTTTAAATACACTAAATACATGTGTATTTATGTATTGCAATGTCAAAGAGATAGAAGGACATATGGTCTGGAAAAATAAAGGATCACAAAAATTGCAGCATCAGCAAAAATATTATCAAGACTCATACTCGCATTAGATTTTTACCATAAAAATGAAAAGGACAAACAGACGATGGAACATACGAATAAACATTAATACCACTTACTGAAGCGTTATGCCACAAAAAGCACAAAGGCAGACAAATATGAGCACATTCAACCAGACACAATGCGACACAATACCCACACTTATAAGCCGTATTACATACACAAATACGCGCATACAAATAAAACAAGTACCTCAAAGGACATGCACATCTTTACAAAAGCAAATCTATACATTTGCCAGTATTTTTACATGAAGCTGCTTAAAACAAATAATATTTTGTGCAAACATGGACGGACCCAACCAGACGGAAGTAAAAAACCGCAACCAAAAAATTTTAAGAAACAAAAATTAATAACGGTCATGATGTGTCGCCCCCTTTTTCCTTTCATGAACTTTGACTTGTTCGCTTTTGACTGATATTTGTTTCAAAAATTCAACAAATGCAAATAAAATGGGTAAGTTTGATCATAATAAACCCTAAAGTCTGACCTTGATTGCAAAGCATTATTATCATAATTTTAAAAAGTTTATTTTAAAAATATTTTTTTTTAAGAATTTAAGTTTGTTTTTCAATTGAATGGAAAATATTATCAAGGATAATGCAAGGAATCAAAATTATGCTTTTCTTTTTACAGGAAGCTTTAGGTGTAATTAAAAAACATTGAAATTCCTTTCAATATATGGGGTAATGAAATACATATAAACTAGTTATTAATATTAAAATTTAAAACATACGATGGACTCAAGTGATCGAGGCTGTGTTTGCCGTCATTACCTTTTATAACGTACTTAATACGGAAAAAATGTTTTAAACTAACCGATCGATGTTAACTAAAGGAAAATATTTAAAAGGGGGAGTCAAAAAAATATTTTAAAATTTCTAGTCAGAACGTTAACGTTATAATGGAGATGGAGCAGGTGGACTTTACCAAATTAACTCAGAAGGTAATTTTGGATCATTTAATGTGATTTAAGATAAAAAAGTTATTAAAAGAAAACCTTGTAATCACCTATGATGTGCTGTAGAGTGAAAAACACAAAAATGTCAGTTTCAGATAAAAGGAGTTGCTCTGTGTTTTGTTACTGATGTTTGTTCCTTCTGTCCATTTGTTTTGAGTTTTGTTTGGTGCCATACAGAGGCGCGTTAAATACGCATAATAAATCAACATAGAAGTTCCGGTAAAATGTTGTAGTTTTTTTTAAACTATCCTTGTAGTTACATACTACATACATACATGGATATGAAATTTCTATTTGTGTAGCCCGCTTACATAAAATATATGTATGTATTTCCATTTAACTTTTAAAATAGTAGGCGTGAATATTAATTGATAAATTTGAAAAAGTATTTAAATAATGTTAATTTGATTTATATAAAATTAAGTTATACATATATCTATTAGGTTAGGTTAGGTAAAACAGGCAGCCGTTGAAGGAAAGGATATAAGCTCACTTGGGTCCCTTTGTGTTACCTGGAGAGGTAGATAGAATAGGTTGGGATGGAAGGAAAGAAGAAATTAGAAAAGAAATAAAGATAAGGAGAATGGTCCGAATCGAACCCACAACCCGCAGACTGGTAGACTCGTGCACTTACCACTGATCTACCGGGGCACCCTATACATATATTATATGTTCAGTAAAAGTTTTTTTATTTATATGACCAAAGTTTGGAGTATTCGCCGGTCAAAATTTTGGTCACTTCTAACAAAAAATTTAAAAACTAAAATTTGGTACGATTCCAACAAGTTTAAGCGGAGGCAAGAAAAATTTCTGTTAAACCTTACTCGAAACAAAAGAACATTTTTTAATATTTATTTGTAATAAAATTAACAATAAACAAAAAATTAATGGTTTGAGACCCACCTTCAAGTATACCGATCGATTTTGAATCACTTCGATTTAAACACGTTCGTCCGTCCATCTATTGACTAAAAAAAAACAAACAAAAATAAAAAGCATCTGAAGAACAAAAGTCAGAAATGTATATGTTTAACCCACACTGCTGATACTGAATATTTCAAATCGTTTTCAGGTCCTCTTCATCTCCTTAGACTTGCCCTAAATAAAAATTTTAAAAGAATTAAGCATTAAACAGATTTAAAGAGACCTTAATACCACTGAAAACCTAAAAGCGTGTTTGAAACTGTCTGTTAAGATACTCTTTTTTTGCTCTTTTACCTGTTCATATGACTGCAAAATAAGTGCGTCAGACCAACACCGGGGTGCCCCGGTAAATCAGTGGTAAGTGCACGAGTCTACCAGTCTGGGGGTTGTGGGTTCGATTCCCACCAGAGACCCTGGTAAGTTTGCTTCATTTTCGTTTATTTCTTTCTTTCTCATCCTTCTTTAAATTTCCTCTTTTTTTCCATCTCAACCTATTCTATCTGCCGCTCCAGGTAACACAAAGGGACCGAATTAAGCGGACCCAAGTAAGATGTATCCATTCCTTCAACGGCTGCCTGTTCTACCTAACCTAACCTAAGTTGTGATAGGTATTTCACATAATAAAATTATTTTTATCTGTGGAATTTTAAGCGTAACCTAAAGTTTAGGTAAATCAGAGTAATAGTTACCTAGATGGCTACTACAGAACGTTTGTTCCATTAGCCGAATTTATAGTAGATCTCCAAACGCTTCGATCTTCTGCTCTTATTCTCCAATTTCTGACATTAAGTTTTGAGATGTCTTTCTTCACTTGATTCTTCTATCGGAGCTTAGGCTTTCCTCTTCTGCGTGATTAATCACCAGGCTCGCATTCAAATGACTTCCTAGCTGGAGCATCTGCATTTATTTTCACAACATGACGTTAACACTGAATTTTGACACGTGTTACTATGCCAATGTCGGCAAACAGCTCACGGTTCCTACGATATCGGTATTCTCCGTCAACGCAAATTGGTCCATAGATTTTCCGAAGAATCTTCCACGCAAAAACTCCAAGCACTGCCTTTTCTGCTTTCTCAAGTACCCAAGCTTCAGAACCATAAATAAGCACGGGTAGTATCAGTGCCTTGTGGAGAGTGATTTTTGTATTTCGGGAGGTGGATTTATTGGTCAATATTGTTCTCCTTTTTATCTTAAAACTGAAGTTGTTTGTTTTGTTAATGGCGGTGCCGAGGAAAATAAAATCGTTGACTATTTCCAAGTTTTAGTTTTTAACATCCAATGTCTGCCCAAGTTTACTGGACGTCTTGCGCGTTGATATTATCAACTTGGTTTTATCTGCAAGTACTGCCAGGCCTACTTTGGTTGCTTCTTTCTCGACTTTTTCAAAGGTCGGAGTTATTGCTTGCAATGATCTTCCCATGATGTCGTTATCATCAGCGTGAGCGGGTAACATGTGCTGTTTTGTAAATAGTGTGCCAGTTCTGTTCACATTTGCGTCTCGTATAAACTTTTCTAAGAGGATTTTAAAATGACCAAACGAAAGACTGTCTTCTTGTCTGAAACCTCGTTTGGTACCGAAGGACTCAGAAATATTCCTGCCTATCTTAATTGAGGGTGATGTATCAGTTAAAGTCATCCTGAAGAGTCGTACTAGTTACGCAGGGATACCAAACTCAGACATAGCTGGAAACATCTCTGAACGTATGGGGCTATCAAAAGCGGCCTTATAGTCAACAAATAGATGGTTTGTGCCGATCTGTTTTTCTTGGGCCTTTTCCAGGATTTGACGTAGTCGATGGTGGATTTGCCAGGTCTAAAACCACATTTATGTGGCCTAATTTTCTATCTTGTCGACTTTTAATCTCAATCTTTCACACAATACGCTGGATAGAATTGTTTAACCAATGAAAAGGAGACTTTTTCCTCTATACTTGACACATACTGCCTTGTCCCCATTTTATTCACAGGATAAAAAAAACTGATGTTCCAATCCTCGGGTGTGCATTCATTTAGCCAGATTGTACAAAAAAGATGATGCATACGCCTTCCCAGCGTGTCGCCTACGGTCTTAAATAAATCAGTTGGCAACCCATCGGCTCCTGCTGCCTTGTTATTCTTAAGCCGGGTAATTCGTATTTTTACCTTATTGTGGCTAGGCGGCATGCACTTGCTACCGCCTTTTAGGATTGGCTCTGTGGTATCTTTATCGTTGCTATTATCAGATACCAGCAGGCGTGAAAAATGGTTTTTCCATGTCCTCAGTACACAATCGGTGACAGTCACTAGATTACCTTTTTCATCTTTGCAGGAGGTTGTGCCTATATAGAAGCCTTCAGTTTAGTGTTTTACCTTCTGGCAAAATTTTCAGACTTCATTCTGACTCCTGACTCGATACGCTCACACTCACGCCTTTCCATTTCTCTCTTCTTTCCCTTTCCTTTTCTCCCTTTACCTTTCCTTCTCAAAGCGCGTTGCTACTGACTGCAGTGTTACCTTGTATGCCGCAGTCTTCGCTTCAGTAACATTAGAACAGAACTTGATTTCAACAGATGGACAGAGGAACATGGCTGATTCAACTTTTCTATTTATAAAGATATATATACTTTATGGGGTCGCAAATGGATAATAAAGAATTTACAAACGGAATGACAAACTGATATGTAACCTTATCACTATGTGAAGGGTATAAAAAGGAATGTGTTTTACAAATATGTAAAGTTTTTAAGCGTTAATTTGTAAGTTGTTACTGAAAGAACACCATTTATAGTAACAATGACCACTTAAATACTGTGATGGGTGTGATCTTACAAATTTAAATTTTGTTAATTTTGACTTCAAGATCGTGTTGTGTAAAATGTTTTTGAGATCGGTATTGATTTTAAAATTTTCACTGTAGTTTAAAGTGTTTTATTCGTATTTGTAACTAAATTCCTACAATTGACATTTCCATCAAAATGCTAAAAAAAATGGCTGAGTTTTCAACTAATGATCATTTTAAACTGTTGTGAAATAAATAAAAAAAAAATATGAACCAATACGCTTATTTATTTTTATATTTCTATTATTTTTATTTTCTTTTGGACCTTAACTCATCAAATTATTTTTGGAAGAATAATTGAACTTTTACAATTACCTTTTGTGGTTTGTGTATTGCTTAACGGTTGAACAGACGTGTAAAAATATTACGTGAACACCTGCCACGTTGGCCTAAATCTTACGGTGACTTAACACCGTCACGATATTGTCCGTGATTTGGCACCCCAGAATGGCTTACCAGACCACCCAGGTACCAATACGCCGCCATGACTCTGTGCAAGCTATAACAGACCCCTTGCTGAGGAATTGGGCTATCTAAGCCCAAACGGCGTTTTTAGTTTTGAGCTCGTCATTGCCAATCAAAACAGATTGGCGCCAATAAGACACATTTCCACACGCTTGTGAAACAGCTCCCAACCTTAAGCGAAAACTATTATGATATATCATGTCCCACCTCCACAAATGCGACACCCAGCTTATTTGCATGAATACAATCAATCACTCCACTTTAGTTAACGTTTCATAATCTTCTCACCTCCAGTCAGGATCGAATCACGCACATGGGTCAACATGCCAATGCCGGACATTTCATTATTTGTTAATACTTTGACGGGATCTTGTTTTAGATTCTAGGGTCCCCAGCCGAAGCCAGTTTCCCTATTCACCTACTTCCAAACACACTTGCACCTTTTCAGCTATAAGCCTACTCCGTCAGTTGTTCATGTGGTGGGTAGACCCGCCAAAACTTAGAGACTCGATCTTGTGAACCTTAAGTTCATACAAGACCGCTTACGCAATCACTCTGGGGCACGCACAAGACGAACCCCAGCATATCAACTTTCGTTCTCAGTTGCCCCGCTTGGTGATAGCCACAGCCACCACGTGTACTCCAAAATAGACCTCACCAATAATCAGACCATGCACCAGTAAGTATACGGGGGCTTTTCTGATTCCCGTGGTACCAGATAGGACTCTGGTCAGCCTCGGAAATCGACTTCCATCAATTCCTACCATTTTCTACTTAGCACAGATAAGGTATTGGTACCCTTTAAACCTTGTACTGCTGTGCCAGTTATTGGCAAGGTAACATGTCAGAGTGTCAATAAAGACAACCTGCCTCAAGCTAGACCAGTATTGTAACCCCATGATCATATTGAGACAGGTTGTTTTAACTTAGCCATGCCTGTTGGCCTTCCAGTTAACTGAAAGTTGCCCTGTTGATACAATGAGGAAGCAGACACTGGAATTTGCGCTGATGGAAGGTTGCCCGAGGGACTTCGTCTTTCGTCAATAACTTATCAACCAGTGGTTAAACAGAGGCGGATATCTAAATTGTTAAGCCAGGAAACAGCAACTGTCGGCAGCCCCATACAAACGACAAATTTTTATGAAATTTTTGATACGCCATATCTCGAAAACAGGGCAGAGCAGGGAGAGCGAACGCTGCTATATAATCGACAAATTTTTATTAAAATTTTAAGACGATATACATATGTCGGAGACTACTTAAATTGTCAACCTCAAACCTTGTGCAAAGTATTTCTATTATGATATTTTTTATTTAAAAGAACATTTTATTTGATAGGAGTTCAGAATTTTTTAGGCCACCTGTTTAGTGCTGCTGGCGACTACAACTCTAAGCATACGTATTGGGGCTCCCGCCTTATTAGCCCTAGAGGTCGCGTTTTGTATTTTCATCTGGACAGTCAACTTACTGGCCAATCGACCAAAATAAAATTCCTGACGTCATTGACTTTAGCGTAACAAAGGGTTTTCCCATGTAGCCTTTCTGATTCAAGTCTCGTTGGATTTATTTTCAGACCACTCGCCCACAATAATCACCACTTGCAGTCCTCAACAAGTCTTTACTAGTGGTTTTCTTTCATCCAAAAGGATTGATTGGCCTAAATATAAAAAATATATTTTAGCATCCTCTGCTCGCAAAATATACTGTTAAAGACTCCGGAAGATATTAATGACTGTCTAAGTAGCTTAAATGAACACATTGAAAAAGAGGCTGAATATGCTTCTTCTACCAACCGCAAGTCTAGATAAAAAATTATGTTTTCAATGAACGTGAAACAACTTTTGCCAGAAAAGACGGGATTAAAGAGGTTGGTAAAAGCATAGATCGCCCCAAAATAAAAAAACCATCTCTGGAGTTTTGTGGAGTAATATAGAACATCATCCCTTAGGCCTTGCTTAGCAAGTCTAGATACCAATTCTTATACAAATTATTCTTTATGGTGGTCGGCCAAAGGTCTTAGAAGATCCGTTATCGCATAACCACCACTGTATAATTTGCGAGGTTCCTGGGCAAGAAACGACGAAGAAAAATGTGATCCACCAAAACGTGCCCACCCACATTATGTGTACTGGTATGCGATTCCAGTTTCTAGATGTGGTAGAGGATATCGATAATTTAAATGCTAAAAAATCTCCTAGATTTGATAACACAACAAAAGGATTAATTCTTTTTATTTTTAACGCCATATTTTGGCTTAAACACTTGGCGCCAATCTGGAAAGTTGACTTAGTAAAGCTGATTTCCAAGCCTTGAAAAGAGCATTGAAAAGAGCCTTTTAAGGGGAAGTCTTACAGGCTTATAAGTCTGTTACCATTTATGTCGAAATGATTTGAGAAGTTGTTAAAAAAACAAATTGACTCGAATCTTAAATGATAACTACTGCATTCCTGATCACCAATTTGGGTTTAGAAATCAACACAGTACCATTTAACAGACCCAAAGGATGGTACAGGTTATAAGAAAGTCATTTGAGGAGCAAAAATAATGCTTTGCGCTATATAAAGATGTTGCTCAAGCAACAAGGACAATTTTGAGGCAATTATATAAAGAAATATTAATTACGGGGATTAATGGATCTACCATTACCGATTTAAATAAGCTTGGTTCCTACACCGAGAACTTTGTCTGTGCCAAATTTCACCAAAGTGTAAAATAGAAAGTTATTAATTGCAAATTTTTTGTAGTAAGTTTAAATAAGATTTAATTAACAGGATTCAAGGCAACTCAATATAGCACCCTTTTATGATATCTTTAACGCTTTAATTTTTATTGAACAGAAAAATTAATTTAGAACTGAAACCCATAATCTTTCTATTGATATGCTTTATAACATTCAATTAGTAAAATTGGCAGTTACATATACTTTTCTAATTGGCAATTTTGTCGTAACAACGTCCTTGTCACCAAAGTGGCAAACAACTCTACGTATAATAAATGAATTTAAAATTTACAAATTTCCAAAAACGTACAATCACAGACACAAATGTTATGCAGGAGTTGGCGAAGGCGTCAATTAGTGGTTGGCGTTGCCAAGCAAATACTTGAGGATATTTAAGCGAAAGTATTTTGTTGAAATTTTTCAATTGAAAAACAAACATTGTTTGACATTGATTGCCTTCTCATTTAATTTTCTTATAAACTCACACACACTTGCACTGTATTTAACGGCTGAATCGTCTGGTGTTTGATTATTTCCGTTTCCTTAATGCCATCATTACCATACGTAAGTGTTTGCTGTGTTATTGATTCTGCGGTTTGTTTACAAATTTTTAAGTGCGATAAAATAGACGTCTTAAAGAAATTTTTTTTATTTGTTTATTGGAAAATGTCTTGTTAGCAGGCGAAGATGCTCGAAGACAATCCAATGTTGGCCATTAATATTAAACTGTGGAAGTATTTCTCAGTTTTATTTCCAAGCAATGACAAACACTGGCGTATTTATGTGTTTGTTCTGCCTGTCTGTGTAATGAATGTGATGCAATTTGTCTATTTATTTCGAATGTGGGGAGACTTGACACCATTTATATTGAATACGTTTTTTGCGGTCTGCATTTTTGACGCTCTTCTACGGACGTGCCTTGTCATTATAAATCGGGACAAATTCGAAGTATTTATTTTGGAATTGCTGTCCATGTATATGGAAATTGAAGTAAGTGCTTAAAGAACTTAAAACTAAAATAAAACCGCAACTTAATATTATAATAAGAATTGAAAAAAGTGTTGTCCTTATTAAAACGGAGAAGTGTGGAGAATTAAAATAATTCGTTTAAAATATAAAACTAATTTTTCTTAACACTTTAGAAAGCGTCCAATAACTACAGTTTAAAAGTTTTAAAAAATAAATAGAATAAAATATTTAAAATACCATAAAACTGGGGTTGCTACTAAATTTTATTACACCTTATTTTGTTAAAAACAATTTATTATTTTAAATGATATCCGAACTACTTTTTAACGCACCCAATAATTATTTTCAAAATGTATTTTCTACAGCAAAGTAACAGTTCTTATGCCAAACAAATTTTAAAAGATGCCACCATATCAGCCAGGAAGATATCAATTTTCAATTTAACAGCATCCTTTTTTGATATAATAGGGGCTTTAATATATCCTTTGCTATGTAACGGAAGAGGTATGTAATGTGGGTTTCCTTTTAAATGTATGTGTGTGGTTATGTATGTATGTATATGCCTTTTGTAAACATCTTTTGATTTTAACCATTTTCAGTTCATCCATTTGGTGTCGCTCTTCCGGGTGTTGATATGACTGCATCTCCAGTTTATGAAATTTTCTACATTATGCAATTTCCAACTCCTTTCATATTGACGGCCATGTATATGCCTTTTGTTAGTTTATTCGCTGCATTTGCTATATTTGGTAAATCAGCATTAATAATTTTACAACATAAACTTAAAGATATTTTTAAGGACAATAGTACTACGGAACAGGAGAAATTTACAGCTTTGCAAGACTGTATTGCATGTTATAATCGGTTGGCAAGGTAAGCACTTTACACGCATTTATAATTATTTTAAAATTGTTTTAAATTTTTTTTTTAACAAAAGACAATAATGTATATTATAATGTTATTATTAACCCAGTGGCAAAAAGAAAAGAATTACAACTAATTTTAGGTAAATTTTAGCTTTCTTAATATTAGACTATAAACAAAAAATATATTCGGGGTAAACGGTTGGGTATAACGTGTTGCTGCAAGTGAATTTTGTTTTTTTTTTTTAATTTATTTCATTTAATTTAAGTTTATAGATAAATATCCCTTTAGACAGAAAAACAATATTTATATTATTAACAAAACAATTTTATTTATTCTTAGCTCTCGACATTGTACTGTCAATTATCACATTAAAGAGAAGTGGGGAAAGCGGATATTTCTCTGGAGCGCCTATTTTTACATGTATTGGTATGTCTACTGCCTCTTCGTGAGAAATACGGCACTTTGGGTTTTTGTGAAGCGCAATAATAAATAATTGGGGTTTTTCAGGTACACCCTTGCAGTTTTTGCCCTTTTAAAGACAATTGAAACAGTTAGCATATAAGGGTCAATAGATATAACTTTGATGGCCTTTCTGCAGATTGTTCCGCTACTAAAATAAGGCTGTTAGTGTGCCCCCCTAAGGACTTACTGGAACTTAATTCGGCTTGATCGTTACTTAAATGGAGACTATATGCATCAATCAGATATACGATGAGGTTTGCGAAAACCTTATGTCCATGTCTTTTTAAATATATTTGGGTAATAGTAAGCCCAAGCATCAAGTTGCTCGGCTTTTAAAGACATAGCGTCTCCTTGGCGGCTTGCTGCAATTGAATTTTTTGTTCGTTAAGGGTCTTCTGATTTGAAGCAGATCTTAGCTTTTGTCTGTTTCATAGGATGCTTGGGCGTCTTTTGCAATATTTTCAGACCAGTTGCGTTTATCACAGCGTGCACTACGCCTGGCTTCTTCATCACTGCATACGCGTTCTTTTTGTAGTAGTCGGCTTTTGTTTTGGATTCTAGCTTCGTTTATTCTTGATTTGGTTTCCATCCATTGTTGAATAATGACAACATATTTAATGTGGCATGTAAGATGGTTTATTTTATGGGCGTCAAAATTTTTCTGTTTTGTCGCATATTTCTTAACAGCAGCTACTTTCACTTCTATAGTTTCCGTTCCAAGATGATGGTAATGTTAACATTATGCACCTCTTTTGCTCCAAATGTTGGAAAGGCAGTTTTTTTCAAGCCTTATAAATGGTAATAAGGTCATGTTTGCTTGTCTTGTCCACAATTCAGTTATGTATCTTTTGAAATAAGATTTAAACTTTTTAAAAGCGTTGTAGAAATTCCAAATCGCAATCAAATCAATAACTGGAACTAATTTTACTTAAAACTATAAAGAACAGTTTGTAATTGACGATTTCTTTGCATATCTGTGCCATTTTAGATGTTTTTTTAAAGTAATCGAACGTTCTATAACCCAAAGCATGTCCGTTGCTCAAACCTAAATATTGTAATCAGGAGTTTTGATAAAGTTTTTACTGTTTCTGTTTTTTTTCTGTTTCTGTAATTGATGGTTATAAATGGGTTCTGAGAAGAGCGTGATGATGAGCATTTCAGCAGCAGGTTTTGGATTATTTCACCCACAATCGGTAGTGAGAGCTTCGTACGTAAGTAAAAGGTTACACTACGTGTAAGTAGGGTTGGTGTCTCGATAAGAAAGGCTGTGTATGTTAATACTTGAATTTACTTAGGAAATTTATCAGGGTTAAATGCCTAAAGGTTAGTAATAAACCTTCCCACATGTCGGACTACCCATTTGTCGGACTATTCTTTAAACTCTATGCATGTACAAGGTGGGACAAAAGTAATCACCCTATTGGAAAATGCTCTTATTTTTGCAAATGGCGGCCAATATCAAATATGTTTTGACATTTGTGAACTAGGACAGATGTATAATACAAGTGAACAAGCCATGGAGCGATACACTTCCCAAGAACGCGGAATGCTCATGTCTATTTTTTTGCGTAAAAATTTGTCTGTGGTCTTGGCGCAGCGCGCATTCCGTCGCCCATTTTCCGGTCGACAGGCACCGACTGCGCAAACATTGCGCCGTTTGATCACCAACTTTGAAGAGACGCTGTCAAGATTGGCCGGCCTTGGGACGCCCGTTCTGCTGAGAATACTGCCGCTATTAGCGAGGATGTCGAGCTGTTGCCAGAAACATCGACAAGATGCCGTGCCTCGTAATTAACCATTAGCTGGTCGTCCCAAAGGCGAATTTTGGTCAAAGATCTGCGCTGTTCCCGTACAAAGACCAGTTTGTGCATCAGCTGCTGCTTGTATACCGTCAAACGCGTGTAACCTACGCCTAAGCCATCCTCAATCTCGAGGCCGAATCGGACGATTTTTTGACCAAAACCATAATGAGCGATGAGGCTCATTACCACCTCAGCAGGTATGTGAACAAGCAAACTTTTCGCTTCTGGGGCACCAAAAATCCACGAGTGATGCACGAAGAGCCTTTACACCCACTCAAAGTGACTGCATGGTGCGCTGTTAACTTTGGAGGAGTCATCGGGCCATTTTTTCGAGGATACCTCTGGTCAAGCGACAACAGTGGACGGTGCGTGCTATAGGGCCATGTAAGCCGAGTTTTTTCTACGGCATTTTAACGAATTGGGACCAGATGACATGTAATTTCAACAGGACGAAGCAACGTTGTCAAATTATGTGTTATAAATAAAAGAAAAATATATATTCTTTTCTAGAAAAATTCTAAACAACTTTTAACAGATTAAACCGGACACAGTTATAACAAAAAGTTTACAGCTGGTTTTAAAGATGTTAACGACGCAAACTGTCACGAACTTGACCAAACATCGTTAAATTTGATGTATAACATTCAATTTATTTTTAAACTTTTCTTATGGGCAATTCAACTTCAAATGGCCCAAAAAGGGAAAATCGTTTTCCTCTTCTTTAAAAGATTGACCAATTGACATCTAGCAAAGAATGAATATGACCAAAATATAACAAAAATTTGTTCATATTTTATTTTTATTTATTTGTTAAGAGTTAAGGAATAATCGGCTGCTTTTAATTTAGTTAATAAATCTGTTTGTTCGTTTGTTTTTTCAATTGCAGTTATGTGAAAAATTTCAATTCCTTGGTAACTTATATTGTTTTTATTGAGTTTTTGCTGTTCGGCGCCATTATTTGCTCCCTCTTGTTCTGCATGAATATTGTAAGTTAAATGATTTTTGAAAATTTATTTTTTGTTGTTTGTTTTTGATTTAATTTATTCTTTAGATAGAAACATTTACACAAATTATTTCAATTATAATGTACATAATGACAATGATGTATGTCCTGTTCACCTATTATTGGCATGCAAATGAAATGTTAGTTGAGGTAAAAGTAAATATTTTTTTTAAACATTCTTTAGACTTCAAAAGACAATTTTAATTAATTTTAATCAACTGAGGAAATTCTTGTAATTACAGAGCATCAAAGTGTCGGAGGCTGCATACGATATACCCTGGTATTATTGCAGTAAACGTTTTCGTAAAACATTATTATTATTCATAATGAGAACACAAAAACCTTTACAAGTAATTTAATATTGTTTCAAAGAAACTTTTTATTTACAACAATTTCTTATTATTGTGTTTGTTGTAGATAATGGTTGGAAATATTTTTCCTATGACTTTGGCTACATTTCAATCATTGTTGAATACATCTTATACATATTTTACTATGCTGAGGGGTTTGTACAATTAATAGTGCATTTGAGTTTGGCCTTAAACTAAATAAGAAATTAAAATTATGCATTTTAACTACCATAATACAATTCTGTATTTAATAGAGACTTTAGTGTTTTCTCACTTTCACCAGGTAGCTGCACAATTACAGTAGAAAAATCATTTCATTGAAGAAAATAACACTTTCAAATTTGTTTTGAGGCACTTACAGGCCGTTAAACTAAATAAACGTTTATCATAATGAAATTTAAATTGTTTTGTGTAAAGACTTGAGTGAAAAGATGCTTAAAGAAATGAATCTAGAAAGGTGAAATGTTTTTACAACACTTTTAAATTATTTGGCCAAAGTCATTAGTTAAATTTATTTAGAACAGAGCCGAAAGCGGTTAATTTAAAATTTTTAACTTATGCTTTTATTATTGCTGGTACACAGTAAAATAATACTATTAATTATAGCTTGTTTTTAAAGGTCACTGTTCGAACTTCAAACTTAAATTTTGAAGGAATTTACTTATCTGGGCAGGCTGGATTAAAACATAAAAAATAATTTTAAGAAATTTAAACAAAGTTAAGTTTGAGATTTGTGGTTCTAGATTGCCTTTTAAGTCAGAACAAGTAAAAAAATTACATGCTTTTTAATTGATTTTTTCGGATCTTATATGTTTGTAAAACATGTTTCTGTGGCCAAATTAATTGAACTCTTAAAACAATTCTTCGGGCAAAATGTTTGAGCAACTTGTAGCATTTTTAATAACTATTTGCGTTTAAAAAAGAAAAAAATATTCATAAATCTTTAAAAAAAAATCAATTAAAAAATCTAACAAATTCTAAACTTTTGAAGTGTTGTCAGCACTTGTTAAAATACCAGAATAAAAATGTATGCCTATAGTTAATTTATAGAAATTATATTAATCGAATTTCATTTTGATATATTTGTACAAAGCAAAATCTTTTAAAATTAGTCTTATTTGTGCCCATAACCCGACCAAAGATAAGGACGAACAGATCAAAGATATATTATACAAGCGCCTAGAGGGGCTACCGCGACCATTATATTAAAATCAAACTAGGAGATTTTCACGCAAAAATAGAAAGTCAAAATGCCTTTGGTCTAATGGTTGGAAAATTTAGCCTTCACGAGAAAATATCCGATAACGGAATAAGGCTAGTAGACTTCGCCTGCCAGGGCAAAAAAATATGGTAGTTAGAAGCACCACAATTCGACATCTCGATATACATAGAGCCACGTGGCTGTCACCAGATTAAAGCACCAAGACCCAGATTGATCATGTTGTGACAGACGGTCATCCAGTGTTTTAGATGTACGATCGATCCGATGAGCGAACATCGATTCAGGTCACTACCTTGTTGCAGCAAAGGTTCGCACCCATAACAATGTGGCGGGAAACGTACACACGTGCAGACACAACATACAGCATCGTCTTACTCCGCTTTAAGAAAGCACTCCTTGTCCCGATAATAATGTAGCGCAATTGCAAAGTATTACCAACTCCATGAAAGAAGCCACAATATCCGTACTTGGGTACCAAAAACCTTCTCTAAGAAATCCATGGTACAACCGGGAGTAAATGCTACTGCAACACTGCACTCACGCGCCTTGCAAAGAGAAGGTATCCGTAGAAAATAAAAGAGAAAAAGCGTCTTTTCCGCAGAAACAAGAGAGAAAGGGAAAGGCGTGAGTGTGATCGTATAGAGATGTTCAGAAGTCAGAATGAAGCCGCAAAATTTTACCAGAAAGTAAAACATCAAACTGAAGGCTTTGGTATAGGCACTGATATAGTTGACTAATACATAGAATATAGACCAACAATTTTTTACGTCGACAGGATAAATGAGCTATATTAATGCAGCTTTAGACCTGGTAAATCCACCACCATTTTGTCGACTATAAGGCCGCTTTCGACATCCCCAAGCATTCAAAAGTATTTTAAGCTGTGTCTGAGTTTGGTATCTCTGCGGAACTAATATGACTCTGCAGGATAACCTTATCTGATACGCAATCCTCAGTTAAGATAGACATGAGTAGTTCTGAGGCATTCAGTATCAAACGAGGTTTCAGAGAAAGAGACAGCCACTTGTGTTTGGGCTTTTTAATATACTCTTAGAAAAGGTTATACGAGACGTAAATGTGAATAAAACTTTTCGCTTACGCCGATGACATCGACATCATGGGGCGAACATTGCGAGCAGTAGCCTTTAAGAAAGTCGAGAAAAAATCAGCCAAAGTGGGTATGGCAGTAAATGTTGATGATCCGAGACAAAATATATTGGTATTCACCGAAATCGCCGCCTCACATGGAAGCCTAATATAGATACAAAGCTGACGCAAATGAAACTTAAAGCTGCGCAAATTCACTGGCTACTGGGAAGAAACTCTGTGATTCATCTAGATTGTAAACTTTTACCAAACAACTCAATTTTAAAATCAATTTGGTGCTACGGTATACAATTATGGGGCACTGCTTCCGCCTCCAACAGAAAAATTACAACTTCGTCAAAATAAAATCCTAAAAATGATAACTGGTGCTCCGTGGTATGTCGAAAACAGCAACATTCATAAGGGTCTAACAGTTCCACTAGTTAAATGCGAAATCCTGCAACTTGACTAGACCTAAAATGCTGGGTACATAAAAAGATCAATGTGAAGGGTATATAAGATTCGGCGCAGCCGAATAAGTGCTCTTACTTGTTTAAATGCAAATCTTTTAACTTTTTAATTCTACCACATTTCATAACGTTTTCGTTAACGTTTAGACAAAACCATTTGGTTGGCTTTATTGATATGGCTTAAAAATTCTGCTTTTGCAGACATTATATTTTAATGGAGATAAATTGTTTATTATTGTAAATTATAGCCATTGAACATTTTTTATAGCTTTCAAACTAATTGTAAAGAAATTTATTGTGAATTATTGCATATCTTTTAAACTAAATTCTTAACTTGAAGTAATTAAAAATTAATGCTTTTACTTTTGGTAACTGGCAACTAAATTTAATAACAAACCGAAACAAATCATTTTTGCTTATATATTTTACATTCTTAGGATAAAAGTAAATTTCCTTGTCGAAAAAAGTGTTTAATTTGTATGATTATTAAAGAAGTTGACTTTGTTTTGCTACTACTGGTTATTTTTGTTGAACTAATTGTTTTTCATACAAATTTTTGCTTTTTATTTTGGCTTAAGTTTATATAATTTCTTTTTTATTAGAAGAAATAAATATTTTCCGTTAATATTGAAAGAAACTTTTATTTAAAAAAGCAGGTTTTTTCTACCGATACCAGCCGAGTAGAATGCATTTTCGAAATCAGCTACAATTTCTCGTCAGCACTATTTCTATTCGGCACTTCTGTAAGTTGAATGTTGATTTGTTCTATTTTAACAAACTTTTATTACAGTTAATAAAAATAGAAATAAAAAGCAAAAATTTGTATTTAAAACAATTAGTTTAGCAACAAATAAAAATATTCATATAAATTTGAATTATATTCATATTCTATATTGCTTAGACCGAACTAAACCCACATGCAACCCTATGTTTTATTCGAAGAAATAGAAATTATTATATTTTTAATAAATAATATTTAAGCAATATTTTTAATAATTAAAAATATGAGTTAAGAGAAACCCGTTAGTATTTGTAAGAATTATTCGAATATTAACTTGTTATATTTATACTTGTTTAAATATTATTATACGAAATCATACTTCACATTTTATTATTGGTTCTATGTTTTTCTTTCTAAAATAAATTATTAAACTTTTTCCTACTCAACTAAAAGATTATGAGCCCAGGCACTTTAGTTTAAAAAAAAGAATTAACGAATTTGTAAAATGGCTTATGGACAAAATGAAAAATTTGAGATGCTGGTTGGTTCTGAAAACTGGACAACATGGAGTTTTGCCATTGAAACTCAATTACGATTGGAGAACTTATGGAAATACGTAAATTTTGAAATAGAAAATTATGTACCCGAAGATGATCAAAAGGCAAGATGTCGTATGATTTTGGCTTTGGACAAATCGTTATATGTATATGTTCGTGAATGCGAAAAAACGTGTCAGGTATGGAAAGCACTTCAGAATCTGTTTCAGGATTCAGGTTTAGATCGAAAAGTTGGGTTGTTACAAAACCTATGCTCAATTCAGTTAAATGATTGTTGCTCAGTTGATGAATATGTGTCTCAAGTTGTATCGACGTCTCAGAAATTGGCATCAATTGGTTTCGTTGTGGATGACGAATGGTTGAGTTGTTTGCTATTAAAAGGGTTGCCTGATATGTATAGGCCCATGATAATGTCTCTTGGAAGCTGTGGGTCAAAATTGACATCAGATTCCGTTAAGATGAAATTACTTCAGGATGTTCGTGTAGAAACATCAAGCCAAGCGTTAGTAAGTAAAAAAATATTTCAAAAGAAGAAAAAGGGTAAAGAATCCGAACGATCCGAACGCAGATGCTTTGGTTGTAATGGTCTAGGACATTTTAAAGCTGATTGTCCAACTTTAAGAAAAAAAATGAATAAAAAAAATAATGTTTCATTTTATGCATTGAGCGGTAAGTATGTTGCAAGCAACATAAAATCAAAATGGTATATTGATAGTGGTGCTTCGGCACACATGACGAAAGAAAAAAAGGTTTTTAGGAAATTTAAACCTTTTGATGGTGAAATAAAGACAGCAAGTGGTACTGCTCTTCAGGTAAAGTCGAAGGGTGACATTGAAATTAATATTAATGGTGAGTTTGGGGAAAACGTTATTCCAGTAAAGAATGTTTTATATGTCCCAGAAATAACTGAAAATTTATTATCGGTGAGTCAACTGTGTAGTGTTGGTAACCGTGTAATATTTGAGAGAAACGGAGGAAAAATTCTTGGTTCAAACGGAAATATAATTGCAAGTGCCATTTGTGAAGATGGTATGTATAGCCTATGTGCATCAAATCCCGAAACAGTACTAAATGCTAGCTTAAGCAATTCAATGGAATTGTGGCATAAACGTTTTGCGCATCTTTATTATGATGGTTTAAAGAAGCTTAAAAATGGTATGGTTATTGGAGTTGATTTTAACACAGAAAAGCAAACTGAAAAAATATGCGAAGGTTGTGCTGATGGTAAGCATGTTAAGTTGAAGTTTCCAAATGAAGGAAACCGAGCTTTAAAAGTTTTAGAAATAGTACATACTGATGTCTGTGGACCTATGGAAAAAAAATCGCTGGGTGGTAATCGTTATTTTTTAACATTTGTGGATGATTATACACGAAAAGTTTTTGTTTATTTTTTAAAAAATAAATTTGATGTTTTCGAAAAATTTCAGGAATTCAAGTCAATTGCAGAAAATCAAACAGATCATAAAATTAAAATATTAAGAAGCGATAATGGCACAGAATACATCAACAAAACTTTTGAGGATGCCTTAAAGAAGTGGGGTATACAACATCAAAGATCAGTACCATACAATCCCGAACAAAATGGGTTTGCAGAACGAGTAAATAGAACGTTAACCGAAAAGGCTAGGTCTATGCTGTGTGATGCTGAACTTCCAAAAGAATTTTGGGCTGAAGCAGTGCAAACTGCAGCTTATATTGTCAATAGATCACCTCACAAGTTACTGAAATGTACACCACAAGAATTATGGTCAGGTAAAACACCAAATGTAAACCATTTAAGAATTTTTGGCTGTTTAGTAACTTCGCTTGTACCAAAGGAAAAACGTAAGAAATGGGATTCAAAATCTAGTAAAGGTATTTTTCTTGGATATGGTATTAATGTTAAAGGTTACCGGATATATGATATAGATAAAAAGGAAGTTATAACAAGAAGAGATGTAAAATTTGATGAAAATAAAAAAGGTTTTTATTTATTACAAACGGAAGGTAAACAATATTATTTTTTCAAATATGAAAATCCCCCAAAAAATAAATATAAGGAGAATAATGAATCTGATGAAAGTTCATTGTCATATAATTCTGTAGATGAAAATGAAGTGGGGGAGTATCAAGTTCCCAGTCAGGCAGAAATCCCGCAAGTTTCAAATAGTGTCGAAGATACACGTATAATCAATGATTGCCAAAGTATTGGAACTGTAAACAAAAATAAAGATTTTTTAGAAGCAACTGTTCCTAGAAGAAGTGAAAGAATTGCCAATAAAGAAAAATCAAGTTGGGATTGGCTAAGCTATTGTGTTGAATTTTCCGAAAATGAACCAAAAGACATTCAAGAGGCCCTTTCATCAAAAGAAAAACTCAAGTGGCAAGAAGCTATTTCGAGCGAGCTATCATCAATAGAAGAAAACAAAACATGGATAATAGTTCCTAAGCCTGATAGCTGTAACCTGATTAAAACCAAATGGATTTTTAAAAAGAAGATAGAACTAGACAACTCTTTTCGTTACAAGGCAAGACTTGTAGTCAAAGGCTATGCTCAAAGAAAAGGTATCGACTACGAAGAAACTTTTTCACCAGTAGTTCGGTATACATCAATTAGATATTTAATGGCTTTGGCTGCAAGATATGACTTGATGGTTGAGCAGATGGATGCAGTAACAGCTTTTTTGCAAGGTGATTTAATTGAAGACGTTTATGTTGAACCACCATCAGTTATGAAAGTTCCTGAAGGTCATGTTTTAAAATTAAAAAAAGCGTTGTATGGTTTAAAACAAGCAAGTTATGTTTGGAACTATAAGTTAAATAAAGCATTACAAAACTATGGTATGAAACGTTCTGAACTTGATCCTTGTATTTATTATAGAAAAGAAGGTAACAGAATTACTTTAATAGCTCTTTATGTAGACGATATGCTTTTATTTAATAATGATAAAGTTTTTTATGAGTCACTTAAATCAAAATTAATGAACGATTTTAAAATGAAATTTTTAGGGGAAGCACACCGTTGTTTGGGAATGCGTATAAATAAAACTAAGGAATACATATCATGAGACCAAGAAGAATATATTCTAAAAATGTTGAAAAAATTCAAGCTGGAAAACTGTAACCCAATATCTACACCGATGGATATCAATCAAAAATTCTCGAAAACTGAATGCGAAGATAAAGTTGTGGAAAATATTCCCTATCAACAAGCTATTGGAAGTTTGTTATTTACCGCTCAATGCACTCGTCCAGACATATGTCAAGCTGTCAATTTCTTAAGTAACTTTAATAATAACCCATCGCAAATTCATTGGATTGCCGTAAAGCGAATTTTTCGTTATTTAAAAGGAACCATACATTACAAATTACATTTTAAAACTAATGGTAATCGCAATATTGTATCTTATACAGATTCCGATTGGGGTAATGACTTGGAAGACCGAAGATCTATTACTGGTTTTGTAAATCTGCTACAAAATACGGCAATATCTTGGAATAGTAAACGACAACCAACCATTGCACTATCTACAACAGAAGCTGAATACATGGCATTATCAGCAGCAATACAAGAAATAATGTGGTTACGAATGCTAGAAAAGGAAATAAATTTTGAATTTAACGACCAGATACCAACTGAAATTTATTGCGACAATCAAAGTGCAATTCATTTAGCTACAAATGAAGTATACCATCCTAGAACAAAGCATATCGATATACGACATCATTATATAAGGGAAAAACGAATTTTAAATCAAGTTTCATTTAATGGAATATCTACAAATGATCAACTTGCTGATTTTTTAACTAAACCTGTTTCTAAAGAAAAACAGTTAAAATTTTGTAAGCTTTTGAGTTTATACTAAGTAGATTTCGAGTGGGGGTGTAAGAATTATTCGAATATTAACTTGTTATATTTATACTTGTTTAAATATTATTATACGAAATCATACTTCACATTGTATTATTGGTTCTATGTTTTTCTTTCTAAAATAAATTATTAAACTTTTTCCTACTCAACTAAAAGTATTTGTAGCATATATTGTCATTATTTCTAATGTTACAAAATAATGAGCGGTCTTTACTGGGAAATTCCATCGTGACGGGTGTGACCAGTTTGCTTACATTTTTGCTTATAACTCAAACAGTTCAAAATTTTGGTTTGGAAAAGGGCTATGGTTTTCAAGGAAGATATGCTTTTAGGTGTCTAATAGTAAGTAGACACTAAAGGAACATAATTTCAGCTCAAAGTGATCACTTAAAGACTGTAACGGTGGTGTGAGCTTACAAATTTGAATTTTGAAGAATTCTGATTTAAAGATAGGGTTTTGTAAAATATTCTTGAAAACAGGTTTAATATTTTTGATTTTCACTGTAGTTTAAATTGTTTTTATGGGTTTCTGATTCATTATTCCTACAAAAAACTATTTTTTCTTAAAGAATGTGAAAATATGAAAAATTTATTTACTTCTCAATAATAATTTGGTTTTTTTAATTTCAATTTGTTTTTTCCTCAATATTAATTTGCATTTCTCATTTTCAATTTATTTTTTTTATATTAATTTGTATATATTAATTTTAATTTGCACTTAAAAATTTAAACTTAAAAATGTTTTTTCTCTGTAGTCTAGTGGCTGCAGTCTTAGCCTGGCAATCACGAGCTGCCATATTCAATATTTAATTGGTAAATAAATTTTTTTCTTCTTATTTATTTTTCTTTTTTTTACGGTTATTGAAAAATATTTTTAATTTTATTTTTGTTTTCCTGAATCGATAATTTTATTTATTTGTGCCTTTGTTTTGCTTCCTTATCCGATTCCTCCCAAAAAACATATATTTTAGTTTTGTTTAAAGGATCTATATATTTTTTTTATGTTTTTATTTTTTTTTAATCTTTTCTTTCTGTTTTTGTTTTTTTTTTTTTGCTGAGCTTAGATCAGTGTGCGGATCAGTATGTGGTGGTAAGTAAATGAAAGTGATATTAACACTTTTAATGCAGAATGACTCGTTGGTTGGTGGGTAAAGCGTACGTCTGGCCCCAGGTTCGAGTCGCTATTGAGAGTGATAAATTAGTTTTATTTGTAAATTAACCACAAATTTAATAATATATATATATATCAAATAAATTATACACTAACATTTATGTAACAAAATTAAATAATTATAAATAAAAAATATAAATAATAATTGTTTTTTTTTAATTCTCATTATTCAACTAATACTTTTACTTAAATTAATGAGAAAGTTAATTTTATTGCGTTTTAAATAAATTTCCTAATTCAACCTAAAATATGAGAAAACTTTTTTAACTTACAAATTCATTAATTGATACTATCAATTTATTTTCAGGCTGAGATTTAATACAAATTTAATTAGGATGACAAATTTTTCAATTGGAAACAAATTTGTATTTTTCTATGTATTTGGACACCTTGTTTATAAAAAGGGGTGACAATTTTTTTTTATAGACTGGTACCAGAAACCCACTTCCTCATGAAGAGTGTTAAATTATATTTCGAAATACCCAAAAAGAGTTATTATTAATACAGCGAAAAACTTTGTGGAAATAGTTTTAAATATAAGTGATATGGTTTTTCATGAAAAGAATATAAAAATAATTAAAAATAAAAAGTATTTATGTAAAAAATTACTAGTTATTACCTAGTAATTACCTAGTAATTTTTTCTTTGAAAAAACGATTGCAGCAGGGGACAGCATGTCAATTTTTCAATCCTACTAATAAACAAACAAATATAAATTTCCTTATTATTTGACTTACTTTTTAAAGCAATACGTTTTCATTTGATTATTGACTTGTGTCTACAATATTAAAAGTGTCACAATTTTTTCAGAATAAATTTTTGGCTTAATTTTTCTATTTGCATATATACATAAGTACTTACAAGAAAGACGAAAAGAAATTTATTTCTGCCTTAAAGGTAACAAAAAATATTTGTTTTTTATTTTATCTTTCAGCATTTTTGTTCGTTAAAAAATTGCTTTAAATTAACGAAGAGTGCCAAGGGAGCTTGTGAGGGATTTTTAAATCAAAATGTAAATTGGTTGTAAGGATTTGTGGTAGATTCTGTATATATGTACATATATACGTCTCAGTGTTGCCAAGATTTCAATTCAATTTTAAACAGACCTACATAGCTGCAAAATTATCAAAAAAAAAAAAAAATAAATACACAAAAGTTAAATAAAAAAATTAATTAATTGAAGTAAGCAATTGCACATGATATGTGCCAAATTACAATATATGTATATTATGTAGTAAATTAATTATTTTTACTTAAATATATTTTAATTATTTATTTTAAATATATGTATTACAACCTGAAAAATTTAAGCAACAGTTGAAAATCCTCTGATTCTTGTCCTTTGCACGTTTAATAGAAATACCACATTTACTCAAAAGTTTTTATAAAAAAAAAAATATGTTTGTAACAATCAAGTACAATTATGAGATTAACAAAACTGAAGACCAAATATTTATTTAAATGAAATAGTATTTCGCGGCCAATCAAAAAAGCTTCATAGTAGTTTTTAATTTATGTAAGGATTATAAATAAAAACTTCATTAAATTGCTTCGTGGCTACCATTTCCCGTGCTCCTTTCCAACTTTTTTCGGAATATTTACATAATGCGAGAATTACTTTGTAATAAATTAAAACTTAATATATTAAGGTTTCTGCCAAATAATATATCGAAAATTTCACAACATTGAACCATTTGTATGGGGGCTGTCCCTCACTGTGCTCCCTTCCAACCAAGTTTATTTTTTCAAAATGTACTACAACTTCAAAACTATGCTATAACTTCCTTGCAATTGGTTTGAGGTCGATAGCTGCAACAGTTTTCGAGATATAGCTTTTACAAATTCCTTGAAATTGTCAGTTTGTATCATTCTCATTGCTCCTAATTAACAAATTTTTTTCAAGGTCTACCCATCTTCAAAGTGTCCGTGTCAAGTTTTTTGGAGACAGTAGGCACAGTAACTGAGATGTATCTATGTGAATAAATATATGGACTTTGTCCATATGGTTAATGCTTATATTTCAGTCCGTAGTTATTTGACACAAATAGCGTCTGTATGACTTGGCTCTCGGAAATTTAATTTTTACAGGTGGCTAGACAAACATCGCTAAACCAGCTTTATTTTCTGTTAGGATTTAGAATTATACACTTTATAAGGGCGCAAATAAATATTGAAGTAATCACAAACGAGATGATAATCTGATGTATATCATAATCACTATGTTTGGATTGATTTACAAAATCGGCTTAGCAGCTCGCCGCCAGTCGTGGCGTTGCGGCTAATTTTTCTAATAGGAGCTCCCTGGCACAAGTGTTTATTTCAAAAACTCTTGTCGTTCAAATTATTATGCAGGATATCTTTATCGAAATTTAGAAAAAAAATTATGCTGTCTATTAACCACGTTTGGATATTTTATAAACATTAAATTATATTTTAAAAACCAACAAAAATCACTTATTTAACCGATTACACAAAATTTACAGAAAAATTTCCTATCCAAAAAAATGTTCCCAAGAATTTTAAAATTGCCCGATTTTTTCATAATTGCACAGAATTTGGCAACACTGATACGTCAAAATTTTTTCTAGTGCTACCAAATATTATTTGGCACTGATTTTATGCTTTAGTAACTTCAATATCCTGACAGCAAACAAAAGTAATAACAATGATAACAAAAGCAGTAACATAAACACACAACGACTAAGTAAATGCGGCAGAATCATTGAAGCACTACAATATTCGTATTAAAAAATAAACCAAGTGTTGCTTTTCAACCTACGGCTGCAACTTCGTATCTTGTTAACAAAAAATAAAATATAAAGTGTTGCAAGGGGATTTACAACAGCATTTATTGGAGTTTTTTTATTTAATCTTTAAATTCATTTAAAGCTCATGTGTGAGTGTTTTTTTACTTTTTATATTGAAATATTTAGTAATTTTAAGTTTATTTATGGATGTAAAGCTATCAAACAGGCGCCGATTTTTTTATCCTGTTTTTTTTCAACAAATTTTATAAGATTAAGAAATGTTCTGAATTGTAGAAATAAACTCGTATTTTAGATTCTCAAGTGTTTGATAAGGGGAAAGTTGCAGCTTAAGCTGAAAAAATTTTGGCAGAGTATTTATAAGGGTGAATGTTTAAAGTTAATTTTATTAAATCAAAAAGAATAAAAAAAACTCAATTTTAATCTTACAAATGTTTAATTGTTAAGTATAAGCGCTACAGGATTAAATCTGCCCTTCATATGATTCCATAAAAAGTCATCATATTTTTAACTATATTCCGTTTTTTACTTTAATGCTTTTTTGATTATTGTTAAAGCAACGCAACGATATATATAGGACTAAAATCTAAAGATGTTTTATCGGAAATCAACTAAGATAATGGCAATTAAAGAAATGTGTGGTAGAAAAATACTTTTGCGCTCGATAACATAGTTGTTTTTTTGTTGTCAAACATTTTTCAATAAGAACATCTTATATATATCTGTGGACTTTTGACAAAAGCACTTATTTGAAAAAAGTGAATTTTAAAGGAGAGCAAAAAAACAACTTTAACATCGCAAGTACCTGCGAAAATTCAATATTGGAAAATAATTCAACTAACTTACTTTACATTTAAGGTTTTAAAACTTTTTAGATAATAATCACGACGTTTTTTGCGATGTTAAAGTAGTTTTTTTGCTCTCCTTTAAAATTCACTTTTTTCAAATAAGTGCTTTTGTCAAAAGTCCACAGATATATTATATTAATATTTAAATTGATTTAGGGATAACGTTATTGACTGGTTTAGCATCATACAGCACAAACGCCTATAGATGGAGACTTGAAATTTGAACTCCGGGAAATTTTTAATTTCGCTCTGCCCTTAACTGTACACGATAGAAACAAAATTTGAATAGTATCGTATTATATTCAAAAGTAAACGGTTTTCTTTTAAGTACTTTTTTTCAAAAGATGTGTGTCAATGGGTAAAAAGGGACTTTTTGTAACTATTTTGTAACTTTTTAAACATAAAGATAAAAATGTTGTTCAAATCCCGATTTACAGGTTTCAAAAAAATGGGCTGTGGACGATACTTTTTCGAAGGGATAAAAACAGTAACATTATATTTTGGTACTTTAATACTTTTTACTGTGCTAATTAAGATAGAAATATAAATTAAATTGCGTTTGACAGTTACAGAGCCAAATTAAGGCTTAAAGTGAAATAGGCAGGAAAAACGTACGTTATATAGCTTTTGGATACTTTTTGAACTAAAGTACATTTTACATTTTGGTACTTTTATGAGACACTAAATTTTGGTCTGGTTCTGACTGAACTAATATCAATTACTTAGTTTTAAGACTTGAATACTTATTGTTAGTTCGCATTAGCGAAGATTCAATTATAAAAATATGAGAAAAAAAATCGTCGGGAAATATTAAACAAAGTAGGTAAAACGTATTTTTTTTTAATCTTTAGAACCTTTTCGAAATTAAAAGTCTAGAAAATAAGGACTATTGCCGCATCAAAGGATCGAAATTCGACTAGTTGGACAAAAAGTATTTTTTGTACAGTTGAAGTACTATTTAAAATTTTTTTAAACAATGAGTCTACACATTTTTCAGTCGAAAATGAGAGCTTTACATTTAAAATGCAGAATATAACATTTGACAATGAGATTTAAATTTTAATTTTAGAAGAGAAAATTAAAAGTGAGATATTTAATTTTTTTTTAGAAACAAAAGAACTGAATATGAAGCCGTTCTTTGAACACTAAATTTTAAAGTTTACTCAAAACCTCATTAACAACGTTTATTAATATAAGTCCATTTTATCCTACGCTTACCTCGATTAAAACGAAATTATCAAATATAATAGCATATATTAGTGCTAAAATGACAGTACCTCAAATTTCTCCTTCATACATTGGAGCAGATCTTTAAATGTTTTATAGATAAAGCTATAACTTAAATACAGATAGAGATTGCAGCAAGGTAATTCAATACTCGACAAAATCTTATTTAGGTCCTACAAACTAAGAAAGTATACCCGTTGGCCAATATTTTTTATTATGTTTCCTCTAAATTCAGTACAATTATACACTATGTACATAGATATGTTATACATACGATTTTTAACTTTCATTTGTTGTATATTCATTTTTGAATTGGTTTGTCCATAGCCTCCAGCAGCTATGGAGAATCTGGGTGGACAATAATCTGGCGAAATAAATAGGTTTTGGAAAAGTTCATCAATGCAGACGTTCGTTGTTTGGATATAACATCCATTGGTTTTTAATTTTTGATGTTAATCGCAAAAACTATAGCCACCTAATTTAAAAGTGCTTCCAGATGTCATATGAGTCTCGGATATCAACATTATATCAATTTTATGGTGTATTAAAAAAAGTATTGGAGTTTGTTTTTGTGTTGCCGTTTTTGTTTCAGAAACAAACCCTGAGGCAGTTCATGGCCTATTAAGTATGTTCTGCAGAAAAGGAGGCTGCATTTGTTGCATTTCTTGCATCATGCCTGCCATTAGCGTCGTGAAATGCGTTGGCACTTCTTGTTGTGTTGCTAGCTGGTTAGGTTTACTTGCGTTTGACTGGTCAGACTTTAAAGCGTAAGCATAAGAAACGACTTGTTTTGGCCGTAGCAAGCAGGTCCCCATACACTACACAAACAGAAGGAAACTTAAAATCAGCTTTGATATGGCCATATTTTTAGCAGTTCAAGCACTGTATGGGCCCATTTTGATCATGTGGCACTTGCACTTTAACTCTACGGTAAATAATTTATTTAAAATCATACAAGGGGTGGGTATGATTTTTATAATTTTTAAATAAAGATTGGGCTAATTTGACCCTTGTTCAGAACACTTATTTAAATAAGGCGCACTTGCACTTAAATTGTCTTTAATAGTTTTTAGTTTTTCACTTAAATAGTTTATATTATATTCAGGGTCTCAAATGTTTTCATTGCTAACGCTTGTGGGGCTTAACCCATTAGAAGTCAATGTACTCAATTGAGTACAGTTACTTTTTATATTGTATACAACAAACTACACAGAATTCGCAATCGTTGCACCGTTATTTTTTGTTGTTGCATTACTGATTAAAGTTACAGCAAAAAATTGTGTACGTCGTTTGTTTCTATTATACCAAAAATATTTATTTTTTTGTTAGGTGCAACAGAGCTACAAAGGGCTTCAAGAAGCTGTAGATGCTATATTATGCGATAATGACGATGATGAATTTGATATGGTTATCGTTCCACCTGATCCAAGTTCATTGACTGATAAAGAAGAAGGGGCTGAGGATGACATGATGGTTCCAACATTACCGCTAGACATACCTGGTACCATTGAGCTATTTACGAATCGCGGAGATGTTGACAGTGATAACAGTGATGACCAACCGCTAACATCAAAAAGAATGCGATTAGATTTAACTCGTCGACCAAACCCAATCTGGCGAAAATGCCCTCCCACATATACCTCAACTTGGCAACAGACTTCTGAAGTCTCCGATAGAATGAATGCTGTTTGCGAGCAACTAAAAGACCTAAGCCCCATACAGCTTTTCGAAAAGTTTTTTGATAAAGATGTTTTTGAATTAATTATTTCAAACACCGAACTTTATGCGCAACAAAACAACAGACATAACTTTGAACTTGATATTATTGATTTAAAAAAGTTCCTAGGAATATTGATTTTATCCGAAAATCACAAATTGCCGCGAGAGTCGATGTACTGGTCTTTTGATGAAGACATTGGTGTACAATTAGTGTCAAAAGCGTTATCGAGGCATAAATTTCGAGATATAAAGAGAAACCTGCATCTTGTAGACAACAATATATCAGTGACGACAAATGATAAGATGTTCAAGGTCAGACCATTGGGTGATTTGCTATGCAGAAATTTTTACAGTGGGGAGTATGTCATGAGAGTATCTCTATAGACGAGTCAATGGTAAAATATTATGGCCATCATCCCTCAAAACAATTCATTCGTGGCAAACCAGTTCGTTTTGGATATAAAAATTGGGTAGCAGCTAGTTCTACAGGATACTGTTACTCATTTGATTTTTATTCTGGAAAGTCACAAATAGCTACCTCTGATCCATTGGGTTCCCGAGTGGTAAAAAGTTTGGTAGGAAAACTGAATTGTACTCCAGCTAATCATGCAGTTTTTTTTGACAACTTTTTTACCAGCTATGATCTTTTAGTTGAACTAAAAACCTTGGGGTACCGTGCTACAGGAACTGTGCGTGAAAACAGGACAAAAAAATGTTCGCTGACTAGCACCAAAGATATGAAGAAGAAAACACGTGCCTCTTACGACTACAGGTTTGACAAGAAGAACGAACTGCTATTTGTTAGATGGAAAGATAGTATCGTATGCACAATGGCAACTAATTTTGACACTATTGAACCGCTAGGAACTGTCAAGCGATGGTGTTCGATAAAAAAGGAAAAGACGGATGTTGCGATTCCCCACCTGTTTCAAAGTTATAACAAAAACATGGGTGGGGTGGATGAACTTGATCAGTCAATCTCCTTATATAGGGTTGCTGTTCATGGTAAAAAGTGGTGGTGGGTATTATTTACTTACATGTTGGATATGGCTATTGCAAATGCTTGGCGCTTACATGTGTTAAGTAATAATAATCCTATGGATCAACTTTTGTTTCGCCGTCATATCGCACGATATTATCTACGCCAAGGAGAACAAAAAAAATTTCGACAGTCTGCTTCAGTGGTCGAAGGCATGCGTACAGATGGGGTTGGATACTATCCTGTAAAAATAGAAAACCAACTACGTTGCGTTATTTGCCATTCTAGGGTACGCTGGCAATGTAAAAAATGTCTAAAAACACTTTGTGTTGAGAAAGCCTGTTTTGAAAACTTTCATACATAAGTGGTCAGTGTACTCATTTAAGTACACCCCGATATCTTGCTGATACAGTACAAACTCGATTACTGCAACTAATAGAAATTCGGGTAGTTGCGATAACCGCAGTAGTTGCGTTAACCGAGTCACAAAATTTTAATGCTTTTTCCTCCTATTTTTCACGTATTTCCAATATGTGTTCAAATATTTGTTAAAAAAAACTTTATTTAGTATATTTATTCCCTTATACTTTTTATTTAGTAGTAAAAAAAACTTAAAAAATTCATATTTGTTAATATTGATACTTATTATACATATTGAGAGATCCAATGTAATCTATACTAACTTAAAACCAAAACATATATATACATATGGTTTTTTAAAACATCTAAAACATATGTATTTACTTTTTAAAAAAATCAGAAATTTTTGACTGTGCTTTTTGGCTGATATATTTTTCTGCACAGCAGATTCGCGATGATTTTGAAGCACAAGAATATCTTTAAGATCCATTTCATTTTCTTCAGCTCATTGAATGCAATTGTTATATGAATCAATAGCAGTCTGATGTGTAATTCTGGAAAGTTTTGGAATTTCAACGACATTTTCATCAGAATTATCGATTTCTTCCACTTCATCTAGATTTTTACAACAATAGCTCGAACCGTTATCAACGTTTTCAAATATCCATTCATTGATTTCGTCATTAGAAATTGTTTCCTCTGGCATAATTTCTTGAAAATAGTCGGAGACAGATAACAATAATGAATTTTCTCTTCCGACTTCTGCTCTTATTACACTCAGTGGTAAATTATCTTCATCTGTCCAGTGGTTTTTAGGATACATAATCTTCTTCCAGCACTTCTTAATCATATCAGGAACAAACGTATCATGGAACCATTGCTCAAAGAATGCCAACGTCATCCATGCATTTTTGTTAGCCCTGTAAACTACGGGATTGTTTTTAAAACCTTTGAAAGCTCTAGGATTTAATGCTTTACCAATGACAAATATTTTAACCATGTGCAAACCAGATGCGTTGGTGCAGGCTAAAAATGTAATGCGCTCCTTGCTTACTTTTCGACCAGGAGCAGATGTTTCATTAAAGTTAACCAGTGTTCTGTTCGGCATAATTTTATGAAATAATCCAGACTCATCGGCGTTATAGATTTGTTCCGGTGTTAATTTAAGCTCTAACACTTTGTCATGAAATTTTTCCAAAAATGGATCAATAAATGTTGGTTTATTTGAAAGTTTTTCGCCACAAATTTTAAGCATCCGAATACCATGACGTTTTTTAAAATTTGAACACCATCCATTGCTTGCATGAAAATCACCACGACTTTCATTAATTTTGTTATGTAGCTGAATAGCCTTTGACTTTAAGATTTCAGCCGAAACAGGCAAATTTAATTCTCTTTGTTTTAAAAACCATTTATACAGAGCTTTTTCCATTACTGGATACTCACAGGCTCTAATTACTATACGCTTTCCTGGGCCGGATTCAGCATTTGTAACAAATTTAATTAATTTTGATTTATTTTGTTTAATTCTAGTTATTGTTGATTTATGCACATTGTATTCCTGGCATAATGCTTTGACTGATAAGTTTTTATCAAGTTTATTCAAAATTTCACTCTTTTGTTTAATTGTTAATTTACTGCACTTTGTCACCTTCACCATTTTTATGCGTTGTTTTTAATAATGGTTCTGATCGCGAAAATCTTTTCACCAAACTGATAAAAAAACAACAGACGCGTGCTGTTTGTCTGTTTTTTTATGAAAACTATTCCAAGAAATTACGCTAAAATAAATCAAAAACTATCCAGGAACAAAAAAACAGTTAAAAAAAATAGTTGCGTTTATAGAGGTACATTTTTTAAAAAGTTGCGTTGACTGAGTCTACAATGCATTTGATTTAGGTGTTGCGTTAATCGAGTTGTTGCGCATAACGAGCGTTGCAGTAATCGAGTTCGCACTGTATATATATTTTTCCAATTTTTTTTTTATTTTATATTTTTTTATACCTATTTTAATATATAAATAAAGATGAATTAAAAAAATGTTCAGTACTTTTCATTTGACCTCTAATGGGTTAACACAATGCAAGCTTTTCGGCTATTAGGCACACTGTCATGGCGACTTCTGTCATACATTTGCCGATCCCTTTTTCTATTTGGTCTGTTTTTATACCCTTCACATAAGTGATAAGGGTATATATAAGTTTGTCATTCCGTTTGTAATTCCTTTATTATCCATTCGGGACCCCATAAAGTATATATATTCTGGATTCTTAAGATAGGGAAACCGATTTAGCGGTGTCCGTCTGTCCGTCTGACCGTCTGTCCGTGTTATGGTTGAAATCAACTTTCTGAAGCCACCCGATATCGCATAGACCCGAATGTGGTATCAAACTGTCACAGATAGTCGCGAGAAAATCGGTATTGAAATTCAGCAAAATCGCCCGATAAATAACCGAGATATAAGCAAAAAACCACGACTACCTCGGTTTTTTGAGTCTACAACAACAACAAAGAACATACTTTTACATGTAATAATAAAAAAACAACAAAAAAACAACAAAAAAAGGAAAAAACAGAATCAGTCAGTGATGCCAACAATTCAGAGGCAAAAAGAGACACCCGAGTAGTCAAAAAGAGCTAAAAGGAGCTAAATTGAAAAATTTAAGATTTTTCTGCTTAAAATCGATTAATGTATTTATTAAATAAACTTATTTTACAGCAGCAATTGATACAAATGTTTATCAACATTATCAATATGACCATACACATTTACACACATATAAATAAGTTAAGTCAAAAAAGAACAATCATTTTCAAAAATAGTAACATTTTTTCTTTCGGCAATAGATTTCTTTTTATATAATATTTTTTTATGTTTCAATTGAATTTATTTTTGCAAATACGCTTGCTGGTAACCATATATTATATGAATTAAACTATTAACCGTATTCAAAGCCATGCGGCTTCTTAGTTTATTCTGAAAAAAATTATAGCACTGAATGTTTTTTTCCACTTTAGCAGTAGAATATGGATACAAATAAATTTTCAAAACAAGCAATGATGCAATTCGATCCAAAATTATTCGGTTCTATCAAAATTTTTTCACTGGTACAATTTTAAATTTTTTAATCAATTTTACAGCTCTTCAATTTCTTTAAAATCATCTACAAATTCTTTTATAACACATAAAATATTTTCTGAATCCTGCAAAAAAACATTTTTTACCCTAAATGCCGAAATTTATTCCAACATTTTAAAATTTTTTTGAAGCTTTGCCATATTTTCATAAATTAGAGTTTTTATGAACTGTATTAAATTACGTTTAACGATATGTTTTTCTGGTTCAGTTATATTAGAATCTTCGCATTCCTTCTCAAAGTTATATCCTAGATAACAGTTGTTGTTTATTTAAGATTCAAATTCTGCAGCTACATATATAATCGAAGACATCTGTCGGTATAATGATTTTATTTGTCAGGCTTTGTAATAAATGAAATAAATCAGTTTTGTATGTTCCGTTAATGCCACAAAGGAAAAATTTACTATAAAATGCAAAAAGTGCCAAACGTGCTGTTTCCACAGTTGAAAAGAGCTGTGCTAGCTCCTTTTTTTAAAAAAGAGCCAAAGGGAAAATTTTCGAGTTAGAAGCAACTAAAAAGAGCTAAATTTAGCTCTAAAGTAGCTAAGTTGGCATCGCTGGAATCAGTCATGTCTATATATTTTGGTGGAACATACTTACCCTCTATCTCCAGCCCCTGACAAAATTTTAAAAAATAAGGTAAAAACCGCTATAACTTCCCCGGACTCGCCCGTAGAGGAAACAAATGTATCACAGACCCCCATTAATTTCTACTCCCAAACAAATTCCTAGAATATACTTACCCCCTATCTCCACGCCCTGAGGGGGTTGCCATACAAAATTTACAAAAATGATATGAAAATGCCCACAACTTCTTTAGAATTGGCCTTATAGCAATAAAGTGTACGACCGACCCCCATTAATTTCTTCTCCCAAACATATTCCTAGAATATACTTACCCCCTATCTCCAAGCCCTGAGAGGGTTGCCATACAAAATTAACAAAAATGATATGAAAATGCCCACAACTTCGTCAGAGTTGGCCCTAGAGCAATAAAAGATACCACCTACCCCCATTAATTTCTTCTCCCAAACATATTCCTAGAACATACTTACCCCCTATCTCAACGCCCGAAGGGGGTTGTCATACAAAATTTACAAAAATGATATGAAAATGCCCCCAACTTCTTCAGAGTTGGCCTTAGAGCAATAAAGTGTACGACCGACCCCCATTAGTTTGCCCTCCCAAACATATTCCTAGAGTATACTTACCCCTTATATCCACGCCCAAAGGGGGTTGCCATACAAAATTTACAAAAAATGATATGAAAATGCCCACAACTTCTTCAGAGTTGGCCTTAGAGTCATAAAGTGTACGACCGACCCTTACTAGTTTGTTCTCCCAAACATATTCCTAGAACATACTTACCCCCTATCTCCACACCCTGAGGAGGTTGCCATACAAAATTTACAAAAAGGATATGAAAATCCCCACAACTCCTTCAGAGTTGGCCTTAGAGCAATAAAGTGTACGACCGACCCCTATTAGTTTCTTCTTCCAAACATATTCCTAGAACATTCTTACCCCCTATCTCCACGCCCTAAGGGGGTTGCCATACAAAATTTTCAAAAATGATGTAAAAATGCTTACAACTTCTTCAAAGTTTGCCTTAGAGCAATAAAGTGTACGACCGACCCCCATTAGTTTGCCCTCCCAAACATGTTCCTAGAATATGCTTACCCCCTATCTCCTCGCCCTAACGGGGTTGCCATACAAAATTTACAAAAATTATATAAAAATGCCCACAACTTCTTCAGAATTTGCCTTAGAGCAATAAAGTGTACGACCGACCCCTATTAGTTTTCCCTCCAAAACATATTCCACCCTCTAAGTGGGTTGCAATACAAAATTTGTACAAATTAGGATAAAAACCCCTACAACTTCCCCGTCACCCGTGGAGCGTTAAAAAATGACACCGCCCCAATTTAAAAATTAGAAATATTTCATAAGTAAAAAAATTGTTACAAAGAAAAAAAGTTTGGGATTGCGAAAGGTCAATGTGAAGGGTATATAAGATTCGGCACAGCCGAATATAGCGCTCTTACTTGTTATTTTCTCTCCTTACTGATATACATATGTATATATGTATAGTTTTATAAATGCTCGCGTAAACTCGTCCGTACTCTACAAGATAAGGAACAACACAAAATCAATTAAATTAAAATAAAATTGAGGCTATTAAATAAATTAAGTAAAACCCAAATTATTTTAAACAAGCATTTATTTGCAAAAGGAGAAAAAAAGTTGGGTAGTTGTTTCTTTGTAGAGCCATTACAAGCCACTTTAAAAACAATAACTCATTTAATCGGGTCATGTCTTAGGTTCTTCAAGTGATATTTTACTATTATTTGTAAATTAAATTTAAGTCAATAATCTATTTAAGGCTTAGCTCCCTCGAAACACAGAATACTCGCAACAGCGATAAAGTAGAATCTCGATAACTTGAAATTCAACAGACCAGGAAAAAGTTCAAAAAAACATGATTTTACATTAACGCTGGTTTATTTATCGAGAGAAAGTAAAAAACAATTTAAATAAACAAGATTTTCATTAAAAGTATCAATGATACCAGCTCACTAAAATCCAGAATGCGAAATAATCGCTAAAGAATTGTTAAACAGTTTTACCGTTTTTTTTAACAATGCAGCAAACAAATTTAATTTTTTAGAATTTGTCGATGTTGTACCACAAAAGGTAAAAGCGTGGCATAGAAAAGAGAGCAACAGATTAAAGTTTTTGTTGGTTTCAAAAACTAAAAAAAATCCCATTGCGAATTTTAATTATTGAGTGCAGTAAACATAAACTTCAAATTATAGAACGTAAGCGGGTGGAATGGCATTTCTTTAGGGTAACGCATATAAAAAACTTTTGCTTTATTTATTTATTTTATATTTTTTTACTTTAAAAAAAAAAACTTATAGTGCTTTGCCAAGGGGACTGAATTTCATAGATTTTTTTCAATTATTTGAATGCTTTTAAGGGACCTAGAAAACAGTTCAAGTCGACTGTATATAGAAATTTGAAATGTTCAGTCGGAAATCGGCATTGAGGAAATATTTTAATTTAATAGGTACGTAATTGGGAGAGGGAAAGTTTGGACAATGAGTAGCTTTTACCCGTTTTTACAATTAATTCGACTAAAAAAAATGGAACATAAATACAATACCGAGTAGATGTTTTTATGTCACCCTACATTTACAAGTGATGTAATTTTTTTTTTAAATACCAGCTGCTTTAAAGATTCAAATAAAAAATATAATAAAATTTCACTAAAAGTTTTAACTATTTAATTTCCCCGCCTCTAAAATATATATATTGCGCTTTTTTTAACTTTGTTACTTTAACTTTGCAACCATTTATTTTGCATTTAAGCCATCAAGTGATTAAAGGTGATAATTGTACTTGGAATGAAAAAAAGTGGACAGAGTTTTAGGGAAATCACATTTGCCCCATAATACTAAAATATTCATTTTAGCATAAATACAAAATTATTAAAGAATCCAATTGAAATGGAATAGGAAGATGACTTTGTTAGTCAAATTTACCTTTGTATGCTTATCTGTTTGTTTGTTTGTTTGTTTTTCTAAGAGTCTGACTGTCATTCATTTAGTTTACCTTTATCTGTGCTTATCAACATAGGTTTACATACATACCCAGACTAAATTGTAATATGTTGTATGTAAAATATATATGTATGTTTCTATGTATGTATTGGAGTATAAGCAAATACAAATAAAAGTACGTTGGCGTACTTACTTTTAGATTGTCACTGTGTCTGTTTGTCTGCGATAATGATGCAAAAGTAGAGATAAATGTTTATGTAATAAAATTATGCACAAACATTTGCCCAAAGATATGCTGGGCTCTATTCAACTCGACAAAAAGGTTTTTAGTGTATGAGTATGCATGGATGTGTGCTTGTTAGGTACAACGTCTTTTTTGTATAAATTTAAAGAAAAACTGAACTTTCACTTTTTCAGTTTCCATTTCCGTTAACTTTTTTACTTGTGTGTGTGTTAGTGTGTGTGTTTGTCAAGCCAAACAGTATTCAGACATGTGTAAGTAAATCTTACCCACACATACAGCAACTAACCATTATTTTTATTTTTAGTTCAGTTTTTAAATATTTTTTTCTTTTTTATATATTTTTTCTATAACAAGAGAAAAAAAAACATAAATTTTTTACTGTTTGGGGAGTTTTTCTTTGTTTGCTCTACTCTTTGTGTTTGTGTGTTTGTAAAGAAAATATAAATAAAATATAAAAACGCTTTAAGTTTGTTTTACGACATGTGGCCCATAAAAATTCTCAAGGAATCATCTCATCATCTTAATGGCTTAGATGTGATTTAAAAAATTTTATTTGGAAATCATTTAAGCAATTCTTTCAAAAATACATACATATCAAAGTACATTAAATCTTTACTTGTTGATTATTCTGTTGCGTCGTTAAAATTTTGTTTAAATATTTATGGGGCAGAAATAAATCGAGTTTTTAAAATATATAATATTTTTTGATGATAAATTATTTAATAAAGTGCATGACAGAGATAAGATGAAAAATAATCCGTAAAATTATAATTTATTTTATGATTTAAATTTAAATTATTGAAAGGTAGTCTTAAGCTATTAAGTAACTTAAATTTATAAGTCTAAGTTCCACAAAAGGTAAAAATTAGTGGAAACACAAAAAATACAGAAATTTTATTGCCACTTCTGTGTTTTTTTATTTACATTAAAATTTAAAAATTTTTGATTAAAAAAAGAAAATAATTAGTTTTAAAATTAGTTTAATGGTAGACACTAAAAGAAAGTGATTTCTGCTCATGATATTTGCTGATAAAATTAAAGATGACTTTGATTTTATGAATTTTAAATTTAAAGAATTGCGATTAAACTGACACATTTAATTATTATTTATTTGAACTTTTCTATATCATAAAATAATTTCTGTTTATTCGGTTTTAGATTCATTATTTAAATTGTAATTGGAAACTTTAAAAAAAATTATGGCTTGTATAAAAAAACAAAATTTTTTAATTCTAAGTAGACATAAAATACTAATTTTGTATGAAAATTTCGTTTAAAAAAACCTATATTAAATATAAATTTTTTTTTTGTTTCGAGCCTAAGTAATTCCGATATTAGCCGAGTGTAATGAGAATGAGAACAAGAGAAAATAGGGTTGTAAATGGGTTTAGTTCGGTCTAAAGCAATAAAGTTTATTTATTTAAATGAAAAAATTAGCAGTTAGCCTACGGCAATACAGAATATATAGAGTGATTTTAAAAATTCATTAGGGCAAATCCATTGTGACGGGTGTTACCATTTCGCTCACATCTTTGCTTATAACTTAGGCAGTTCAAGTTTAAAAAAGGCCATAATTTCCAAGGATGGTGTATTTTTAAGCGATTAATAGTAAGTAGACACTAAAAGAGAATAATTTCTAGTCACAATGATCACATAAGGACTGTGCGGGGTGTAACCTTACAAATAAGAACAAAGAGAATTGTGTCTTTAATATACACACAAAAAATTATCTAAGAAAACTTTACTTAAATCAAGCCATAGCGGTGTCAAAAGTACGGTGAGTACGGTTTTTCTTAAATCAAGTACGAAATTTTTTACTCCAAGTAAAATTTTTCAAGTACGAATTTCTTACTTTTAGCCACAATTAAGCCAAAAGAGGATTGATTTAAGTTCGGAACCGTACTGGATGTAAGCCAAAAAAGGATTGATTTAAGCCGTAAACGGGATAAATTCGAAAATGGAATGTCATTTTTTTGACTTATCTAGCTTTATTTAAGAAAAAGAGTTTTAGATTTTAATTTAATTTTATAGACAGTTAAAATTTACGATTTGAAATAATTTAATTTTTTGTACTTACCAAAGCTGAGATTTGAACCAGGGACTTTCTGCACTGCAGCACAAGCGCGTTACCTCTAGGCCCCCGAGACACTTTGTTTTCAAATGTAAAATAATATATTTAAACAATAAGCTTTTTCTGCTTGATTTGTTGAAGCAATCCGATTAGGCTTGATTTAAGAAAATGTAAGTAAGGATCGTACTTAAAAATTTCAAGAAAGATTTCGGATAAATTCAAAAATAAAATTATTAATTTTAGAAAGCGAGTTTTCTTTCTGTGTAGAGTTCTGGAAACTATTCTTGAAAACAGGTTTAATTTGTTTGGTTTTTACGGTAGCTAAAAGTGGTTTTAAGTATTTGATTCATTATTTTTACTTAAGGGAGAACTTTTTCATCAAAGCGTAAAAAAGAGCTGATTTAATAGGTTGGTATCATTTTAAGCTCATGCAAAATTAATAAAAATAAAATATGAAACAAATTATTTATATTAAGTTAATTTTTGTTTTATTAGACGCAAATTCATCGACTTTTTTAAAAAAGAAAAAATTGATTTTTTTTAAATTTGGGCCGTTTTACGTAGAATTAAACACCATTACACTCGGCTAATATCGGAATTACTTTATTTCTACTAAAAACTTGTTTCTTAGTTATTATAATTTCAATAATGAACTCAAAGCCAAATAAATAGAACGATTATAGGAAAATGCAATGTCATTTATTAAATTTTTTTTGTTTAAAGTGCTTATTTATTACAAAAATTTATTTTGTTTTTAAAAATTTTTCCAAAAATTGGACTTTGTTGTTAAACATGCATAAAAGCACGAGCAGAGTTCTAAGTATCTGACAACTTTAATATCCTGCTAAATTATAAACATTAAAGTATATTTGATTTGTACACAATTTTACTCCCTTTCCGTAAATTGATTGATTTTTATTATCAATAAGTTTCAATTTCTCCCGTTAAGGACTGTTCAATAATAATTTAACAATAAAACTTTTGCTTTAAAATCTCAAAATTTAGATGCATAATTATTTTTTTAAAGTATGTAAGTATGTATATGTTAATATGAGGGTTTTTCCTCTGTACCTACTTATGTATGCATGTACTTGCACAAAAAATGTAAATATTAAGACCGAATGGCGTTCCTTTCATGTAGAAATTTCTCAAGTTATATTTGCATTTTACAAAAACTTTTTTTGTATTAAGCATCATCCCTTTTTTTCCTTCTTAAGCCTTGTACCAAAATTTATTCTTTTTACCACGAAAGAAATCCTATTCACCAACATATTGTTGCGAAGGATTTGCTACAGAATTTATATAAAAAGTTGCAACCGTTTCTGAAAACAAACATAAATACATAGATAAATACTTACAACCATTCAATTCACCCCATAAATTATATATTTTCTTGGTCCTTATAGATAAGGAAGTCGATTTCGCGATATCCGTCTGTCCGTGTTATGGTTAAATTCAACTTTTTAAATCCCCACGATGTTGCATAGACCCGTAAATGGTATCAAACTATCAGAAATATCTCCGATTAAATTGCTTTTGAATACCAGCAAAATCACCCGATAACTGACCGAAATGTAAGGCAAAACCCAAAACTACCTCCTTTTATTTATCTAAAATTTTTACATAAAAACTTTTACAACTGCCCCAGAGTTGCCCCTACATGGGCGCAATGCAAGAGCGACTCCCATTAATATTTCCTTACGAAAACTTTTCTAAAACCTGCTTACACCTTATTTCTGCCCCTTAGCAGGGTTGCGTTAAAGAATTTGAAAAAATAGGGTAAAACCCCTACAATTTCCCCGGAGTCGCTCTGAGAAGAATAGTTTTCCTCTTAAATGTATTCCTAGAATATACTTACCCCGTATATCCATCGCCTTAGGGGGTTGCCGTACAAAATTTATAAAAATGATGTAAAAACGCCCATAACTTCCTCACAGTCAGCCCAAGTGTACGACTAACCCCCATAAGTTTCCCCTCCCTAATATTTTCCTGGAACGAACTTACCCCCTATCTCCATTGCCTAAGTGGGCTCCCATAGAAAGTTTTGGAGATTATAATAAATCTTCCCCTACAGCTTTCAGGGTGCTCCCAAAAAGGTCAGACGTAGGGTTTACAAGTTCCATTAGTTAAATGTGAAATTCTGAATCTGACTCTTCTTGCTCGAAACATCTTACTGCATGTGCGACACAGTTATTTGAAGAGAAAGGATGTTTCATATTTTAACTTGAAGTCTGACACTGGTTTAAAAAAATTATAATTATTTAGCTTTAAGATTTGAATACTTATTGTTAGTTCGCCAAAGGCGAAGATTCAATAGTAAAAATATAAATAAAAAGAAAATAATTCTATGTGTTATATGAAAAATAGTATTAAAATCTCAACTTATTTTGTTATACTTATGCTGCGAAATTCCTACCCATTTTACTTTTTATCTCTAAATTTTTTTACTTTAAATAAGCGTCAGCTAAAAAATAATTTTGTCATTAAATCGGCATTTTTTTGGTCATTTGAACATTTTATACTCGTCATTATATTTGTATACTGGTTCTATAGTTATTTTTTCCATGACTTTTGTTAATTTTCCGCTTGACATTTTTTTCATTTTGGTGTTTTTATTTGAATTTTTTTTCTAATTTCATTCTCAGTGGTTGTCCGAGACTGGTGTTCCATCAACGTCATCATTATCATCGCCTTGATTGTCAGAACTGGAGTCGCCATCACAGTCTGTCTGCGGTATGTTATTTTTGTGTAATTATCTGCTTATAGTCAATGTCGTTGTTATTATTTTCCCCATTTTTTTAAATCTTTGTACTTGTGGTCTGCTTTTCTATCTAAAAAGATGTTTATTTATTTGTTTATTTTTCGTTTTAGTCAAAGTTTTCTCCTTTTTATACTAAAAGGGAGAGTATGTGTGGCTGTTTCTATTCATGTTGTACAATAAAGTAGTCATTTTAGGTCTGTTAATGTTTAAATTTTCCTTCTTTCTTTTTTTATGACATTTAAGCAGCTTAAGTTTGGTACAATAGCATGGGAGTATGTGTGTGTGTTTTAAAAACATTTTATATATCCGTTTCCTTTTGGCTTAATTTGCCTTCAGTAAAACTGCAACATGGGTTTGAAACGGATGTAATTTAAGTTTCATTTTAATGAGAAATTTAATGATCAAATTTAGCTTACTTTCATTATAATTGTTTAATATATTAATTAAAACAGCAGAAAACAACGTCGGGTTTAACTACGAGTAAAGATGCATGTGTGTAAGTTTGTGGCGTATAATTATTATTTAATTGCAAATTACTTATACGTACGTATGTTGGCTATTAAGGAAGCTTTTTAATGTCATGTTCTTTAGTAAAAAAAAGTATTTTGACATAAATATATATATATATATATATATATATATATATATATGTCCCGGGCATAGTTCGAAGACATTTTTTGAATGCAAGGCATACTTTAAGGACAGTTGCATACTTTCGGGACAGTCCCAAACTAATCGCATGTCACACGCATAGTTTGGGGACATTATAGTTTGGGGACATTTTTTTTGTAGTTTGAGATTATGTTTTAAATTATATTCTCTACTTTATTTAAGCCTTCTATAAGCATTGTTTTAACTATATATACTCTTTAAGCTCATAAAATTTCTATTTAAATATTTCATCTTCCATTTGGGTATTGCCACATTTTATGTCAAAATTGTTTGATTTGACGGCGTTGCAAAAAGTTTAACAATTGACTTTGATGTTTTTGATTTTAAAACGTACACATGGTACAATTATAGTCAATGGCGCAACTGAACATGTGTTGGTACTGATTTTTATCATTTTAAATATACATATGTACATATTTAGAAAAGTAAAGAATGTTTTTTTTAAGAGTCTAGTTAAGGTCAACTTTTTAGTTAGTTTAGTCTGATAGGATCGATTTAAGCTAGTATCACTTTATTATTTAGAAAGTTTATAGGCCCATTACTCGAAAGCTATGCCTTTGCAAAACTTTTTTCATTTAATATTTGCCTCTTATTTTTTTATTTTCTACCCCTCTATGCAATTTTAAGCTTTTTTTATTGTGCTAAGATTGACTTAAGCTGAAATCGGGCTTTTTGTAGGAGCTTTCTAGGTCTATATCTCGAAATCTATGCTACAATGAGAGTTTTTCCACTAAATATTTTCTTTTTATTTTACAATTTTCTCTGAATCTATGAAGATTTTTAGTTAGTTAGATATGGTGGGATTGGTGCAAACTTAAAATCAATTATTTTATAAACAAAATTAAAAGGTCTTTCCGAGATTTTTTTATTCAATATATTTTTCAATTTTCTATTAGTCTTGTAGCTGTTTAAATAGTTAAGTTTGGTAGGATTAATTAAACATAAAATCGCTCATTTTAAAGAAATTTAATAGGTCTATAACTCGAAAGCTGTGTCTTTCTGAAAATTTCTTCATTTAATATTTTCCTTATTATTTTGAATTTTTCTATCAATCTATGCAACTGTTTAGTTAGTTAAGTTTGGTAAAATTATTTTAAGCTTAAAACGCTTATTTAATAGAAAATTAATAGGTCCATTATTCGAAATCTATGTCTTTCCGAGAGTTTTTAATATAATATTCTTTTTCAGTTTGCATTTTTCTATCAGTCTGTGTAACTTTTAAGTAAGTTTAGTTTGGTAAGATTAATTTAATTAGAAAATCGCATATTTTATAAAATATAATTGGTCAATAACTCAAAAGCTATGCTTTTTCGAGAGCTTTTTCATTTAATATATTTTTCTTACTTTTTATTTGTTTTCGTTAATGCAACTCTATTTTTTCATTTAGCACAGCTGAATATAAATTTGCCTTGAAATTTTGTGAAAGTGAATGTCAGGTTTATTAATTTTGTTTGAAATTGAAAGTTTTTTTAACACTCACTTTTTCAAACACAAAAAGGAAATGCAGATGGCGAATTTTTTAAAATTCGTCATTAGTGTACCCTGATTTATTCTTAGAAAACACAAAATAACATAATACAATAAAAAGTAAAATAAATTTATGTATGAAAACGGTGTTTTTTAGATGAATGAATGATAAATAAAAAATACATCACAAATATTTTTTTTCGTAATAACGTCCATGTTTTTATTAAAATTTATAATATTAGGTCTGTCTGCGTACTTTTCCAGTAGCAAATACTCAGTAATATTTTTTGCGAGAGTAAGACCAATTTTTCTCTGTCGGCTAAAAATATACCAAAAAGTACACAGACAGTATCCAGTAAAATTTTGCAAGAAAACAGCTGAATGGTGTATAAACAATCCAAATAACAAAGCAAAAGAATTTTAGCATATGTGTACGCGGTTAATTATTTGCATATTTGGACGTTTCTAGCAATAAGTTAAATGTTATGTTTATTATAAATTGTTATAAACGTTAAAAATCAACACAATTCTAACTATTGTTAAATTTCAATTTCTTTTTTCGTTTCACAAAAATTATTTCATTCAATTAGTAAATAAAAACAGCTGTTCAAACTAGTTGCAAAATCTTGCAAGAAGAAATTTCTCCAGTAACATTTTGCAAGTTCTCTTACTTCCAACTGTCAAAAAATTTTCTTTTTGGCTCTCTCGCTGCAAGAGATTTGGAGTACGCAGACAACATTTTGTAAGATTTTGTAACATTTTGCACAAAATGATACAAAATATGTGTACGCAGACAGACCTATTAATGTCAACCGTTTTGTGACTTGTCAAACATAAACAACTTAAATTGTTTATATGCTTATGTAAACTGTATAGTTTATAAAAGTAGTTTATTAACATAAACTAGTTTTAAAATTACAAGTGTAAATGCACTATAAGAATAATATATAAAGCACCTACAAAGTTTTTGTTTTTGGTATTTAAATTCATACAACATAGTCTGCTAGTTTTAAACAAATTTTGGCATACCATGCAAGCATGGTATATTCAAATACAAGATGGCCCAGTTAGCAGAGCTAAATTTGGTTAGTTCTTGTTATTTGTTAGTTTAATATGTCACACATATATATTTAGCTTCTGATGTTGTACCAACATGAATGTTTTTTTTTCATTGCATTGGTTGTATCTCAAATGCGGCCACCTTTTTAAATCTACCTTGCACTCATGGCTTGCAACAAACCATGGTACAATTACCCTTTTAGGTATAATCGCGACGGAAACAACTAAAACGACCATAATACCAAATTTATGAAGTTGTAAAAGCAACGTCGTTAACGCTGCGGCCAGACGTTCAAGTTTTCGTTTTCAGGTTGATTACACATATTGATTGTCAAATTCATTCGAATCGATGTTCGTGACGTAGGCTGCACGCAACTTAATAATCAACTTGATCATCAATTTCATTTCTTAAGATGGCGTCGTCAAGAAATAAATAAAAAATGCTCCCTTTGCTGCAGAAACGAAACACAAATTTGTTTTATATATCACATTTGTTATTTTATTACATTTTGTATATATTTGCGACTCAGTTTTGGCACAACGCCACACAAACTATTTGCATTAATTTATTTATGTTAATATACGAAACATACACGAAAATGAAGTTAAAATTATTTGCGATAAAATATTCGTGTAAGCAAACTTGTGAAAAAACAAAAATTTAAAAAAAAAATAGTATAATTATCTCTTAACTTGCCCATCAAGTTCGAAAAGTTTAAGTGTGTTGGTAAAAATTGGTCAGTATATTGCAACTTGAAAGGCAAAAATTGAACGTCTGGCTGCTTAGTAATGGAAAACACTCTGTTTTGACAGTTTGAACTCGTGAGCAAACTCGGTCAAATAATAGTTATCTTTTAAATCGAGTATATCTTTTAAGGTAATTGTACCATGGTAATTGCATCATGGTAATTGTACCATGGTAATTGTACCATGGTAATTGTACCATGGTACTTGTACCGTGGTAATTGTACCATGCAATAAACGACGCTTTGTTATAACGGTTCATAATTTCCATTAAAGTTAAAAGTTAATGTGTTTTCGTGATATAATAAATATCTTTCTGATAAAAAAAATAAATAATTTAATTTGAGCTTAAAGGTCTCGAAAAGTTTTAGGAGCCTTTTATTTACCTCTTGTGACTTTTAAACCAATTAAAATAAAAGACATCACTTAAATTGTGCTCGACAGGTTAAAAAGGTATATTTTTTTGTTTAAATTTTTTAACCTAAAGCTACATATATTTACATCACCTAAGTTATCATCTGAGTTGAGTGTCAAAAAAATAAGTTTAAATTTAATGAGTGTCAAAAAAGCATTTATTAATACGGTAACTTTTACAATCTTACATATAAAACTCAAATGTTAAATAATAAAACACGCTCTATTTTCAACTGAGATTAGACAGAAAAAACAAACATGTTATTACAGTGTACAATTGAGTCTTAGTTGTAAAATTCAGATAATAATTTAGTTAGTGCAAATATACATAGCTTAAGGGACAGAGAAAAATTAAAATTTTATTTTGATACATTTAACGTACATGTAGCTTCCAAACCAACAAAATGAAAATTAAGTCTGACAGGTTTTTGAAAATTGTGAAAATTTTTTGGTTTCGTTTTTTGAATTTTTGGCCTTGAAGGCGTATAAATGGGGTAAACATTTTATTATGGTACTTGTTTGCACTTTTTGAATAGATATATGTACATAAAGGAAAAAGTCAACTAAGTATGCAAAAAGTATATCTTACATATTTGGTACTTTTTACACCCTTCACATAGTGATAATTTCTTTATTATTCATTTGCCACCCCATAAAGTATATATATTCTGGATCCTTATATATAGGGAAGCAGATTTAGCGATTTCCGTCTGTCCGTCTGTTGAAATCAAGTTTCCGGAGCCAAATAGAATGATACACACCAGATAATGGTGTCAAACTATTAGAAATATTCTGGAGACCATCGCTATTTAAAATCAGCAAAATCGGTTCACTATTGACCGAGATATAAGCGAAAACCCAGAGTAACCCATTTTTTTAGGAAAAAATCCGTGCATACATCCCTATATATCTCAGTAGGTATAGTCACTCTTGCCACAAAACTTGGCACGGATACTCCTAAAGAAGGAACTTAAATAATGGAGAAAGTTTTTTCAGATAGGACCAGGGGAAGGGGTATTTTTCCTAAAATTGCACAAATTTGGTGAAATATTTTATGCGCTTTATCTCGTAAACTATAACAGATATCGACTTAAAATGTTCAACAAAAAGTAATTGTACGCAAAGACCTACACTTTAAAGAAAAAATTTTTTGAGTGGGGCAAAAAAAGGGGTAGCTCCCATACAAATTAACAATTTTTATGAAATATTCGATACGCTATATCTCGGAAACTATAACAGATATCGAAATGAAATATTCTACAAAAAGTAATTGGGCAAGAAGGCCTACGCTATAAAGAAAAAATTTTTTGAGTGGAGGCCAAAAAAAGGGGTAGCTCCGATACAAATTAACAATTTTTATGAAATATTCGATACGCTATATCTCGGAAACTATAACAGATATCGAAATAAAATGTTCTACAAAAAGTAATTGGGCAAGAAGGCCTACGCTTTAAAGGAAAATTTTTTTGAGTGGGGGCAAAAAAAGGGGAAGCTCCCATACAAATCGACAATTATTATAAAATATTCGATACGCTATATCTCGGAAACTATAAAAGATATCGAAATGAAATGTTCTACAAAAAGTAATTGGGCAAGAAGGCCTACGCTTTAAAGAAAAAATTTTTTGAGTGGGGCAAAAAAAGGGGTAGCTCCCATACAAATTAACAATTTTTATGAAATATTCGATATGCTATATCTCGGAAACTATAACAGATATCGAAATGAAATGTTCTACAAAAAGTAATTGGGCAATAAGGCCTACGCTATAAAGAAAAATTTTTTTGAGTGGGACAAAAAAAGGGGTAGCTCCCATACAAATTACAAATTTTTATGAAATATTCGATATGCTATATCTCGGAAACTATAACACATATCGAAATGAAATGTTCTACAAAAAGTAATTGGGCAATAAGGCCTACGCTTTAAAGGAAAATTTTTTTGAGTGGGGGCAAAAAAAGGGGTAGCTCCCATACAAATCGACAATTATTATAAAATATTCGATACGCTATATCTCGGAAACTATAAAAGATATCGAAATGAAATGTTCTACAAAAAGTAATTGGGCAAGAAGGCCTACGCTTTAAAGAAAAATTTTTTTGAGTGGGGGCAAAAAAAGGGGTAGCTCCCATACAAATCAACAATTATTATAAAATATTCGATACGCTATATCTCGGAAACTATAACAGATATCGAAATGAAATGTTCTACAAAAAGTAATTGGGCAAGAAGGCCTACGCTTTAAAGAAAATTTTTTTCGAGTGGGGACAAAAAAAAGGGGTAGCTCCCATACAAATCAACAATTTTTATGAAATATTCGATATGCTATATCTCGGAAACTATAACAGATCTCGAAATGAAATGTTCTACAAAAATTAATTGGGCAATAAGGCCTACGCTATAAAGAAAAATTTTTTTGAGTGGGACAAAAAAAGGGGTAGCTCTTATACAAATCAACAATTATTATAAAATAATAGATACGCTTTATCTCGAAAACTATAAAAGATATCGAAATGAATGATCCACAAAAAGTAATTGGGCAAGAAGGCCTACGCTTTAAAGAAAATTTTTTTCGAGTGGGGACAAAAAAAAGGGGTAGCTCCCATACAAATCAACAATTTTTATGAAATATTCGATATGCTATATCTCGGAAACTATAACAGATCTCGAAATGAAATGTTCTACAAAAATTAATTGGGCAATAAGGCCTACGCTATAAAGAAAAATTTTTTTGAGTGGGACAAAAAAAGGGGTAGCTCCCATACAAATTAACAATTTTTATGAAATATTCGATATGCTATATCTCGGAAACTATAACAGATATCGAAATGAAATGTTCTACAAAAAGTAATTGGGCAATAAGGCCTACGCTTTAAAGAAAAATTTTTTTGAGTGGGGGCAAAAAAAGGGTAGCTCCCATACAAATCAACAATTTTTATAAAATATTCGATACGCTATATCTCGGAAACTATAACAGATATCGAAATCAAATGTTCTACAAAAAGTAATTGGGAAATAAGGCCTACGCTATAAAGAAACTTTTTTTTGAGTGGGGGCAAAAAAAGGGGTAGCTCTAATACAAATTAACAATTTTTATAAAATATTCGATACGCTATATCTCGGAAACTATAACAGATATCGAAATGAAATGTTCTACAAAAAGTAATTAGGCAAGAAGACCTACGCTTTAAAGAAAAAATTTTTTGAGTAGGGGCAAAAAAAGGGGTAGCTCCCATACAAATCAACAATTATTATAAAATATTCGATACGCTATATCTCGGAAACTATAAAAGATATCGAAATGAAATGTTCTACAAAAGGTAATTGGGCAAGAATGCCTACGCTTCAAAGAAAAATTTTTTTGAGTGGGGGCAAAAGAAGGGGTAGCTCTTATACAAATCAACAATTATTATAAAATAATAGATACGCTTTATCTCGAAAACTATAAAAGATATCGAAATGAATGATCCACAAAAAGTAATTGGGCAAGAAGGCCTACGCTTTAAAGAAAAAAATTTTTGAGTGGGGGCAAAAAAGGGGTAGCTCCCATACAAATTAACAATTTTTATAAAATATTCGATACGCTATATCTCAGAAACTATAACAGATATCGAAATGAAATGTTCTACTAAAAGTAATTGGGCAAGAAGGCCTACGCTTTAAAGAAAAATTTTTTTGAGTGAGTGCAAAAAAAGGGGTAGCTCCCATACAAATCAACAATTATTATAAAATATTCGATACGCTATATCTCGGAAACTATAACAGATATCGAAATCAAATGTTCTACAAAAAGTAATTGGGCAATAAGGCCTACGCTTTAAAGAAAAAATTTTTTGAGTAGGGGCAAAAAAAGGGGTAGCTCCCATACAAATCAACAATTATTATAAAATATTCGATACGCTATATCTCGGAAACTATAACAGATATCGAAATGAAATGTTCCACAAGAAGTAATTGGACAACAAGGTCTACAATTAAAAAAAAAATTTTTTTGAGTGGGGGCAAAAAAAGGGGTAGCTCCCATACAAATTAACGATTTTTATGAAATATTCGATACGCTATATCTCAGAAACTATAACAGATATCGAAATCAAATGTTCTACAAAAAGTATCAATCAAATAATTCATACATTTTGGAGAAAAAGTTGGAGAAGAGCAGGGGGACTAGAACATTTAACAAGTTTTATTAACCTTTAAATATGAATAATGTCGAAAACTTTTAAAACTCTCGACCTCAAATCTTTTTCATCTATTTCTATTATTCATACGAAAGTTAAAATTTTGTTATTTTTTTTATGGGCTTTAAAACTCGCACAAGTTTTTTTATTATAGTATTTGCAGTACAATATTACTCGGCTGGGTATATTTAAAGACCAATTTGAAGCGTATATAAGATTCGGCACAGCGAATATAGCGCTCTTACTTGTTCCAATTATTTCAATAAATGATACTTCAAATATAAATTAACAAATGTTGGCAAAGACTGAAGTAAAAAGAATACTAAGTGGCCAAAAAGTACCTGCAAATTTTTTGGTACTTTTTTGCATGCACATATTAGGAAATAACTCTAAATATATAAAATTATTATATTATGCTATATTACATTAACAGCAATTAATCTGCTACTTCGTAAGTGCAGTTTTATGTTTTAATTAAAACAAAAAACATACTGAAAGCAAAAACGTACTATAACCAAAAAAAAAAGACAACAACTTTCGTAATTTTTTACAAATTCTTAGAATCACCAATTTTCATTTTTTTAATATGAAAAAATATGAAGAAAGTGCTTTTTTTCACCTCAATTTAATTGTTTATGAAAATTTTAAGACAATGCAAAAAACTACCAGAAATGTGGAAAAGTACTTTTTGTCCACTTAGTTGACTTCTAGCCTCAACTAGGTCTTCAAAACAAGGCAAAAAATACAAAATGTGAATCGCTTTTCTATCCCGAAAAGAATACAATTTTAAAAAATAAAGGCTATTCATATTTTTTCGAGACCTGTCGAACGCAATTTGAATTATGTTTTTATCAGTATTATTTCAGATGTTATAAAAACTAACTAAAAATCACCAACATATAATTTGAACCCTTTTTTACCCTTTCAGTTCCAAATTAAAAAAAAAACTACAAAAACATATTAATACTTTTTCCAGATCTATCGAGTGAATTTTTAATTATGTTTCTGCCTTTACTGCTTTAGACGTTACAAAAGGTACCTAAAAGATACCAATATGTATTTAGTCTTCTGTTCCTGTTCCTTAGGGTCCAAAATATTAAAAAAGTATCAAAAGCTTATTTATATTTTATTTAGATATTTCGAACGTAATTTTAATTATATGTCTACATTTATTATTTAAGAAGTTACAAAAAGTGTCAATATGTTATTAGTACCCTTTTTTTTTACCCTTAGGTCCAAAGTTTTTAACAGTATCAAAAACATATTCATATTTTGTCTACACCTTTCGATCGAAATTAAAATTATATTTCTACCTTTATTGGTTTAGACGTTACAAAAAGTACCTAAGAAGTGCCAATGTGTAATAAGTAGCCTTTTCTGTCCCTTGGGGTTCAAAATATTAAAAAAGTATCAACAATATATTCATATTTTATTAAGACCTTCCAAAAGCAATTTGGATTATATGTCTTTATATATTGGTTTGGAATTTATAAAAAGTACCTTAAAAAGGTCGTACTAACATATATATGTGTGTACACAAAAAAACCTAAAAAGTACCAAACCAATATTCATAATTTTTCGAGACCTGTCAAATGCAATTTAAAAAATTTTTCTTTTTGTATTGTTTTAGATCTTTTAAAAAGTTCCTATATAGAATGTTAAAATTTTTTAACCCTTTCGGGTCCAAATTTACCTTTTTTTAATACCAAAAGCATTTTTATTTCTTTCAAGACCTGTCAAACGCGATTTAAATTAAGCTTCTACCCTTATTGGTTAAAAAGTTTCAAAAAAAGTACCAATATGTAATTTGTACCCATTTTTTCTGTCCCTTAGGGTTCAAAAATTCAAAAAAGTATCAAAATCATATTAATATGTATATTGCCTAACGTTTTATGTTTTTATTTGTTGGTTTAAAATTTACAAAAAGCACCAAATTAAAGGTTTCACCCATCTTTAAACTCTTCAGTTTCAACAAGGTACATACATATGTAAGTTAAATTTCAACAAACAACGTTATTTAAATACATAAATATTAAATAAAATTTTTCATTTTATCAGCAAAAGACTAGAAGAAATACTTAACAGGATATACACTACCGGAGTACGCTTTTGAAAAACTGATATTTTGGAAAAAGGAAAGGTGAGTATAGTTCAAATTTGCTAACGAGTGCTTATTGTAGAACTAGTATAAATAACTTAGCCTTTCTCTTGTTTTTGTTAATTGACAAAAATTCATTGACATTAGTGATAATAGATTTAGTTACTCACAATTCTTACTTTTTATACCCTTCACATAGTGATAAGGGTATATATCAGTTTTTCATTCCGTTTGTAATTTCTTTATTATCCGCTTGCGACCCCACTAAGCATATACTGGATCCTTATAGATAGGGAAGTTGATATAGCCATGTCCACGTGTTGAAATCAAGTTTCCGGAGTCAAAATAAAAATATACGGACCAGCTTATGTTGTCAAACTATTAGAAATATCCTGGAGACAATCGCTATTTAAAATCAGCATAATCGGTTTGCTATTGACAGAGATATTAGCGAAAACCCAAAACAACCCATTTTTTTCAGGACAAAATCCGGGCATATATTCCTATATATCTCAGTTAATATAGTCACTATTGCCACAAAACTTGGCACGGATACTTTTAAAGTAGCGACCTAAATAATGGAAAAGTTTTTTTAGATAGGATGCGCTATATCTCGGAAACTATAACAGCTATCGACTTCAAATGTTCTACTAAAAGTAATTGTGAAATAAGACTTTCACTATAAATAAAAAAGTTTTTGGGTGGGGGCAGAACAAAGGGTAGCTCCCATAAAAATTAACAATTCTTATGAAATTTTCGATACGCTATATCTCGGAATCTATAACAGATATCGAAATCAAATGTTTTACAAAAGACTAACGCTTTAAAAAAATGTTTTGGGTGGGGGCAGAACAAAGGGTAGCTCCCATACAAATTAACAATTTTTATGAAATTTTCAATACGCTATATCTCGAAACCTATTACAGATATCAAAATCAAATGTTCTACAAAAAGAAATTGGACGTCCAAGCTTACGCTTCAAAGAAAAAATTTTGGGGTTGGGGCAGAAAAAGGGGTACCTCCCATACAAATAAACACTTTTTATGAACTCTTCTATACGCTATATCTCGAAACCTATAACAGATATCGAAATCAAACGTTCTACAAAAAGTAATGATCAAATAATTCATTCGTTTTGGTTTAAAATATTTTGAGAGGAGCAGGGGGACTATAACATCCCATAAAAAATTAACAATTTTAATTAAACTTTTAAAACGAGTAGATAATGTTGAAAAACTTTTAAAACTCTCGACCGGAAACACTATGCGACATCGGGAGGCTTCAAAAAGTTGACACATATAGACGGACATAGCTAAATCAGCTTCCCTATCTATAAGGATCCAAAATACAGTGGCTCAAACGTATAATTGGACACTAGGTGTACGATTATTCAAATGCAATTTTTTTTACTTACATGACAATAATTCTAAAAAACTTTGATACAGAGTTATAGGCTATTAAAAGACCTTTAAAACAATGTATAATACTTAACACATTTTATCCAAAAACATTTTTAAAAATAAAAAAGAAAACAAAACCATTAGATTTTATGTCAAACGTATAATTGGACAGTCTGTAGTTTTTGGTCTTGGAAGCAAAACCTTTTGCTTTTATTACTGCTTCCAACCACCTGGGTATCAACTGCACGAGATTGGCTCAAAATTTCGGAGATATGTTGTTCCACTCACGCCTTATTCCCTACTTCAACTGCTCCACTGTGTTGAAAGTGGACTTATAGAGTTTACGGGCTAGTTCTTCCCAAACATGCGTGAAATCGGTAAAATTGTTGATCGATGCCCGTCTACAGCTCACGCTATCATAAAATGGCATAAAAAAAATTTATAGTCGAAAATTAAAGTTGTGTTGGTCAAGGAAAAAAATTAAATGATCATGATGAGCGGCGGATTTTGATGAAAATAAACACAAAACCATTCACGACGGCGAGTAAATTAAAGAATATGGTGCAAACGGCTTTGAAAAAAGACGATTGCGCGGAGACCATTCGAAACGTGTTAAAGAAGAATGATTTTCATGGGCGAATAGTCAGAAAAAAGCCCGATATAAGTCAAAAAAATAAAATTGCACGGGTGAAATTCTGTAAGGAGTGCTTTTTTAACGATTCTGACTTTTGGGGAACGCTAATTGTACAAAAACTTGTTTAATTTAATTATTTTAAACCTTGTTAATTATCTTATAGGTACTCTTTACTGATAAGAGTAAATTTAACCTGCATGGCTTAGATGTAAAACAATACGTTTGCGTAAGCTAAATACTGAGTTTTTGCCTACTACCACTCGGGCTATGGTCAAGCATGGGGTAGGGTAGGTGACGGTGTGGGGATGTGTTTCCAGTGCAGGAGTAGGGAATATTGATTTTATAGAGGGAAAAATGAATCGATTCCAATTATTGGACATTTTAAAACAAAATGTGAAGCAAAGTGCCGATAAATTGAACATATTGGACACATTTGCTTTCTATCAGGACAAGGATCCGAAGCACACTTCACACGTTGCGAAAATGTGGCTCATACATAATTGTCCAAAATTACTGCAAACACCAGCACAGTCCCCGGATCTAACATTATTGAGCATGTTTGGGAAGAACTTGCCCGTTAACTCTATAAGTCCACTTTCAACACAGTGGAGCAGTTGAAGCAGGGAATAAGGCGTGAGTGGAACAACATATCTTTGGATTTTTTCATCCAACTCGTGCAGTCGATACCCAGGCGGTTAAAAACAGTAATAAAAGCAAAAGGTTTTGCTTCCAAGACCAAAAACTACAGACTGTCCAATTATACGTTTGACATAAAATCTAATGGTTTTGTTTTCTTTTTTATTTTTAAAAATGTTTTTGGATAAAATGTGTTAAGTATTATACATTGTTTTAAAGGTCTTTCAATAACCTATAACTCTGTATCAAAGTTTTTTAGAATTATTGTAATGTAAGTAAAAAAAATTGCATTTGAATAATCGTACTCCTAGTGTCCAATTATACGTTTGAACCACTGTATATACTTTATGGGGTCGCAAATGGATAATAAATAAATTACAAACGAAATGAAAAATTCATGTATACTCTTATCACTTATATATGAGAAGGGTATAAAAATCAGTTTTTTTTTTCATTGTTTTATGCTGTTTTTCACTTTATATCATGCTTAATATAAGAAAAATTATTTAATATAATTATAATAATTTAAATTAATCATAGGCTATTGCTTTAGTTCCTCAAAAAAATTTATTTGTGTTTTTTTATGTTTTTGTCTTGTTTCCATTTGCATACTGAATTTTACCATGTTCCCATATATTTTAAAAGTTTTTAATAAATAAACGACTCAATTACGACCGATATCAAGCTTTAATTTCGTGTGGAATAACATCAGCTGTAGTTATTTCACACACAAATAGAAATGTTGATTGAATATTGCCAGATACATTTTACTTGAACAGAGAGCCACTTTTGCAACAATGTTTCGTTTGACAGATTTCACACAAAATGACGAACACAATACACAGCTTAAAGATGATTTAAGCTATAAACTATTTTTGCGACACAAGCAGAGACCTCTTAATTTTAAAATTTTTTTTCTGATATTTTTTTTTGTATATTTTTAGATGTTTTCACTAATAAAGTTTCACAACGAAAAGTTTTCAATAGTTAACTCTAAGAACGTGGAAGAAACTACTAAGAAGACGTGCGTTGTAAAATGCAATGGTGGGAAATATGAAGCGTTTCTAGTGGCCACAAATGGTAAGAAAATTGTTTGTTTTTATTATAAAGTAGGTAACTTAAATATTTGATAAATATTAAAAAGTATATGGCCGTAACGTAGCACAATTTTTATGAGATAGCTTCCAGCATCACTTATGGAAATGTTACAAAACATGAAATAAAATGAAGTAGAATGTTTCATGAAATCTTCATTAATATGAAATAAATGCGGGGAACGTTTTACTTACGGCTATCTTTTTTTAATTTTTTCTTGATTTGTAATAAGTCATTTTATTATATTTTATTTAGATGATAAGTCGTACCTTTTCAATCTTAAGAAAAAAAAAGAACTCAACATTTTAAAAGTACCAAAAAAAACTATTAAAAAGGAAATTCACCCTCAGCCGTCCAGTAGTTCTCATTCGTCTTATTTAACTGATTTAAAAAAAAGGCCTCAAGCTCAAAACAAAGTCCCCTTAGCCACACTGCAACCAACAAATAGTAATTTTGATTTTGCGCACAACAGTACCAGTGTATCTGAAATTACTTCACAACTAAAAACCTTACCAGATTTAATTGCTGAAAAGCACAACAGCACCAGTGTATCTGAAATTACTTCACAACTAGAAACCTTACCAGACTCAAATGCTGAAAACAGCATCAGCGTATCTGAAATTACTCCACAACTAGAAATCTTACAAGATTTAAATGCTGAAAAGCATAACAGCACCAGTGTATCTGAAATTACTTCACAACTAGAAACCTTACCAGACACAAATACTGAAAAGCATAACAGCACCATTGTATCTGAAATTACTTCACAACTAGAAACCTTACAAGATTTAGGCTCATTAAATGAAATTTTACAAGATTTAAATGCTGAAAAGCATAACAGCACCAGTGTATCTGAAATTACTTCACAACTAGAAACCTTACCAGACCTAAATACTGAAAAGCACAACAGCACCAGGGTATCTGAATTTACTTCACAACTAGAAACCTTACAAGATTTAAGCTCATTAAATGAAATTTTACAAGATTTAAATGCTGAAAAGCATAACAGCACCAGTGTATCTGAAATTACTTCACAACTAGAAACCTTACCTGATTTATATGCTGAAAAGCACCATAGCACTAGTGTATCTGAAATTACTTCACAAATAGAAACCTTACAAGATTTAAATGCTGAAAAGCATAACAGCACCTGTGTATCTGTAATTACTTCACAACTAGAAACCTTACCTGATTTATATGCTGAAAAGCACCATAGCACCAGTGTATCTGAAACTACTTCACAACTAGAAACTTTACCTGATTTATATGCTGAAAAGCACCATAGCACTAGTGTATCTGAAATTACTTCACAACTAGAAACCTTACAAGATACAAATGCTGAAAAGCATAACAGCAGCAGTGTACCTGAAATTATTTCACAACTAGAAACCTTACAACATTTAAGCTCATTAAATGAAACTTTACAAGATTTAAATGCTGTAAAGTACAACAGCACCAGTGTATCTGAAATTACTTCACAACTAGAAACCTTACAAGATTTAAATGCTGGAAAGCACCATAGCACCAGTGTATCTGAAATTACTTCACAACTAGAAACCTTACCTGATTTATATGCTGAAAAGCACCATAGCACATGTGTATCTGAAATTACTTCACAACTAGAAACCTTACCTGATTTATATGCTGAAGAGCACCATAGCACCAGTGTATCTGAAATTACTTCACAACTAGAAACCTTACCTGATTTATATGCTGAAAAGCACCATAGCACTAGTGTATCTGAAATTACTTCACAACTAGAAACCTTACAAGATACAAATGCTGAAGAGCATAACAGCACCAGTGTACCTGAAATTACTTCACAAATAGAAACCTTACAAGATTTAAGCTCATTAAGTGAAACTTTACAAGATTTAAATTCTGTAAAGTACAACAGCACCAGTGTATCTGAAATTACTTCACAACTAGAAACCTTACCAGACCTAAGTACTGAAAAGCACAACAGCACCAGGGTATCTGAAATTACTTCACAACTAGAAACCTTAAAAGATTTAAGCTCATTGAATGTAAATGAAAGTGCGTTTTCGGAATATATACCCGACTCTACTGTAGATAAGAATGAAATTTCTAACACTAGTAACGTGTCAGAAAAAAACAAAAGTATAAACGTTATCGAAAATCCCATTATTGTAACAAAAGTTGAAGTTCCGTATTCAAAAAATAAATCAAAAAAACATTTTTGTTTATTTTGCAAAACCTTGCAGTCAAAAATATGTAGACACTTCTTTCTAAAACATAAGAAAGAAAATGAGGTAAAGAAAGCACTATCTCTGCCTGTAAAAAGCAAAGAACGTTTAGACATAGTTAATACTTTGCGAAAAAAAGGCGATTTTCTGCACAACACGTCTACACAATACAACACAGGTATATTAATTGTCTCCCGCCAACAGCAAAACAAGTCTAAAAATGGTGCTGATGACTATGTATGCTGTAGAAACTGCAAAGGGTATTTTTCCAAAAGAACTCTTCGAATTCATTCCGCAAAATGTGTTGGTCTAAAAAAAAAACGTTGTAATTTAACAGATAGCCGAAAAATGACCCAGTATATTCATACGGTAGCCAATAGGGTTTTAAAAACCCAAATCTTCCCAATTATAAGAGATGATGATGTTTCAAAAGCCATTAGATATGATGAGCTGATAATTAAATTTGGAAACAAACTTACTGAAAAGTATTCATCAGAGCATCAACATGATATGATTCGTGCTAATTTGAGACTGCTTGGTCGCTTTATAATTGCGGTAAAGCAACTAGACACACAAATAACAGAGCTTAAAGACATATTTAAGCCACATTTGTTTGACAAATGTATTACTGCGGTGCGAACTGTAGCCCATTGGGACGACGAATTAATGTGGTTCAAGACGCCAGGTGTTGCACAAAGCCTTCCATCCCTAATAAAAAAATGTGGAAAAAAACAAAGGGCAGAGCTTATTAAAGCGGAGCTTTTCGGCCAAAAATTGGAGCTGGAAAATTTTCTTCTTTTATGGGAAGAGGAAATTCCTACTTTAATTAATAAAAAAGCGTTAGAAGACCAGTCAAATCAAAAGAGAATTAAAAAAGTTGTATTGCCTTCAAAAGAAGATATTAAAAAGTTATACATACACCTTAAGGAAAATATTGTCAACTCCATGAAAGCGTTAGAGAAAGGTTTTTGTATGTCAAGCTGGACTCTTCTTATAAAAGCCACATTAATTTTTATACAGATATTTAATCGCCGGAGAGCAGGAGAAATAGAGCGACTGACTATACCAAATTTTGTTAATAAGGAGGTAATAACAGACAACATCGATAAAGACGTACTAAAAGCCGTGTCAAATGAGTCTATAAAACTGGCAAAACAATTTGTAAGAATTACATTGCGTGGTAAGCTTGGTAGGACGGTGAGCGTGTTGTTGAGCCCTATGTGTGTTAGTGCTGTAAATCTTATCATTAAATACAGAGCAGATGCAGGAATAACAAGTGAAAATAAGTATATATTTTGTAAACCTTCAAATAAAAACCTTACAAAACAGTACTTTCGAGCTTGTCCGCTACTAAGAACATTTTCGGAAGAGTGTGGCGCTCAAATGCCTGAAAGTCTCAGGGGTACCACTCTTCGAAAGCACATTGCAACATATATTTCGTTGCTTAACATTGAAGAGGCTTCCGTGGATAGGTTAGCCAACTTCATGGGGCACAACAAGGATATTCATAAGAATATTTACCGCATGTCGGTCCCAGTTGCTGAAATTACTTGCGTTTCTAAACTTTTAATGGCGGCTGTGGGTGACGATGAAGACGTGGAAGAAGAAAATGATAGCGAAGTGAGCGCTGACGAAAATCCTGATCAAAATGTAATACCTTTAAACGAAAGTGTTGATACTTCTTGCTCGTCTAACAAAAAACGTAGAAGCAGTAAGTAAACCCATTGAAATAAGGAAGAAAGTACGACATTCGAAATGTTTAAAAAGTTTATATGTAAATTTTAGTCTAAACAGAATGACCTAGATATACCCTTCACATAATGGTAAGCAGAGTTGGGCAAAATACATGCTTTGCTGTATTTTAAATACAAAATACTTCTTCCGCTTGTATTTCAAATACAAAATACCAAATACTTTCAAGTCGAGTATTTCAAATACAAAATACAGTATTTTAGTAACTTTTAGTTGAAATACAAAATAGATTTATAACCATTAATCATGAACACAAGGTTTTTAAAAGTTAATCAGATAAGCAGCCTCTTGTTGAAGAATATATAAATCCTGCTAAAAAAAAAAAACAATCTTTCTAGAGGTCCTGATGAAAACAGACTGGTGTTAAATTTTATGAAAACAGTTATCTGCAAGGCACATTCAACAAGGTAAACCCTTTTTGTGTTCGAATGGTAGAATGTCAGAAAAACTAAAAATTTAATACATTACTAAATTTTTATAACGTGAAAATGTTAATTTGATTTTAATCAGCTGGGCCCTTAATATTACCTAGTAAAATGTGTCTTGGTTCTCTGTATGTGCCTTGTATGTGAAAAACAAATTAAATTAAAAGTAAAGTAATATCAAGGCGAATCCGAAAAATCGCCCTTTGCATTTCTTTTGTATAGCCTTCACATAGTGATAAGCAAGGCACATTCAACCAGGTAATATTAAGAACCCAGCTGATTAAAATCAATTTGACATTTATACGAAATTAAAATAAATTTTATATTGAATTTTTAATTTTTCTGACATTCTGCCGTTCAAACACAAAAAAAGAAAATGCAGAGGGCGAATTTTTCGAATTCGCCTTGAGTTTACCTTTTTTAATGTGCCTTGGTGATAAGGGTATATATCAGTTTGTCATTCCGTTTAAAATTTTTTTATTTCCCATTTGCGACCCCATAATATATATATATTCTGGATCCTTTTAGATAGGGAAGTTGATATAGCCATGTCAGTCTGTTAAAATCAAGTTTCCGGAGTCAAATAAAGTGATACGGACCAGTTATTAGTGTCAAACTTTTGTAAATATCCTGGAGACAATCGCTATTTAAAATTAGCAAAATCGGTTGACTATTGACCGAGATAAAAACGAAAAATTAAAATAACCCATTTTTTAGGACCAAATTCGTGCATACGTCCCTATATATCTCAGTGAATATAGTCATTCTTGCCACAAAACTTGGCACGGATACTCTGAAAATACGGACCTCAAAAGGAAAAAGTTTTTTTCAGATAGGATCAAGGGAAGTGGTTTTTTCTCTGCAATTGCACAAATTTTGTGAAATTTTTTATGCGCTAAATCTTAAAAATTATAACAGCTATCGACCTACACTTTGGAGAAAAAATTTTTTGAGTGGGGGCAGGAGAAAGTCTAGCTCCCAAACAAATAAACAATTTTTATGAAATTTTCGATACGCTATATTTTGGAAACTATCACAGCTAGCGACTTTTAATGTTAGTAATTATGTGATAAGGCCTACACTTTGAAAAAAATTTTTTTTTTTGGTAGAGGCAGGGGAAGGGTTAGCTGCCATACAAATAAACACTTTTTATGGAATTTTCGAATCGCTATGTCTCGGAAACTATAACAGCTGCCGACATCAAATATTCTACAAAGAGTAATTCGACAACAAGACCTATGCTTTAAAGAAAAGAATTTTTGGGTGGGGGTGAAGAAGGGGTAGCTTACATATAAATCAACAATTTTTATGAAATTTTCGATACGCTATATCTCGGAAACTATAACAGCTATCGACTTCTACTGTTCTACAAAAAGTAATTCGATGATAAGACCTACATTTTGGAAAAAAAAGTTTGAAGAGGAGCAGGGGGACTAGAAGATCCCATAAAAATTAACAACTTTTATTTACCTTTTAATACGAATAATGTCGAAAACTTTTGTAACTGTCGACCTCAAATCTTCTTCATCTATTTCTATTATCCATACGAACGTTAAAATTTTGTAAAGTTTTCTATGGACTTTAAAACTGGCACAAGGTATTTTTATTATATTATTTGCAGTACAAAAAAACTCGGCTGGGTATATTAAAAGACCAATGTGAAGGGTATATAAGATTCATCAGAGGCAAATATAGCGATCTTACTTGATGTGTTTAAAAGTGTGGATTTCAAAAAAAAATTTTAAATTTTATACAAAATTTTATTTTTTTGACATTCACATTTCTAAATATCCGCTTAGCTCTTGATATTACCTGAATGAGTGAGCCCTGGGAAAGATCGTGCCTTGCTAAGGCGAAGACGTGAATGAATACAAAGACAAAGTTTCCATTCTTTTTTTTTTAAATTGTAACATTTTTCAATTTTTCTAATGACAACTTTTTGTATAACAAAAAAATGTATTTTGCAAAAATGTATTTTGCCATATATATATTTGTATTTCAAAAACGTATTTCAAATACAAGTATTTGAAATACTGCCCAACCCTGATGGTAAGAGTATATATAAGTTTGTCATTTCGTTTGCATTTCTTTACTATCGATTTTCGACCCAATAGAGTACATATATTCTGGATCCTTATAGATAGGGAAGTCGATATAGCCATGTGCCTGTTGTAATCAATTTTCAGGGCTCAAATAAGGTCCCACAGAAAACCCAAAATAACCCATTTTTTTAGGACAAAATATATCCCTCTATATATGTTAGTAAATATAGTCATTCTTGCCACAAAACTTGCCACGGATACTCTGAAGATGATTAGAGAAAAAAATTTTCATCAGTGGAAGTTGTATTTCCCCTACAATTGCACAATTTTTGTGAAATATTTCATGGGCTTAATCTTAAAAACTGTAACAGCGATCGACTTCAAATGTTCTACAAAAATTAATTAGACAACAAGACCTACATTCTGAAAATGAATTTGGAGAGGAGCAGGGGGACTGGAACTCCCTATATAAATTTAACAACTTCTTTGACCCGACATCGGGGAACTACCCCTTCTCCTGTCCCCTATCCAAACATTTTTTCCAAAATGTAGGTCTTATTGACCAAATTTGTAAGGGAGCTAACCCTGCCCCTACCCCAAATTATTTTTTCAAAATGTAGGTCGTATTGTTCAATTACTTTTTGTGACAAATTTGAAGTCGATAGCTTTTATAGTTTCCGAGATATAGCGTTTCGAAAATTTCATAAAAATTTTTAATTTGTATTGGAGCTACCTTTCCCCTGCCCCTACCCAAAAATTTTTTTTCAAAATGTAGGTGCAATTACTTTTTGTATAACACTTGAAGTCCATCGCTGTTATAGTTTCCGAGATATAGAGTATCGAAAATTTCACTAAAATTGTTAATTTGTATGGAAGCTACCACTTGCTCACCCCCCACCCAAAAAATTTTTTCTTGAAATCCAATTACTTTTTGTAAAACATTTGATTTCGATATTTGTTACAATTTCCGAGATATATGTATGTGCTACCCCTTTTTCACCCCCTACCCAAAAAATTTTTTCTTAAAAGCGTAGGTTTTGTTGTCTAATTACTTTTTGTAAAACATTTAATGTAGATAGCTTTTATAGCTTCCGAGATGCAACGTAACGAAAATTTTATAAAAATTGTTAATTTGTATGGGAGCTACCCCTCCTGCACCCCCTTTCTTCATAGCGTAGGCTTTGTTGTCCAATTACTTTTTGTAAAACATTTGATTTCGATATCTGTTACAGTTTCCGAAATATAGGGTTTGGAAATTTCATAAAAATTTTTAATTTGTATAGGAGCTCTACCTTCTTCACCCCCCACCCAAAAAATTTTTTCTTGAAAGCGTAGGTTTTGTTGTCCAATTACTTTTTGTTGAATATTTGATTTCGATATCTGTAACAGTTTTCGAGATATAGCGTATAAAAAATTTCCAAAAAAATTGTTAATTTGTATGGGAGCTACCCCTTCCTCACCCCCCACCCAAAAACATTTTTCTTCAAAGCGTAGGTTTTGTTGTCCAATTACTTTTTGTAGAACATTTTAAGTCGATAGCTGTTATAGTTTACGAGATATAGCGCATAAAATATTTCCCCAAATTTATGAAATTGTAGGAAAACTACCACTTCCCCTGATCCTATCCATTATTTAGGTGCCTACTTTAGGAGTATCTGTGCCAAGTTTTGTGGCAAGAATGACTATACTTACTGAGATATATAGGAATATATGCACGAATTTTGTCCTAAAAAAATGGGTTATTTTGGGTTTTCGCTTATATCTGGGTCAATAGTGAACCGATTTTTCTGATTTTAAAAAGTGATTTTATGCGGGATATTTCTAATAGTTTGACACCAATAACTGCTTCGTATCTTTTTATTTGACTCCGAAAACTTGATTCCAACAGACGGACATGGCTATATCAACTTCCCTATCTATAAGAATCCGGAATATATGTACTTTATGGGGTCGGAAATAGATAATAAAGAAATTACAAACGGAATGGCACACTGATAAATACCCTTATCACTATGTGAAGGGTATAAAAACAGATAGAGTTTTGTAAATTAAGAACCGTAGGTTTTTGCTATGCAAAAGGTTCTGATACTATAAACATCTTAAGAAAATAACAAAATTTTTTAAAATTTGTTAAGGTTTTTCTAAATTTTAGTTGGGCTTATAGTATGTATTCTTAAAACTATAGTTTGTGATGAGGTGTTTTTTTTAAGTTTTTTTTTCAATATTAAAAAAATTGTAAAGTTAAGAAAGCAGAGTCCTGATGATATAATACTTTCTTTTTATTTAGCATCTCCATTTGGAAAAACCAAACGTTCTAGGTGGAACAACGAAGAAAAAGAGGCGATATTTTCGACATTCGGAGATCTAAAAGCGATAACAAAGCTTCCATCCTTACAGCAGTGCTTTGATGCCATTCGTCAAAACTCTGCTTTAAATAAAAGGACCCCGCAACAAGTAAAGTCGTGGATCGACAATCAGCGCAGGTACAATTAAGTAAGTTGATAAAAAAATTAAAGTAATAAGCTTCACCTAATTTGATTTCTTTCATTTCAGAAAAATGTTTGGAAATGTTTTAAAGTTTATGGCAACACTATCATTTTCCACATTAACGGTTCATATTTGAAACTGATGTAATACCCAGTTTCGTCTTAGTTTGTGCTCTAGGCTATGGATGTTCTTATATAACTATTATTTACTTCCTTAAACAAATATAAATGTATGTTTTTTACAAAATAAAAAGCAATTAGTTGTTGTTTTTTTAAAAAAGTTTCTAGCGTTTTTGCTTATTATATAAAATATTCAAAACGATATTTGAAATTTCTAACTTAAAAAGGTAGTCCTCGGAAATATTTTCACAAATTTGGTTGAGGTATGCTGACTATTTGGTGGGTGAAAGAACTAATGAAACTGAAATACACATACTTAAACCAACATACTTATATACTAATGAATGTGTTTTATTTTTGAGTAAGATAAATTCTAAATAAAAGTTTTAACGGTCGTAAGCAGTGTTGCAAGAATTAGTTTAGTTGGGTCAGATTTATTTGAGCTTAAAGCTTTTTTATATATAGAAACCTTATGAGTCTTTAGCTTAAAAGATATGCAAGGCATTTTTTGTTTCAATTTTTTTTTTTAATTTTTCAATTTTCTATCATCCTATGCAACTCCTAAATTAGTTTAAATGAGTTAGATTGATGCATTTCAAAATCTTGCGAGAATATTTTCGTTTAAAATTTTTTTAATTGTCAATTTTCTTTCATTCTATGCAACTTCTTAATTAGTAAATTTCAGTTAGATTAATGAAATTTCAAAATCGCTTTTTATATAAAAATTTTATGGGTCCATAACTCGAAAGCTATGATCTTGCTAGAACTATTTTCGTTTAATATTTTCTCCATTTTTCTTAATTATCAATTTTCTATTATCCTATGCAACTTTTTAATTAGTTTAGTTGAGTTAGGTTGATGCAACCTTAAAATCGCTGTTTTTTATAAATATTTTATGGGTCCATAACTCGAAAGCTATGATCTTGCTAGAACTATTTTGGTTTAATATTTTCTCCATTTTTCTTAATTATCAATTTTCTATTATTCTATGCAACTTTTTAATTAGTTTAGTTGAGTTAGGTTGATGCAACCTTAAAATCGCTGTTTTTTATAAAAATTTTATGGGTCCATAACTCGAAAGCTATGATCTTGCTAGAACTATTTTCGTTTAATATTTTCTTCATTTTTCTTAATTATCAATTTTCTATTATCCTATGCAACTTCTTTATTAGTTTAGTTGAGTTAGGTTGATGCAACCTTAAAATTGCTGTTTTATATAAAAATTTTATGGGTCCATAACTCGAAAGCTATGATCTTGCTAGAACTGTTTTCGTTTAATATTTTCTCCATTTTTCTTAATTATCAGTTTTCTATTATCCTATGCAACTTTTTAATTAGTTTAGTTGAGTTAGGTTGATGCAACCTTAAAATCGCTGTTTTTTATAAAAATTTCATAGGTCCATAACTCGAAAGCTATGATCTTGCTAGAACTATTTTCGTTTAATATTTTCACCATTTTTCTTAATTATCAATTTTCTATTATCCTATGCAACTTCTTTATTAGTTTAGTTGAGTTAGGTTGATGCAACCTTAAAATCGCTGTTTTATATAAAAATTTTATGGGTCCATAACTCGAAAGCTATGATCTTGCTAGAACAGTTTTCGTTTAATATTTTCTTCATTTTTCTTAATTATCAGTTTTCTATTATCCTGTGCAACTTTTTAATTAGTTTAGTTGAGTTAGGTTGATGCAACCATAAAATCGCTGTTTTATATAAAAATTTTATGGGTCCATAACTCGAAAGCTATGATCTTGCTAGAACTATTTTCGTTTAATATTTTCTCCATTTTTCTTAATTATCAATTTTCTATTATCCTGTGCAACTTTTGAATTAGTTTAGTTGAGTTAGGTTGATGCAACTTCAAAATCGCTGTTTTATACAAAAATTTTATGGGTCCATAACTCGAAAGCTATGATCTTGCTAGAACTGTTTTCGTTTAATATTTTCTCCATTTTTCTTAATTATCAATTTTCTATTATTCTATGAAACTTTTTAATTTGTTTAGTTGAGTTAGGTTGATGCAACCTTAAAATCGCTGTTTTATATAAAAATTTTATGGGTCCATAACTCGAAAGCTATGATCTTGCTAGAACTATTTTCGTTTAATATTTTCTTCATTTTTCTTAATTATCAATTTTCTATTATCCTATGCAACTTTTTAATTAGTTTAGTTGAGTTAGGTTGATGCAACCTTAAAATCGCTTTTTATATAAAAATTTTATGGGTCCATAACTCGAAAGCTATGATCTTGCTGGAACTGTTTTCGTTTAATATTTTCTCCATTTTTCTTAATTATCAATTTTCTATTATCCTGTGCAACTTTTGAATTAGTTTAGTTGAGTTAGGTTGATGCAACTTCAAAATCGCTGTTTTTTATAAAAATTTTATGGGTCCATAACTCGAAAGCTATGATCTTGCTAGAACTGTTTTCGTTTAATATTTTCTCCATTTTTCTTAATTATCAATTTTCTATTATCCTGTGCAACTTTTGAATTAGTTTAGTTGAGTTAGGTTGATGCAACTTCAAAATCGCTGTTTTATATAAAAATTTTATGGGTCCATAACTCGAAAGCTATGATCTTGCTAGAACAGTTTTCGTTTAATATTTTCTTCATTTTTCTTAATTATTAATTTTCTATTATTCTATGCAACTTTTTAATTAGTTTAGTTGAGTTAGGTTGATGCAACCTTAAAATCGCTGTTTTTTATAAAAATTTTATGGGTCCATAACTCGAAAGCTATGATCTTGCTAGAACTGTTTTCGTTTAATATTTTCTCCATTTTTCTTAATTATCAATTTTCTATTATCCTGTGCAACTTTTGAATTAGTTTAGTTGAGTTAGGTTGATGCAACTTCAAAATCGCTGTTTTATATAAAAATTTTATGGGTCCATAACTCGAAAGCTATGATCTTGCTAGAACTATTTTCGTTTAATATTTTCTTCATTTCTCTTAATTATCAATTTTCTATTATCCTATGCAACTTCTTTTTTAGTTTAGATGAGTTAGGTTGATGCAACCTTAAAATCGCTGTTTTATATAAAAATTTTATGGGTCCATAACTCGAAACCTATGATCTTGCTAGAACTATTTTCGTTTAATATTTTCTTCATTTCTCTTAATTATCAATTTTCTATTATCCTATGCAACTTCTTTATTAGTTTAGTTGAGTTAGGTTGATGCAACCTTAAAATCGTTGTTTTATATAAAAATTTTATGGGTCCATAACTCGAAAGCTATGATCTTGCTAGAACTATTTTCGTTTAATATTTTCTCCATTTTTCTTAATTATCAATTTTCTATTATCCTATGCAACTTCTTTATTAGTTTAGTTGAGTTAGGTTGATGCAACCTTAAAATCGCTGTTTTATATAAAAATTTAATGGGTCCATAACTCGAAAGCTATGATCTTGCTAGAACTATTTTCGTTTAATATTTTCTTCATTTATCTTAATTATCAATTTTCTATTATCCTATGCAACTTCTTTATTAGTTTAGTTGAGTTAGGTTGAGGCAACCTTAAAATCGCTGTTTTATATAAAAATTTTATGGGTCCATAACTCGAAAGCTATGATCTTGCTAGAACTATTTTCGTTTAATATTTTCTTCATTTTTCTTAATTATCAATTTTCTATTATCCTATGCAACTTCTTTATTAGTTTAGTTGAGTTAGGTTGATGCAACCTTAAAATCGTTGTTTTATATAAAAATTATATGGGTCCATAACTCGAAAGCTATGATCTTGCTACAACTATTTTCGTTTAATATTTTCTCCATTTTTCTTAATTATCAATTTTCTATTATCCTCTGAAACTTTTTAATTAGTTTAGTTGAGTTAGGTTGATGCAACCTTAAAATCGCTGTTTTATATAAAAATTTTATGGGTCCATAACTCGAAAGCTATGATCTTGCTAGAACTATTTTCGTTTAATATTTTCTCCATTTTTCTTAATTATCAATTTTCTATTATTCTATGAAACTTTTTAATTTGTTTAGTTGAGTTAGGTTGATGCAACCTTAAAATCGCTGTTTTATATAAAAATTTTATGGGTCCATAACTCGAAAGCTATGATCTTGCTAGAACTATTTTCGTTTAATATTTTCTTCATTTTTCTTAATTATCAATTTTCTATTATCCTATGCAACTTTTTAATTAGTTTAGTTGAGTTGAGTTAGGTTGATGCAACCTTAAAATCGCTGTTATATATAAAAATTTTATGGGTCCATAACTCGAAAGCTATGATCTTGCTAGAACTATTTTCGTTTAATATTTTCTTCATTTTTCTTAATTATCAATTTTCTATTATCCTATGCAACTTTTTAATTAGTTTAGTTGAGTTAGGTTGATGCAACCTTAAAATCGCTGTTTTATATAAAAATTTTATGGGTCCATAACTCGAAAGCTATGATCTTGCTAGAACTATTTTCGTTTAATATTTTCTCCATTTTTCTTAATTATCAATTTTCTATTATCCTATGCAACTTCTTTATTAGTTTAGTTGAGTTAGGTTGATGCAACCTTAAAATCGCTGTTTTATATAAAAATTTAATGGGTCCATAACTCGAAAGCTATGATCTTGCTAGAACTATTTTCGTTTAATATTTTCTTCATTTCTCTTAATTATCAATTTTCTATTATCCTATGCAACTTCTTTATTAGTTTAGTTGAGTTAGGTTGATGCAACCTTAAAATCGCTGTTTTATATAAAAATTTTATGGGTCCATAACTCGAAAGCTATGATCTTGCTAGAACTATTTTCGTTTAATATTTTCTCCATTTTTCTTAATTATCAATTTTCTATTATCCTATGCAACTTTATTAGTTTAGTTGAGTTAGGTTGATGCAACCTTAAAATCGCTGTTTTATATAAAAATTTTATGGGTCCATAACTCGAAAGCTATGATCTTGCTAGAACTATTTTCGTTTAATATTTTCTTCATTTTTCTTAATTATCAATTTTCTATTATCCTATGCAACTTCTTTATTAGTTTAGTTGAGTTAGGTTGATGCAACCTTAAAATCGCTGTTTTATATAAAAATTTTATGGGTCCATAACTCGAAAGCTATGATCTTGCTAGAACTATTTTCGTTTAATATTTTCTTCATTTTTCTTAATTATCAATTTTCTATTATCCTATGCAACTTTTTAATTAGTTTAGTTGAGTTAGGTTGATGCAACCTTAAAATCGCTGTTTTATATAAAAATTTTATGGGTCCATAACTCGAAAGCTATGATCTTGCTAGAACTATTTTCGTTTAATATTTTCTTCATTTCTCTTAATTATCAATTTTCTATTATCCTATGCAACTTCTTTATTAGTTTAGTTGAGTTAGGTTGATAAAACCTTAAAATCGCTGTTTTATATAAAAATTTTATGGGTCCATAACTCGAAAGCTATGATCTTGCTAGAACTATTTTCGTTTAATATTTTCTTCATTTTTCTTAATTATCAATTTTCTATTATCCTATGCAACTTCTTTATTAGTTTAGTTGAGTTAGGTTGATGCAACCTTAAAATCGCTGTTTTATATAAAAATTTTATGGGTCCATAACTCGAAAGCTATGATCTTGCTAGAACTATTTTCGTTTAATATTTTCTCCATTTTTCTTAATTATCAATTTTCTATTATTCTATGAAACTTTTTAATTTGTTTAGTTGAGTTAGGTTGATGCAACCTTAAAATCGCTGTTTTATATTAAAATTTTATGGGTCCATAACTCGAAAGCTATGATCTTGCTAGAACTATTTTCGTTTAATATTTTTTTCATTTTTCTTAATTATCAATTTTCTATTATCCTATGCAACTTTTTAATTAGTTTAGTTGAGTTAGGTTGATGCAACCTTAAAATCGCTGTTTTATATAAAAATTTTATGGGTCCATAACTCGAAAGCTATGATCTTGCTAGAACTATTTTCGTTTAATATTTTCTTCATTTTTCTTAATTATCAATTTTCTATTATCCTATGCAACTTTTTAATTAGTTTAGTTGAGTTAGGTTGATGCAACCTTAAAATCGCTGTTTTATATAAAAATTTTATGGGTCCATAACTCGAAAGCTATGATCTTGCTAGAACTATTTTCGTTTAATATTTTCTCCATTTTTCTTAATTATCAATTTTCTATTATCCTATGAAACTTCTTTATTAGTTTAGTTGAGCTAGGTTGATGCAACCTTAAAATCGCTGTTTTATATAAAAATTTAATGGGTCCATAACTCGAAAGCTATGATCTTGCTAGAACTATTTTCGTTTAATATTTTCTTCATTTTTCTTAATTATCAATTTTCTATTATCCTATGCAACTTCTTTATTAGTTTAGTTGAGTTAGGTTGATGCAACCTTAAAATCGCTGTTTTATATAAAAATTTTATGGGTCCATAACTCAAAAGCTATGATCTTGCTAGAACTATTTTCGTTTAATATTTTCTTCATTTTTCTTAATTATCAATTTTCTATTATCCTATGCAACTTCTTTATTAGTTTAGTTGAGTTAGGTTGATGCAACCTTAAAATCGCTGTTTTATATAAAAATTTTATGGGTCCATAACTCGAAAGCTATGATCTTGCTAGAACTATTTTCGTTTAATATTTTCTTCATTTTTCTTAATTATCAATTTTCTATTATCCTATGCAACTTCTTTATTAGTTTAGTTGAGTTAGGTTGATGCAACCTTAAAATCGCTGTTTTATATAAAAATTTTATGGGTCCATAACTCGAAAGCTATGATCTTGCTAGAACTATTTTCGTTTAATATTTTCTTCATTTATCTTAATTATCAATTTTCTATTATCCTATGCAACTTCTTTATTAGTTTAGTTGAGTTAGGTTGATGCAACCTTAAAATCGCTGTTTTATATAAAAATTTTATGGGTCCATAACTCGAAAGCTATGATCTTGCTAGAACTATTTTCGTTTAATATTTTCTTCATTTTTCTTAATTATCAATTTTCTATTATCCTATGCAACTTCTTTATTAGTTTAGTTGAGTTAGGTTGATGCAACCTTAAAATCGCTGTTTTATATAAAAATTTTATGGGTCCATAACTCGAAAGCTATGATCTTGCTAGAACTATTTTCGTTTAATATTTTCTTCATTTATCTTAATTATCAATTTTCTATTATCCTATGCAACTTCTTTATTAGTTTAGTTGAGTTAGGTTGATGCAACCTTAAAATCGCTGTTTTATATAAAAATTTTATGGGTCCATAACTCGAAAGCTATGATCTTGCTAGAACTATTTTCGTTTAATATTTTCTTCATTTTTCTTAATTATCAATTTTCTATTATCCTATGCAACTTCTTTATTAGTTTAGTTGAGTTAGGTTGATGCAACCTTAAAATCGCTGTTTTATATAAAAATTTTATGGGTCCATAACTCGAAAGCTATGATCTTGCTAGAACTATTTTCGTTTAATATTTTCTTCATTTATCTTAATTATCAATTTTCTATTATCCTATGCAACTTCTTTATTAGTTTAGTTGAGTTAGGTTGATGCAACCTTAAAATCGCTGTTTTATATAAAAATTTTATGGGTCCATAACTCGAAAGCTATGATCTTGCTAGAACTATTTTCGTTTAATATTTTCTTCATTTTTCTTAATTATCAATTTTCTATTATCCTATGCAACTTCTTTATTAGTTTAGTTGAGTTAGGTTGATGCAACCTTAAAATCGCTGTTTTATATAAAAATTTTATGGGTCCATAACTCGAAAGCTATGATCTTGCTAGAACTATTTTCGTTTAATATTTTCTTCATTTATCTTAATTATCAATTTTCTATTATCCTATGCAACTTCTTTATTAGTTTAGTTGAGTTAGGTTGATGCAACCTTAAAATCGCTGTTTTATATAAAAATTTTATGGGTCCATAACTCGAAAGCTATGATCTTGGTAGAACTATTTTCGTTTAATATTTTCTTCATTTTTCTTAATTATCAATTTTCTATTATCCTATGCAACTTCTTTATTAGTTTAGTTGAGTTAGGTTGATGCAACCTTAAAATCGCTGTTTTATATAAAAATTTTATGGGTCCATAACTCGAAAGCTATGATCTTGCTAGAACTATTTTCGTTTAATATTTTCTTCATTTTTCTTAATTATCAATTTTCTATTATCCTATGAAACTTTTTAATTAGTTTGGTTGAGTTAGGTTGATGCAACCTTAAAATCTCTGTTTTATATAAAAATTTTATGGGTCCATAACTCGAAAGCTATGATCTTGCTAGAATTATTTTCGTTTAATATTTTCTCCATTTTTCTTAATTATCAATTTTCTATTATCCTATGAAACTTTTTAATTAGTTTAGTTGAGTTAGGTTGATGCAACCTTAAAATCGCTGTTTTATATAAAAATATAATGGGTCCATAACTCGAAAGCTATGATCTTGCTTGAACTATTTTCGTTTAATATTTTCTTCATTTTTCTTAATTATCAATTTTCTATTATCCTATGAAACTTCTTTATTAGTTTAGTTGAGCTAGGTTGATGCAACCTTAAAATCGCTGTTTTATATAAAAATTTTATGGGTCCATAACTCGAAAGCTGTGATCTTGCTAGAACTATTTTCGTTTAATATTTTCTCCATTTTTCTTAATTATCAATTTTCTATTATTCTATGAAACTTTTTAATTTGTTTAGTTGAGTTAGGTTGATGCAACCTTAAAATCGCTGTTTTATATAAAAATTTTATGGGTCCATAACTCGAAAGCAATGATCTTGCGATAAATTTTTTGCTTAATAGCTTTTTCTTCATTATTATTTTTCTCTCTTCCTATGCAACTTTTTAAGTTGAGTAAGATTGATCGCAATTTAAAAATTGCTGTTTCATATCAAAATTTTATGGGTCCATAACTCGAAAGCTATTGTCTTGCGAGAATTTTTTTGTTTAATATTTTCTTCTTGTTTTCTTAATTTTCATTTTCTATCATCCTATGCAACTTTTTATTTAGTTTAGTTGAGTTAGATTGATGCAAGGACGATAGCGTCTAACCCCTAGTCTTTGGGAGCGACACCTGAACATTTTTGGATACCTCTTATGGCCTACTAATAAAGAAAATATGTCACATTTGAAAAATTTTATTGTAAAAACTTTTACCATTTTCTATGGTATTTTTGATAACAAACATATATTGCCCTACCTTAAGGTAATTGTACCAATTACCCTAAGGTAATTGTACCATGGCACCATATTAAAATACTCAAAACAGGTTAACAATACAAGATAGTGCTAATAACACATCACCAACGCCCATATGAAAATTTGGCATTAAAGTTGCTAGGAAAACGTTTAATATTATGAAATTCAAATATAAATACCATTAGAGAAACAAATTGTATGCAGCTTTAGAGCTTAATTTATTAAATTATCTTTTTATTTTTTTATTTAGCTGTTTTAGCAAGGCAAACTTAATAATTAAAAGCTGATCCTGTGCTACTACCTTTTAAATGCTATTTTCTCTAGTACAAAAGCTAAAGTTCAATGGCTACTTAAAAAAACATGACGGCGGCGTTAAGTTTTTATATAAAAATGTAAAAGATCTGGCAATAATTTTTTTCATAAATGTAGGGAGTTCTTTGAGGACATGGCCTCAAAGAATACGCAATATATATGAGTGTCCTCAAAGGACACGGAACATACTTAAAGCGTTATTTTTCTAAAAATAATAAACTTTAAGTAAAAAAAAAAAAATACGGGTATAATATTTTTTTATTTTTTATCAGAATTTATCAAAAAAAGTTAAAAATTTTTGTGTCCCCAAACGATACGCGTGACATATATATATATATATATTAATATGGTTTGAAGTTTTGTTTCTCTTAAACAAAGCAGAATTCATAGCACCTTGCCTTAATGTTTAAAGTATTATATATTTTAAAGAAAATCAAAAACTGAACGTTTTGTTACAACGAGAAGAAAAGGGAAATGTTTTTTCCTTTAAGAGTATTTGGTCTAATTTTAGTACATATATGCAAATTAAAACTTTTCCTTCTTGGGTTGAATTTACGGAAACTAGTTAGGTCTATTTATGTTTTAGTAGACCAATCTTTGGTTTCAAATTTCGAAATTAAATGTCAAAGTTGAATAGTTTTAATACTTATTAAAATTTGTCTAGATTCCAGTTTCAGTTCTCAGTCACAAATCAGTTTAAATATTTTTTACTTAATAAATACAATAATATTACAAAAACACAATTGGCAACTAGAAGCTCAGATAACACTGTGAAAAAAATAGTTTATTTTGTAAAAAAATTACATGTGGCTTAACTTTTATTTTAATGCACAAAGTTAGCAACTTTGGTTCATGTTTCAGTTTTTCTTATACTTAGATAATACAATTGTGTGTTTTTGGTCAATTCTAAAATTTCTGGACTTTGTTAATTTTTATTTATTGTTGAACTAATTGTTTTTAATACAAATTTTTAATTTTTAGTTTGGCTTTAGTTCATATAATTTCTTTTTTATTAGAAGAAATTATTATTTTCCGTTAATGTTGAAAGAAACTTTCAATTTGAAAAAAAGCTGATTTTTCTACCGCTACTAGCCGAGTAGAATGCATTTTCGAAAGCAGCTACGCAATTTCATCATCAGTACTCTTTGAACGGTAGTAGTGTATATGGTTGTTAACATCACCTATTTAACTTACATGTAACAGAGAAAAGTATACGGTATCAGTGTTTTCCTTCTGTTTTTATTTTGTAAGTTAGGACGAAGTTTTTATTTTTCATATAAACTATGCTTTTTTCCATTTAAAGTCTCTTTGGCAACACTTGACTAACGGACAAGCATTTGTCCATCTCTCAGATGGAACGAAACGCTTTTTTTTTATTATTGTATATCATACAATAGGGGTAATCACTTTTTAATTTCTTTTATTGTCAACGACAAATTGATAGAAATTATTAAAGATCATTTTGCACCGTGCCATGTGTGAGTTATATGTTAATTTTTATTTATTGTTGAACTAATTGTTTTTAATACAAATTTTTAATTTTTAGTTTGGCTTTAGTTCATATAATTTCTTTTTTATTAGAAGAAATTATTATTTTCCGTTAATGTCCTAACTTACAAAATAAAAACAGAAGGAAAACACTGATACAGTATACTTTTCTCTGTTACATGTAAGTTAAATAGGTGATGTTTACAACCATATACACTACTACCGTTCAAAGAGTACTGATGATGAAATTGCGTAGCTGCTTTCGAAAATGCATTCTACTCGGCTAGTAGCGGTAGAAAAATCAGCTTTTTTTCAAATTGAAAGTTTCTTTCAACATTAACGGAAAATAATAATTTCTTCTAATAAAAAAGAAATTATATGAATTTCTGGACTTTTCTTAGTTTTTAAATGTTTTCTAGGCTGCAAGGTTCCTACATTATCCGATGCAATACATTTTCAGCAAAAATAAATACTTCACGTTTGCTAATGATCTTGATTTTTATTAGACTTTTTACTCTTTATTTGCTCTTAAGCAAAATGCTAAGTCTTAAAGTGTTTTAACTTTATTTAACAAAGAAACTGGTTCCATTTGTATGAAAAGTAAAACTTCAACTAAAAATTCAAAACATAGTAAATCAAAGTATCAATAAACTTGCTACTTGGTTAGAACAATCTTAAAAATTTACAAAAACAAAACGCTTTAGCCGAAAGAAAACTACGGGTGTGTGGTAGAAAATTTATATTTTAAAATACAGTTATTTCAAAAACTAATAAACGATGCGGAGAGAAGGTGGTTTCGTTGGAATTATAGATTGTGCGAAATTGTCAGTCACGATGTCACAGTGGTCGAGTGAGCATCGCGCGTTCCCTGTGAAGACATGTTTTAAGAGTAATGACTCTTACGAAATTGCTCGTCGACAATTTTGTCCAAAGTTCAGTATTCGTCAAAGATTGCGCACAACTGGAACATTGACCGGTTAAAAGCTGATTACATGAAAATCTGCGAATTTCAAAACGGAAAAGAGCAGCCTCACTTTTTAAAATCAAATCATTCAAGAACGATATTGGAGCGTTTTCGCTCTGTAAATTTCATTTTTTTCAGCAACGAGGCTTATTTTCACTTGAGTGGCCACGTAAACAAGCAAAACTGCTTTTCTTGGTCTCCAGCCCTCGATTGAAATGTCTAAACCATTACATTGGCCCAATGTAACTGTTTGGTGTGCCTCATCCACGCATGAGATATCTGGACCCTTTTTTTTCAAAAATTCTTGAGACCAGGCGATTAATGACAGCTGTGAAAATTATCGACGCATGACTACGGAATGTGTTCTGCCAAACCTGCGAGCTCATCCATCGTACTCTTCGCACGCGTAGTTTCAACAGGATGGGGCGACTGCACACACAGCAAGAGCTTGGATGAATTTGCTTCGGGAAAATTTTTTCCAAAAAATGATCAGTCGCTTTGGGGACATTTTTATAGAACTACCACAAAGAAAGGGGTTTTAATGACAATTCCCAATCTCTTGTGGTTTAAAAAAGATATTCGTGGAGAAATCAGCCAAATTCAACCAAGTTTACTGCAGCGTGTTGCGCAGAACACAAGACTCCGTTATGAAAAGTGTGTTCAACTCGACGGAAAGCATCTGGATGACATATTCTTTAAAACATAATACTACGTTTCCATCTACGTGATTTGCGCTAAATCATTTGATTTGCTCAAATTAAGTAATTTGCTACATGATTTCCCATATATTTTTCATATGAGCAAATCATCTCAAATGACTTGATTTGCTCAAGATTATTTCGAAATTTGTCTATGCAACACTGCGCGGAGGCTATTTTTACAAATGCAACTTTGGGGAATCCATTATTGGTGAGTAACAAATCCGAAAAAATGACAGCTGATTGCAAGGAGCATGCATCAGGTGGGAGCAGTTCTACAAAAACAACTTAATTTGTCATAAGAATGTCAAGACAGATAACAAAAACTCACAAATTCTTTTTCCTTCTTTTAAGCTTTTTTTAGAAAACTACAGTTGTTGTTTGTAAAAAAGAATCAAATACATAAACATAAACAAACTTTGATATTTTAATAACGAAACACCGGTTTTAGCTGAATAACCGAGGCCACCTGATATACGTGTCAGATTGAATTCGAACATAAAATTACTTACAACGTAATGGAAACACTTCGAAATGATTTCCTCAAAATTACTTAATTTGCTTATAATGGAAACGTACTATAAAATCCAAATTTTAAATTCTATCGTGCAATGCTCTGAATGAAACTTTTTGTTTCTTATACTACGTTTCCATCTACGTGATTTGCGCCAAATCATTTAATTTGCTCAAATTAAGTAATTTGCTACATGATTTCCCATATATTTTTCATATGAGCAAATCATCTCAAATGACTTGATTTGCTCAAGATTATTTCGAAATTTGTCTATGCAACACTGCGCGGAGGCTATTTTTACAAATGCAACTTTGGGGAATCCATTATTGGTGAGTAGCAAATGCGAAAAAATGACAGCTGATTGCAAGGAGCATGCATCAGGTGGGAGCAGTTCTACAAAAATAACTTAATTTGTCATAAGAATGTCAAGACAGATAGCAAAAACTCACAAAATCTTTTTCCTTCTTTTAAGATTTTTTTAGAAAACTACAGTTGTTGTTTTTAAAAAAGAATCAAATACATAAACATAAACAAAATTTGATATTTTAATATCGAAACACCGGTTTCAACTGAATAACCGAGGCCACCTGATATATGTGTCAGATTGAATTCGAACATAAAATTACTTACAACGTAATGGAAACACTTCGAAATGATTTCCTCAAAATTACTTAATTTGCTTATAATGGAAACGTACTATTATCATGTTTTTTATTTAAGTTTGAAAATATAAGTCTGCCACCAGGCAACCCGTATGAGCATAGAAAGTAAAGTTTCCATCACGTATTTATATTTAATCTTAATCCAGAATCTTTAATTTCCTATCTTATATATAAAAGAACAATTTTTTTTTTGTTAGTGACACCGCTTATAACTCGAAAACGGCTGGACCGATTTAAATGAAACTTGAAAAAAAGACATACCCGATATCTGGGAATGCGTTTTAGGCTTATTATTTTTTGGAAATTCCGACTGGGCGTGGCACCTCCCATACAAATTGAACAGTTTTTTTCACATACCTCAATACCTATTATAGCTGAAGTCTCCAAATTTGGTATAGGGAAGTTATTTACTGATGTGCATAATTGAGTTGATTATGGGCGGAAACAAATAAATGGGCGTGGCACCTCCCATACAACAAAAATAGTTTTTTGTATATTTCTCAATAACTGTAATAGCTGAAGACTCCAAACTTCGTACGGATGTTTACAGTACTAACCTGCATAATTAAGCTTTGTATGGGCGGGAAAAAATAAATAGGCGTGGCACCTCCCATACAAAGAAAATAGTTTTTTGTATATATCTCAATAACTGTAATAGCTGAAGTCTCCAAACTTCGTACGGATGTTTACAGTACTAACATGCATAATTAAGCTTTGTATGGGCGGGAAAAAATAAATGGGCGTGGCACCTCCCATACAACGAAAATAGTTTTTTGTATATATCTCAATAACTGTAATAGCTGAAGTCTCCAAACTTCCTACGGATGTTGATAGTACTAACATGCATAATTGAGCTTTGTATGGGCGGGAAAAAATAAATAGGCGTGGCACCTCCCATTCAACGAAAATAGTTTTTTGTATATATCTCAATAACTGTAATAGCTGAAGTCTCCAAACTTCCTACGGATGTTTATAGTACTAACATGCATAATTAAGCTTTGTATGGGCGGGAAAAAATAAATAGGCGTGGCACCTCCCATACAACGAAAATAGTTTTTTGTATATATCTTAATAGCTGTAATAGCTGAAGTCTTTAAGCTTCGTACAGATGTTTATAGTGCTAATATGCATAATTGAGCTTTGTACGGGCGGGAAGAAATAAATGGGCGTGGCACCTCCCATACAACGAAAATAGTTTTTTGTATATATCTCAACAACTGTAATAGCTTAAGGCTCCAAACTTCGTACGGATGTTTATAGTACTAACATGCATAATTAAGCTTTGTATGGGCGGGAAAAAATAAATAGGCGTGGCACCTCCCATACAACAAAAGAAGTTTTTTGTATATATCTCAATAACTGTAATAACTGAAGTCTCCAAACTTCCTACGGATGTTTATAGTGCTAATATGCATAATTGAGCTTTGTATAGACGGGAATAAATAAATGGGCGTGGCACCTTTCATACAACGAAAATAGTTTTTTGTATATATCTCAACAACTGTAATAGCTGAAGTCCCCAAACTTCGTACGGATGTTTATAGTGCTAATATGCATAGCTGAGCTTTGTATGGGCGGAAAGAAATAAATGGGCGTGGCACCTCCCATACAACGAAAATGGTTTTTTGTATATATATCAATAACAGTAATAGCTGAAGTCTCTAAACTTCGTACGGATGTTTACAGTGGTAATATGCATAATTGAGCTTTGTATAGGCGGAAAGAAATAAATGGGCGTAGCACCTCCCATACAACAAAAATAGTTTTTTGTATATATCTCAACAACTGTAATAGCTGAAATCTCCAAACTTCGTACGGATGTTTATAGTGCTAATATGCATAGCTGAGCTTTGTATAGGCGGAAAGAAATAAATGGGCGTGGCACCTCCCATACAACGAAAATGGTTTTTTGTATATATGTATATCAATAACTGTAATAGCTGAAGTCTCTAAACTTCGTACGGATGTTTACAGTGGTAATTGATAAATAATTGAGCTTTGTATAGGCAGAAAGAAATAAATGGGCGTAGCACCTCCCATACAACAAATATAGTTTTTTGTATATATCTTAAAAACTGTAATAGCTGAAGTCCCCAAACTTCGTACGGATGTTTATGGGGCTAATATGCATAATTGAGCTTTGTATAGGCGAAAAGAAATAAATGGGCGTGGCACTTTCCATACAACGAAAATAGTTTTTTGAATATATCTCAACAACTGTAATAGCTGAAGTCTCCAAACTTCGTGCGGATGTTTATAGAGCTAATATGCATAATTGTGCTCTGTATGGGCGGGAAAAAAGAAATGGGCGTCGCATCTCCCATACAACAAAAATAGGTTTTTTTATATATCTCAATAACTGTAACAGTTGAACTCTCAAAACTTTGTAAAGATGTTTATAATGGTAGTATGCATAATTCAGCTGTGTATGGGTTAAAGTCTCCAAATTTTGTGTAGGTGTTTATAATGTTAATGTTTACAATTGAGCTGAGTTTGGGCATGAAGATAATAAAAGCCGTGGCACCTCCTTTACAAGAAAAAAATCTTTTACATATATATGTCAATAAATGTAACAGCTGAAATCTCAAATTTAGTATGGATATTTATTATGCTAATATGCATAACTAAGATGAGTATAGGCAGGAAGTGAACTATGTGTGTGGAACCTATAATAGCATGGAAATATTTATATGTGTATATCATTAACTGTGACAGCTAAGGTCTCCAAACTTTTTAGTGTGGCACCTCCCATACCATTGTTTTTTTTTTACATGTACTTCAATAATTCTTATAGCTAGAGTCTCAAAATTGTCTATGGATGTTTATGTTTGCTAATATTCTTAGGAGAAAAGAGAATAATGGGCATGGCACCTCCCAATAACTGTAAAAAAACTTCAAAAAACGTGTTCATATTTTTCTTAAACCAGTTGAACACAATTTAAATTATTAGTTTAAAAGTAACAAAAACAACTTAAAAATTACCAATAAAATGTTTTTCCCCTTTTACCCCTTAGGATCAAAATTATCAAAATGTTATATACATATTTTTTCGAGAACTGTCGAACGCAATAACAATATATAATTTGAGCCCCTTTTTATCTTTTTCGGTTCCGAAGGTACAAAATGGATATAAATAGTTTCAGAATAAGGTTTTTTACCCCGTCTCGCCTCTGGTGGTCTAATATTTCAAAAAAAGTACTAAAAAGGCATTCATAATTTTGAAACCTGTCGAGCGTAAATTATATTATATTTCTTTCTTTTTTTAGCTCAGAAGCTACAAAATTAACCAATACATATTTCAAGTCTTGCCCTAAGCATTTAGGCTATGCAATGATGAATCTGTCTTTCAGTTAGCAAGTCATTAACGCAATTTTTTTCTATACATTGTTTTGTAATCACAACAAACATTTAAAAAAATAAAAAAAATATTTACAAGGGCTACAAAATAATGAAGCCATTATAAACTGAACTGTGTGTGAAGTTTTTCTTGGTAATAGCTTCCCATCATGAAAGATGCGATTGGCTAAAGCTTTTCTATTCACGATTTATCAGTAATTATCAAAGAAACAAAAAAAAAACATGTTTATAACGTTATTGACATGCTATTAAGGATAATGTTTTGTGAATTGTGTGTGTTTAGGTAAAAATTCGTTTGCTAATTATATATATTGTTAGGCAATACGTGTTTGGAGATACTCGATGCTGGATGTATTCAATAAAATGGCAAAAACGAGGCTTGGCGCATGCACACATTCTTATTTGGTTAGTCGAAAAAGTTCGACCAGACCAGATAGATTATATTATAAGTGACGAGATTCCTGATCCCCATACAGATCTAGAACTACATGATGTTGTAATTACAAATATTATTCATGGACCGTGTGGCACCATCAACCCCCAATCTCCGTGCATGGTCAACGGCAAGTGTTCCAAACATTATCCACGAAAATTGACGGCGGAAACTATCACTGGCCATGACGGTTATCCACTGTATCGGCGTTGATGGCCCAATGACAACGGTCAATCTATTACAAAGAAAGTAGAAGGAAACGATTTTGTGATTGACAACAGTTGGACTGTGCCATATTCGCCACTTCTTTCTAAATTATTTAAGACACATTGCAATGTTGAATATTCTAATTCAGTGAAGTCGATCAAGTACATCTGCAAATATGTCACGAAAAGCAGCGATATGGATGTTTTTAGCATCCAAACCTCCAATGGCAACGACAAAATTACAGGTTATCAAGTTGGGCGATTGGTGAACTGAAATGAGGCGGCGTGGCGTATTGCTCATTTCCTATTCACCCCTCTGTTGCACATTTAGCAGTGCATCTCGAGAATGGCCAACGTGTATATTTCACTGCGACAAATGTTGTTCAACGTGCTGAAACCTCCAGCGGCAACATTGACAAGTTTCTTTGCTGTTTGTCAAAGCGATCCGTTTGCACAAACTTTACTTTACTCGGAGATGCCACGGTATTACACTTGGAACGCTTCTTCAAAAAAATTTTAACGTCAAAAGAAAGGCACTATGGTTCCTGGGCATCCGGATGTGCGTTTAAGTGATGCTTTCGGTTGCATTTATACAGTTCATTTGAAGAATGTTTTTATTGCGGTTGTTGCTGGTGAATGTTCGTGGTCCAACATCATTTGCAGCATTTCGTACTGTTTATGGTATAGTCTGCCCAACATTTCGTGCTGCGTGTCAAGAATTTAATTTGTTTGAAAACGATACTTATTGGGATACGATAAGCGCTGAGGCAATTATATTTGCATATCCAAGCCAGATACGAACATTACTTGATATTATCATTTTGACATGCTTCCCGTCAAATCCAAGTGACCTGTGGAACAAATACAAGGACAATATGTCAAAAGACATTTTACATCAATATCGTGTCTGCTCGAGAAATCCAAATCTTGAAGTCAATGCGAAGATGCATAACCGGGACTTGCTCTTAATTGAAGACATGTGTTACCTTATTTGCGGCAGTTTGTTAGTCAGATTAGGACTGCCAGCACCAGAACATGAATTGAATGAGGTACTAAATCGACAATTGAAGCGTGAACGTGAATACGATCGACATGAGTTGAACCAATTAGTTCAAATTAATGTTTCCCTCTTAAACCTCCAATAGAAAGAAGTCTATGATATAATATTGAAGGCAATTGATGATGGAAACGGTGTTTTCTATTTTTGGATGCCCCCGGTGGAACTGGGAAGACATTCGTCATGTCATTGATTTTAGCCACTGTTCGTGCGAGATCCAACATTGCTGCAGCCGAAGCTTCATCTGGAATAGCGGCCACATTGTAAGAAGGATGCTGCACAGCTCACTCAGCGTTTAAATTGCCATTAAACCTTCAAAATATAGAGCAACCAATATGTAACATTGCGAAAAACTTCGTCATGTCCAAAGTTTTAGTAGCGTGTAAAATCATTATCTGCGCAGTGACCCAAGATGTTTTGGAGGTGCAATGATTTTACTGTCTGCCAGTCGTTCCAAGATCGACGGCGGCTGATCAAAAAAATGCTTGCGTTAAATCCTCAAGTCTGTGGCGTTTTCCAAAGATTCTGCAGATGACAGAAAACATGAAAGTTACATTTCTCAACGATATATCACCTCAAGATTTCTCCAACCAATTGTTGACTATCGGTAATGGCCGTATTCCTGTCGACGAATCAAACGGATTGATTTCGTTTCCTCAAATTTTTTGTAATTTTGTATCGTCAAAAGAAGAGTTGGAAAGTATTTTCCAACATAATTGCTAACGGGAAAAATATAGATGTTGATTATTTAAACTTTGTAAATAGTTCAGAATTAAATCGTTGGTACTCTGCATTCTTTTAAATCTTTTGATTGTGTAACAAACGAAGATGAAGCCACAAACTATCCAACTGAAGTTCTTAACTCCTTGGATGTACCTGGCTTACCACCGCACAGCTTACAACTGAAGGTAGGCTCGGTAGTTATCGTGCTTCGAAATTTAAACCAACCAAAACTTTGCAACATACACGCAATTATACTTAGAGGAAAATTCAAAGGGGAAGAAGTTCTCATACCGATAATTCCGATGATACCACCCGATATGCCTTTTGAGTTCAAGCGAATTAAATTTCCTATTCGTCTTGCATTCGCAATGACGATTAACAAATCACAAGGACAATCCTTGAGTATTTGTGGTCTTAATTTAGAAAATACATTTTTTCTCATGGCCAAATATACGTTGCATGTTCACGTGTGAGCAAACCATCTGCTTTATTTGTACTTGCGCCTATTAACAAAACGAAAAGTTTCTTATATCACAAGGTACTGCACTGAAGGGAATTAACCTAAACATAACCCATGCACGAAAATACATAGCTTTCTTAACAGCTTTTACCTGAAACGCCTTATTTTTGTAATCTTTTTGATTTTTTGTTTTCTTTATAAATATATTTCAATGAACTATTTGACTACATAAACTTTGAACTCTTTTTAAAAAATCTATATATTCAATAATTGGTAGGTGGTACGAAGTTCACCGGGTCAGCTAGTTTTTTATATAAAAAAACAGGTACCAGGCATTTACCTTTTTTTATTTAGGATTAAAACCTTAAAGCAATGTAAGCAACTACCAGAAATGTGAAAATATGTTTTTGTCCATTTAATTAAGCTCTGCCTTTAATCGCGTTCTAGCGTTTATTTTATATTTAAAGTAATAAACACATTTTGTTCACTAATTTTATATTTGTAGACTTATTATTCTAAAAAGTACAAAAATTTAAATGTTGTACTTTTCGTTCACTAAGATGACTGCTGGCTTTAATCTCGTAATCTAAAAAAATTTGTAAAGGTATACAAAATTTGGGCCTAAGTGTATTTTTGTACTTATTCATATCTGAACTTTTTCCCTTTAGGGCCTGAAATTTAAAAATATGTTCGTTTTTATTTTAAGAGTAGTCTGTCGGAACCTGAGTTAAGTTTGAGTCTGTTTTGGTCTCGAATATACAAAAAGTACCGAATTATAATTTTTAACGACATTTCAATAAAGTACCAACAAAACTATTCATATTTTTCGAAACCTGTCTAAAGCAATTTATATTTTGTTTTTATCTTTATTGGTTACAAGACTAGAAAATGTATAAAATATATATTTTTTTGCTTTAACACCTTTTAAACCCCTTAGAGTAAAAATTTAAAAAAAAGTACAAAAATATATTAAAATCTGTAAATCTATTAACCTGTCAATCTATTAGTTATATTTGTTTGATTCAGAAGTTAACAAATGGACTTGAGCAATTTCTGAGTATAGATTTTACCCTTTGGAGTCTAAAATTTCTAACAATACCAGATATGGGTCTGTAAAGTTTTGGAATGAAATGTGATGCTTTTTTAATATTGCTTAGTGGCTTCAGTCTGATTAAGGCTTAATATTTGTTAAATATATTTTGTTTAAACAAGTGGCATTTTTCAACGCACTTGTATCAGAACTTTTAGATTTTTTATATGTTGTCACAAGTTTTAAACTTCATGACTTGTTTTATCGAGTTTAGGCGTCTCAATCAAACCATGGAATTTTTTGTTTCACCTCTTACAAGGTAAAGACAAATTAAAACAATTAAAGTTTTTGCTGCAAACTATATTATCTACTCAAAAAGGCTTTGTTTGTCGATGAATAAAAACAAGAATAAGTTCTTATATTTAAAGTTATTTATTCATTCCTAACAATTTAAATACGTTATGAACAGGCCGAACGACGTCCAAGAAGAGATCCCTGCAAGGCTCTTTTAAATCACTTAAAGAGCTGTAAATATAAAATACTTAGTATGTTACACTATATTAGGGCTGCTCGTTTTTATACTAACATATATGCTTTTACTACACAAACATCTTAATTGGCTTGACAACAGTTATAGAAAATAAAATTGGCTGCCAACTGGCTCCGGTGCAGGTATATTTTCTCCTTAAATATCTTATTCGAATTTATGCAGAAGAGGTAGCGCTTAAAAATTTTATTCACTTTTCTAAAGTATTTAAAAGTATAAAGATTAACAGAAATTGTATTAAATAATTTGTTATTTTTCATTATAAATTTTGATTATGTTTTATCTGTAATTCTGGGCAAGACGCGCGATCTAAATCCTTAACCAAAAAATACCTCCTTATATATTCCCATAAGCTTTTGTCAAAACTTAAAATTATTCATTTAGAATCTATAAACTTGCCGTACATAGATGTTAAAAGGCAATCGCTAAAGAGAAACCTTAACAGGTATGACAATAGCTGGGACTAAAAATCAGTTTCGTAATGTCATTAAAGCTTGATGCCAACAAATCAATTTTCTTGCTGCTGCCATCAATGCATTCACATTGAGTTTAACATTTAAAATCACCTACAGAGAGTATAATGAAAAACAGTTTATGCCACAGATGCTGAAACAAAACAAAAAGTACCTGTAAAGTTGTAACAGACACACACACTCGCACACACCAACAATTTTACTTTTAATATCAAAATGTTTAAATTTACCCACCACTGTTAGTGTAAACAGGTCTATAAAGTAATTGTTTTTACTATTATTCTTGCTGTTGATATTAGGACTAAAGTGGCGTTTACTTTATATTCTATTATGAGGTGTCAAGTGCTGAAAAATAGGATCACTTTGTACACACTTGAAAATAATTTATGTAACAGTTCTTGTAGTTCTTGTTTAATTTAATATTCAAAATTTTTAATAAAAGGATGCTTGTAATGGCTGCAAAAGATTACTTCAACGTAACAATAAGGATGGTGGTATTGCGGGCGAAGAAAAAAAAACAATAACTTGTGCAAATGAAGGTATCCTGCTGCGTTTCATAGAGTGTGAATGTGTATATTTGTGTTTTACTTAGATGTAATATTCAATGTTAATGAATCTCTGTATTTGTTTAAAAGTAAAAATTGTGTAGGAGCCTTTTTTCATTTTTAACGTAATATTGTAATAGTGTTTTGTTTCCCTTCTTTACTTTTTTTAAACAATTTCATTAACTTTTTATACTGTTTAGCCATAAATTACCAAGTGTTGGCAACAATAGTGAAGTTAAAAATGAAGGCACAAAAACAAACAAACAAACAAACGATTACTAAAAGACATTTACATTTTATTCAAATATTTTCAGTTTCTTTTGTTGCTTCCAACAACGGAAGTTGGCATGTTGGTATAAACTTCCTTTAGGCTTTTGGTTTTTATAGTAATTTCTTTAATTTAATGTCTACTTAAAATGTTAGTTAAAAACAACTTTATAAAGATTTCTCAGAAATTAAAGAAAATCAAATCACATTTTATAAAGTTTCTTTATTTTTTCGTAGTATGCAACATTTTTTAGCGTAGTTATTTTTTTTTCAGTTTGAAGTATAAAACAAAAATAAGAAACTTCTGCTTCAAACATGAAACTAAGTTCATAAATTACTTTTCGTATCCTTGGGCTTTTAAAAAGTCTCACCTACGGGGTTTTTGTATTTTATGCTATAGCACCTTTAGCTTAAATTTAATTTGGTTTTTTTTTGCATGGAATTGGGCAGTAGTAGTTAAAAGTTTAAGTCTTTCATTAAAAGTGGTAGCAGCGCAAGTAGCCTTCGGCAGACAACAGTCTAAACGGTAGGAAAAGAAAAATATGCAAATTAGTCGGAAATATAAATGTAGCGTCAACCACACAAACAAGCATTGTTTTTTATGCGGCAATATTGAACCAAAAAAAAAAAAAGAAATGAAGAGAAGAGAGAAATGGAATAATAAAAATCACACGAAAATATCCTCGTCAATTGCACAGTCTGGCAAAACATGTTTTTTTTAAAGTTTTCTAGATTAAGATCCCATTTAAAACCTTTAATACTTCATAATTTGTAGAATCTCGTCAGAAATTCCTGTGGAATTGGAGTAGTTTAAGGTGTTTAAAAAGATTGAGAATATGGACGCAAATGACTTAAGGTAGCATTAAGAAGACTTTTCACTGCTTCGAAATTAAGATAAAGTATGACATTTTTAGGAAACCTGCAAACAAATTTTTTTAGTATTTATTGTTTAGCACTCGAGTTTGAATTCTAAATTGCTGTTGCGAAATCTCGACAAAATTTTCACATAATCACATATATGAAGTTGTTGATGAATCGTTACACTGTGCCAAAGTATTTAAAACAAAATATGTACATAAAATTAAATAGTCTTCGGGTGAGAAATGGTGTTGGAGCTCTGTATAAAATTAACAAGGTTGAAAAGGGCAAATAAACGGGGAACGTATCGCTTTTATTTGGTTAATTTAAAGTTAACCATCGTTTTCATTAGAATAACGAAATTTACAAATATTTTTGTTTTCCTTTCACTTTATATTTGGGGTTTCTGTAAACGACTGTGGATGTTGCTATTAAAAAAAAAGAATTATATACCCTCGATAAGGGAAAGAAAACAAGGCTAGTGTTAACATAATTGAATTCATATGCATCAATGGTATGACGTTATTTATGTTTAACGGTATGCGCTTGTGCTTGCGTCCGTCTATACAGTACAGAACCATTAATAAATTCACGTACGTACGACGACAACAAGCTAAATTATCTTTATAAGAGAGAAAGAAATAGAGAGTTTTTCAATATTTGCTTGCGGTTAGAAAAATGCGAAATGCACATTCAGTTTTTTTGTTCTTTTATGTGCTTAAACTCCGACATAAATTAAACCTTTATTTTTAAGATAAATTGTGAAATTATTGCGTCTTATCAAGCAAACAATTTATATAACAACAATATCATAAACAATTAAGCTTAAATACTTTTAATTAATAATTGCCAAGTTTGTCTCTGGGGACCGAAGAGCAATCGGACTATACATGTAAATAACACGAGTACCAATAGAACCATGACAAAGAGAGCAAAACACGAAACACGTTTTTTATCTGCTTGCGAATACGCGCATAAGAATAGGTATTAAAGCGGCCTTGAGGTGGCGTTATGTTTGATTTTGTGACTAAAACGATGCCTGTCCTAAAAGCCTTAATGGGTAATGAAAAGAGCTGCTGGACATGCTTCTTCCACATATTGCCAGACTCCTTAGGCTCATAGAGTTTTCTTACAGATATGCAACAGCTTTCGTCTGAGGTGATGATAATACCCTGCAAAAAATGGCAAAAACAGAGAAAGTAATCTAAGAAGGTTCATAGAACAGTAATTTTTAGGGCACACTCCAATATTATGGTGCCTTAAATATAGATGAGAAGTTGACACAAATGAAATGTTGCGTCAGAGTACAGTTATAAGGCACTGTATCTGCTTCAGAAATAGCGAAAATTTAAAGGCGTCAAAATAAGATCCTACGAATGATAACTTCCGCTCCTTGGTATATTGAAAATCAGCGACATTCACAAAAATCTACAAGCTTAACTTCAATTTTAATAAGCTGGCAACACATCCATGAATCATCTTATAGCATGACGAACACACTGGATTGAGGAATCATTCAGATTAAACATTCGGAATTAAAGTTATCTTTTCAATCCCTGAAAACGACAAATGTTTAGCTTTGGTATCAAACATAACATTATGTATTTAGTGTGTTAAACGAAAAACTGCTTAAAGTATTTTAAAACGTGGGCGGGCATTTTCCCCAAACGTTGACGTGCATGTGTGCTTTTAATGGTTGACATTCGTATTAAATTGATTTTCAATTGTGGTTTTTAATCATTTTACATAAATTATTTTAATGAGTTTAAACATAAATTGAATTTATGCTTTTAATGCTTGTTGGTTCTGGTTATTTTTTTACAAAAACCTGCGGTTGTTGGGAAATAAAACAATTTACTTAATTGTTATTTTTTAATTAATTGATGTTAATCATTTAATAACAGATTTTCATTCTTTTTATTTAACTTAAATTTTATGACCTTAGTCAATTTGAGCTTCTTTTTTGTTTGCAACAGTCATCAACTTGCGAAAAAAAAAATATTTTTGGCTAAAAAATATTAATTGACTCATGCTACTTGCAGGAGCTAAACAGTGCCTCCGAATAAACAGGGGCCAAATCGTCGCATTCGATTCGAATCGAAATTTCACTCGATCGATCGAGTTGTCAATGCTTTAAGTATAGGAATTCTAATAAGAATTTTAAAATTGCGATTCGAATCGAATGCGACGATTTGGCCCCAGAATTCTTCTAAACCGTTTCATTTTAAGTCGCATTTAGTATCAAAAACTAAGCAACTCCATTTAATATTTTTCATTTTTTTAATATCTTTGCTCCTACTTTTCGTTTTCCCGATCCTATGGTCGAATGTTCTCTCTACACACAAAAAATTATCTAAGTGAACTTTACTTAAATCAATCCATAGCAGTGTCAAAAGTACGGTGACTGCGGTTTTTCTTAAATCAATTAAGAAATTTCTTACTCCAAGTAAAATTTTTCAAGTACGAATTTCTTACTTTTAGCCACAATTAATCCAAAAAAGGATTGATTTAAGTTCGGAACCGTACTTGATGTAAGCGTGAAAAAGATTGATTTAAGCCGTAAACTGGATTAATTCGAAAGTGAAATGTAATTTTTTTGACTTATGGAGCTTTATTAAAGAAGAAGAATTTTATATTTTATTTTTATTTTATAAATAATTTATAATTTAAAAATTTCATTTTTTGTATTTACCGAAGCTGAGATTCGAACCAGGGATTTCTGTGTTGCAGCACAAGCGCGTTACCTCTAGGCCACCGAGACACTTTGTTTTCAAATGTAAAATAATATATTAAAACAACAAGCTTTTTTCTGCTTGATTTGTTGAAGCAATCCGAATAGGCTTGATTTAAGAAAATGTAAGTGAGGATCGTACTTAAAAAGATTTTGGATAAATTCAAGAATAAAATTCTTGATTTTAGAAAGCGAGTTTTCTTTCTGTATACAAAGTCACATGTGCATTTATATGTTCAAGTGTACTTTCGTCTGCAAAAGTTAAAAAAAATAAAAAAGTTTCAATTGGCAATATTGAAAAATGTAATTAAAGTATAACTGTTAAAAGAAGGTTCAATTGCATCCAATCAACGAGACGAATAACAAACAACTTAATGGTAGACAAAAATATTTTAGCTTACAAACTTCCACAGAAAGCAAAATACGATGTAATTTTAGTTATTGCAAGGATCAGTATTTTGGTTTAAAAATATTTTTAAATAAAATAGAATCGTATCTTGATATGTACATATAAGAAAAAAAACAAACACTTATGGGCAATCATACGAATATTGGGTAAATATAAGAAATGTTTGTTTCAACGATAGACATTAAAACAAAAAATAAGAAAATCCTTGTCTAAGTAAAAGTTTCTTCATATCTGGCAGTTTAAAATTGTTCATATTGTCATACATCTTTGAATAAATATATGAACATATTTTCATATACATATGTATGTACATATGTAAGTATATATTTTAATTTTTTGTAATAAAATAAAGTATTTGAAAATAAAAAATAAACGTATTTTAAATGAAAACAAATGGTAAAATAATATTATTTTTTAATTATTCTAACATCTTTGAAATTTTTCATTACAATTATTTTAATGGCTGCAAGCGAAGTAAAACAAACAACCTTCTTTAACGACAATGAATTTTTAATCCTTTTTTCTAAATGCTTAATATGAATACATTCAAACAATAAACAAATTTCCTTGTTAGGTGGATGTGGATAATTAAGTTCTCAATTGCCATCATTGGGTTTCCAGTCCAACTATGTTGGAACAAGAACAATAAACAATTTTCAATGGAGATTTATTTGGGGATGGCAATATTTCACTCTACTATTTACTCAAGTAGGTTTGCTTTAAAGGACAATAGAATAAAAACAAAAATTAAATAAAGTCAGTTTGTATGCAAATATGGCAGTATGTCTGTGTATGTAGCCAACATGCGACATATTATTCTATTTTTTTTCCTTATTGTAACAATTTTAAGCCTCTTCTAGCAGCCAGACTCTAGTTGGTTTGTAACTTATTAAATAAAATCATTCATTTAATTTAGTTTGTTTAAAACATCTTTCTATGTCGCTTTCAATTTACAGGTGAAGTTCTATTTACACACGCCAAAGGTCGACTTTATAAATTTTTACCTCTTTTTATTAGGAACCTATTTTGTTTAAAAAACGCTATTGCGCTTGACAGATGTTTATGGAATACTTGTCAAATAAGCCCTTTATAAGTCTACGCCTACTTTAATTGTTATGAATACAAGCTTTAAATTTTGAAATGTAAATCAGGTAACATAGTGCATTAGCACCTGATACCTTTTGAATATGTTACCGGGAGAGAGGGTCAAATGAGAACCGACTGTCAGAAAATTAAATAGATAAATTTTTATATATTTGCGAATACCTCTTGATACAATAAAGTTTACTTAATTTTGTGAATATTAATTTAAGTATGGCACTGGATAGATTAATATAATGCCTAGAGACGCGGATTTAGGGGGGAGGAAATTCCTGTTTTAAATTTGGTTAAAAAAAATACAAGAAACCGCAAAAAAATTAAAAACAAAGTTCTTGCTATTCCTATTAACTTAACAGCTCGAAATCGAAAGGCAACAGGGAAACAATAATACAAAAAGCTATTTGGTTTGGTAAAGAAACCAGCAAGTTTAAAAAAAACATCATCCTAATCGGAATGCAGTTTTTCTAAAATATCTAGGTACAAGGTTCCCTACATTATGCAAAACACGATGGGTGGGTTGTTAGGATTCAATTTTACAATTTGTAGAAAAAATTTATTTTATTTGAAAATTTTAGTTAAACATCCTATATTTGAAAGAAAAAATCAATTTGAAGATGTCGTAGTATCCTACCACATCGACTCTGTTTTACAAGGCTTAAAAATACGTTTCTCAAATGACGTTCTTTATTTGTTTAACATCCCCCAGTAATATTACAAAAATTTAAAAAAAAATTATAAAAATAATAGCTTATTTGAAAACTAAAGGCTGAAATTTTGCATTGGAAACAAAAATGGAAATTTAGGAAGACCGCTCAGAAAAAGAAATAGATGTTTTGGCCAGGTATGATCCAGATATTTACCCAAGATTGCGAAAAATATTCATCGTTTTTGTTTAAATGCTGGTCGGTCAAGCTACGGCTATACTGTCATTTTCCACCTTAAAACATGGCTAAGATCAACCATGACAGAGGACAGGCTTAACGGCTTAGCAATGTTGCATAGACTTAATAAAATTGATATTGACGCAAATGTCGTCCTTAATAAATTTCTTCAACAGGAAACCATAAATTATTAGTTTAATAAATATATTTTTTTGCTTTTTATGTAACTATATATATTTTAAATGAATTTAGCAAATAGTTCAACTAGATCAAAATTCAGTTTCGTATTTTAGTCCTTATTTAATTACGGTATTTTTTCTCTATAAAAATATGGCAACGCTACAAAAAGCAAAGCTAAATCGAAAATTTCCTCTTAAAAACAGCAAACAAAGGAAAACGCAATAAGCACGTGTTTTTGTTTTGAAAATTAAACAAACTGCCACGACCATATGGTTATAACCTGACTTTAAATTTTTGTTTAAACGCACAAGATTGTTAACTTAAGTTGTTATTAAGATTTAACTGGAAAATAAATTGTGTGTTTAAAAAGATCTTAATAATTATTTTTTGCCTAAAAAGTGACAATTAGACTAAGATTTTTAGGCGTACGCATAATAGCGTAATACTTCTACCATATATGCGGTGTTTGCATAAAAATGTAAAAATTTATGGTAGATCATGGGTATATTTGGGATATCGCCTGGTGTCACTTATCGTTAGAAATTTTTATCACGCGTGTAATATCTTAATAAAACCTTTTTCTCTGGCCATTAAGAATGGCAGCGAGCTCGTTGTATTGAGGGATATTTTTCCATTATGTGGCAGCACTGCTTTTGGACTTAGTTAAGGTGAGATATTTCCCAATCTCCAGCCTTTCTGATCCTTGAGAAACAATTCTAATCATTAAAAACCATTTAAGAAAATGTAATATCGATTTCTGTAATATTTTTAATAAAACTCATTATTGTAACATGCCATCATAAAACTTAACCTTAAATTTCAAAAGCTCTGAAATCATAAAATTCAGAACCCAGCCCACATTTTTTTTGTTGGTTTTTTAAAAGTCTCAAAAAGTTTGTTGAATTTAGTAAAAAAGTGATAACTAATTGTGGTAAATTTTTTATTAAAAATCAAGTCGTAATTACTTGAGTATAAAGAATTTCAAAATCTTTGTATTCGATACTTCTGTAAGTTGAATGTAAACAAGCTTTTACTTAAATTTGAACACTGGAATTATATTCATATTTCAATTTGGCTAGACCGAACTAAGACCACATACAAGCCTATGTTATTATACCCTTCACACAGTGATAAGGGTATATATCAGTTTGTCATTCCGTTTGTAATTTCTTTTTTATCCATTTGCGATCTCATAAAGTATATATATTCTGGATCCTTATAGATAGGGAAGTTGATATAGCCATGTCCATCTGTCCGTCTGTCCGTCTGTTGAAATCAAGTTTCCGGAGTCAAATAAAAAAATACAGACCAGCTATTGGTGTCAAGCTGTTAGAAATATCCCGCCAACAATAGCTATTTAAAATCAGCGAAATCGGTTCCCTATTGACCGAGATATAAGCGAAAGCCCAAAACAACCCATTTCTTTAGGACAAAATCTGTGCATATATCCCTATATATCTCAGTAAGTATAGTCCTTTTTGCCACAAAACTTGGCACGGATACTCTTAATGTAGGCACCTAATTAATGGAAAAATCTTTTTCAGATAGGATTAGGGGAAGTGGTAGTTTTCCTACAATTGCACAAATTTTATAAGCTATATCTCGGAAACTATAACAGATATCGAAATTAAATGTTCCACAAAAAGTAATTGGACAACAAGGCCTACACCCTTAAGAAATAATTTTTTGAGTGGGGCGAAAAAAAGGGGTAGCTCCCATACAAATTAACGATTTGTATGAAATTTTCGATACGCTATTTTTCGGAAACTATAATAGATATCGAAATCAAATGTTCTACAAAAAGTAATTGGACAACAAGGCCTACACTTTAAAGAAAAAATTTTTTGAGTGGAGACAAAAAAAGGGGTAGCTCCCATACAAATTAACGATTTGTATGAAATTTTCGATACGCTATATCTCGGAAACTATAACAGATATAAAAATGAAATGTTCTACAAAAAGTAATTGGACAAAAAGGCCTACGCTTTAAATAAAAAATTTTTTGAGTGGGGGGTGAAGAAGGGGTAGCTCCCATACAAATTAACGATTTTTATAAAATTTTCGATACGCTACTTCTGGAAAACTATTACAGCTATCGACTTCGAATATTCTACAAAAAGTAATAATCAAATAATTCATACATTTTGGAGAAAAAGTTGGAGAGGAGCAGGCGGGCTAGAACATCTCATAACATTTAACAAGTTTTATTAACCTTTAAATATGAATAATGTCGAAAACTTTTAAAACCTTTGCTCAAACCTTCTTCATCTATTTCTATTATTTATACGAACGTTAAAATTTTGTAAAGTTTTCTATGGATTTTAAAACTCGCACAAGGTTTTTTATTATATTATTTGCATTAGAAAATTACTCGGCTGGGTATATTTAAAGACCAATGTGAAGGGTATATAAGATTCGGCACAGCCGAATATAGCGCTCTTACTTGTTTTTTAGGAAATTGAGTTAAATCTGTCAATGATTTGGTGTAGCAATCAATAAAATGCAACTACACAACCTTTAACAAATAACTACAACAGTAAGTTTTTCTAATTAATATTCAACTGCAACAAATTTTATTTGATTCTGCATTAAATAAGCCGTAATTTTAATTAAAACTAAAACTATACATGAGAAAAAAAATCTTTTATATGGATTTAATGTTTCTTTATGTATAAGTTTCACAGTTTCTATATGTATAAGTTTTTAATACCGACCAGTGTAGCTAGTCCTAGTGAGGAAATACATAAAATAAAGGCTTGTAAGAATTTGTATTATTTCATCGATTGAAATTTTGCTGTTCATAAAGATGGTCGAATAAAAAACCTCCAGATTATCTAAAAACTTTAAGAGTATAGAATATAGTTATTTACACTTTATAAATTTTTCGATGTGTTACAAACTGAATGACGAAATAACATTTTTGTACAATTTTGTACAATTGTTGGCAAAAAAACTCATTTACCTCGAAGAGCTTTTCTAAAAGTTTTAATACCTTAAATGAATAAGTATTATTTTACTGCTATGAATAATTTACACAAATCGGATCATCTATTTCACCTTAATATTAGGACAATTGGTGAAGGTGCTTAACAAACAGCCATCGAATTCTCGCAAAGGAAGTTTATCGTACGTACAAGGATAGTAGATATTGCTGCCTTATGTATATAACAAGAATATAACTTTGAATGTATATGTCTTGGTTTTTGTATGTGTGCACGAGAGGATTATGTTGTATTTGCATATTTTAATTATTAAGATTGCGTTAAGGACACCAGTAGATAAAATATTAAACATAAATATGCAGATATGCACAGAGACACAGAGACACAAACAATATGTGCGACTGCTGCCCTTCCGCCGGAAGCTCAACCGCCATTTAAGACAAACTTTTTTCATTCCTTTTACCTTTAACGTGCTGTTTCTCCCTTTCTCATTTCAAGTTGCTATTTGGAAGTATGGTAAGACTTTGTTGTTTTTATTGTTATTGTTTTGACGAGTTTTGGTTTTGATATTGAGAGAACTTAATTAAAACCAGGTGTTTTTATTTCAAAAGTTGGAACAGAAACAACAAACCTGTTACTATGGTTTTATGATTCTACTACTACTCAAAGTTGCATTGAAAGTAAAAAAAACAATTGAAAGCGCGATATGAAGGAATCTCTGTCTTTTTACAATTATTTTCAGTAGTGATGTTTAACTTATACTATTTGATTTATTTAAACATTTAATTATTTTATTCTGGTATGTCAAAGGTAATTGAGACAGATAAAGATTAAGGCCCATATTTATGACAATTATTTTAGGTTAACAAGAGCGTATTAGACCAATTTCTATGGAATAATTAAACTTAAATTTTTTAGAATGTTACTTTAAGTAGAGTATTAGGAGAAATTAAGTTTAGGGATTATGTACAAGTAATAATCATGCTTAAGCTAAATGTACATATGTATGCATATATATGTACACACAAAAAATTATCTATGAAAACTTTATTTAAACCAAGCCATAGCAGTGTCAAAAGTACGGTGACTGCGGTTTTTCTTAAATCAATTAAGAAATTTCTTACTCCAAGTAAAATTTTTCAAGTACGAATTTCTTACTTTTAGCCACAATTAAGCCAAAAAAGGATTGATTTAAGTTCGAAACCGTACTTGATGTAAGCGTAAAAAAGATTGATTAAGCCGTAAACGGGATTAATTCGAAAATGAAATGTCATTTTTTTTTGACTTATGGAGCTTTATTAAAGAAAAAGAATTTAATATTTTATTTTTATTTTATAGACACTTAAAATTTATAATTTAAAAATTTCATTTTTTGAACTTACCGAAGCTGAGATTCGAACCAGGGATTTCTGCACTGCAGCACAAGCGCGTTACCTTTAGGCCACCGAGACACTTTGTTTTCAAATGTAAAATAATATATCTGTGGACTTTTGACAAAACCACTTATTTGAAAAAAGTGAATTTTACAGGAGAGAAAAAAAAAACTACTTAAACATCGCAAGAAACATCGTGATTATTATCTAAAAATTATTGAAACCTAAAATTATAAAGTAAGTTAGTTGAATTATTTTCCAATATTGAATTTTCGCATGTACTTGCAATGTTAAAGTAGTTTTTTTGCTCTCCTGTAGAATTCACTTTTTTCAAATAAGTGGTTTTGTCAAAAGTCCACAGATATTAAAACAACAAGCATTTTTCTGCTTGATTTGTTGAAGCAATCCGAATAGGCTTGACTTAAGAAAATGTAAGTAAGGATCGTACTTAAAAATTTCATAATTTCATTTGCATATTTTCACACATTATTTTATGTATAATAAGGTTCAATGTATGTGTATGTTAAAGTTTTATTACCGGCATTAAAGGAGATTTTACAGTATTGGACTCGGATTGAAGTTGAAAGATTTGTATAATAATTCCTATGTTGCAACGAGTAAATTTTCGATTTGCATCGAACCCCGTAATTTACCCCCTGCTTAATATGCATTTTTTAAGTTAGACAACAGCTTCCAAATTTTAACTTTTAAGATTAATTCTGTGCAACGCCGGGTAGGGAAAACTTGTAATTTTATAAATCTTTACTTTACTTTCCGGTAATATGACAAGCTGCCTTGGTAAAAACGATTCCTTAGCATGGAAAGGATAGAGTAGAGTGTTGCATGATTACAAGTCTGTTACCAAAAATGTCAACATCAAATTAACTCAGATACGATGGGTAAATATCCAGTGAGTGTGAAATTTCCCAAGACACGAATTTGTCTCATTAAGGTACACATTAAAGCGACAAGTTCGAAAAGTCTGAGTGTATCAGTAAAAAATGTGTGTTTTCGCATGACATCTGCTTGTATAAAACTCTATATGATTAGCCAATTCAGGCATGCGACGTAAAAATCTTTCTTTTGAAGGGAAAAAGCACGTACCTGTATATTAAGTAAAAAATTTACCATTTATGCACACATGCTTACGTAAAAAACATATTTTTGTAGCTGTTTTGACAGAAAGGGGCCAAAAGTCGTTAAAAGTTACAAAATAATATCAATTCAACGAAGTCGCACAGAAAGTCACAGGCCGAAAAAAAGGTTGCAAATTGCAACAAGTGAGTGAACGGTCACGGTCACTAACGGTCACGCTGGCTGTAAACATGTAAAATCCGATTAGAGTTCGTGCCTAAGTGACACTGTTTGCTGAAATTGATCTTGACGGTTTTACTAGATTAAAGATAAGGGAAAAGGATGTTTACTTACATATATTTAAGAACATAATATATGCCTAGTCGTGAACAAGCTGCACTTATATAATTTTTTTAGAATTAAACACTTACTTTTAAGTTATCAAACTGATTATTTAGTAATAAAAATTATTTTGCTAAAGTTTTTACGTACGCAAAACATAACAAATAAAGTTTAAGACTGGATTCAAAAAAATTTTAAAAAGATACTCAAAAACAAGGAAAAAGACTTGACTTTTTTAATTTGAATTAATCTGCTGGCAATGAGAATATATTATAAAAAGCTCTCTAAAGTTCTTAGATCATGAATATATGTTAAAATCATCCTGTTTATTAAAAAACTAATTTTTTAAACAACACTTAATATCGGATAATTCATAAAATATATAAGACCGTTGACGGTAATTGGCAAACCCCAGACTGGTAGACTTGCGCATTCACTCACTTGTCCACAGGGGCCCCACTTGACTAGTGATCCATTATCCACATTCTGAACTATTTCAAAATTAAAAAATTTTTTGGTCTTTTAGGTGCTTTTCTTCTGACAAATAGAAGATTTATCCATAGACACGATCCATCCATCCACCAATTTCTGTATTCTTGAATTCACTTGTTCATAGCAATGTAAAATGCAACCAAAGAATTTTAAGAAATGTTGGTGAAAACCATAACGTCCATATAAATATGAAAGTCAATTTAGCAATCAAAATATTTCAGCACACTATGGAACAAGATATAGGTAAAACCTTAAGACAACCTATTTTTTAGGACAAAATTCATGCATGTATGTATCTCCGTTAATATGTCCACTGTTGCCACAACTGTTTTTTTTTTCATATTTTTATTACTTAATTTTTGCTTACGTGAACTAACAATAATTATTTTAGACAAAAAAAAAAAAATATTGATTCTGGTATATGTATTACTGATTTCAGTCTTATTAACAAAACTGTTAAATCAGGCAAACAATATAATTAAATTTTTGTAAAAATTTATTTGGGAAAAAAATGCCAATTATTTTTAATAAAAACATAATAGGTGTGTTCATTTACAGAAAATTATCACTAATTTTCGATAATTATTACTAGTAAGTGTTCACGTACACAAAAAATTAGCAGCTGGAGAGCCAAAAAAGAGCGTAATATGTTTAGCAACAAAAATGTTTCTAATAATTTCTGCTAGTAAAAATTTTACTATCAGAAATTATTCAAACAGTCTTTCTGTCATTATGCTTTGAAAAAAAATTTAAGTTTTAAATTTTTATAAGTTTACAATAACAAAATACATTTGCTTGCAAGTTTTGACTGTAAAAGTGTTCATTTACTTTTAAATATTTTTGAGAGCAATTTTGAAAATATTTCCTTTTATTCTCTCGTTGCTAGTAATTACTGGAAAGGTTTTGAACACAACAAATGCTATTGGACAAATATATTTTTGGTTTTTTGCTCATTTTGTTTGACATAAAAATCAGAAAAAAATTTTATTAGAATCTAATATATTATGGTCTGAAAAAAAACTATAATTAAAAAAAACTGTTTGTTTGAACAAAAATTTGTGAATTTTTTTCTGTGGAGCTAAATTGGGGTATTTTTTTAATACTTTCGAAAATGCATTCATTCTACTCGGCTAGTATCGGTAAAAAACCTGCTATTTTCAAAATAAAAGTTTCTTTCAACATTAACGGAAAAGTAGTAATTTCTTCTAATAAAAGAAATTATAAAATGAACTTAAGCTAAAATAAAAAGCAAAAATTTTTTTCTTTATGAAAATTATTCACGCAGCACTCTTAAGAGACTAATACAGCAGTCGCCTCCAAGCCTGCTCACCGATCGAAATATTTTATTTTTGTTCAGAAACTATTTAAGTTTAACTAATTAAATGTTTGCGCTTTTAATAGTTTTTTTTTTGGTGCAAAAAAGTACACAAAATAAAAACAATCCAGATATAAGTATGATTTTTTATACAAAAGGATTCGCATCCATAAAATTCATTTATTTGTTGTTCATTTATGACGTGAACATATATTTAATTAAATATTTAACGTAAATAAAAATTTTACTGTCACTTAATATTAAAAATTGCATCTCGTTCCCAAATTGTCAATCGTCAGCCATACATACATAGTACGTAAGTTAGTATGTGTGAGTGTTCATATGAGAGAAAAAGGATACAAAAAATGCCAATATTCTAAATATTTATTTTATTTATTTAAAGTAGATCTTTCTGTTGTTTTATGCTGTTTTGTTCCGGATTTTGTTTTTGTAGCCAGTTTTTGTTGGAGTTGTAAATACATACTTGCATCTGGTTGCAATGGTAATGGTCTACTGATAAGGACGTGTAGAGGAAATACGAATATAAATTTTATTTTATCTGATGACTTGTTTGTATTTATAAACGTTTGAACGTTTATTTTGTTCATTTTATTACTTTTTGCTTACACGAACATACGTATCTTTGTAAGTTTGGAATCGAATGCATTTACAATGGACAAAACTAAAATTTAAAATGTATGAGTATTTTCAAAATAAGCATTTGCCTATTTTAGAAGAGTGTGGGTTATTGTAAATACAAATACTTATGTACATACACACATACATATCTATGTTTATAACTTTTTCCATTTAGGGTTTAAATAAAAAAGGATTTACAAAAGTTAAAACAAAACAGGAAACGGAAATGGCAAGTAATAAAATATATGAAATACGTGTGTACAAGAACAATTTTGTAAATTTATTAAAAACTTTATTAAGATTTTATATTTAACTATTTTTATACAAGGTGGTCCAAAAGAAATCACCCTTTTAGAAGATGCTTTTATTTTTGCAAATGGCGGCCATGTTAAATCTGTTTTCACATTTGTGAACTAGACAGATGTAGAATACAAGTGAACAAACCATTGAGCGATACACTCCCCAAGAACGCGGAATAATCGTGTCTACATTTTTACGTAACAATTCGTTTATGCTGTTGTCGCAGCGTGAATTCCGTCGCCGATTCCCCGGTCGTCCGGCACTGACTGCGCAAACACTGCGCCTTTAAGCCACCAACCGGGGAGAGTATGGGACCACACGACACGTTGCAAAGAGTGGCCGACATCGACCAGATCCCGTGCCTCGCAATTAGCCATTAGCCGCTCGTTCCTAAAGCGAATTTTGGTCAAAGACCTGCGCATGTTCCCGGGCACCGAAAATTCACGAGTGATTCCCGAGGAGCCATTACACTTGCACAAAGTGATTAAAACGTGCGCCAATTTTTTTTGGACGACGCCGCTGGTCAAACGACAACAGTGGACGGTGCGCCCTAAGGGCCATGTCAGCCGAGTTTTTTCTGCCGAAATTGAACGAATTGAGACTGGAGGACCTATGGCTCCATCAGGACGGGGCAACGGCACACACTGCTCAAGCCATAACCGATATTCTGAAAGCCGCGTTCCCGGGTCGCCTCATCTCTCGTTTCGGCTATTTGCAGTGGCCCGCAAAATCATCCGATTTAACAGTTGCAGACTTCTTTTGTGGGGTTTTTTGAAGTCCCGTGCATACGTGAACAAACCCGAGACCGTGGAAGCCTTCAAAAACAACATTTGACATGAGAGCGACAATCTTTTGCCCGTAGTTCTCGCCGAAGTAATAAAAAATGCCATAAAACGAGCCCGTATAGCAATCAATTGTGACGGCGCCCGTTTGGTCGATATTACCTTATCGACTTGACCGCTAAAATTCTAAAGGTTCAAATAAACATGAGTAATCAAAAAACAGAATCGCAGTTTTTCATTTGGAAAAAAATGGGAGCCAAACAATATTGGATGACTTCTTTTGGCCCACCTTGTACTTATTGTTATGAAAATATAAATAACTATTAAAGTTTTATTACCAAATTACTGCCTTTAAACACAGATTATTTGTATATGTTTGTTGGTGCACAGTGATAAAGGTATTTATCAGTTTGTAATTCCTTTGGTGTTTCCTTAAATTTTCTATATAGATAGGAAAGGCGATGCCGTCATGTGCGTTTATGTGTCTTTCGAAATCAAGTTTCCGGAAACAATAGGTATTTAAAATTAGTACGATTCGTTCACTGCGAACTGAGATATAAACAAAAACCTAAAATAACCATTATTTTTTAAGACAAATCTCATTTTGGATGGGAGCAGGGGAAGTGGCATACCACCTAGAATTGCACAAATTTTGTCAAATATTTCACCTTGGAAAAAAATTGGTTGGAGTAAGGATATCATTAGGCTTTATATAAGAGCCTCGAAACCTAGGCTTTTGACTTTAAATTCACTAAATATTAAATGCACTACAACTTCGATATTAAAAAAGTAGTCCGATAAGAGGGTAGGTAGCCCTGCTACAAACGAATCTTTTTTATAAAATTTTTGATACGCTATATCTGGTAACTGTTAAAGGCTTCAAGTTTACTACAAAAAGTAATTTATATAGAAGCAGGGAAAAGGGTAGCCCCAACCCAAATGAACAATTTTTATAAAGCACCTAAAATACTCTTACAGCTATCGCCTTCAAATTTCCTTCAAAAAATTATGAAAACACACTTTTTTTATATTTTAAGTAATTTTTGAAAATAAATCTTTAAGATTTCAAAAGGTACGCGATTAATTAAAATCTCCTCTAGAATTCGTCCTTTTCAAGTGTTCATATTTGTTTATCTGTACAGACAAATTTTAAAAATTTGTTGTATTTTTTTAATAGTATTCTTTTAAATATATTTAATAGTTTCATACATCTGTTGTAGTTGGGCTTTTAATCTCGCAGGATACGAACGTCCTTACGCGAGTATTACTTAGAGCGAATACTTATATTAGTAAGAGGGTGCAAGTAAATCTTTTAATATTTATTCACAAGGTGACCATAAATTTATTTTCGAAATCAGTACATTTGTTGTTTTTTTAATAAATTTTTTGGTGGTTTTTATAATCTAAGAACCACTTTGAACTTAAGGATCGACCAAAGAATACTTCCTAAGTCGATTAAAGCATTTCCGTCCGTCCGTCTGGGTGCCTATGAACTTTGTAATGAAAGTGTGTACCGGTTGATTTTGTAAAGAAATAAAAAGAACTTCAAAGTTTTTTAAGCTTTAAATAATCCATTTAAAATGGTTTAACATAACTTAACTAGCTCTCTCTAAACGAAAATCATAAAATACTCGTTCTCCATGGTATATTTCAGAAAGAAATAGGATTTTTTTTAATGATTTTCTTCAATTTTTTTAGTAAAAAAATGCTGAGAGGATCAGGTTTTGTAATATTAAAATAATGTAAACATTATTCTTTTTTGCAAAAATTTTGTTAGTATAACAGTTTAAGTCGCCTTACTATAGCCAGAATACGCAAAATTATATTTACTTGTCCAACGACAATTAACAAGAAAACTCGCAGCATCACTTAGAAGAGTAAAATACAAATGTTGGCATATAGCAAAACCTTGGCGGTCGCTAGAATTTTTAAATGACGAGATACCTCTTACAGCCAAGAGAGTAATTCTTTTTATTTCTAACGCCATAATACGGCTTGAAAATTCTCCGCCAATGTAAAAAATTGCCTTAGTAAAGATAACTACCATGGTGAAATTATGTGTACCAGGTGGTGTTACGAACACAGCTGATCTACTTTTTTCATGCATAAATCGAGGCTGGGTAGTCAAAGATGTTTACTTTTACATATCTTTTTTGACAACTGAGCCAACGAAAACTACACCAAAAACGAAAATTTTAATCACCAAATTTTGTTGTTGTAGAATCACCACCACCTGATAAATTATTGCGCCATGATAACTACAAAGCCTGGACAGGAACCTTCCAAGGTAGAGTCTTATAGGCTTATAAGTCTGCCACCAACCATGATGAAATATTTTGAAAAATCGCTTAAAAATAAGCTGACTTCATTCATTGGTTGTTAGATAACAACATAGTACCATTGAACAGACCCACAGGTGGGTCTGTATTAAGAAAAGCGTATGAGGAGAAGAACTACTGCATAGCCCTTTTAATAGATGTCTCATTGTAGCCTGTTAACCAAACTAAAGGCGAACTTTGCTTTAAATCTCTAAAATCTTTTGGAAAAGTACTTAACTGAGCTTATGATCAAAGAGGAAGACCATTTAAGCTGTCCTTAGCCAATTAAGGTTGGCGTACCCCAAGTAAGCATTTAGGTACCAAGCCTTTATTCGATTTAGGCAGCAAATATGCCAACTAATAGACAACTACAGTACTCATACAGATCCCAAAAAGGCCTCGAACTAACTACAGAAACATATTATATTCAAGCAGGAAAATGGGCAACCTAATGGGAAATAAAAATATATGAAGGAAAATTCACTTACGCAACTTTTACTCAACACAAGAAATCGTGCTCTTCAATTGTTATTAATAATCAGATGGTGCCTCAACACCTTGAGGCGAAGTACTTTGCGATTAATTAAAAGTGTAAAATTAAATAAAAAATCAAAAAGGAATAGAGGAAAAAAACTTTTTCAAGCGTCAAAAATCGGGTTATTTGGCATAAAGAAAATCAATATTAGTAAAAAAACCAGCCGCTGTAATGACATGTAACCGTGTTTTCAGCTGATTTAAATTTACATACATACAATGTTCTTTTGTAAGTAATATACTGTAAACTTTTAAGAGAAAAAAATGCATTTAAAATCTTGTACATATTTTGAATTATAACAGACATAACCAGGACATTACTGCATAAATTTATAAACTCAGTGTGAAGATAAAACGGATGACCGATCAAAAAGTAGACAGGTTTTTGTGATGACTATTCACTAGCCATCAGTTGAGTTGAGACCATTTACGCCTTAGCTCTTGTGTTTTTAATTTCTTTTTGATATTATGAAATATTTCGTATGTTGTTGTGTGCGTTTTAATAATAATTTGAATCGAATTGCATGTATCAGTACGGTCCAGCCATGGTCATCCATGTCGATGGAATGATTTAATGCAACACATTGAACAAGGGTATAATTACGAAACTATTAGATGAATATTAAACCACACAACTCCTCTGCAATTTTATTTTATACTCCATACTTATTCATGTGGTCTAATGTACAAGTTTATGCAAATGCCATGATTATTCGAATATTAATTTTCGTTCTTGTTCCTGTTTATAGCAATTTTCTGTACCAACAAACTAAATCTAAAACTTGAATGAATGTAATCTTATTAAATCGAAATTATTTTTATATTAAATTTTCTTAATTTGTAAAACCATTTAAAATAAAAAATATATTATTGTTAAGTGTTGGTAAAAATTAAGTAAATTTAAAACAAAAATTTTTATTTCAGTTTAATGTCTTCATTAAAGAATAAACTTCTTTAAAACTCTGTTTTATAAAAAGTGCCCACACCATTGCCATAGTATGTATTACTATTCTCGGCTTAGTTTCTTATGTGCTGCTGTTGTTTTAGTTTTTATTTTTTGAGATATAAAATAAAAATAAAAAAACTTTAAAAGCCTGATACATTGTCATTTCGATGACTATTAGGAAGAGAATTAATAAATCGTTATCATTATGCCCTTGGTTATGACATCCTGCACATTGTAATTACACCACATATTCTAACAAACATACAATTATACAACATGATCAATAGGAACCAATGGCATTTTCTATTTTTAATTCTTTCGCAATCATCCTTGTAAAGCTGTGCCATTTTTGCATACACACTAACAAACAAATGCGATTGAAGATATATGCGTCTGGCATTTTAGACTTGTTGGAATTAAATTAAATAAAAATTCAAAATTCTTATCGTCCACATCAATTTGTTGGCTGTTATTTTTCTAAACTAAATTTTGAGTTAACTGGAGTTGACATTAATTAATATTTTTAAGCTTAATATTTGAAACTTCTTATTTTTGTCTATACGAACATATAAACGTGTTTTATCTAAGTGTAAATAATATATGTAACGATCTTAAGAACGATTACCTGAAATACCTTATAACATGATTATCACAGAGATTTTAATGCAAATGCATTTTTGCTTTGATTACTTCGAAATCAGTTTTGATTTAGAAACTTTCCACTGCAGACACAGAAAAAGCTTTAAATGCTGGTATGACATTTTTTTCACTCAGAAATTCCCATTAAAGTACCGTTTAAAAATTTTGTTAGGACGTCATTGCCTTATTTGAGGAAACAGGGGTAAAGTCGAAAAGCCTGAGATCCACATTTGCACTAGAAAGGCTATAAGTGTCGCATGTAGTGCCTTGAATTCCCATCTATTCCCATTTCATCTGTGAGAAACCAAACTTTATGGGATCGCAAGTGAATATTGTAGAAGTTTTTAACGGAATGACAAAGCTATATATACCCTTATCACTATGTAAAAATTCTAAAAATATCTAACATAACACACTTGTATTCTACATTTTGGAAATGCAGAGTAGAAACGTATACGTATCATTTTAGCTTTAAATTACATAAACTCTGTAAAAATTTGTTTAAAATAAATACATTATTCTTTAAAAAACAGTACCAAAAACTAACAGATGAAACTTTACCGGGATTTTTAGAATTAGAAAAGTCCAAGTAAATCACTACAAAGGCTCATTCTGAATAAAAAGTTATACTCGGATTGATTTAAGTACAAAATTCTTATATGTTTTGATCTTTAAAAATGTTTTCAGTTATGGCTTTCCTTAATACATTAAGTTCACAGTATTATTTTATTTTCTGACAGCGATTTGTATTAAGCCTTTGGCTAAATCTTAAAAAAAATAATTCTGATCTTTTTATACCAACCTTAAATATCTAAAGCGGTTAATCTTTTTTTTGGGAAAAGGTTACCATTAGAATAAAAATAAGCAAAGAAAGCATTTTCTAGCGTTTGGTACTAATGTTTTAGAGGATTTTATCAATAATCCTCAAATCTTATCCCAGTAGGATTTTTGTATTCATTTTTACTTTAGTTTTAACTCTCCCAGTCTAAATAAAGAAAAATTAAACTAAATAAGGGTCATAAGTCAAAAACAAGGATTTATTAAAATGTACAGTTTTGTTTACTAGTGCAATAAATACTCAATTAATTGAGAAAAATTGTTTTTTTTTTGTATTTATCTCGTTTTAGTTTAGGGGAAGAGAATAGAAGCTATAAGGAATTGTTGTTTTTGGTTTATGTTTTCAATAGTATTCGAAAAAATTCAGTTATTAAAAAAATGCTAAAGTTAAGAGCATCCAATTGACGTCATTAAATACCTAATATCTACATACTTATGTTTTATACTAGCTCCAGTGATGCCATTTTCTCTTTTAAAAGCTCGAATTGTTCAATTAGATATTTATTGCAGTAGCTACGAAGTAATTAAAGTTCTTTATGATTCCTAATGCTTTTATGGAACCGAAAGCCAAAACTTTTTGTTTCACTTTAGTACTTTTTGTTACCAAAAAATTATATTGGGTATATACAAATGCTATTAGGAATAAAATACTTATATTTTTTATGTGTTTAGTCGATCATAAGTTCTTGACCACTATCGACTGACACACAAAAATGAGGGTCATATATTGCTCCTTGGTGATTGTCATGATATTTTAGAATTTGTTTAAACCATGCTTGCAGCCTCGGATTTTGTGTCATTGGTTGTAATGAAGATTTATATAATTATCTTGTGGGCCAGACATTTAACTGAGGGCTAATAAAATACGAGGGATAAAATAAAAAAAAACTACGTTCGGGTAAGTAAATTTTTTTTTAAAATCTATTTTAAGAATACTTTATGCTTTTTCGAGAAGGACTAATGAACATTTCTTGATTCATCATTAATACTAATTGGGAAACAAAAGCTTGTTTTCACTTTTTGTTTAAGCCTGGAAAGGATTGAGTTTGGAATTACGCTGAAGCAAAATTATTTTTTTTTTAATTAAATTTTTTAAGTTCACTCTGATATTACAAAAAAAATAAATAAAAAGGATATTGCCAGAATACTGTATAAATTAAATTTTAACGGCTTAAATGCTTTAAACACATAGATGACAGCAGAGAACACAGCAACACGACTACAAATGCAGCTGTCAGCTATGCAGTTAGGTACTTGATTATATTAAAGACGGCAGCTGCATACGTACAGCACACAACAAGGAGCTTTAAATTATTTGAAAAGATAGTTAAAGAAACATTGTTTAATTTTATTTTGCCTTTTTTTGTTTAATTTATTATTAGTTGAAATCTTTTTAATGATTTTTCCACTAGGGCAGATTAAAATAGAGACTCAATTGGCATCACTGTTTTACACTTGTATTATTTCTTTTAATTCGTTCATTTGTCGCCTACTAAAATAGAAATTAGTTTAATGTGGCCACAGCTACATCTGTAGTCATGTTGCCAGGTACACTCTAAAACATTTTCAAAAATTTACGATCATATATGACCTAATTTATTGTTGAAAAAAGTCTTGATGCCTAAAATTGGGTCGATTTTTATATTATTAGAAATAAAAAAACATAAATTATGTAATTTTAAACAAAAGTAATATTTTTCTGTTAAAAGTGTTTATTTTTCAACAATATATGTTTAAAAGCTAGCAACATGTGTCTATAAACATCAAAATGTTAAATATTAAGCATATCTGCCTAAAAACATTATTAAAATGTATGGAATAAACAGTTAAGAAAGAAGAAGCATAAAAGTGTATATGATTTAATAAAAAAACACGTGATTTTCTACATAATTAAAAAAATAATATCTAGTTTGTAAGGATATTATAATTAATAATAGTAATTTGTTGTTTGTATGTAGTCGGTAGTACTTGTTACTTAAATTAAAAATTAAAGTAAATATTAAAAGTGAATTTTGTTAGAATAATAAAAAAATTTCGAATGTAAAATATGTGAAAAATATTCCAAACATTAAAAAATTATCATTTGCATTTGTACGTCCACAAAGATGAAAAAAGCAATGTGTTTAAGTGTTTGTACTTAAAATGCAAGAAAATATCCAAAATCTAAGAAAAAGCCTTCATATGCCAACCACTGATTGACCAGGTATTAAGAAAGGTAGATAAAAAACACGCAAGGTTAATTTAAATGCGTATATATTATAGTATTTACCCTAGTAACGCAACTGATCATTGTTTTATAATTTCAGCTCAAGATTATACGCTAAATGGCACTAGGCTGGTACTAGACTCCAATGGAACAGATATAGATGACGATGAAGCCTTGCAGTATTTTTTACAAGATAAAAATACTTTAATGATTTTAAATAATGATGAAGTTTGAAGACCAACTGGCCTTATTTATTGGATTAGGCGTCTGGATCATCTTCAATTGTCACCATTTCTAATGATTGTAAAGGGCTCCACATGCTTACCCAAGACTCCCAGTTATGCTCAGAAAGTAATGTGCAACATATTTACTGCAACAAACTGACAAGTAATCAGCAGGAAGTTTTGGAACAAAATGTATATAAGTATATATACATATGTATGTAGGAGTAATATTTTAAAAAATTATAAAATAAGAATTAAAGTAACTTTTTTGGTGTTTTTAATTTAAATAAATAAAATTAAACTATTTATTATATGGAATTTTGTTTAAAAAAGGGTTGAAAATTAGGTCAAAGGGGAAGAAAAAATTAGACACAATATGTGTAAAAAATTTAAACATATTTTGTTTAAAAATCAACAAAAAGTTGAAAAAAATTACGTGTCTAATTTTAGGTCGAAAATAGTCTGTAAAGTGTTGCCTACTATTATTGACGTAATTTTCAACAAAAGCGGTTTAGAGTGTAGCTATGAAGTCGTCAAAATAATTGTGTACATATAAACCCATGTATTCTATTTTTGCCAGGTTGAAGTCGGTAGCTTTGTGTAGTCAATGTATTAATAGAATAAATTATTTATTTTAATAAAGATCAAATAATTTATATTTGAAAAAGATATTTAAATTTTGATATATAAGAAACACTATCATTTTTTTTTAAATTTGGTAAGAATATAATTAAAATTTTTTATAGGCTCTAGGCCTCAAATTAATATATTTAATTTTCATAATTATCTGTTAGTTTGAGGGATTGATTCGTTCAAACTTTTTTTCACTGGCAACACTGGTAACACTGACAAGCTTCTATTTAAATTTTAATACATATTGGCAAAAGAGATTGTTCACTAAATTTGAATTTTAAAAGCAAAATGTTTACATATAAGTTAATAGGCTCTTACCTAAATTAATCAGTTAAATTTTATATCCCAAATTCTTAGCAGGGCCTTAATCACGGCAAAGACAACAAAGTAACAAATATTTTATTGTATCAAAATCGTTTATTTATTGTGACAAACTGGTTTAGCAGCAACAAAGAAAGAACATGTGGAAGTTTTGTAAGAAACCACAATTAACTTAATAATTTTAAAATAAAAGAAATATATTATAATTAAAAATCTTTTTAAAAATTATTGCATAATACAAAATGTAAGGTAAAACGTTTTAAATTTATATTCGCGATAGACACAAATTAAAAAACTGAACTTTATATGCGATTTGTTTGTCTGAAACATAAGTCTGCAGCCGTAACAGAAAACAGTTTTATTTTCTTTTAGAATATTATTTTAAAGCAAATTAGTAAATATGTATAACCAAAAAATTTTAGTTTTAATATTGACACTATGGATACTGAGGGTCCAAGGGCAATGTGCTTACTTTTACACTCTATGTAATAAGAATCTTGTACCGCAAACAGGTATTTTATAAATAAAATTTAATTTTAATTTGCACAAATATTAAATAGTTTTAAAAATAATATTTTTAGAGCTGAATTTAAATTTTCAAATATCAAGCAGTCAGAAACAACTTACAAGTACAAGCGATTTATTTCACTCAAAACTCTTTTACGTCATGTCGTCAGGTGCTCAACATCAAAATCTAGTCTACTCTCCCGTATCGCTACAAGTTTTGTTATCATTTATTTATACAATTTCCGATGGAAAACTCAATGAAGAGCTAAAACGTATATTGTATGTTCCAAGTGATCGCTCGTATGTTATTAATTCCATTACAAAGTTGGTGGAAAGACTCAATCTCTACTCACCCAAAACCACGATCGTAATGGCCAATAAACTTTATTGCGATCATCGATTTGGTAGATTGAATGACATTGTTAATAATCTCGCTTTCAAAAACTTTGGTAGTCAACTTGAACGAATTGATTTTCGAGATCCCCAAAGAGCCGCTTATTTTATAAATTCTTGGGTCAGTAATAAAACTCATCATTTGATACAGGACATCGTTACGCCCTGGGATATTTCTCCAAATACAAATGCAGTGATTTTGAACTCTTTATATTTTAAGAGTGAATGGCTTAATAAGTTTTCAATTTATGATACGAAATTGGAGCCTTTTTATGTTAATAGCCAAAATCCTGTGCCTGTAAGAATGATGTCCAATTTAAATACGTATCGCTATGGTGATTTTGGGGATTTAAAGGCTTCAGTATTGGAAATTCCCTACAGCATATCAGACTTAACAATGATGTTGATTTTACCAAAAAGTATTGACGGATTGCAAGAATTAGAGCAAAAATTAACACAATACAATTGGCCGTTATTGTCTCAACGTCTAAGGGTAGAAACGGTTTTGGTTAAAATGCCGAAATTTAAAATAGAGCTGGATGTTGATATGATGAAACCTTTGCAGAAGGTGAGTTTTTTGCTATTGTTTTAATATTCTTGTTAACCAAATGATACCATTTTAGTTGGGACTCAATGCTCTGTTTAATAAGGAAGGAAAGTTAAATATATTTAAGGATCATAACTATCCATTGTCAGTAGATCAGGTTAAACACAAAACATTTATTAGAATCAATGAGGATGGTACGGAAGCTGCTTCCTCAACGTGTAAGTAAAAAGTTATTCTTAAAACAATTCATTGTAATATAGATAGGAGAGATAAATTTTATAGTAAAACAAAAAATAAACACAATTAGGGTACCTGATTAATACAATAATATTTAGGGGCGATTAGTAGAGGTAGAAAATTAAAAAACTGAATTAAAATATTTCTGGACAACTTCGTTAAAGACATTAGTATTAAAGTTTTTGACTCTAGGGAAAAATTGCGGAACTCGATTGAAATCGGAATTAAATGCCGTAACTAACCCCTGGGGCCAAATCGTCGCGCTCGATTTGAATCGAAATTTACTAGATTGATCGAGTAGTCAATTTCTAATTTCAATTTAAATGCGATAATTTTGCCCCAGCTTTCAAACACTAAATTATTATTTTATTTAACAGTAGGCAGTATTAGTAGTAAAACTTTGAACCGCATTTTTTTTTATAAAATAAATAAATTTTTTAATCGCGACAAAAACGGTAAGCACGATGTAAATGGGAATCACCCACACAAACCGTAAAACTTACCTTTCTTGGATTAAGCTCTGGCAAAACCTACTTAATCCACTAATAAATAAATACACTTTATTTGTTTTATTATTTCTGTTAAAGCAGCGAATTTTTGTTAAACCAATATTTATTTTTTTTGTTCTAGTTGGAAAACTGATACCATATTCCCTCAACTATAATACGAAGCAGTTTGTAGCAGATCGTCCTTTTATATTTGTAATAAAAAATTCAGATATAACTTTCTTTGTTGGTCACGTGATTAGATTTTAGTGTCATATATTTCTATATAAAATTATTGTGTTTAATAACAAGTTAATATATAATTAGAGTTAAATACGTCCAGGGTACTCTAATACAGATAGTGTTAAGAACTCAGGCGATTATCAACTCGTATTGAAGTTTTTGTGAAAATGAGTGTCAGACTTATTAATTTTGTTTGAAATTAAAAAACTCTTTTTTTTTTGGATTCACTTCCTCAAACAAAAAAAGGAAATGCAGAGGGAGAATTTTTTGAATTCGTCTTGATACTACCTGTATTAGTGCTCGCTGGATACGTCCTTATAAATAAAAATTATTTATTTTATGTAATAAGCATTCAATAACATTTGAAAGTAACAAAGTTATTCTTCGGTGCCAGACGACTAGTGTGACTAGTTAGGATTTTCAAAATGTTTAGTAGACAAAATTTTAAATACATATCATGCTTGGTTTAACTTATATATCCTTGAGTCTTCATTTTCGTTATAAAAATTAATTCAAGGCAAAACCAGAAATAAACTAAGTAATAAACATGCCAAAGATCTTATCCGCATTATATATCGTCAATATACAATATATATCTATTAGATTAAGCAAAACTAAGTAGTATGGCAAAATTAGTTTATGTTTACGCAACTTTTGCTTAAACATAACCGGCTAAATTTTTAACATTACACTCCAAAGTTTTTCAAAGCAATTCTATCATATATTAAACTCTCAACTATGGTAACCCTGCTGCATAAGAGACAAACAATTACGCTCAAAAACAAACAACCAACACAATCAAAACATAAGAACGTGTGCCGATCACTGATCATAAGAATGTTGAATCGAAACTACTACGCCACACACACACAAACGAAACAAACATGCAATGTAAATTACCCTAAAGGAAACCAAGGGACAATTGTCTCCAATTCAACACTTCTGTCGACAATTATGCTATCTTTTTGGCGACTTCGTCAACAAAGTGTTTAAACCTTTTATTTTGTCGTCGTCAATTGAAATGCTTAGGTTTCGTTCAGTAACTGCAACAATATGCGTCTTCTTGTTTTCCTTAGCAGTGTCGTTTTGTGTTGTGAAAAGGTTAGTTGCAAGTGGCAAAAAATATTAAGATTAAAGTAATTTAAATAATTAAATTTGAAAGGCTAGGCTTACGGCCGAAAAGTTTTTGTTGCATTTTGTGTTCTGGGTGAAAAAAATGAAAAGAAAATAGTTAGAATTTGTATTTTCTAGAAGTCAACATAGTGGAAGATAATCGAACAGACCCACAAGTGGATACAGGCTATACGAGAAGGCTTTAAAGGAAAAAAAGTACTGCGCCGCGCTTTTTATCGATGTCTCTAAAGTTTTCGAAAAAGTATCGCATTAAGGCCTGTTAAGCAAACTGAAGCTGAAACTTCCAGCCAATATTTTCAACCTTTTAGAAAAATTCGACAATTTATGATCAAAGTGGGAAACCAAATAAGTTCCTCTCAACCAATAGGAGCTGGTGTACCTCAAGGGAGTATATTGGGTCCGATTATGCACGTGATTTACACAGCAGATGTGCCAACCAACAGTTTAACCCACACGTCGACATTTGCTGGTGATACCGCTTTGCTCAGTATTAATAAAGAACCTAAAGAGGCTTCGAACCAACTGAAACTGAAAAGTTTATAAATAGGCAAAGTTATGGGGAATAAAAATAAATGAACGAAAATGTACCCTCGTAACATTTACTTTACACAAAGAAACGTGCTCTCCAATCCTTATTAACAACCATATGGTGCCTCAACGATTTGAGACGAAATACCTGGATCGTCGCCTTACATGGAACTCTATGCTTTGTCTTGATTGAAAACTTCTTTTTTACAATTCGATTTTAAAACAAATTTGGTGCTACGGTATACAATTATGGGACACTGTTTCCGCCTTCAACATAGAAGTAATTTAACGACGTCAAAACAAAATCTTAAAAAGGATAACTGGTGCTCCTTGGTATATTAAAAACGGCAGCATCCACGAGGGTCTACTAGTTTCACTTGTAAAATGCTAAGCTCCTGAACTATGTAGACAAATATTTAAAAAAATTGAAAACACATCCAAATCCGTTGCTCGAAACATCTTTCAACATAGTGAGCATACTCGTCTGAAAAGAAGAGATGCCGTTGAGCTTAGATGAAACCATTTAAATTTATTAATTTTATTATGAGGACTTAAATTTTAGTCTGGCATTGGCTGGACTTGAATAATAATAATAATAAAATGTGGAAAAAATTAATAATTTTTATTGAAAGTTATTAATAGGTTTTCGGAGCCCCTATTTAAGTCCCTATTTGGGAGCGAGCATAGTAAATACTTATTTCACGCCCTTTTTGTAAGCGAGCGTGTTAAGTACTTGCCTCAGATGTCATGCCTTGTTAAAATAATCAGTAAATATATTAATGAGTAAGTAGTGTCGATACGGGTTTTTCCGCATTTAAACTCATTACAAAGCAATACAAGTTTTTGCTGGGTAGTTTGAAGTCAAAAGCAGTAAGTATATTTGCAACACATACTAGTTATTTTATCTGTAGGGTAAGTAGTATTACGTACGTATGTAGTTATGTAAATATACATGTTAAGCTATTGTCAGACTTTTGTTAGTTTAATGTTTCTTTGCACATAAATTATATTGACTCAAATACACCAAAAGATACGTTTAATTAATTTTTACTCATTTATGAAAATATATAAATTATAATGGTTATCAACACAAAACAAAATGGGACGAATATAAAATCCTGCATCCAAGTGTAGTATTAGTTTCTGTATTCCCTGCAAACAAATTCAAATAAACTTTTGCTGTGAAGTAGTCACTTCTTTTTATCTACTATATAAGAGTTATGAAAACTAATTTCAAAATTGAAAAAAAAGTTTATTTTACAGAAAACGGTTTGCTAAATTGTTTAATTCTATAGCGTTTAAAAGTAGACTTTGAACTCTATGAGCAATATGCATAGACACATAAATATAACTCTGTTTACTATTAATCTGTTCATATATAATTGGTAGATTCACACGGTAAGTTACAATATCACAAAATTGGTTTCTGCGTTTCGCAAAGAAAATTAATGAGTTTTTCTTGGAAATTTTATTTAAATTCAAAGGAATAAGGGGTCCAACCGGTAGTTATTTGTGGATATTTTTTTCATGTTTAAGGTTTAGAAATACTTTGATTCTATTGCCCATATGCATAACAACTAAATTGAGTGAGTATATTAAGAGCTTATTTGACAGATGTCTACGGAATAATTTTATAATAAGCCCTTAATATACCTTTTTTAATTGTTATGAATATGAACGTATCTCCTTAAAAGCAAATGTATAATAAAAAAATACATACTGGGGTATCGATTAAAACACAACGTAGAGTGGACAAATCTGAATAAGGCCAGTAAATTTGCACAGATTTATGGTATCGTTACTGACCTTAGCGGCTAAATGCGCTTATCCATGTAAGGCACCGGTTCAAGCAAAAAAATATACAAACAAAAAAATAACAGATACGTTCTTAAATTAGAAATTTTTTCTTGAATTTATTCAAAACCGTATTTGAAATTTTTAAATACGATCCGTAATTTGGTTTTCTTAAATCAAGTCTAGTCGGATTACTTTATAAATTCAAGCAGAAAAAACTTGTAAATTTTATATATATTTTAGCCTTTCAAAACAGTGTATCTGTGGCCTAGATGGAAGCAATGAGTGCTGCACTTCGAAAAGTTCCAGGCTTAAATGCCAGCTACGGCAAGTAGAAAAAATTGTTTCAAAATATAAATATTTTATGTGTATAAAGAAAAATAGAAAGTAAAACTCTTATTTTTTAATAAAGCTCCGTAATTAAAAAAAAAATACTTCTCATTTTCGGGTTAATCACTTTTACGCTTAAATTGATCTAGTACGTTTTCGAACTAAAATCAACCCTTTGTTGGCTTAAATGTGGCTAAAAGATAGAAATTCGTACTAAATATATGGTGTTAGGTTAAAGAAAATCTCTACTCACCGTACTTTTGACGCCGCTAAGGCTGGATTTAAAATAAGGATTATTTTTTTAATTTTTGTGTGTATACATAGTATGTACGTATTTTACATAAAAAAAATCCAATAACATATTTACGGTTGCTGATGAATTTAAAATACACTTTTCAGGAAAGAAAACGATAATATTTTTCATAGGTTTCAGTTTGCCAAAAAATAAATTTATAAAAAACTCAGATAATCAATTATTTAAATCGTTCCTAACTCAATCAATTTTTACACATGAGTTCAATTTATATTTTAACTCAGTTCAGTCATTGGCTGATTTTTTTTTAATGTTCCAAAATATTTTTTATTCCCTTCAAATAGCGATAAAGGTTTATATAAATTTTAGGCCCCATAAGGTATATATATTCTGGATGCGTATAGATAGAGAATTCGATAAAGCCATGTCCGTCTGTCCACCTGTCCATCAAGTTTCAGGACCCAAATAAAGACGCACAAAACATGTTTTGGTATCAAACAACCAGAAATATACCTGAGATAGTCGATATTTGAAATCAGTACAATGGATATTTGTTATTAGTACAATGGATTGTTTATTTCCGGGTGCCCCGGTAGATCAGTGGTAAATGCACGAGTCTACCAGTCTGGGGGTTGTGGGTTCGATTCCCACCAGAGACCCTGGTAAGTCTGCTTCATTTTTCTGTTCTTTCTTTCTTTCTTATCTTTCTCTAAATTTCTTCTTTCCTTCCATCTCAACCTAATCTAACTGCCTCTCCAGGTAACACAAAGGGACCGAATTAAGCGGACCCAAGTGAGCTGTATTCTTTCCTTCAACGGCTGCCTGTTCTACCTAAACTAACCTAACCTTGTTTATTTCCCGAGATATAAGCGAACACCCAAAAAAAACTATTTTTTAGGAAAAAATTCGTGCACATATCCCCATATACATATCTCATAGTCATTTTCTCCACAAAACTTTGTACAGATACTTTGGAAATAAGGACCTAAATAGGGGGAAAAATGTTTTTAGATAAGATCAGGGGAAGTGGTGTTTCCCCAACAATTGCATAGATTTTGTAAAATATTTCATGCGCTGTAAATGTTCCTCGTTGGTTTAGCAAATAATTGCCTTTATTCAAAACTAGTTATAATCCATATGAGACTTTTTAGAAGTTTACCCGTGTAATGATTGCTTCTGGCGGTGTGTTGCATGATCATTAGTGGTTGGTTGGAATGGCAAGTTACACTTTTATGGGCTTTGTTTTAGATATTTTCAATCGTTTTTCGCCAACAATTGAAATCTTAATTTATTTATGTTTTTTAGCACAAAAATGTTTGTAGGCTTAATACACGTTGTGTACGTGGATGTGTTTTGTAATTAGCAATGTATCATAAAAATAAACATTAGTTTGACGACTATACACAACTATTCATTTATTTCTCTAAACAACTTTCCCCCACCACCGTCATTATCAAAATAATTTCTTCATCATAAACAGAACTTAAAAGAACACGATGGTTTTCTACATAAAGTCAGGACAACATATTAACGTACTCCAATTGTCAATGTTACACGAGAGTTTGTCTAATGTTATTTGCGAAATGAATTTGTTCTTTTACCACCTTAAAAAAATATGTTCAATAATTTCATTGTCATAATGAAGAAAAGTTTCATAAATACATTTTTTTTGGGTCCATATCCTTAACTTTATTACAATTATTAATGTTTAGTTGTGGGGGTGGTTGTGTGAAAATATTTGGCAAACACGATAAAACACTCTGCACACACACACACATCTACCTTACAATGTATCTGTTAGTTACATGTGGACGAACTTACATACGTACAATAGTATCCTTTATATATTAATTTTTTTGTTTTATTTATGTGGTATTTTAACGAACAACATGGTCAGCATATAAAGCATCCTTAAATAGTTTGTTTTTAGTGTTTTTACTTGCTTTGACCCTGTAAATATTATGATTGTTGTCAATGCATTTTACTGGCCTAATAGACGTAAGTATGTGGCGAAATTTAATTAAATAAATATGTAAAAGTTTATATACATATGCATATCGTCACTTGAAACGCAAAACGCCATAACTAACATTTTAATAATTTTACAGGAAAAGAAAAAATATCCTAAAATGAAGACTAATTAAGCTTTCAATGGAAATTTCTTCAATGTAATAGAAAAAATCCCATGATGATCTTATTTCTCTATAAATTGTGTTTATGTTCTCATTAATTCAAATGTTATATCACCTAAGGCCTTCTTCTTCCTATTTTTCTGAATGAAATCAAATTTCATTAAATGTGGTATCAATTTTTGTTAAATGTTTCTTGATTTTAAACTTGAAAAAAGGCCGCAAAAAATATTACAGATAGCAACTGACGACTTACAGTTGCCTGTTTTTGTTAAGAAACTGTTAATATTTTGGCAACCGAGTAGTTTTGGTTGCCGTTCAGTAACGCAGCTGAGGGTGGGCTGCCATATACAGGGTGTCCACCGGCAAGGTATACTACTTTGTTTTGCCACCATTTTGGTAAATATTAGTCCTGACAGTTCATATTTGGCAGGCGGGAAGTAGAGACCTGGCAAATTTAAAATGGAAAAAATTTCGGCAAGCTTAGGTGTTTTAATGGTTAAAACATTTTATCAAAATCAACAATCGATTTTCATGGAAAAAATATAATGAGTGACGAGGCACATTTTTATTTGAAAGGACATGTGAACAAACAGAACAGTCGGTTCTGGGCAATGGAAAACCCTCAAGTTATTTATCAGTCACTGTTGCATCCATTAAACGTGACAGTCTAGCGTGCAATTTGGTCAGGAGAAATCATTGGACCTTACTTTTTTGAAACTGAAAATGGCGTAACGGTAACTGTCAATGCGGAGCGATATTGTGATATGATTGAAAAATTTTAATGCCACAACTGCATGCTTTGAGCTTTGTTAACATATTGTATCAACAAGACGGTGCCACATCGCATAAAACTAGGATTACGATGGAATTACTGCGAGTTCTCTTTCCACAAGAAGTTATTTCAGGAAATAGTGATGTTGATTGGCCTCCACGGTCGCCTGATTTGACTGCTCCAGACTTCTTTTTGTAGGGATATCTGAAAAGCCAACCAGAAACGCTGAAGCAACTCAAACAAAATATTCTTGATGAAATTAATGAAATGCCGCGTGAAATGTGTGAGAATGTAATGAAAAATGTGCTCAAAAGATCTGATATTGTATTTCATACATAATTGCCGAATTGAATTTTAATGTTTCTAGACGAAAGGTGTATAAAGGCAGGTTCCTCATTATCATTTTTGCCACAAACAAGATTTATTTATAGAAGTTATTTCATTGAAAATTCTTCTTGGTTACAAAGTCTATAAATACCCTGAGCCTAAACAAGAATGATTTTATTTCGAACCGGTACGTGATGTAAACTTAAAAAAATAGATTTAAGTGTGAATGGGTTTTTAAACTGCAACACTGTTTTTAAAATTTTAAAATTTCTGTTGTGCGTATTACGAACAAAACGCCCCAGAAAGCAGAGACACACATCAAGTCCGAGTCATCAAGTCTTGATCTTTTAGGAAGGACGGGAAAAGAGAATACAAGTGGGTGCATAATTGATTGTACTCGTCAAGTTAGTTTTTTGCTTACTCTACGCGAATTAGTCTGCTTCTTGGTATTTTGACTAAACTAAATGAAACGTGTATGAACGTAAATATAAGTTCAAAAGATATTCTAACAAAAACTTATCAAGTATACCTCGTGTGTAAATCTCGTTAAAGACAGAACTCCGGTTGCATATTTACAAGGAATTGAAAAAAAAACAATGGTGATAACCACAACAAGTCTATTGACTAAATTTTTTGAATGTACTCGGCTTAAGAAAACCTAACCATGTCCTTAAAATTTCAAGTCTAATATCAAATAAATTAAAAAAAAAATTATTGAATTTAGAACAAGTTTTTTCTTTCTGTGTTGAATTCTTTTTAATAACTGTTTTCCCATAAATTTAATGAAATGCGTTAGATTGTATTAAATAATTTAATTTTATCAGTTGTCAAGTTGTATACATAAACAAGTTTTAAGGCCTTTTTATGTTTTACATAAAATCGGTGTTGTATTTAGGACTGTTAAAATTTGGTAATTAAGCCGGTATTTTTTTCCTTGGAGGTCTGAGTTGTTTGTGAAGATGTACCTTGATGAGACACATTAAAGTTTATAAAAAAAAAAACTGAACTTAAACTTTTTGCTACTTAAGGGTCTTTTGAGTTTTAGGTAGCCATATACTTTTTAATTTAATTTAATGAAATATTCTTTTAACTGAGCAAGTATGAATTGTGTATATCTTACGTGCGTAAACAGAAATTTTACAGACCCTACAAACTACATGTGTTTTATATCATATCACCGTTAAGGGAGCTCTTTGATTGTGTGAAATGTGCGAAAAGGAAAGTGAAACTAACTGGTATGTTTGTAATAAGTATTCAATGATAATGAAAAAAACCATCATTGGCCAGCCACAATAAAAGCTTGTTAAACCTCAAATAATCGTAAAAGTAATTTCATTTCATTTTACTTTTCGGGCTTGGTTTTGGCCATTTAATATAACTTAAGTATACTTACGTAGAAATGTATCTGGACAGTATTTAGTATCTCTAGTTATGATGTTACAGTAGTTGTGATATTTACAATTATTTGTGAGTATTAAACTATTAGTACACTTACGTATACATACACACATACATATACTGACTAACGAATGTATCTGTAGTTTAACCAGGATATTACCACAACAAGGCAGAAGCATACACATGCCTTACTTCATACAAACATATGTACATAAATTGAATGTTTAACGTTTTAGAAGGATTCTTTTTGATGTGTGTGTGTGCGTTTATGATCATATTTAATCGTTATATTGTCGCAACAGTCCTATTTTTTTGGCAGTGGTCGTAATCATATTCATTGTCCCAAAATTTATTTATTTTCTTCTTTTAGCTTTGTTCGTAAAATGGGTTTATTTATTGCATTGTCTTCCTGTATTGCAAGAGGTTCACTATCGCTTTATGGTCATTTAAAATTGGGGTCGTATATTATTATGAATTTATGACATTCTGGGTTTTTGTGGTTTTTTCACTTCCATACATAAAATATTTTTATTTTGTTTCCAAACCTATAATGCAGAAGTTTATCTTTAAGGAACGATGGGTAACAAATGTCTTTAATTGGGTGTAACAATTCAATTAAGAACTGGCTGGCAACAATCCAACCATACTCCTTAATTACACGTTATTTGTTATTTTTTGAATTAAATGTAGTTAAACATTTTAAAATATTGTTAAACTTATATTTATCCCAATATTCATAAAGTAGTTGTTAAGCGCTGATTTGACAGATGTCTATGGCATACATAATTGTCAAATAAGCCCTAAATAAGCCAATTTTAATTATTATGAGTATGAGCATTAGTTTTTATAGTTTAAATTTTGAAATCAATAATTCTAAGAATTCTATTAATATATTTTGTTATTGTTTTAAACTTACCATAAGATGATACACAGGTGGAAAAACAAAAATATTTAATTGTTTTCTAATTTAACAAGTTGATAAAATCTATGCTACATATACATACATATGTATATACACATACAAAGGAATTACCTTAGGTTAGGTTAGGGCAAATTTAACACTAGAAACACAGGGAAGTTTACATACCTTAAAAGACTTGTAGGGGTTATTACAAACGTTAAAATTTTATATTTCAAAAACTAGAATAGCTTTCGACTTCAAACCCAGCATAAAGTATTTTTATTATAATATTTTAAGTACGAAATAACTCGGCTAGATCATATGGCTGGGTATACATATAAAAAGATCAATGCAAATTGTATACAAGATTCGGCACAGACGAATATAGCGCTCTTACTTGTTTTAGTTTTAGGCCACTTGCAAAAAAAAGCGTGACCACTATTTTAAGCAAAAAATTGCTTCATATTTTTCGCTCTCAAATAAGTTTTTTAAGGTGATGCAGTAAAATAAACGAAAAGAAAAAATCCATTATTATTATACCCTTCACGTAAGTGTTGAGGGTAATGCCATTATGGTTTGTAATCACTAACGTTTTTCTTGTATAAAAATACCATAAGTACTGGCTGTTACTTACATAATCCTCACTTTCTGGTACCTAATTTTGTGGCTTAACTTAAAGGTCAACTTTGAATATTACCAAAAAAAAACTCTCGTTGTCATTTTGTAAATTAAATATTTTCTTTATTTTGTTTTTAATAACTCTTTCTTAAAAATATAAAATTTTATTGCTTAATCTTAAATTACTGCAAACTTGGTTTTAAATATGCATGAAGTTTTTAAGTTTTTATTTTGTTAAAAAGGGTTTTTTTATATTTTACAAATTAAAAAATATTATTTTGTTTTTTTTTTAGAAATCTATTTCCTTAGAAAACTATTTTTTAATTAAATAAATTGCAAATATTTATATATATTTTTAAATAAGTTTTATATTTACTGTAAGCAGTTGCTTAAAAACAAATACAAATAAGAAGAATAATAATAACTGAAATGGGTTAAAAATTCTTAAAATAATTAAATGGATTTGTTTTAAAATGTATTGCTTTGTTTGTTCTTAGTATTTAAATATGTGGGGATGTGTATCAATATACATACATACATACATATGTATGTATGAAAAAATGTTTTCACATGAGTATATGTTAGTCTTATTTCAATTCCTTAAGGCTATATCTAAGGATTATAGATTTATTGAATTTAAATATTGTACTTTTAATTTTGTTTTAAATTTTTATATTTTAAAATCTATTTAATCGTGTTACTTATATCATAATATAAAATTATATGCATTTCTATACTATTTTATTAATTAAGTTAGAAATTTGAGTCCTTTTAAGTTGAAAAATAATTTTTAAAATATAATTTTCTTAAATTAACTTAAAAAACTAAAAAATTATTTGAATAAATTTGGCGTTTTATTTAAGTTAAACAAATTTTTAGAAGCAATTTTCGTTGTAATTTACATTGCAACATAGAAGTGAAGCAAGAAAAAAACCACAAAATAAATCGTCAATTCCCCAAATCATAAGTCATAATAAAAAAAAACGCTGGGGAAAACTTCAATTACTTCTACCTTTTCATATCTTCTGTTTAGATCAGTAACGAGAATCCATTTAGATTATTAAGAAAATTTGTGGGAGACAATTGACTTCACCTTAAATTTATGTCAACAGAAGCAACAGTTTGTAGATTCCCTCACTTTTAAATCACGAAATAATACAGTTTTTATCTTTATCATTTGGGTCGGAAGATTTGCGTTTTCGATCATAGGCCAAGGCGTCATTGGGTACATAGCTAACACGTACGCCACCATAGTGACGTCGCAATGGAATTTGGTACATATAATCTTCGGAACTAGAAGAACTAGATGAACAGGTTGAGCAGACACTAGAGGCGGCATCAGAATCATCATCGTTAGTGGTCATTGCTGTCTGTGATGAATGGTGGTGACGAGTGGGATCTAAGCTGGCCGTTTGCAGTATGGAGGGTGGGCCTTGATAAGAAGAGGATAGCGGCTGAGCAGTGGCATAAGTGTCAGCCCTTGATGTAGAGTTAGAACGGTGACCACTGCCAGAACGATGTGATTTACGGCGCCTTCTTCGTCTTGATGAATGGCCACCACCACCACCGTGCCTATGTTTTTCAGCTGTACTTTCGTTATTTCGTTGAGTACCAGCTCCATTGCCAGAATAACTACGTGAACGTGGCATAGTATCAGGTGGAATGCCCTCGAAACGTACACCTTTCTTTTTGGTTTCACCACTCATGGGAGAGGACGATGATGCTCCACTCAGTATAGAAACAGGGTGTATTGGTTGTTGGCCTGGATTCGACTGTGTAGATTGATGGGAGAGTATAGAACGCTCACCAGCTGAGGCTGTAGGGGAACCCATAAGTTCGGGTGGCAAAGCTGTGGATGCTACTGATAAATTTGGTGTAGGAAGATCTGGTATCTCAGAAGGTGGAGGCGAGGTAATTGCATGTTGCACATGCTGAACATTATCAGATTGAGATTGTTGCTGCTGCAAACTGTTTGTTTTGAGTTGAGGTACTAAAGAGGAACATCCTGACTGCGACAACTCAGGCATACTCGAGGTTTTGGCATTTTCTACTTCGGATATTTGATGTAATTGTCGCTGTAAGTTAAAGCTTTTAGTTCCCGTCAGTATAGGATTTGAGGGCCAAGTATTTTCTACGTTCAGTGCCATTTCATTGAAGCTAAAGGAGGCGCCATCACGTTTGAGTTCCATTGGTTTTGGCATAGGATGATTAAATTCCCCTGGAGAAGTCATGGGTGACATATTTTGAGAAGAAGAGGAAAGTAAACCACCTGAGAAATCTGTAAAATCTCCTCCTGTATGTTCCATATCTTTAACCACACCTGCATCAGAATCCGAGGTGGGATAACTTTGCTTAGCAGAATCTGTATTTGCTGCTATACACACAAGGCCCCCACTCGAAGCATTGCTGCCAATTCCAGCTGCTATTTGCTGACTTTGTAGTTGATACATGGCTTGATTGAAGTTTTGTTGATGTTGATGCTGCTGCAAGGGTGACATTGGCGGCGAACTTGATGCATGACTGCTGGGTATGCGTGTTTGAGCTCTTATTCGCTGACTGGGTGGTGTTGGTGTTGTGTACATTCCAGTACCTGAACTGTCGGAAGGTGTGGGTGGTTCACCTTTACTACAGGCAATCGAACAGTAGATGGCTCCACGTCTGGGTAAAAATGCACGTCCTAACAGTGAGCAGCGGCATGTATTGCAAGAAAAACATTCATCAGTTGCATGCCAATGCTGGCCGTCATGACTCATTTGCCCTTGATCTACACCAATTGCTTCACCACAAAAATCACAGTACTCCGCGAACATTGCATCGAAACACAGTAGACAATAGGGTTTCCCCTCACGCATTATATACCTTTGACCACCCAATTGTTTTTCGCATTCATGGCAGGCAAAATGATTCATATGCCAGGCACGTCCTTCAGCTTCGGTGCACTCATCTGCAAGGATAATCTGTAACGACAAATCAAAAAAGTTTTTATGCATTAAAAAACTAACTTTTTGCTTTTTTCTTGTTGTAAGTTTTTGGCGCAAAAAACAATCCAACTTTATACTTTAAAGGTGTTGGAGAAAAGTTCTGTATTATTAAGTTTTTGACTTAAAGATGATGAAGTTTTTCTTTATCTACAGAACACAGTGGGCTAAAGCTAAGCTAAAACAGGGGAAAGCTGCTAAGATATGAAAAGGAAAACTCGGGAAATCGACTACTGTTTTGAAAACAAATCTTTTAATAGAAAATATAAAAATTTTAAAACGTTAATATATGTAAACATGTAAGTATGTACATATGTATATACGCATTTGTTGTTTCTGTTTAATTTAAATATTACAGGGGGCTTAACACATTGTATCCTTGGGTTTACACCTTAAAATTAAAACCCAATGTTTCCAGCACGTTTCTTGTAAAACTAAAAAGAATGTTAATGGAGAAACGACTTTTGTACATAAACATATGTATGTATGTATATGTTTGTAATTAAAAATTAAATCTTACCTCATCACACGCTGAACATCTTGGTTTTAAAGTTTCTGCATGATGACGCCCGCAATACAAACGTCCATCACGATGAAAGTAAATAAGATCGACAAGCAGCTCACGGCATATGCAGCAAACAAAACAGCCAGGATGCCAAGAGACATTGGGGCCTAAACGGGTTGCAAAGACAGCAATGTCACCGGTTGAAATTAAATCATCACACTGTAATTGGATTAAAAGAAATTTAAAAATATATTTTATTAATGTCTTTTCAATAAATATTTTTGTACAAATAAGTTGTTAAAACTACAAAAAATAACAAAAAAAAAAACTCTTCAGACTTTACTAAAAACTTTGAACATTTTATTTCCCAACCACTTACTCAATGTAAAAACAAAAGAATAAACTTTGAAAATTTCACAAACTATTACACAAGAAGACATTATGTTTCTAGCACTTTTACTTGAAACACACTTTCAAACAAAGGAAAAAACGAAACCAACTGGCATTTGTGTAAGTAATCTGGCCACGTAATGTGTACAAATACAATTAACCTCTAGTTAGCCAGGTCATGTCTTGAGGTGTCTTTCCGTTTACTTTCTTTTTCTTATCTCTTTCTCCTTTTTAATGGATTTCTATTGCTTCTGCTAACAAAGTCAAGTTAAAGTTTGTTTGGCTTCCAGGATCACTCATTCTTTTTTTTTATTTTACAATACTGTTTGTGTACTAACTTTGTAAAGTCTTTCTTTTATGTTCTGGCGTTGACTTGTTCTTTCTCACAAATGCAATACTTTGCAACTTTGCTAACTTTTCTTTTGTGACTTTTCAAGAAGGTGATGTTGTTGGTCATGTTTGCAACAGCAATGAAACAAAAAATACAAAAAATTAAATAACACATGTCATTGAACACTTGCTACGCTTGAAGACAGTTAAGACTTTAGCTGTGCCACTTGCAATTAGTGCTGAGACATATGTTACGCTACAAACTTACACTTTTAAGAAACAAATAAATATAATTGAAATCAAAAAAAAAAACTTTACACCCATGAAATTAGCTTAAAACTTCTAATTGCATTTAATCCGACATTTAAGCTGCATTTAAATTGTTAAAAGTAAATTGTTAAACGACTTGTGTGCAAATATTTGTGCAAATAATTTAAGAAAACAAATTAAGTGGGCGTGTGACATGTTTCTCTGCAGAGGAAAATAATTGAAATTTTACAGTATATGAGCATTATATACATAAATACATTCTCTCATTAAATTGAAATCGTAATATAATAAAAATTTATGGGGAAACTATTAAGAAAGTTATAATTGGTCAAGCCTGACTATTTACTTTTTATAAGGTACCACCTTGTGAATTCTTATTTGCCGTATGGCACAGCAAAGTGATTTCAAAAAAATTTTAAAGAATGTTGGTTTAAATTTTTGACAAAAAGATAAAGATATTTGGTTCGAATAGAATATTAAAAGTTGTAAAGATAAAACAAAAGAAAGGCATAGAGGCATTTGATCATTTCGTACACTTATATTTTTTCCATTCATAAAAATACGGCACAAAAGTGTATTTGTACGCCGTATATCTTAGTTTAATCGTGTTTTTGTGTGGATGCACGTTCTTTGAATATCGCAAAAAGTGAATAATTCAAAAAGAAGAATAATGTTTGGTGAACTTGTGGACGAGTTGTGGAGTCTTTGGAAAAATATTGCTGAGAAAAATTTGGGGTTATAATCAAATCTGAATCAGCTGTTAAGCAAAAATTAATGACACCATTTTTAATTAGTCTCCAAATTTTCCAAAGCTTTTAATACCCATAAAAAGAAGATAGTCGCCAATCTCGCCAAATAAAGTATGGGGTTTTATCAAAATTTGATATTTATATCGAAACTATTGCTTTAAATCGATAAATTTAGCAAAAAGTCTAAATTTATCGTGCAGTTGGCTATAGTCAAGTTAAAAAGGACCTTTTCGAAGACTTAATAGCTTTTTGGAAGGCCCAGACACGTTTAGATTGTATTGATTGGCAACAATTTTTCCGAATATTGTTAGTAAAAATTTTCGGTTCCCAGTTTTTTTTTCATATAATTTAAAATAAAAATAAAAAAAAAAATTAAATTTGTTCCCATAAAATGTGAAAATGTTTGTTAAGTGAAATCTTAGATACAATATTGTCAGCTAAGTTAGGCGTTATAACCAAATCTGAATAAGCCTTTGAACAAAGCCTGATGACACTATTTTTATGAGGAGTCCACTGATTTTCCGAAAATCTTAAAAGCCTATAAAAAGAAAACAGTCACCGATATTGACAAACTTAGTTAGAGGTTTTATTATCCTTTGTTGGTAGAATTATACCTATACTATCCGGTCTGTGTATTTATTCACTGCTGCACAGTGTTATAATATGTTTCTGTTTGTTTCATTTTAACGAAAATCAACCAGTCTTAATATAAAAATTAAGCTTTCTTTATTATTTCGTTATCTAACATCATCTTATTTTGGGATGAGGTACTCGTCGGTAACGTTAGAGTATCTTACTGTATCGACTCAATGCAACACCGACATAATGTAAGCTGTGTTTCACTATTCTACCTTTATCATATTGAAATGTTCTCTAAAGAAATCAGGGAATTAATTTCTGACACCCGGAGCTTGGAGTATTATACAATTTTTTTCAAGAAGCGCACATCAATTTGTCATCGATGCACTAGAGTATGTATAATAATTATTAATATCTCTCATTGTAGTTTGTTTTAAAAATAGTTCCGTTTTCTATATGTTTTAAAAATATTTTTTCCCAATTAAATCTCTTACGCCAATTAAAAAACTAAATATATATATTTTTTTCCTTATTAAATGTAAATTTCCTTTATTATATCAAAAGTATTTTAGAACGTTAGTATTTAAAAAATGCTTATACTTTGTGTATGTTGAGATGTTTTTAGAAAAAAATCATTAAAAAATTGCCTAATCTTCTTTTAACTCTTGAAATCAAAAATTATTTAAACTTCATCTTATGAAAAAAAAAATAATAAAGAAGTTACAGCAAATCAATAAAATACTTACACCATCACAAGGACGAGCACTCATCAACTGTCTGACATTTCCACGTCCAAGTGCATCACGTTTACGTTGTGTGGAAAATAAGCGAAGTTCTTTGCGTTCCTCATCCGTCAGCGAGTGACAGTAACGAACCTGAAATAACAGATAAGGAAAAAAGTTTAAAAAAATGTTGATGAAAATGAGATGAGTAGAGTAAAAACATCAGAAGCAGAGAACTGTATAATAAGAAGAAGTATGTAAAAATAATTTGGCACCTTTTTGCAGGTTTTAATACTAAAAGGCGGAGCACACAGGCAGACTCATCAACATATGACATGTTTACTGAAACATTTTAAAGAACTATAAAAATACCAACTTCATATGTATAAACATTAGTGAGGTAACTTTGAATTTTGTTAAACAATTTTAAAAACATCTAAGTATACGTCAAAAAAATTTTTTTTATTTGAGACGAAAAACTTTTCTTTAATATTTTAGACATTCGAAACTTTATATAACTAATTTATTAAGAACAAGTAAATCTTTCAATCCAGATTTACTTTTATTGCCGCAAAAATTATACTCCCTAATCAGGGATGCCCCTTAATTCTGTTTTCCTATGGCGCTAACAAAAAATGGCCGGAAACATTATATGAAAATATGAAAAATTACTTTGTTTTCCACTAACTTTAGCTTTCAATGCTACCAATTTTCATTTTTAAATTTACATTGATTTTTAATTTCTAAAATACCCCAAATTTTCTCCATCTATACTTGGGGTATTTTTATTTTTTAATGTTTTTATATTATGAAATATTAGAAAATAAAGCCCCTAAATGTTATTGAAATAAAAAAGTTAATTACATAAAAACTTTCGTACACGAAGCCCATTCTGGATATGTCTTACAGCCGTAAATCTTGTCTTTAAGTTTTGCTTTAAAAGTCTGGTAAGCACAGGCAGATAACTTCTACTCGCTGAAATCAGTGCTTAAAAACTATCAAAATTGTAGGTATATACCCTCTGCTGAAGGCCAGAGCTAGAGCCCCGTGTGGCCAAGGACTCCTCAACGTGGTCAAAAGTAAAAAAAAACTTTAGGGATAGATCTGAAAAACTATGTATGGGATGATTATGAAACGATGGATCGATTATTATGAATCTGTTATTAGAATCAGCAAATTAAAAATGACTGACCCAATATGGCGTCATGCTATGACCCAAAATGTTTATTCCGTAAGATTTCTGTTTTCGTGGAAAATTAAAATAGCGAAAAATGGTTATTTTACATGGTTGTCTTCCGTTCGCTCAAAACCATCATGCAAAGTGAAATTTTAATGGGCATTTGATACATGGGACCTTACACTGAAAAAATTGTTTATGTAAAATCAACTGGAAATGCTGCTTAAAATAACTGCTTATTCATTTAAAACCCGTCCAACAATAAATTCATTTAAATTAAAACAGTAGTTTATTAAATTCAGACATTAAACAATTAACTTGCATAAACTTCTAAAATAAACTAGATTTTTGTCAATTACAGCAAAACACAAAGTGTCAGAAAAAAACATTTAGTAAGTTAAATGTTAAATTGTTGTTATCTACTCATATACATATGTAATTCCCTTAAGTTTTTGCTTCAAAATAACTGAAAAAATTAACTTAAGCAGAAAATCAGTATTTTCGTGCAGTTAAAGCTTTGAATAACTCTTTAAACCAGTAAAAAAATATTGCATTCAAATTTAACGGTTTTTTATTAAAAAACAACTTAATGGAACACCTTCTAAGTAACTTACAGACAGTTATTCTAATAATTTTTTAAGTGTTCTGTGAAAAATTTGATCATTAAGGGTATTCTATGTAGCCAACCCAATGACAAAAAATTACAAAATAAAAACTTTTTTTACTTCTGCCGCACTTGGGGCGCTTTGACCGCACTGTGCAGCAGTTCGTATCCACCAGAGTTGAAATCTTTTACATACGGTCAAAGGCTTTTTTTACGATAAGTTGTAGCATATATATTAACAAAAACAATTATTATCAAAAAAATTAATATTATGACACCTTTTCAAAAATGTTTTGCTTTATTTATGTAAAAATTTAGAGCCATTTATAACTTTTACTTTGGGTCATTTTTCGTTCCATTCCTTGGGGCTATATTTTCTATCTTTTAAAATATCCTTCTCCTTCTTTTTGCCATTTTTCTTATTTTAGGGCGTTTTTATATCCACGCCACAATCTAGTAGAGGCACTATGCGTTTGTGCGGATGTTTGAAACGCCCAAACTAATGGTTTGAGACCCACCTTCAAATATACCAATCTAATCACTTCCTGATTCGATTGAAGAATGTCCGTCCGTCCGACTAAATGTCCATGCATTCTTGGGAACACGCCACATGACACGTTAACCATACTTTTTACTTTGGAAGTAATTATTTTATCTTAGTTCTGTTATGAAACTCTTAAAAAATATAATTTATTGACTTATTACAGCCTTAATTTTTTTTCTCATCCTAATTTTCCTGTCACCTTTTGTTGACATGGGTATAGCAAATATATACAAATCTTCTTTTAATAAAAATTTAACTATTAACCTTTAAATAATTGTCATTAGTCGGAAGCTGATAATAAAAATTAAAAAAAAAAAACAAACAAAATCATAATTATGGTATACAATTTTGGGGCACTGCCTCTGCCTCCAACATAGAGAAAATTCAACGCAAAAAAATACTAAGAATAATAATTTTTGCTCTTTAATATATATAAAACAGCCACATCCATAAGGATATACAAGTTCCACTGCTAAAAAGCGAGATCCTAAACTATGGGGACAAGTGTTTAAATAAGCAAGAAATGCATCCGAATCCGCTCGGTCAAAACATTTTACTACATGGCGGGCACGCTCGTTTGAAGAAAAGGGATACTTCTGCCCTTAGAGGAAACTATTGCGATTAATTAATTTTATTTGAAGAGCTTAGGCTTTAGTCTAGCGCTGGCTTGACTATTATTAAATATATAGGTTTGAGATTTAAATATTTATTGTTACTTCACAAAGGTAAAGACTCAACAATAAAAATTAGTTATAAAAAATTTTTAAAACTTATTTCGTTTTAAAATTCTATACTACTTTATCAGAAATTTAGACAAATTTAGGGCTGGGCAGCCAGGGAAATGATCCTTAAAGATTTAGGTATGCAATTTTTTTAAGAACAGAACAATTTTTAGAAAACATATTTAAGTTATAAAGAAGGACATTAAAAGCTTTATTAAAAAAGTCAACATATATTTTATTCTTTCATATTTAAATTAAAAGGGACAGCAAGTTAGCCGGTAATTTTAGAATCATCCATCTAGCAATGGCTATAACAAATTCGTAGCAAAATAAAGATGATTGTTAAGGTCATACCCTAATGTACATACACAAATACATATATACATATACCAACATACATAAACATAGTTTCGAATAAAAGTTTATAAAATAATGCCATACTCGTACCACATCATCATTATCGTCATTATTTATGAATTTTCTAAACCAACTACCTAAGCCATCCGTTCGTTCGTTTGCTGGCTAGTCAGCCCACTAAACTCTTTTACAAACATATTTATACAAAACAAAAAAGTAAAGTAAAATAGAAAGACACCTCTAGACCATTGTATGAAAGTAATGCTGCTGATATTTAGCAAAAAACATTCTTAAACTGACCACAAAATTATAAGTTTCTGCAATCTGTACATACAAAAGTGTAATATTAAACAATTTTAAATACTTTATTTGCCGTAATTTTGCAGATTTTAGTGGTACATGAGGATAAAAATCGATCATGCGTACCTTCTTGATGGCTTTAACAGAATTTTTGATTTATTGGCCAAACTTAAAATCGAATTTAAGACGCTCCAATATTCGGCGCTTCTTTTCCAATTTTTGAAATGTTTTACTCTATTTGATTCTTGCATCGGGGTTTCGGTCTTCTCCTTTGTCATAATCCGTCACCAGGTATGCATTCAAGTGACTTTCTAGCTGGAGAATCTTCATTCGTTCTCACAACATGACATCCCTACTTAAACTTTCATACAACTCGAGGTTCATACAACACCGGTATTCTCCGTCAACACAGATTGGTCAGTAGCTTTTCCGAAGAAATTTCCTCTCGAAAACTTCAAGCACTTCCTCATTTGCAAATGTCCATGCTTCAGAACCATAAATAAGCACAAGTAGTATCAGTGCCTTGTAGAGAGTGATTTTTGTTTGTCGGGAGGTGGCTTTACTTGTAAACCGCTTACTTAGACCAAAGTGGCATCTATTGGCCAATATTGCTCTTCTTTTTCCCTCAAAACTGATGTCGTTTGTTTTGTTAATGGCGAAGCTGAGGTAGATAAAATCGCTGACTATTTCAAAGTTGTAGTTTTCAACTTTCACTGTCTGCCCAAGTCTACTAAACGTCTTGTGCGTTGATACCATTAAGTTGGTTTTATCTGCATTTACTGCCAGACCCATTTTGGTTGACTCTTTCTCGAATTTTTCAAAGGTGGAAGCTACTACTCGCAATGTTTCTCCCATGATGGCGATATCGTCGGTGAAGGAGAGTAGTATGTGCTTTTCTGTGAATAGTGTACCAGTTCTATTCACATTTGCATCGCGTAAAACCTTTTTTAAAAGGATGTTAAAAATATCACACGGAAGGCTCTCTCCTTGTCTGAAACCTGATTTGGTTCTGAATGGTTTAAAAATATTCATTCAGGGTTGCGTGTCAGTTAAGGTCGTTCTGCAGAGTCGCAGGGACACCAAATTCAGGCATAGATTTTCGTGGATTTTTCATGGTACGTATATCTTGTCTAAAGCGACATTATCTCGTCTACTTTTAATTTTAATCTTTCACGCATGAAAAATGTTTTTTCCATATCCTAAGCACACTTTTTGTATAAGTCACCAGATTACCTTCTTTATCTATATAGGAGAATGTGCCCCAAAGTCTTCAGTTTCATGTTTTACTCTTTGGCTAAATTTTCAGACTTCTTTTTAACTCCCCAACATCTCGATATACTCACACTCATGCTTTTCCATTTCTTTCTTTTCCCTACAGAATAGACGATTTTCCTCTTTCGGTTCGGTTTTCGGTTTCGGTATTTCCTATGACTGCAGTGTTGCTCTGTATGCCGCATTCCTCGCTTCAGTAGAATTACGATTCTCCTGATTTTAAAATGGGTTCGTTTGGGAATGCTCTTTTGTATCCAAGTACAGATATGGCGGCTTTCATCGTGGAGTTGGTAATGCTAACTAGTGGAATTTTTAGATCCTTGTGGAGCTTGCACCAGTTATCATTCTTAGGATTTTGTTTTGACGGCGTTGAATTTTTTCTATGTTAGAGGCAGTAGTAGTGTCTCATAGTTGTGTACCGAAGCATCAAATTGGTTTTAAAATTAAGTTGTAGAACAGAAGTTTACAATCAAGATGTAGCACAGAGTTACTATCAAGTAGCCAAAAAATTTGGGCCGTTTTAAGTTTCATTAGCGTCAACTTCGCATCTAGAAGCTTAAAGTAAAAGTCACGTTGTAAAGCGCTTGACTTAAATTTATTTAAGTTATTTTTAACACTTTTGGTATTTTCTGCTGGGTCTGTTAACAACACAATTACCATGTGTGTTAGTTTTAGATCACATGAAATTAAATGTTTTGTCCACTACAAAACGGTAGCTATTTTGCCATTTGGTGAGACTAGATCATCAGAAATAGAAGTTGTCTTTTTTACAGCCAACCATACCCAATGTTTGCTTGTTCACATTTTCAATGTGTTCCATATCATTAGAGTTTTATGCAAATTTTCTAACGTATAGAAAAGAATTCTTTTTAAATAGAGGTAGCAGTAACGGCATTTTGCTATTGGAAAATACTGGCCATTTTATATGTGAATTTATATTTGTTTGCTTGTATGTATGTATGTATATTGGGTGTTTAGATTTTAGCCAAAATAAAGCCTGTGATTTGTTTGACAGTCTCTTTGGCTAACTCAACAACACGATGCAAATTTAGATTCATTTTTTTACTTCTTTATTTAATAAGTTGTTTTAAATTTTGGCAGTTTTTTTTCTTTTTGAAAATTGCTTTATTTTTCGGTTTTCAACAATATACCTGCATAAATGTGTGCCCGTGTGTACAGATGTGTCTTACCCTTGCATATGCTCATGCATCTAAGTATATCCGGGCTTAAAATTAAAACATTATTTTGGTTTTGATTATTATTGCTTTTCGTGTGTTTTTCTGAAATTGACGTGGCCGGTCTAAAAATCCCTTGTAAAAAATTTATTTATTGATGGTATAATGTTTTAGGCAACATGAAAATGAAAGTAACTACGATTTATTTAGACTCTGTATATGTTAGTAAAACATCAAACTGACCGAAATTTGACGTAAACTGCCCGCGCAAAATGAGCACTAAGTCCTGTCACACTAAAATGGTTATACATGGCTATAGAATATCCAATTCCCTCAGTCGACTGCAACAGGGTGAACATATCTGGCCACTTAAGCAAAAACAGAGTTTGAATTGCATTGATATTACAAGTTAACTGCGCACTTGGCACTTTATGCTCGATCCAGGATCAACCATTTGACTCTACAATGACTTTAATAGGGAGTTCAGGGTTTTTATTCTCTCCAGGCTTGAGCGGTGTAATCTTGTGGAAAGCTTTAACGCTAAGATTTATGCAGATGGTTTTCAAATAGACTTTGGCATAGGATCCAGCATCTACTCAGAACATCTTTAGGCCCTTGCTGTCTACAAGGCTTGCAGGCTACTGTATGACGGTAGTTTTTGCGGGAATATTAGAATATTGGGCAGCATTTTTGTCGTTCAGTTTGCAAACTTCTATATACCCTTCAGTAATTAGGTCAGCCGATGTAAGAAAGAAATTGAATATTACTTTGATCTGGGCCACTGCATATAGAAAACATTTGGCAATAAGCAGGCAGGCGAGTTATCTAAATTTGGAGCTACTCTACATATTTCTAACATGGAGTCAGTTCCAATCCTGTGACTATTAAAAACGGAATCTTCAGATACTTTCTTGAGGTGGCTAAGAGTTAGGGCACACATGTTGGATCTCTGGGGTGATATTTATCACGTTTGATTATATTTATACGATCCGATCATGATTGGAGATTTCTGGGCAGTTTTTATATTCCTAGTGATCCAATCCAGAAAAGCTGTTTTCAAAATGTGAATAATGTCATACAATTACTTTGTGGCGGTTTCGAAGTCTATACATATTATAGTTTTTCATTAAATTAGCTTTACATATGTATGTATACCGGGGGTAATAGTTACTCTCGTTCTCGTATCTTGTAAAATTAGAAAATAATAATTCAATTATCTTGTTGCAAGTCTAAAGTCAATGGCTGTACAAATTTCCATTTGTATGGGGGCCATCAGTCCACTTGCTTCTGCCCAACTTGCTTTTTTAAAAATACAGACATTGTAGTAAAATTACTTTTTAGGAGAGTGTAGTAATTGAATAGCTTAAACGGTTTCCAAAATATATTTTATCCAAAACATCATAAAACGCGTCATATTCATCAGGGCTTCAACTTTCCGTGCTAATATCCTTCTTACTTACTTACTTGGTGACCCATATATAGCAGCCGACGTGGGTCATTGACCAAATTAAGAATGGAATTCCAAGCACTTCGACCTTCTGGCTTCTTCTTTAGTTTCTGACTTATATCCCAATACAAATATTTATTCGCAATTCGCTCAGAAAAAAACTGTTTCCGGAATGACTACGTATATGTGAGCTGGGGCTAACTTCACATAGCTTGCAATAGCTGAAGGGGCAAAAATTTATGGCAAAAGGTTTTAATCATATGAAAGCTTGTTTGGCGATTGAGTAATATTTGGGGCAGTTATAAACAAAAAATCTTATTTGGAAAAGATATTTCTATAGGGGGTTGTGCAAAATGTACCACCAAATTTTAAAGACTTTAAATATTTGGATGGAAGAAAGTGGTTATATTTTATACAACTTAAAGGCATCTTAAGTCAAAGTGAACTGTTCGGGCACATATTTTTAAGCCAAAAAGAACAAGCAGAAATAAATATTTAACTCGTTTTTAAAAGCTCTTTCAATAATAACCTCGTGATTTTAGTTTTATATGTGTCTAATACAATCCTGCGTTGCATGAATCTAATGTTGAAAGAGCATCTGTTTAAATGTAATTTCATTCTAGTTGTTGTGTTGTGCTGCGTTCTGATTTTTCTTGTTAACAATAGCATGGAAATTCCAATCAATGAAGTTATCTATGATATGAGTAAGTTTGAATTCACTTCGCTTATTTTATTTGTTGCTAAGTAGGATATAGTGGGTAGTGCACACAAAATGCCGTTTAGTTTGTAACTCATTTAAATTTTTATTGTAACTTCGTAAACATATTTTTTATTAAGTTTATACATAATAAGACAATCAAGAAACGTTTATTCGGGCATCGGAAAGAAGACAACGAATTCGGAAATAAATTTAATATAAACTTACTGGTGGTCGCCTAGAGGTCGAAAATTTACCGCTATTTTTTGCATGTTGTTCAATGATATCTTAGAGTTGTTGACTATATGTAGGTATAATCAAAATATTTACTTAGAAATAACATTGATAAAACGACAAACTATTATTAATTTTTTTTTTTGAATGTTTAAACCCACTCCACGTCGTCACCTAAAATTAAAAAGGCCGTAACTACAATTCCTTTTTACAGAGGAAGCAAACATTTAATTATTAATTTTAAGGCCATATTTTTTCCATATGTGAGAAACGGCCTTTTAAAACCGCTTGTTTTGAAACCAAAATGCCGTAGGTGCACGGTTGTTTTAAAAAAAGCAATAAGGTAAGATACTCCCTTTTTTTATATGTTTTGAATACACTGTATAGAAAACTTATAACAATCACATATTTTAATAAATATTAGATGTTAATAATATGGAAATCATACATTATGAAATTATGTGCATTTAATTCAAGTAGGGTATATTATCGTAAAACTTGGCAGTCACTTAAAGGAAAAACTTTATTGCGCATTTTTATGTTGCAGAAAAAAGGAACATTATCCGACCTACCAAACCAAACTAAAAAAACTTATTTAGTAAGGCCCTACTGAGGAGTGGGGGCATTCCACCGTCACGTGTTGGACAAATTCAACTATTTTTTAGCACTTATTTTACATACAACTTCTAATTGGTAATTCAGAATTCATTTTTTTTCTTTTATTAATTAAACTGCGTGGTAGTCTTCAATCTTACATCGAACTTGTTTTTAATAATTTAGAAAATATTAAAGAAAAAATTAAACAAACTTCGTCACGTGTGGGACAGCCTGAGTCAACCAACATTTAAAATTTGAGTGTTTAAATCCAAATTTCAGCGAATCAGTTGCACATAGAGAAAAGTTGTCTAAGAAAGAAATTACAACTAACAAGCACGCTTTCTTATGATGGTAATAAATTTTTAATAAAAAAAATATTTCTAGGTAAAAATTAACTTTTTTATTTCGTCACGTAAGGGACAAATGGCGTCACGTAAGGGACACAGTTGAAATTATTTTTATAAAATACACAACAATCAAAAGTTAATTGCAGTTTTGTCTACAGATAAGCTATAACTTTGCAGTCCACAATATTTTGATTGGCCTTGATGAAATAAAAGTTTGAAATTCCTCTAATGGCATGGTGATTCAGATTAGATTTTTTCTCAGATTTTTGAGGATAGCACATAAATTACCTGGGTTTTTGAAACTAATTAAGAAGCCAAATAAGCAAAAAATTTAGCTGACTAAATGACAAAATGTTTGCTTTGGCTTATCATTTTCTCTCATACCAATCTCCTTATATTTTCGCCGATTCCATCTATTATACCCTTTCCATTAGTTGTAGCAAAATATTTGCAAAAAATGGCTTTGCGTACTTTGCGCTCAGCATTGATATTAATTTTACCATATAGCGGTTTTTCAATTCTGATGTCGAGCCATTGCTCCAAACTATTTCCACTAAAGGTAAATCTTTATTTTTCGTATTTACTAAATCGAAAAGCTTATTTAAAGAATAAAAAAAATTCATTTTTGTCTTTAAAATTCGCATCCGAGCACATAAGGTGGAGTAAGTGCGGGTAACGTTGTATAAACTGGTATTGTGGTATTGTAAGTTTTTTCTTAAGCTAATAATATAAAAATAACAAAAACAGGCTAAATGTATTGCTGCTCTCAGAAAATTAATAAAGCAATACTTTAATTAATATTTGCAAGTAATTTTGGGAGTCAGTTGCAAGAAATCGTTTTGGTGTGTGATCGACTTTTTTTGCTGGTGGAAAAACACAAGTTTTTTTCTTAAACGGCATGTCCGCTATGTTGCAAGATGTTTCGAGCTAGCGGATTGGAATGATTTTCCAACTTATTAAAGTACTTGTCCACATAGTTAAGGATTTCGCATTTTACTTGTGGAACTTCTAGTTCCTTGGATGTTGCTGCTCTTAACATACCAAGGAGCACCAGTTATTATTCTTAGAATTTTGTTTTGACGGCGTTGAATCTTTTCTATGTTGAAGGCGGAAACAGTGCCCATAGTTGTATCCCGTAGCACCAAATTGGTTTCAAAATTAAGTTGCAGAGCAGAAGCTTACAATCAAGACGTAACACAGAGTTTCTACCAATTAGCCAATGGATTTGGGTCGTTTTAAGTTTTAATTGTGACAACTTTTCATCTATGTGGAGTTTCCATGTGAGGCGGCGATCTAAGTGAATGCCAAGATATTTTGTTTCAATACGTTGGTGCACCGTATGGTTGTTAATAAAAATTGGGGGACACGTTTCCTTGCGTAACGTAAATGTAACGTGGGTGCATTTTTGTTCGTTTATTTTAATACCCCATAATTTTGCCCATTTTTCTACTTGGGATACGTGATGCTGCAGTTGTTTCGAGGCCTCTTTAGGGTCTTTATGAATACTGAGAAAGGCGGTATCATCAGCAAAAGTCGATATATGAGTAAAATCGTCACGAAATTAAAAGTCTGGCAATCTAAAAAACATATAGGTATACCACATTACCCGCACTTACTCTATGCTTGAAAATTTACTTTGTAAAATGTTGCAGCTTAAACAACAGGACACTCGTTCGCGACCATAGTGCGCTTTGAACTTTATTCTGGTATTCACAAGCGAAAGGCATTGCAAAATCAATTTGAAGGATACGTACACCTTCATTAAATTGGTCTTTTTGAAATTCATCTACTTGGATTTTTTTTTTTTAAATTAACATGTTTCATCACAATATGAACTGAATTCAGTTTGTCTTTCAGTTCAACTTAACTTGTTTAATGGGGTGTCAAACGTGATTTATTATCTGAATTTTTCCCCTTCTTTCCATATGCAGACTTATGTTTAAGTCTATGGACAGTAATAGTTTTTTATTATCAGAAAAAAGTCACATTAATTTTTCCAGCACTTAAAATCTAAATAAAGATCACATAAATTTTTCAGCAACCAGTCGTTACAGTAGTTTTGTTTGTCTTCATCTTATATATAAAAGAACAATTTTTTTTTTGTTAGTGACACCGCTTATAACTCAAGAACGGCTGGACCGATTTTAATGAAACTTGAAAAAAGGTCATACCCGATATCTGGGAATGCGTTTTAGGCTTATTTGTTTTTGGAAATTCCGACTGGGCGTGGCACCTCCCATACAAATTGAACAGTTTTTTTCATATATCTCAATACCTATTATAGCTGAAGTCTCCAAATTTGGCACAACTAAATTATTTATTGATGTTCATAATTGAGTTGTGTATGGGCGGAAACAAATAAATGGGCGTGGCACCTCCCATACAACGAAAATAGTTTTTTGTATATATTTCAGCAACTGTAACAGCTGAAGTCTCCAAACTTCGTACGGATGCTTTAAGTGCTAATATGCATAATTGAGCTTTTTATGGGCGGGAAAAAGTAAATAGGCGTGGCACCTCCCATACAACGAAAATAGTTTTTTGTATATATTTCAACAACTGTAACAGCTGAAGTCTCCGAACTTCGTACGTATGTTTATAGTGCTAATATGCATAATTAGGTTTTTTATGGGCGGGAAAAAATAAATAGGCGTGGCACCTGCCATACAACGAAAATAGTTTTTTGTATATATCTCAACAACTGTAACAGCTGAAGTCTCCGAACTTCGTACGTATGTTTATAGTGCTAATATGCACAATTAAGTTTTTTATGGGCGGGAAAAAATAAATAGGCGTGGCACCTCCCATACAACGAAAATAGTTTTTTGTATATATTTCAACAACTGTAACAGCTGAAGTCTCCGAACTTCGTACGTATGTTTATAGTGCTAATATGCATAATTAAGTTTTTTATGGGCGGGAAAAAATAAATAGGCGTGGCACCTGCCATACAACGAAAATAGTTTTTGTATATATCTCAACAACTGTAACAGCTAAAGTCTCCGAACTTTGTACGTATGTTTATAGTGGTAATATGCATAATTGAGCTTTTTATGGGCGGGAAAAAATAAATAGGCGTGGCACCTCCCATACAACGAAAATAGTTTTTTGTATATATTTCAACAACTGTAACAGATGAAGTCTCCGAACTTCGTACGTATGTTTATAGGTCTAATATGCATAATTGAGCTTTTTATGGGCGGAAAAAAATAAATAGGCGTGGCACCTCCCATACAACGAAAATAGTTTTTTGTATACATTTCAACAACTGTAATAGCTGAAGTCTCCAAACTTCGTACGGATGTTTATAGTGCTAATATGCATAATTGAGATTTTTATGGGCGGGAAAAAATAAATAGGCGTGGCACCTCCCATACAACGAAAATAGTTTTTTGTATATATTTCAACAACTGTAACAGCTGAAGTCTCCGAACTTCGTACGTATGTTTATAGTGCTAATATGCATAATAAAGTTTTTTATGGGCGGGAAAAAATAAATAGGCGTGGCACCTCCCATACAACGAAAATAGTTTTTTGTATATATTTCAACAACTGTAGCAGCGGAAGTCTCCGAACTTCGTACGTATGTTTATAGTACTAATATGCATAATTTAGTTTTTTATGGGCGAGAAAAAATAAATAGGCGTGGCACCTGCCATACAACGAAAATAGTTTTTTGTATCTATCTCAACAACTGTAACAGCTAAACTCTCCGAACTTCGTACGTATGTTTATAGTGGTAATATGCATAATTGAGCTTTTTATGGGCGGGAAAAAATAAATAGGCGTGGCACCTCCCATACAACGAAAATAGTTTTTTGTATATATTTCAACAACTGTAGCAGCGGAAGTCTCCGAACTTCGTACGTATGTTTATAGTGGTAATATGCATAATTGAGATTTTTATGGGCGGGAAAAAATAAATAGGCGTGGCACCTCCCATACAACGAAAATAGTTTTTTGTATATATCTCAATAACTGTAATAGCTGAAGTCTCCAAACTTCGTACCTATGTTTATAGTGCTAATATGCATAATTTAGCTTTGTATGGGCGGGAAAAAAAATAAATATGCGTGGCACCTCCCATACAACGAAAAAAGTTCTTTGTATATATTTCAACAACTGTAACAGCTTAAGTCTTCAAACTTTGTACGGATGTTAATAGTGCTAATATGCATAATTGAGCTTTGTATGGGCGGGAAAAAATAAATAGGAGTGGTACCTCCTATGCAACGAAAATAGTTTTTTGTATATATTTCTACAACAGTAACAGTTGAACTCTCAAAACTTTGTAAAGATGTTTATAATGGTAATATGCATAATTCAGCTTTGTAAGGTTAAAGTCTCAAAATTTTGTGCAGGTGCTTACAATGTTGATGTTTACAATTAAGCTGAGTTTGGGCGTAAAGATAACAATAGGGGTGGCACCCACCTCCTTTACTAGAAAGAATCTCTTACATATGTATATATGTCAATAAATGTAACAGCTGAAATCTCCAAATTTAATATGGGTATTTATTATGCTTATATGCATAACTAAGATTAGTAAAGGCAATAAGTGAACTATGGGTGTGGAACCTCTAATTGCATTGAAATATTTATATGTGTATCTCATTAACTGTGACAGCTAAGGTCTCCAAACTTTTTGGTGTGGCACCTCCCGTACAATTTGATTTTTTTTACATGTTCTTCAATAATTCTTAAAGCTAGAGTCTCAAAATTGTCTATGGATGTTTATGTTTGCTAAAATACATAATTGAGGTGAGTATACTTAGGAGAAAAAAGTGAATAATGGGGATGGCATCTCCCATACAACAAAAATACTTTCTTATTATCTCAATAAGTAAAAAAAAACTTCAAAAAACGTGTTCATATTTTTCTTAAACCAGTTGAACGCAATTTAAATTATTAGTTTAAAAGTAACAAAAATAACTTAAAAATTACCAATAAAATGTTTATCCCTTTTTACCCCTTAGGATCAAAATTATCAAAATTTTATAATCATATTTTTTCGAGACCTGTCGAACGCATTATCAAAATATAATTTGAGCCCCTTTTTATCTTTTTCAGTTCCGAAGGTACAAAATGGATATAAGCAGTTTTTAAATATGGTTTTTACTCTGTGTTGCCCCTAATATTTGACCATATTTCAAAAAAAGTACGAAAAATGCATTCATAACTTTGAAACCTCTCGAGCGTAAATAAAATTACAGGTTTATCTTTTTTTAGCTCAGAAGCTACAAGATTAACTAATACATATTTGAAGTCTTGCCCTTTGCATTTAGTTTATGCAATGATGAATCTGTCTGTCAGTTAGCGAATCATTAACGCAATTTTTTTCTATACATTGTTTTGTAAGCACAACAAACATTTAATAAAATAAAAAAAAATATTTACAAGTGGCGGATAAGGCCACAAAAAAATGAAGCCATTATAAACTGAACTGTTTGTGAAGTTTTTCTTGGTAATAGCTTCCCATCATGAAAGATGCGATAGGCTCAGCTATTCTATTTATCAGCAATTTTCAGTAATTATCAAAGAAACAAACAAAACATGTTTATAACGTTATTGACGCGCTACTAAGGATAATATTTTGTGAATTGTGTGTGTTTAGGCAAAAAATTCGTTTGCTGATTATATATATTGTTAGGCAATACGTGTTCGGAGATACCCAATGCTGGATATATATGCACACATTCTTATTTAGTTAGTTGAAAAATTTCGACCAGACCAGAAAGATGATATTAAAAGTGCTGAGATCCCTGATCCCGAAACAGATCAAGAACTACATGATGTTGTAATTACATATATCAACCCCCCATCTCCGTGCATGTTCGACGGCAAGTGTTCCAAACATTATCCACGAAAGTTGACGGCGGAAAATATCACTGACAATGACGGTTATCCACTGTATCGGCGTTGATGGCCCAATGACAACGATAAAACTATTACAAAGAAAGTAAAAGGAAACGATTTTGTGATTGACACCAGTTGGGCTCTGCCACTTCTTTCCAAATCATTTAAGACACATTGCAAATATGTCACGAAAGGCAGCGATATGGCTCTTTTTAGCATCCAATTGCAACGACGAAATTACGCGTTATCAAGTTGGGCGATATGTGAATTGCAATGAGGCGGTTTGGCGTATTTCTCATGTCCTATTCATCCCATGTTGCACATTTAGCAGTGCATCTGGAGAATGGCCAACGAGTATATTTCACTGCGGCAAATATTGTTCAACGTGCTGAAATACCTCCAGCGACAACATTGACAAGTTTCTTTGTTGTTTGTCAAAGCGATCCGTTTGTACGAACTTTTTTTTACTTGGAGATGCCACGGTATTACACTTGGAACGCTTCTTCAAAAAATTTTAACGTCAAAAGAAAGGCACTATGGTTCCTGGGCATCCGGATTTGCGTTCAAGTGATGCTCTTGGTTGCATTTATACAGTTCATCCGAAGAATGATGAATGTTTTTATTTGCGGTTGTTGCTGGTGAATGTTCGTGGTCCAACATCATTTGCAGCATTTCGTAATGTTTATGGTACAGTCTGCCCAACATTTTGTGATGCATGTCAAGAACTCAATTTGTTTGAAAATGATACTCATTGGGATACGACAATTGCTGAGGCAATTATTTCTGCATATCCAAGCCAGATACGAACATTATTTGATTTCATCACTTCGACATGCTTCCGGTCAAATCCAAGTGACCTGCGGAACAAATACAAGGACAATATGTCAAAAGACATTTTACATCAATATCGTGTCTGCTCGAGAAATTCAAATCTTGAAGTCAATGAAGACATGTGTTACCTTTTTCGCGGCAGTTTATTAGTCAGGTTAGGACTGCTAGCACCAGAACATAAAATGAATGAGCTACTAAATTGACAATTGAAGCGTGAACTTGAATACGGTCAACATGAGTTGAGCCAATTAGTTCAAACCAATGTTTCCATTTTAAACCTCCAATAGAAGGAAGTCCATGACATAATTTCGAAGGCAATTAATGATGGAAATAATGTTTCTTTTTTTGGATGCCCCCGGTGGAACTGGGAAGACATTCGTCATGTCATTGATTTTAGCCACTGTTCGTGCGAGATCCAACATTGTTGCAGCGGAAGCTTCATCTGGAATAGCGGCCACATTGTAAGAAAGATGATGCACAGCTCACTCAGCGTTAAAGTTGCCATTAAACCTTGAAAATATGGAGCAACCGACATGTAACATTGCGAAAAACTCCGCTATGTCCAAAGTTTTAGTAGCGTGTAAAATCGTCATCTGGGACGAATGCACAATGGCACACAAACTCGCAATAGAAGCTCTTAAAAGAACACACACTGCGCAGTGACTCAAGATGTTTTGGAGGTGCAATGATTTTACTGTCTGGTGATTTCCGCCAAACACTGCCAGTCGTTCCAAGATCGACGGCAGCTAATCAAAAAAATGTTTGCGTTAAATCCTCAAGTCTGTGGCGTTTTCCAAAGATACTGCAGATGACAGAAAACGTGAGAGTTATATTGCTCAACGATTTGTCAGCTCAAGATTTCTCCAACCAATTGTTGACTATCGGTAATGGATGATTTAAACCAAATAGTTCAGAATAAAATCGTTGGTACTATGCATTCTTTTAAATCTATTGATTGTGTAACAAATGAAGGTGAAGCCACCAACTATCCAACTGAAGTTTCAAACTCCTTGGATGTGCCTGGCTTACCCCCGCACAACTTACAACTGAAGGTTGGCTCCGTAGTTATCGTGCTTCGAAATTCAAACCAACCAAAACTTTGCAATGAAACGCGTTTGGTAATAACAAAACTTATATGCCATGTTATTCACGCAATTATAATTAGAGGAAAATTTAAAGGGAAAGAAGTTCTCATACCGATAATTCCGATGATACCAACCGATATGCCTTTTGAGTTTAAGCAAATTTAATTTCCTATTCGTCTTACATTCGCAATGACGATTAACAAATCACAAGGACAATCCTTGAGTATTTGTGATCTTAGAAAACACATGTTTTTCTCATGGCCAAATATACGTTGCATGTTCACGTGTGGGCAAACCATCTGCTTTTTTTGTACTTGCGCCTAATAACACAACCAAAAGTTTGGTGTATCACAAGGTACTGCACTGAAGGGAATTAACCTAAACATATCCCATGCACGAAAATACATAGCTTTCTTAACAGCTTTTACCTGAAACGCCTTATTTTTGTTATCTTTTTGAACTTTTGTTTTCTATATAAATATATTCCAATGAACTATTTGACTAAATAAACTTTATACGCTTTTAAAAAAATCCATATATTCAATAATTGTTAGGTGGTACGAAGTTCACCGGGTCAGCTAGTGTGTTATAAATTTGCACTGATCTGAAGGAGTGTTTTTTTATGGGAAGCACATCTTAAGGTCTAAGACTACAAAGTTTTTAAAATTTTATTTCTATATTAGGATTAAATTCCGTAAAAATGCAGAAAGCTTCCCGTAGATACATAGTTAAATAATTCTTCCAACGCCTTTCTTTAATTCCATTTCCCCAAACCACAACCAAAGCATTTGCGCCTGGACAGGTTTATACTATATCTGGACGGTAATAAAAGGCTTTCACATCCTCGTATTACGAGTTGACATTTGACATGTCCAAGCTTGAACTTTCGGCTGGAGCAATATTTAATTTAGGCGCTTATTTGGTTGTTATCGCTCTTTTTTTGCTTGGCGATTGAGGAAGGGCTTTTAAAGCCTTTTGAATAGCTTTCGATAAAGTTTGTTTGGACTTTTAAGAAGGTTTTGATACTTACAGAAGGTCCGTCAATATTTTGACATCGATTTCTTTATTAGGCCCTTTGCAGGCTTTTTTTATATTTTTCCTTAACTTGCAAAGTTTTTAAATCGAATTCTGAAATACTTTCTCTTTTTCGCTTATAAAGCTCACATATTCTTCTCTATCAGCTAGGGCTAAAGGTTGGATCATCTTTCTTACGCTTTCCGCGAAGTTTCCGAATATGTTCAGTACTGGTGGAAGGTTTTTTTAGTCATATTTGGATAAGCCACAAATGTAGTGCAGTAAATTACAAATATAGTTTGTAGATGGCAGAAAGATTGAAAGATTTCAGATATGTTAATTCTTGGCGTCACGTGTGGGACACTTTTTATCACGAAAGAAAAACTATTTGCTAAGTGTTTAAGTGCAAATTTTTTTGTCAGCTTTTAGACCACCAAAAGTTAGCTGTAAACAACAAAAATCAATTTGTTTAGTTGACTTGCCTTACAGTTATTAATAAAAAAATAAAAACGGCGTCACGTGTGGGACATAGAAATTTACCTTTGCATTGTAATTATTTTCTCGGGAACAAAGCACTTTACAGCAATAAATATTATACGGTTTAATACCGCTCACCACGCCCTTGAACGCAGAAAAGAATATTAGTTCTTATGTGAAAAACAATATTAGCAGCGACCTCTCAAAAAATGGTGTACAATGAAAAAGAAAAGCTAGATTTTTTATACTCTCAAACAAATAACGGTATTTACGAAAATAGTGATCTACTCGTCACGATGAATGTCAATTTTTTGAGATGAGAACTTAATCTCTCTATGTAGATGCAAAAATATAAAAAAAGTCAATGTTTGTAATATTGTTCAGATTTCCGTTTTTTCATGGAATGCTCCAGTGGCATCTCTGCGTACGCTTGCCAATCAGCAAGCAAAATTTTGTAGCCTAATTAGGGAGGTGCTTTTATACACGTGGTTTTAGTTCGTCAGCCGATTGTTGTTTATTTTGCTTCACTCCAACACCTAGGTGCCAAAAGCTAAATAATTTACGTCTGGTTTCTTGTGTGCTTATTCCTTGTTTTTGACACATATTTATTGGTCCCCGGATTTTCTATTTCTGTCATATACTTTCTAGCTAAGATTGTCAAATTTTTTATATTATATAATCGTTGTGTGTGTGTGTGTGAAAGAAAAATTTTTGACAACTAAGCTAGAATTTATCAACAACAAAATACATGTTATTATTCCACCATGAATCCAAAAAATATTATGGAGAAAGAGAGATAGAGAGAGATAAGTGTTTGCCGATCCGCCTGCTCACAAATAAGACGAATTGCTTAACGTTAATTTTAGCCAGTATTTAATAAAAATGGGCTTAAAAGACTCGGCATAGCCAAATGAACATATCTTTCTTCAATTTATAGAACCGTTTTTATCCACGCCACCTAAGTACTTGTAGCAGGATAAGGACGAAGTTTTTGAAAATTGTTAAAGAAAACAATTTTTTTTCGCATATTTAACGTAAATAAAATGATATATGATTTAGGGTTTCAAAAGACTTGGGTTTACCGACTATAATGTTTTCACTTGCTATATACTGTTGATTCTGTTTTAAGGTTTTTGAATGAACGCGTGCACAAGTTTGTGTGTGCAAAGGGTATCTTTATGACTCTTATAAATAAAATGCTCGTTAGTTGTGGGAAAAAATTCATTAGATAAAATGTAAGTAAAGTAGGTACTTTGGTCAGTTAAAAATATATAAAAAAATCTTATATCTACATGTGTAGGATATATCCACAACGATTCAATATAGAGAAACTACAACTTTTTAAGCAAAAAACCATAAGCAAACAAAGATTTAACAAAGGAAGAGGAAGAAATACAAAATCAAAACAATTTGGCCTCCTGCTTTGCACTGAAAATGGAAAACTAAAATGTTGGCTGTTTTTTTTCTTGGCATGTTTTAAATGAAAAGTATTTTATAGTTTTTGCAATGTTTTGTGCAATTTATTAGTCAGAATATAATCTAGGATTATAGGTTTAATTTCATACAAGAACAAAATATATTTGTTTTAATTATTGGCTTATTTGAAGCGATTTCCTTTAGGTACATATATGTATGTATTTTCAAAAATTATTTTAAGTAGAATTTTCAAATAAAATTAATTTTAAAAATTAAATTGTTTAAAACAAATTGAGGATAAAAGATTTTAAGCATACACAAACAAATTTACTGAAATATAACATCAAGTTGCGCAAAGCTTTCTAAGGGATTAAACTTATACAAAAATTCCCAATTGATTTTTTAGCATAGAATTACCAAAAATATTTAATTTGAATCATTTTTCAATAAAATTTGTTCTTTTAATCTAAGGGCTTTAGATAAATGCAATTTTGTAATGCCTAAGACTTAAATTCTTTTATATAAAACAATTATTTTTTGCAATTTTCTAAAATACTTACTTCGTTATCATGGGGCGGTAGTTGATGAAGCAGTTGCCTTACACGGTGCTGCTCTCCAGGGCTATTAACATATGGCACTTTATCATCCGGTATTTGTGAAAAGTACAAACGAACCTGCAGGTAAAAAAAGAATAAAAAGTGAAAAGAAGTTAAATATTTTAGGTATTTTATACAACAATTGTTGTAAGCAGTGACGTTCCTTCTAATGTGCTCAGGTGTTCTCTGCACAGCCTAAAATATTTACGTCTATTTAGGTTTTTTTGTAATTATTAAATATTAAGAATTCTTTATTATTGGCTTTACAATTTATATATACATAAATAAGTGGAAGTGAAATAAGTGTATACACACATACATACATATGTATGTATATTGAACCAACATTTTATTTTCATCTTGCATATGGACAATAACAATAATAAAAAAGCAAAATGTTTGATAGCAAACATAAAAAGAAAACAACACACAATTAAAATCTACTAGTTGTTCTTCAAATATAAGAGCACCAATTTACTAAAGAAACAAAACACTTCATGAAAAAAATTTAGATCACCTATACAAGTAAAGCGTTCGCCAATTTAACCAGCACGAAGTGGCTTGGTTGCTGTAGGTTTGAAACTTTTCTTTTTTTTTTGAAAACACAACAGAAAATAAAGCCGCGGGTATTTCAGTTGTTCTTCAAACTTAAGCGCACTCATTTAACAAGGAAAAGCAAAAAATTAAAAAAAAAAAGTACCACAATTTATATGCAGCGAGGGTGCGCTAAGTAAGTGAGCACCTGCTTGATTGTTTCTTATTTCAAACTTTATGTTTGAGTTGTGTGTTGCAAAGAATAAGTAAATGTGTGAATCATTGTTGCCAGCCCACAGCTTAGGTTACACTTTCCAAAAGTGAAAAATACCCAATTTTAATGATAAAGAACATAAAAAAAATATATTTAAAAATAGCTCAAGTCTATCGGCTGTATTCATAATAACTATTGCAGTTCTATTAGAGGGGTATTTGAATGATATATATGGAATAATTGCCAAATAAACCCTTAATAAACCTACAATAATTATTATAAATACAGGCATGTGTTTTTTTTAACATAATTATGTTTAAATTTACAACAAAAACCCCCAGTTCATAAAACGTTTGCACAACAAATAATACAAGTTCTTATGTATGCCCAATTTTTAGTGTTAGTAAAAAAAACTTTTTAATTTAGCCAAAGGTGGCAACAATGGTGTGTATGAAGTTATGTGAGTGTGAGGAACTTCAACTTGTGTTGTTTAAGTCATAAATTCTTCATTTTATGAATAACATTGACGAAGAGCAGACGTTAATTTTAAAATGGAATGTAATTGCGTAATTGAGAGTTTATTAAACAAACCCTTTTCGCAATTAAAAACTGAAGAAAAATCCAATTTTATTTCAAAAGGTAGACCAACACCACCTTTGCCAAATCTCACTTGCACAGTTAATTCAAAAAACCGGACTTTTACTAGGCACTTTTTTGTGTCTAGTTATAAAGAAAAATCTTGGCTATGCGGTTGTCCCGTTATAAATAAGTTATTTTGTTGGAACTGTTTGCTTTTTGCCAAAAATAGCGAAAAGGGTGTTTGGACTGCAGGTTATAATGACTTAAATCATTTAACATCGGCAATGACAAAACATCAAATGAGTCAAGCACATATTAATAACAGCATATCCTTAAAAACATTTGGAGATGTGCGCGTTGATTTTTTACTTGATGAACAAAAACGAATTTCAGTTTCAAGACATAATGAACAAGTTTCAGAAAACCGTCAAGTAATTCAACGACTTGTAGATACTGTATGCTTTTTAGGTACACAAGAGCTAGCTTTTAGAGCCAACGATGAAACTGAGAAATCAGAAAATAGAGGGAATTATATTGAATTACTGCACCTAATTGCCAAATATGACAGCAAACTAGATCGTCATTTATCTTCATCACAATATTTCAAGGGCACTTCTAACCACATTCAGAATGACTTGATTAATGCAATTGGTACTGTAGTTTTAAATAATATTGATATAGAGATTAACAAAGCTACGTTTGTTTCTGCAATGTTAGATGAAACAACAGATATAAATAAAAAGTCCCAATTGTCGTTCGTTTTTAGATACGTTGATTGCAAAGGTATTGTGAGGGAGAGATTTTATAAGTATTTGGATGTAAGTGATGGTCGTACAGCCAAAGCCATTTCTGAAAAGCTTATTGACTTAATAAAAAGTAAGAATTGGGGAGCAAAACTAATAGCTCAGACTTACGATGGTGCACCTGTTATGTCAAGTGATTTAAATGGTACTCAGGCTAAGGTTAGAGAGGTGTTCCCAAGTGCTATGTTTATACACTGCAATGCACATGTTTTAAATCTAGTCCTTTCACAATCAGTAAGCTATATTCAAGAAGTGAACATATTTTTTACCACTTTGAACGGATTGTCAGCATATTTCTCCCACTCAACTAAGAGATCTCAATTTTTTGATCAGGTTCTAAAACGGAGACTTCCTACTATTGCTACCACGAGATGGAATTATTCATCTCGACTTGTTAATATAGTTTTTGCATACCGTCTTGATCTCATATTATTATTTGAGGAGATAATAGATGATCCAGACACTTGGGGCGCGGATGCGATTCAAGCTAGAGGATTTCTTCAGTTTTTAAGCACTTTCAACACAGTTTTCATGTTGGAAACGTTTCATGACATATTTGCATCTACTGACATTCTATTTAATATTCTTCAAACGAAATCATTAGATATTCAATATTGTTTTGAACACATAAAAATAACTAAAGAAAAAATATTGGAGTACAAGTCAAAGTTTGATGACCTTTTTAGTCGGACAAAAAGCTGTGCTTGTGCAATTTTCAAGCGGGGTGAAAGTTCAGATGGTTTCCAATTACGATACAAGTCCTTATTTAATAAAGTAATTGATACTTTATTCACTCAAATGGATACCAGGTTTAGATCTTTTGAAAATATGAAATTTATGGAGCTATTAAATTCAAAGAGATATATTGATTACCAAAGTGCATTTCCCCATGAAGCTTTCGAAAGTCTTCAGAAATCCTACGGATTGTTTTTTGATTTTATTAAACTCAAAAATGAATTAGTTGTATATTATTCGCATTTACAGTTCCGTGAAATATTTATTAAAGATATTCCTGGAACCTTAATATATTTAGATTTAAGAGACACCTTTTCTGAAATTTTCAATTTGAGCACATTAATACTAACAATTCCTGCATCAACCAGTTCCGTAGAAAGATCCTTTTCCGCTCTTAAAAGAATTAAGACTTATTCACGAAACCAAATGCATGAAGAAAGATTGTCTGAATTGGCAATTATTTCAATTGAAAAACAATTTCTTAAAAGCCTAAAAACAAAAAATTCTTTTTATGATGAAGTAATCGAAACTTTTGTAAAAAAAACTCGGCGTATTGAACTTACATATAAGTAAAAATATTATAAAAAAAAAATAAAACCCAAAAAAATAAATAAAAATAAATTAATGTGCTGTTTCTACAAGCCAATTGAGTGATTGTCTTGGACGATTTATGTGTATTTTGTTTGTGTTACAATAACAAAATACACATAAATTGTCTAAGACAATTACTCAATTGGCTTGTAGAAACAGCACATAAATTAAAAAAAATATATAAAAAATCAAAAAAACTTAAAACAAAAAAAAATACAAAAAACAAAAAAACTCAAAACAAAAAAATATTAATTAAATAAAATGGGACCTTTGTCTATCACGTCCTTGTCGTGGTCCTGGAAAAACCGAGTATAGACGTTATATAAAAGTTCAAAAGTAGGAGAGAACACCTTGACAAAAACCTCACGGCACGTCACTGGTTGTAAGATAGAAGGAGCTTGTTTCGGTGGCCCTCCATACATATTTTGGTAACCAAAGATTATCCAGATGTATACGGAAAAATAAAATCAAAACAGCCGAATAGCGAAAAGTTGTCTGTTGGGGTTTTAAAATAAATCTTGAATATTTTGGTTTGTTAGAAAAATTTTAACTAGGTTAATTGAAGTTATTATATAAAGAAAAGAAATTGGTTAAAGTTTACTGATAATTTGGTGTAAGAATCAATGATGAGTATAGACGAACTTATCCTACAACAAACCCTTCCAAAAGTAAAAGTAAAATTTGGATCAAATCTTAAATAATATTTGAAGTATTTTATTTAAACAAAAATGGTAGCAGTAAGGAATCAACTCATGCATATGTCTGATACGAAGTTGACACAAACGAAACTAAAAAAAAAATCATCGGCGTCAAGACAAAATTCTACGAATGATAATTTCCACTCCTTGGCACATAAAAAAGGCTTCTTCATTAACAAAGTTCCTCGAATTTCACTAAAGGTACCTTTACACGGTAATACATATATTACGATATGTCAAAAAATGTTGTGGGATAATACATAATCTCATCATGTAAAAGCATAATGTATTGGGTATGAGAGAATACGGATGCAAAATTTGACAAGTGTTCGGTAAATGCTTATTTTCTAAACCATTTTAGAAACTTGTGTATTCTCATCACATAAGAGGTGTGAAAGATTGGCAGCACTTACAGCATCTAATGAAGGTGGCTACACTTAATGAAACAATACACAAACAATCAAAATAAAAGCAGATTTTTTTCATGTTGTTTTTGTAAATATTGTTGAACCTTAACCATATGGCGTTACCCCAAAAGGAAAGAGGCAAGAAATAACCGATTTTGATTTTACCAACCTCATCCGTGTAAACATGAAAAATAGTTAGAACAGATTTTTATTCTCTTTTTTTAAACACGGAGAGAGTTTCATAATATTTTGATTCTACAATCTAATCTAATTACTTTGTATTACCGTGTAAAGGTACCTTAACCCATTTCTTACCGGCGTGTGTTTGAACACACGTTTACAACGTCTCAAATTTAAGTCAATATAAAAAACAGATTAATATAAAAAATAAATTGGACGTTTATATTAAAGTTTGGTTACTTACCAAAAAAAAAACTCTTCAAAAAACATTGTCACGGACATCCCCCCTTTACTGAGTGGGGGTTTAAAAAGAGTCCAAAAAAGTCTTTTTTGTAAGTTAACTATTTAAAATATGTCAAAAATTTAGAATTGATATATATGTATCCTCGTGTGTTACCCAATCTCCAAAAAAGTACCCAAGGCCATTTACCCAACACACTGGTAAATAGACGTGCCGCTAGGTAACGGTAAATATCAGCGTGTGTTTCACCACACGCTGGTACTGATAGTAGTATTGGATATTTAATTTTATTTGTACTAATAGCGGCGTGTTCTTCATCAATCAGATATTTCTTAGGGTAAAACACTATTTTTTTCAATTGTTTCATATTTAATAATTCTTAACATTTATAATTAATTAATTGGTGTTGTAAGTAAGAGTGATACAAACGCAGAATTACAAGACATCATCGATAACTGGAGCGATGATCAAGATGATAGAGCGTCTGCGATTGAAACTGTTATTTGTTTGCCTCCCGATAATACTGCCGGTGATTCTGATTGTGAAACAGTAGACGACGAAATAATATCAACGAATATTTCGTGCGATGAGAACCCGTTAAAGAAAATATCAGGTACTTTTCTTTATTTCATAACTTTTGTTTAGTAATGTGTGTGTTACTAGACACTATTGAAGTAATTTACGCATCCACCATTGACGACTATGGAGGACCGGAAATTGAAGTTCATCAAGAGGAATCGCAACCATCAACGTCAAAAGAACAACCTAAATATATATGTCGTCCTGTATCTGATTTTAAACCGGTTTGGAAAAAAACCAAGCGAACTGCCTATGATATTCAACCGGTACATGAGCCATTAATAAAGGAAAAGCAAAAGCCACTGCTCCGAACTATAAGCGAAAAAACCCCATTTGAATTATTTAAACTTTTCTTTGATGATGAGATAATAGCTTTACTGGTAGACGAAACCAATCGATATGCTGCCCAAAAAAATATTAGCAAAATCTGCGACAAATATCTAATTCAACGTTTTATGGGAATTCTTCTATTTTCTGGGTATCAAAATGTCCCACAAACCACATTGTATTGGAGCTTAGATCCAGCGTTTGGCATTCCAATGATCCGCCACATTGTATTGGAGCTTAGATCCAGCGTTTGGCATTCCAATGATCCGCCAAACAATGTCGCGAAATACGTTTACGAAATTAAAAGCGAACTTTCACATCGTCAATAATGACGACTTAGATATTTCTGATAAGTTTGCTAAGATTCGGCCATTGTTTTACATGCTCAATAAATGTTACATACAATTTGGTATTTTTGTAGAGCATTTGTCGATCGACGAGTCGATGGTTCCCTATTTTGGACGCCATTCAGCAAAAATGTTTATACGTGGAAAACCAATCCGTTTCGGATATAAGCTTTGGGCGCTTTGCTCAAACACTGGCTACATGTTTCAGTTTATCCCATATTCGGGTGCATCCGGGACTTACAATAAAAGCTTGGGACTTGGTGCATCCATCATAATGCAATTATTATTCCATTGTGAGCATCCAGTGCAGCACACCGTTCACTTTGATAATTTTTTTACCTCCCACTACTTGCTGTGCCTACTTAAGGAAAGAGGCTTTTGAGCAACCGGTACAGTTAGACCTAATCGTACTGCCGGTGCTCCCTTAAAAACTGGGAAAAAAGCACGATATTGACTATGCATATGATACACAAAATGATGTTTTGGTTATTCGTTGGATGGATAATTCTGAAGTAACTATCGCAACTAACTATGACAAAATCGACCCAATGGTAACAGTGCAACGATACAGCAGTGAAAAGAAGAAAAAAGTTGGTGTTCAACAGCCCCTCGCTTTTAATAACTACAACAAGCATATGGGAGGCGTGGACTTACACGACAATGGAGTTGCCAATTACCGTATCGGAATTCGTGGAAAAAAGTGTTGGTGGCCGCTATGGGTTCAGTGTTTGGATAGCGCTGTTGTAAATGCTTGGAAGCTGCATTGCTTTGAAGTATCTTCGAAAAACTTGAAGCCTATGTCACAACTAGACTTTAAAAACTCGGTGGCCAAGTCTCTGCTTCTGTCTTCGGAGGATGCAATGAATGGAATCGAACTTTCTTCTACTGAGGATTCAGACACTGATTATAGGCAACAAAACCTGCCAAGGGTAGATGGCTTACACGTTCCATTAAAAAGTATTAATCGTCGTCGTTGCATTGTATGTACACCAAAAGCCACTATATTCAAATGTGAGAAATGCAACATTCACCTGCACTCAGAGAATTGCTTCAAAATGTTCCACGAAGACAAACAATTTTATTTAAAACGTCGCGCCACACGTTCGAAAAAAAAACAAAGAATTGAAAAATTTCATATGTACTTTTTTTTCAAATAAATAGTTGAACTGTTAAAAACATTGCTTTTCATTTACCTTGTTTTACCTGCAACTAGTTTGCAACTTTCATATTAACGTGAATACGTATCAAAACTTAATAAAAAAATCTATAGAACAAATTATTTCATCTTATAAAAGTACCAACGTGTGGTCAAACACACGGCTATTTCTAGCGAAACTACTCATCATAAAAAAATTTTTTTTCTCAGAAATTGCTACAAATAGTGTCAAAAGAAGTTACTGAAATTTTCAATAAAAAATTCCAACGTATAAATTTTCGGTAAGTATGTAATGTACAATGTTTGAACGAGGTGTAAAATGTAGGTGAAATGGTGCGCAGAGTTACCAAAACATACCGGGACATAGAAGTAATCGTTACCGAACGTTCTAGCCACCTTCGCATGCGTTCCACCGGAACGCCATAGAACCACTTCTGTAGCTCTGAGTGGTTCTTGAGAATTAATTGCATTACTGCCTACAATCAAGGTTATAGGGATAAGACTACGGGAGCCTTTGTGAAGCTAGCACAGTGGGATGGGGGAGTTCTGTCCTTTCCTATAACCTCTGAGTTTCATTACAAATTTTATTATAGACTCCCTTACTTTTTCCTTCTTTACTTTCAGGTGTTAGGGCCATAATGACTAGACTATTAACTAATATTATACCCTTTTCTAGTCATAATACAACTACATGAATACAAAAAAAAAAAAATGTTAGTAAGTGCATCCTACAAGTGATTTCTCTTAGATGAAATTGAGAGAAAAAGCCTCATAACCCACTCCTGCCAATGTTTCAAAGGCTATAATTTCCTTGAAACCCCACATTAACTTCTGGAAAGTCTTAAACCACAAACTTTAACAAGCTGAATGAAAACACCCTTGCCATATTCTTTAGCACTTCATAATTAAAAAAATCTTAGTTTTATTTCTATAAATTGTTAGAAACATATATAATTCTTAAACATTAGGAGTTTTACAATGATAATGTTTTTTTTTCTATTAATAAAACAAATAAGTCAAAATTTGTTTGATAAAAATACAAGAATGAATTAGAAAAATTAATGTAAGTTACCCGAATTTCGTGGGTTAATCATATTAGGAACATCTAGCAAATTGGGCAAAACAAAGCTAGGCTACTATTTATATAAGAGAAGCAAAAACCAACGAATCATTTTTATCATCTCTCACTGAATCATTAGTCAATGAAGTTCTTATACCGGGAGTGCTGATGAACATATGTAAAGCAAAACATGAAAACAAAAAAATCATTGCTACTCTTTTTTTTTTTTCTTTTATTTATTGAATCATCGCGGTGATGATATTTATCGCGTTGTTGTTGTTTGAGTTGAATAAAAAAAAACTCTCACTGTAATGTTTACATTACTAGAATTATTGACTAATTATCATCAAATGCTAGCACAATCATAAATAGGTAGTATATATGGGCAATTCCATCGTGACGTGGTGATTGTTGTTATAAAACATGAAAAAAAACTTTTTATTCGGTATCAGTTAAAACAATTAACCCTTTTTAGGTTAGGCCGGGTCACGGGGAATTGCTAATATATAGGTTATAAAAGTTATTGAGTTATCCTTAACTAGCTTGATTTCCACTGGGAAATTTTACTTAGTGTATCATCCCGTAAAGCTATTTAGGTGACACTAACGACATAATTGATTGTTGCTTCTTTGTGGTAGTTGTCACCAATGCAAAAACACAGCGTATCAGAAAAATTGTAAAGACTTACCGCATCATGTGTGTCTGGTGAAGGCCTCCAACAGGATGATGTAGTATGATGTAATTTATGGTTTTATAGGTTTTGGCATTATTAGGGTTTTGGGTAAAGAATAAGTAGGTAGCTTAGCTTTTACATTAGTTAGTTAGGTAAGTCGATAATAATACTTGGAAGGAAAATTTTGAGTTAATGTTATGCTTAAAATAGGTTAACATATTTGTTTAGTTATTTCATTGGTTTTTTTCTTTTTTTTTTTTTTTTTTTGATATATATTCCTAGGGTTACATAAATGTTAGTAGGAAAATAGCGGAAGGGTTTCAGTTATAGAATTTAAAAAAAAATGTGATTAATGAAAAATTTTAACAGTAAAGGCAAAAAGTTCAGAAAATTTTTAATACTGACTATACATGTGATATAAATGGTTAGGTTAGGGGGAATACAAAAATTTGGGTCACGTTAGAGGAATTAACAGGTTATGTAGTTTTTGCGGGGGTTAGGATCAATTAGGTTTCATATGGGGTGAATTCTTTTCCCTTATATGCGATACGTGAAACCTAATCCGTTCTAGAAATTTCAATGATGTTCGCCTGGCTTTCTTTGCCCCGCAGGGTTCATGTAATACGCTATTTTTTCGTATATTCTGGAACTTATGATGGTAGCTGGTTGATAAATTGCGTCGAAATGTGCCTGACAGTCATGAAATTCCTCCACGAGGTTAACTGAGGCCTAGGCGTAAGATTCTATACGATGATTTCCCCCGTCGTCACGTACTTTGTGAAAGGAGTACTGTTAGCACCTGGAATTAGGTTAGGCCTGGATTTACCCCGTCGAAAGGGTATGGCCACTTACAGTAACCCCAGCTAATTATTATACAATGTCTTTTCGCTTTTGTCCCAATATTTGGATCTATGTGGTGATTTTTTCATGCAACTATATTCCAGTGCGATGCTACTTATTAAAATTTGTTTTTTAAAAGTTCTTTATCACCTCGTGTGATTATATTTTACTATATATAAGTATCACTATATATGTAGGTACCTTTGAGTTCTATTGTTGATGTTGTTCGTTTGAAAGCTTTTAATAAAAAGCACGCAATCATGAGAACTAATTTTGCACGAGGCCTAGTGTCTTTTCGTTAAAACCAGAATGTAAAGCAAAATAGCAAAATCTGACCCAGAAGTTGCAACAAAAAGTAGTGATAGGGTTTTGCAAACTAGTTACAAAATAATAATGTTCGCGATTAACTTGCAATTATGGGATAGAGAAAACTTTACGATTTTAAACTAGTTTTACACATTTTTGGCTCGAGATCATATTCCACCATTATTAAGATTTATTTTATTAATTTTAATTTGTGTCTATGCATCTCTAACATTTTATCTTATTTGTAAAATTTCTCCTTATGTGATTAATCGAATACTGCTCAGATCTGCTAGTGTTATGACTACACTCATCGTTTATTTACAATTACCTTTGTTGTTACTAGTTTTTAGCAGTAAATAGTATTGAGCAATAAATATTATTAACAATTCATAAAAATTTATTAATTAATATTTTATGAATCAAAATACTTTAAAAAGTAGAGCTACCACTAATCCCGTTAATTTTAAAAAACTACTTTTTCCAACAATGTAGGCTGACTTAAGCTTGAGTATTTTTTGTGTTTATTGAGTAGAAGATAATCAAGGAAAAAAAATATTCATATATATTCATATACCGATTAACCCTTTTCAGGCGGTGTCAATTCCTTACGAATAAATTGACCCCTAAAAACCGAGGTTAGTGGTAAGTTCGGATTAATGCATTTTTATCATGTATAACATTCGACAAACCAGAGATAAAAAAAGGTTGGTAGTGGATACAAAAAGATTAGTCTAAAAAGGTTAATTTGAAGATAACAAAATTTGAACATTGATTGTTATTATTAGAAAAACTTTTTCTTTCAATTCCCTAGCTCAAACGAAAAATTATATTCAAGAAAAAAGTAAATATTTTTGATTTTTGAAATGGCCATTACAAGTAATGAGTTAACTAAATGTGAAATCTTTAACTAAATGGGTAAATTTATATTTAAACAAGTAAGAGCGCTATATTCGGCTGTGCCGAATGTTATATTCCCCTAATATTGGTCTTTTTATATACCCTGCCATCATCATCTAGCCGAGTAATTTCGTACTGCAAATATTGTAATGAAAATACTATGTGCCGGGTTTGAAATCGATAGCTATTCTAGTTGGTGAAATAGAAAACTTAACAAAATTTTAACGTTTAAATTTAATATAGAAATACTATGAAGAAGGTTTGTGGTCGACAGCTGTAACTATTTCCCAAATATAGCGTAACGATTGTTTCATAATAACTAGTCATTTGTGTGGTGGCTATTCCCTTCCCTGCCTCTATCCAAAAAAAATTTTTCCAAAATGTAGGTCTTATTGGCCAATTCTTTTTGTAGGAGATTTGAACTCGATTGGTGTTACAGTTTCCTAAATATAGCGTACCGAATCTAACCTCACAACAAATTTCTTTGGGTCTTTTATATTTTTCGACTTTTATTGGTATCACGATGTCTTTGGAGAAAAGAATGGGAATAACTGCGCGGCCCTGCCAACTTTTTGAGCCTTCATTTCACCTTGGTGGAATTTTTTCGCTCTGGTCTATTTTTGCATTGTTACAGTGAATTTTTTATATGAGTTTTTCACAAGCTTCGTCTAGTTATCATAAACATAATTTGACAGGCACTGTTTTATAAATTTCCATAATCCAAAAATTTTGGACAAACTCTAAAATAGGGGTCCAGGGAGTTAAAACGTGTGAATATGTGTTTCTCAAAGAATGAATAACTAAAACTGAACAATGTAGTGACAGTTATTTGAAAATTTTAGTTTACAACTTCTATGAGCTTAATAGACTCGGTTTATATAAGAAAAAAAATTTAATATATGTATGTATATTAAAGCACAAGGGGTGTGTGTCTCTTATTAAAATTGTATTTTAGTAATAGGTAGAACTAGTCACCATAATTCGCTACCTGGCAAAAATTCCACATTATCTTTTTGTGTGCTAAACTTCTACAAACTTCATTTACTAATTCTATATTTTAACTCAATTTTAGAAAAAATTGCACTTGGATTCCTTGTGCTCTAGGCGCCTTGTATTTTCCTGTTCATGACTATAAGATGAATGAGCTTAAAAATTTATTGAGTTGTTTAAAATATCTTTAAGCGTTTCTTTTAGTCAAAATACAACAAAAATTTTTTCAGCTTATAATGTTTTGTGTCGTAAACAGATTAACAAATACTTGGTATATTTAAAAGAAACTAATCCGCCAAAATATTCGCAGTTGAGTATAGTAATCGTAGAACACTAATTCGCAGCTTAATAAAGTGAATCGTAAACATTCCAATAAATAAATACTTTATAAACTATTAACAAATGACAATAAAAATCAATAGACAAAAAATTCAAAAGTAGAAATAAATGCATAAAAATCGTACTTTTTATGACAACTCAATATCCTGCTTAACGTTTTTTATGTTCTTTTCTTTTTTGCAAAATCCCTGGACCTTATTGGCAATTGAACAACATCAAAGTGACTTTTTTATTGCAACGACACAAAAAGGAATCAAAAATGTATTACAAGTAAGAACTGACACACATGCAGACAGGGAATAAAATATCATAATATCAATTACAGGATTTAATTTCACACACAAACAATCACAAACCAAAAAAAAGGGAACGAATGATAAGAAAAAAATTGTAAAAAATATTTTTTTATCCTTTCTACATGTACATATATGCAAGTATTTTTATGAGATTAAAAACCCACAGACACTGTGATCACCATTAACTTTAATAGTGGCAGTAGTAGTGGCATGATGAATAAAAACCGTTTGCAGTCTAAAACAAAAAAAAAAAGCAACCGGCCAACCAACTGACTCATTGTCCCAGTCACATTCACGGTTTCCCCCATAGATTGGAATATAAATTATTACCGCGTATTGTTTAGTGCTGTAAAATAAATCTTCTGTTATCTTGTTTTAAGTCTTCTTTTTTGTTAATATTTGTCTTTTTTCTTGATTTTTTCTTTTTTTTAATTTTTCAATTGTTTGTTTATTACAGTCTGACCATGACGGAGTTTGTTTTAAAGTTTTGTTTTATTCTCCGGTCATGTCAGTCAAATTCATGTATTTTTAATCAAAAATGGTTGAGGGATTTTTCCCGCTCAATTTTTAAATTTTTTCAATTTAATTTTTCAACCAAGAAAAGTCCGCAGCGCTTCATTTGACAAGAATGATTAAAACAGAAATAATTTAAAAATCAAAATTTGAAATACACAAGCACACAGCATAATATTAAGCCATTTAGTACAAATCCTTTATTTAGGACCAAACCTTTAAAAACTTTTGTGCAAACATATGTATTTATGTATTCACTTTTACTGCTTTTTTTATTTTATTTTTGAACCAAAAAACAACTATAAAGCGTCAATTGAATAAAAAAATTTAACACAATTTAGGTAAAATAAAATACAATCCAGAAATAAAAAAAATATTCTTAGCTGTTGAATTAGGTAGCGACTTAAACAAGTTTCACAAAAATCAATATATTATAAGAACCAGTACTGCCCATTTATTTGCCCCTAAAATTTTAACGTTAGAGGATTCCAAAAAGTGCATAAAGTGTAATAAAAATCAGTAGGGCAAAAGTATCTGTACTGTGCATTAATTTTTTATAGGCGTGTCCCGCCTATTTTTTAAGAACTTTGCCATTAAAAGTCCCCCCCACGTTTACGAATTCTCTTAAAAATTAATGGAGCAGAAGTTTTTATTGAATGTTTTGTTTTTGTGGAATTTTATGCTTAAAATTTTTACATAAGTAGCTTTAAACATAGATACGCAATCTTATATATGTATGTATATCGATACATTACAATTAAAAAAATAGGAGTTTATTTTAGTTGGCGTGGCACAGCTCACTTTTCTAAGCAGGCGTTAATGTGCATATTCCATAGTAATTGGAGAGTTATAAGTACAACCTTTAATAAAGTTTTAATTAATATGGGCGTGGTTCCGCCTATTTTATTGCCTTAAAAATTTTGACATTACAGGCCATTAGCATACAGCCTAATGGTTCAAGAAATCCGTGTAGGAAAATGACTTATATACACTTTTAAATTTCGTTTTTAAAACAAAAAAAATCCTTTTTAAATTGGCATTACCTTTAATTAAAATTGAAAATTCAACAAAAGAAAGAACACAGTAAAAAAAAGAACAAAAGGACTGAACAAGTGCAAATTAGATATTCATAATCAGCTTAAGTAATGTTTCTTGCATTATTATGCAAGAGCTACCCAATAATAATATTGTTTATTACTCAAAGTCAAAGCAGCTTGTAGAGTTTTGTAGCGCATGTTGGGTAGAGAGCTGCTTAGCCTACATGCCGCCATCATATTCTTAACCTCATGTTGGACGGTATTTTTGAATGTAAGTTTGGATTTACAACTGGACCTCAACCCAATATATTCAAACGATTTCAAAATACATGAGCGAAGCTCGACAAAGCACAGTATGTCACGGGTGCCAGAAATAAAACTGTAAAAAAGCATGAATCTCATGAGTTAAATGCGATCATATCTACGGTTTTCAAAATTAAACTCATGGAATTACAACTCAGAGATGATTACAAGGAGCTTCTACATTGGTTTGGTGTTTTTTTAGAAGCACTGAATGGAACGGAAGTGGAATTTAAATCTTTTGTCTTAAAGTTCGACCTGAGTGATGCGGAACACATTGCCTTTGAAGCTGTCTGTATTTTACTCGTTAGAGTGTTCGATGTGTTCTCAAGCAAGACTTTTATCTCTTGGAATTGGAACAAAGTCCTAACAAAGAATTTCTAACTATGAAATTCTTTGTCAGGAGAATTCTCAGGACGGACCTAAATTTATTAAAGCGTTTTTATAATAATGCAGCTTTTTCAGAGAACACCCCATTAGCTGCCCCAAAAATATACATGTTCAGAAAGGATTGCGGATTATGAAGTCACTAATGGTTGTTAACGAGTAGCGTTATTGTTGCCTTCTTTAAGATGACAAACGATACTTTTTTTATTAAAATGTATTTGAATATGTTTAAAAAAAGCGCCGTCGTCGTTTTATTTTATTAAAATTCATTTTAAACTTCAAAAATATATGAAAACTGTCATGTCAAAATTTCCTTATTGTACGTCTTGACGAGACAAATTCTTGCCTAGACAAACGTTAAACTCAGTATGTAAAAAACCCTGTATAAAAATACCGGATTTTTTTTATTAGGATTTTGGCATTTGCCTAGGCATGAAATTGTCTCGTCAAGACGTACAATTCAGTTTTTAAAAGTTTTAGGATTAAATGCTTGTTGTTGTATTGACAAACACTTTGTACCAGTTTAACAACTTTTAAAATTAGCGGACTAAAACTAATTCCGTAGACGTAATGTAATAATAAAAATAAGAAAATCAAATTGTTTTTTGGTACTCATAAAAATTAACACTTATTTTTTGACCTCGAATCAGATGAGAACTCAAGTGGTGTAAATACAGCTTTAATATTTAGAATTCCCTCGTCAAGTTTTTTTTTCTACGAAAAATACTGTTTTGGCTCTGCTCTAGCATCGGTAACAACAAATATATAGAATATATATTGCATGAAACAATATTGCCTATAATTTAACTCAAGCATTATAAGAAAATAATAAGAAATTGCACTATTCAGTCAAAAATTTAAATTAATAATACTTTGAGGCGGCAGCGGCACGGGTTAATGTACTTAAATCCTGCTCAATCTTCGGCTATCGTAAAATCTGCAAAGATTTATCATATTCTAGGGTTCCCGTTGACAAAATTTGGAAATTTCTGTTCTCTCATATCACTACGGTCACTTAAAACCAGCTAAAAAAGAGCAAAAAAAAAAACATCTGCAACAGTGATGCAGCTTTTGTTTATTTTTTGGGCCAAATTGACGATTCAAGAGTTAAAAGATGAAAATAAGTACAAAGAAATTAAAGTATTCAAATTGCAATTAACTTTAATTTAAATAAAATATATCTACCACCAACACTAAAGTACCGATAAAAGAGTGCTGACAAGTAGCTGTAGCGTGTTTCAAAAATGTATTGTCAGGAAAATAAACTTTTTCAATTAAAAATTTATCCTAATAAAAATTAACCAATTGGCCTCATAAGCTACATGGAAATTTAATTTTTTTTAATATTATTGTACTATTAGAAAAATGTAAATCAAAAATCTAAATAAAAATCTTTAAATTTACTTTATGAAGTGTGTAACTAAAAATCAATTCAATTTAAAAACTGAATTGAAAATTAAGGTGAAACGTGTATGTGGTGCATTAAACAAAACAACTACGAAGCTGTGACCTTGCGGCGTTTTTAATTTTAATCTACATTTGTTGCTTATAAAATTAAAAGAGAAAATAAATTGTTCCCAATATGAACATAAAATTTAAGTCAGTTTTAATCCAATTGCTCTTTGTTTTTAAATGAACGACATTCAAATGACCAAAGAATAACTAGTTTCTCTAAGAAATTGTTCCAATTATTAACTTTTACTGAACTAATTTTTATCAAGTCGTCGTCACATTTTCTTCATCCTCTTGATTTATAGTTTTTAGATTTCAACAGTTGATTATTTTCAAACACAAATAAAAATATTCATTTATAAAATAAAAATGCACTTGAGGACTGCATACGGAAATAGATTTAAAGATGTTTGTAAACATTATTAGGGTACCGCCTGAAAAGTGGTTTCAATTTTTACGTATTGGCGATGACGTTAAAGTATCAATTAATGCGAACGAACTATTATCAGTAGTTTTAAGAGCTTTGAAAAACGTTGGTCTTGATTTTAAAAATTGTGTAGGGATTAAAACTGACGGATGTCCTTTAATGTTGGCAGTAAATGGAGCAGTAAAAAAATACAATATCGAAAGGCAACAAGGTACCAACAGTACAAAAAGTTGTATCGTTTGTTAAAGAAACCAGCAAATTTATTTATTAAAAAAACATTATCCTAAGCGTAATGCAGTTTTTCTGAAACATCCAGGTACAAAGTTGTCTGCATTATGCGAAACGCGATGGGTGAATCGTCATGATTCAATTCTACAATATGCAGTTACAATAAGGCACATAACAGAGGCATTGGAAAAGATATCCGAGTGTAAAGATAGGGAGGGATTCGTCTCCAAAAGCCTAATTATTAAGAACTTCTCTGAGCACTTTCGAATTTATTTGCGAATGACATATTCACACAGCGGCTTAGTGTAGTTCTACAAAAGCAGAATATAGATTTACACAAAGGATCATCTCGTATAAAAATTCTGATAATGTCTCTTGTGACTAAAAAGAATGAAGAACAAACAGAATTAAAAACTATTTGTGAAGTTGCAAAAAATATTTGCATTAATATGGGAATTTTAGTTAAAAGGCTTAAATTTAAAAGAAAAAAATATTTTTAAGGTGTCGAAATATACTATCGCATCGAGGGTTACATACTCTTAATTGAATATGTTTTAAGATCAACGACTATTGGCTCAGACTGAGGCGGAAAGTCTATCAAGTGGTCAAAACGGATTTTCCCCATTTTTTCATATTTTAGAGTTAAGCGTCTAGAATAAAGAAAAAAATAAATTAAGATCTGTTGACCTTGATTAAGGCCAATAGTCAACCAGAAGAACAATAAATACTTCTCTTTCATTTTGGGTTTTTAATTATAATAATAAGTTATTTTTTCAATAAATGTTGTAAACCTACAACAGGTAGTGGTTTTGATTTTTAAATTAATAATTCATTTTTTCCCCAAAACAAATGGTACTACTTTAATATATAAAGTTTGAGACAGAAAGAATAAGATACTAGATAAATAAGGATTAATACTTAAGAAAATCGTAATAAATTAAAAACACCTGACATGATAATATGCTCGTACACATTGGACAAATGAACATTTATTAAATATTCATGTGTGTCGACGCGTATGGGAATAAATGCGTAAAGATATCAAAATTAAGTACGTGCATAAGTAATAACTCTGTTATTGGCAAAAGTCATTGAGGTCAGTGCTGATTACAAGATTACGTAAACGTAAAGAAACATACCTGATCCGGTCTGAGTCCTGGTGGTACCCAAGTGTATTCCTCTAGAGCACATCCACTGTCATCATCAGAATGGGATTGTCGTTGCATGTCCAAATGTTGACCTACCAAAAACGGAGGATGAACACCAGAAATACCAATACCACTACCACTGCCGCCTGGCAGATGATGCTGCAAGGAAGATGGCGAAGGTGACGAAATTGCTGGAGACAGTGGATGTGGTGATTGCTGCTGCTGCTGTTGATTGTAAGAATGAGGATGATGAGAATGTTTTAAAGAAGATGTTGAGTATTTGGAGATTGATGATGATGCCGATGCCGCAGGTGAATATTGTGATGGTTGATGTGGCAAAGTGTTTGAAGATATTTGTTGTTGATGCTGTTGCATTTGTTGGTGTTGTAGATGAGGAGGAAGATACTGATGAGGATGATGGTGCTGTAGTTGCTGATGCTTTTGATGTTGTTGGTGTGGCGGTAATGGTGGTAAATGAGTTGTCTGTTGTTGATTAAACTGACGTTGCATAGGCAAAGGTGAAGATGGTATGCCTGCAACTGCTGAGGAATTGTATAAAGCTCCAGCTGATGAGCTACTTGGCATTGGCCCCGCTGCAAGTGTTGTAGATGAGGGTGATGCAACATTGCTATTACCAAGATGTCTTAAATTTCCCAAAGGTGGTAAAGGCGGTGGCGTGTTTGAACTTGCCGAAGTTGTACCTGCTGCACTTGCACTTGGTGAAAAGTGGCGCGGCAATGTTGGCACTTTTTGTAAATACGACACTTGTGTTAGCGGCGTTCGACTAAGGGGCCTATAAAAAAAGATTAATAATGTTTTCTTTTGTTAGTATAATAAAAAATTATAATTTAAAAATAAACGAAGGTCAAATCTATGGGAATACAAGAATCACAAATAAACTGTCCATGAATTATACATACAAAGTTGTGTGCACATGTAGAAGAAAGCGAAAAGCCTCTTTTAATCTTTTATCAACTAAAAATTAATTGTCTTCAACAATGTAAAACTAAAAACTAATTAAAAGTTAACACGAGAGTAATATATTAGTGTAGATCAAATCAATAAAAAAAGTGACGTTAAATTGGTATTTTACTGAATAAAAAGGATTATGATTGTTTTGTAGACAAAACAAAACACCCAAAGTAAAGATTTTATAGTCATTTAGTTTAATTAAATGATGATTCAAATAAGATTTTTATGCTACTGAGTACAGAGTTTTTAAAAATTGAATAAAGGTCGCGTCAGGTATTTAAGTTGTTACTTATTTGTGCATAAAAAAATTATTTAAATTAATTAATAAAACCTGCTTAAAGAAAGCTCCATTTGTTAAGTTGGCGTTTTTTTGTGTATCTCAGCTTGTGTAGCTGGAAACCTGGGGAAGACATAAGGTGCACAAAGTACAACGGAGACTCAAATATCATGTTTCCAGACTTACTTCGGTAGATCACAAGCTAGCCACAACTCGTATAAAAGTCAAATTCTTCAACATCAGTCTTCTTCAAAGATATACAATATATTGCGTGCATCCAGAGGGAGAATATGACAGCTGCCCCGACGATTACAAAAAAATCGAACTAGGAAATTTTACCTGCTAATAGAAAGGGAAAATAGCTTTGAAGAAACATCTAATAACGGAATGCAACTAGTAGACTTTTACGCTGCAAAAATATGGCAGCTAGAAGCACAAGATTTCGACATCTGCATATACATTGAACCATGCGGCTGTGACCAGATCAGAACACAAAAAAACACCTGTCTTAAGGTGGTGAAAATGTACGATTTGACACAGTGTGGAAGCTTGACGTCGGAAAGCTGCAGATATAACAAACATTAATATCATACTCCGCTCAAATAACCCATCATGTAGTAGAGCAAGAGCAAACTAATTCAATGGAAAAAGGCGCAATACTCGTACGCGGGTACCGGAAACCTTCTTCAAGGAACGTTGTTACGACCAGAAGTGTCGTAATGTTACCAAGGTGAAGAATATGGCGTATGATACGTCCCTGCATTCAATAGGAATACGTCATGCAAAAAAAAAGGTATCAGGAAAAAATGAGAGGAGAAAAACGTCTATTTTGCAGAAAGATAAAGAAATAAAAAGGCGTGAGTATAAGCATGTTGAAGGGGTGCCCCGGTAGATCAGTGATAAGTGCACGAATCTACTAGTCTGGGGGTTGTGTGTTGTGATTCCCGCCAGAGACCCTGGTAAGTCTGCTTCATTTTTCTGTTCTTTCTTATCCTTCTCTAAATTTCTTTCCTTCTATCTCAGCCTAATCTATCTGTCTCTCCAGGTAACACAAAGCGACCAAATTAAGCAGACCCAAGTATCCTTTCCTTCAACGGCTGCCTGTTCTACCTAACCTAACCTAAGCATGTTGAAATGTCCCGGACTCAGAAATAAGTTCTCTTATTTTATTAAAAAGTGAAACTCAAAACTGAAGGCTTTGGTATATGCACATTCTTCTGAAAAAACTGGACGGAAATTCTAGTGTCCATACAAATATTGTGCTAAAGATATGGAAGTATCATTCTTACAACTGTTGGTATTTGATTGTTACGGCAATAAAGATATCACGAAACCAACCTCAGAATACTGAGTGCATGCTAACCGCTTAGATGGAATGAGGTCGAAAAATCAATAACCCGGCTAAAAATTATAAGGCAGCAAGAGCCGGTGGGTTTTTAGCTAAACTGCTTAAGACCATTAGCGTTTTTGACAATTAGTCTAGAAGAACGCAAGCCCGAGGTTAGGAGCATCAGTGTATTAGATCCGGTGAAAAAAAGGAGACAAGAGAGTATATACCAACTGCAGAGGAATAAGTCTCTTTTATATTTGCAACAAAACGTTATACAGCGTAATGTATGAAAGATTAAAATCCAATGGCAGGGAAATAATTGGACAATATAAAAGCAGCTAAAGAAATGGAAAATTCATTATCAAACAGATACCTGAAAATAACACAAATCGCAAAAAAAAAAATAAATTGACGTAATGCCGCTTATGGCAGATTCATATGCTCAAAGGTGTTTCAAGATATGTTTTAGTTTGCTTTTCCTACAAAACTAATACGACTTTGCATGATGATCTTAACTAGTACACAACCCCTAGTTAAAATAGAAAAGAATATATTTGAGATGTTCCACACGTTTCCTTTTAAGTTGTTCATATTCTTATAGAAAATGTTATACGAGATCTAAATGTGAGTAAACTTTACACAAAGCGAAGCTAGAAGATCCCTAAGGCCTTTTGCCAAACTTGCTTCCTGCACAGTGGACAGTGGAGCGGATAGTCGATTACATGGTAAAGAGGAGGACATCACATGACAAGCCAACTTTTAAGCAACGTGCCGACATACAGGGAAGATTTGTTGAAACAGCTCTACAGGAAGAGACACACTTTATAAAAAAACGTTTTAATACCTTGGCAGCATGCACTGACAAAGAGTAAGCTTTCAATAACGTACGAACCGATACGCCATGATATCAGAGGGGGTCAAGTACCTCGGAGTAGTCCGGAAATTGAACTAAAGCCCTACTTAGGGGAGACGGCAGTGAATGTCCTACGATATTGGGCGCTTCGTATAAGGTTGATACACTAGCTATAAAGGAGCGTAGTTAGACCGATACCAACCTACGTTTCGTCGGACAGAGAGTAAAACATTATGATCCTACAAAAGGTCTATGGTAGGCAAGGTATGTTATGGACAAATAAAAACGCAAAAAAACTTGCTAAAATTTTATTTTACGTATTTTTTTAGTTTTATAATAAGTTTTTCCAAATCGCCTAATAAAAAAAATAAAAAAAAATCTAGTTAAGTTTTCTATATATTTAGTTAAGTCTTCTATATATTTTTGGGTTGTACCACTGTTATGAGCCATACATACCTACATGTGTATTTGCATAACAACATGGAGTACATTTGTTTTATCTTCTAGCTCGCATAACATTTTGATGTGTCAATATTATTGCAGGCGGCATTTGCGGTTCCAAAGCAATTAAATATGGAATTTCAAACAACTTTTTTGCAAAATAATTAAAATACATACAATTGAATTTTTGTGTTTGCTTGTTACTATTTGTATTATCAAATAAAAAAATTTAGTAGAAAACACAAATTACATATTGCAGTTTAACCACAAATTGAAACTGAACTGGTTGTAATTGTTTTGAAAAATCAGGTGTTAAAAACTTAAAAAAATATTTTTGGTGGACGGAAACTAGGACTATCATTTTAACAGATATGCGTTGAGTAATCAGAAGAAAATGGTTTATTTTTTTTTAAGAGAAGAAAAATATTTGTTTTTTCTATAATTTAAAATTTGTTGAAAAGCGTTGTAAACTCTTTTTATTTTTTAATATAAGAGTAATTTGAATTTAGCTTTACAACGATGATAAAAACAGTTGCTATTATTATTACTCATTATCGGCATATCACTTGTGGCAAAAAAGATTCGCTTCGATATGTTTCAATCCCAGGAAAATGAAAAAAAAAAATTATTAACAAATCGTTTGACAAAAAATTTAATTATTAAAAAATTTTTAGGGAAAATATTAACATAACTAGGTGACCAGGGCACACTTAACTTAGGAATAATACATTAAATTAATATCAATAGAAAAGCCAAAGCTTTTGCTATAAGACTTTACACAACCACATGTGTAGTTGCAACAAATTTCTAATTATTTTTTAAAACAAGGAATCCAAGCAACAATATTTTTGTAAGGCAAAGACAAAAAAATCACAATGATTTGCAACCCTAAACCAATAAAAGTCATACGTTTTAAAATTATACAAATACTAAAAAAAACCATTAAAATATTTTATTTTTCATTTCTAAAAACTCAAAAACGTTTCACAGCAGGAATCTCTTGGAAAACTAGAAACAGGAAATAAAAATAGCAACATTCATGCAAAACAATTGTAATGGGAAAAATTTTAAAGCTTTACACAGTTTGTGGTGCCTATAATGTCATTGAGATCATTTTTTTAAAGCAAGATTTTCCAAAGCAAATTTTATTTTTTACAAAAGGCAGCATGCGATATTGCAATTTTTTTTAATTCATTGAACTGGCCTCCATGATAATTTTAATAGCCATTTCCAATCGACCTAAACATGCATTTGGGTTTATGCGAACAAACATACATATCGTCACAGGAAATCCAAAAGGGCGTATAACATTAACAAACTATTTAAACATTAAAGTTAAAAACTTTATTTAGGAACTAAAAAAATTACTGTTTGAGTTTTGTATCCAAGGAAAATGTGGCTCAAGGCCTTTTTGGATTTATGTGACAATATATATATCGTTTTATTGACAGAAGAACGTCACAATTAAAAAAAACCCATTTCGAGAAAAACGCTTTTGAAGTTTTTCGATTTGCTTACATTTATTAGAAAAGACAAGCGGTATTTTCTCTTCAAACTCAAAGTAGAGACATTCAAAGTAGAAACATTTAAGAGATACAATTTATAGGCAGTACCAAGAGTAACATGACCAATGATTCTGCATCGGTTACTCAGAAAATTAATTTTTTGAGTTATAACGTTGTTGCGGCCAATTAGCGATATGTTCGTATGTCTTTTTGGGTAATGCTCCAAGACTTCTTTAAAGTAATAACTACGACTGTTTAAGTCATAAATTAAAAAAAAAATTATAAAAAATAAAGGGATAAAGTTTGTAGGTGGTGTTGCACTTCACAGCTGTTCCATTTGGTGCCCAACACCAAATTTGCAGTTGTTTTTATTTTGATTTTTATGTTTATTGTATTAGATAGTTTGACTTTGTCCTAGCGTGCCCGTAAATTAAGAATTAAGTCATGATATCACATATTGTGAGTAACCCAACTTTATTGTGTTTTACTTCTTAAGCACCCTATTGTTGTATGTTATGCTATATGTTCCAACGAACCAAACGTGTAAAGAAAAAGCTTGACAAAAAATTATAAGCCTCAAGCTTTTAAACTTGTTGTGAAATCTATTACAAAAAAATTTTTAATAATTATTTAATGAAGAAAACCAACCCCTACTGCTTATATTGGCTGTCAGTGATTATGAAAAGCTTAAAAGTCTAATAACAAAACCAGCTTGCAGAAAAATAATTTCTCAGCAAAAGTCAGCGTTGCCAGAATGATATTTTTATTATATTTTTGATGATTTTTTGTCTAAAAATATATAGATTGAAGATTTCTTTTATCAAACGATAATTTTTTATATATAAAATTATTACTTTTTATATTGAGCTACTTGAAATTACGTGGATATACATAATTTGTTAAGAAATTTTATCAACAGTATATTTAAAAAAAAACAATAAAGGTTTGTTCCAGCTTGTCATTTATTGCTTTTATATACTTTACATATCGTTTGGTCAATATTACAAGGCTGTGTTTATTATTTTTTCAGGCTGTGTTAATAAAATGTCAGGGTTGTATATGAAAATGCGCGACTTTTAGTTTTAATTGAGAGGCTGTAGAGTACCTCTGGCCCTAAAAAGTCGACATAACGACGTTTGTCCGGTCATCCGGCTGGCTGGATGCCGATGTAATATTTTTTAATTCAACTAATAAAAAACATTTAAACATGTAGAAAAGTAAAATAATTTTGTATGTAATTTACATGCCATGTGAAAGCGTTTTAAATCCTTACGTTTTAGAAAATCGTATAAAACTAGAATATGGTACTCGTATTATGAATTTCAATAATAACCTTGATTTGGAAAATAAAGATTTTTTTACAAAACGAAGGAGTCTATCTATGAATGTTTGCTAAAAAAATCCAGCATAAAACTAACTGAAAACAAAAAAAAAAATTATTTTGTTTTATATCGAGCGACTTGTTGTTCAACTTATACTTCAAATATTTATGTATGCCGCTTAAGTTTATGGCTATATTGATTCGCAACCTCTACATATATACTGTTACCCCTTAAAGTTCAAAATTTAAAAAATAACCGAAAATTTACCTATAATTTTTTGAGAACTGTTAAACAACATTTAAACTATGTTTTTTACTGAATTAACTTTGAAGTTAAGAAAGTACTTAAAAGTACTAAAAGCATATTTATATTTTGTCGAGGCCTGTCGAACTTAGCTATGGGTCTACTTTTATTGATTTAGATGTTACAAAATGTTTCAAAAGAGTGTCAGCATAGAATTTGTACCCATATGGTAGAAAATTTCTTACAAGTATTAAAAACATTTGAACACTTTTTCCAGACCTGTCGAACGCAATTTAAACTTTTTTTTATCTTTGTTGGTTCAGATGTTACAAAAAGTTTCTGCACAATACAATAAATAGCTTGTGACCTTCTTTTTACCATTATATGAACAAATAAAAAAACCAAGTACAAAGTATTTTTTCCAGACCTAACGAATGCAACTTGAATTATGTTTGCACCTTTATTGATTAAGAAGTTACAAAAATTACCTTTAAAGTTCTAATCTATAATTGTTACCCTTTTTCCCCCTTAACACAGTTATAATTAGCTTCAAAAATGGTTTGTTGGGATGCTTTCTTGTCACACGTGGGTATGAGTAGGTATGTGGCACGGAGTCTGACGCTTTTTAATCATTTAAGTTTCCGCTTTTATTTGCATATTTGTCTTTTTGTCAATTTGTTTTTAATTATATGGTCAACTGCGACTACAAATTACATTTTTACATATGTACAGCACAAGAGTACAATTTTTGAAAACGTTAAAATGTTTTCAATTTAGTTTTGCTTATTTAAATTTAAAGAATTATTATCACATTCATACAAATGCAATTCTGTTCATGCATATTTACATATATCAGCCGCGGATTCAGGGAAGAATTTATCGGCTTTATCGACGCATTTGAAGAGGCTTTTAATGATATTGGCGATGACGTCAAAGGATCAATTTTTGCGAACACACTATTATCAGTAGTTTTAAGAGCTTTGAAAAACGTTGGTCTTGATTATGAAAAATGTGTAGGGATTGGAACTGATGGGTATCCTTTGATGTTGGCAGAAAATGAAACAGTAAAAAACTTCATAAGCCGGAAAAAGTTTAAAACAAACGTCTTGCTACTCCTATAAGCTTAACAACTCGATATGGAAAGGCAGCAAGCTGGAAAATAGTGTGTGTGGTTCAGAATTAGTGATCTCGGTATATCAACAAAGATATCTCATGCCAGCTAAAAACTTTCAAAGCAAAAAATTAGAGGCATTGCTTTATTCAGACTATGGTCAAATTCATAAAAAGATTCATTTGCAAAGAGCAGGTATTATCCAAAAACAGAAAAAATTAAAACCATAAGAATCAAAGCCATAAGACCGTCAAAGACGTTCGAAATGCTGCTTTAATGCTTTGAAATAAACCCATTTTCAAAGCGACTGACTTATTACTTGCGGAGTTAATAGTTCCATTGCCAAAAACAAGGCGTAAAAGTCGTCTGTGAAGCTCGTTTTATTATCCAAATCGATCCCAGAGCCAAAAATATTCATGAAGCTAAGCTAATGCTTGTATTTTGTGAGACCAAAAGGATTTTATCTAGGGACTGTAGTAGTTATTGCAGAGAAAAGAGCCCTAATGACAAAAATTCGTAGCTGGCTTCTAAAACACATCCTAGTCGGCTAGTATCGGTATAAAACTTGTTTTTCAAATAAAATTTCTTGACACGTTAATGGAATATATTAATAATAAACGATATTATGTAAAATGTCTTAAGACAATATAATATGTTCAAGGAAAAATACGAAACCAAGTACATGCAAAAAATAAATTAAAATCAAAACAAGTAAGAGCGTTATATTCGGCTGTGCCGAATCTTATATACCCTTCACATTGGTCTTTAACGAAAGCAAAATTATGTAAAATAAAAACGAAAAAAAGCCAAAACAATAAAAATCATAAATTTGTCTAAAGACAATATAACATGTTCACGGAAAAATACGAGACCAAATACATGCAACAAATAAATTAAAATAAAAAATATATATTTTTTTTATTTTAATTTTTTTTAATTTTAATTTTTTTTTGGAGCTTCTGAATTTTTTTACTACATACATATTAATTTTTTCTTGTTTAACAACAAAAATGGTCTGTGTTCAATAATTAATTAGTTAACGAAATTTAAAAACAGTAAAGTTAAATGTATGCCCGGAATTTTTTAACAAGCGCTCTTTATTTGTAATATGAAGACATTTGTAATAAGTGCTTTTTAGTACATGGCGGGACTTAAAAATCGCAAGTAAGGTTTAGAGTTGAAATAGCCATTAAAAGCATAAAAATAATTTTAGTTTTGCTTTAGCTATATAGAAATTGAAAGCTAATTAATATTTCTGCCAAAAAGAAATTAAGGTTAAAAAATTGTTATTGTTTCTGCTCCAAAGAAATAAAATAATTATTTCTGCTCAAATTAATACCGCTATTGTTGAACTGAAGTTTGGCACGTATTCCTTTTGCCATTTCTAAAGGCAAGTGGACCAATTGCTTTGCCATTCTTTTCGTTATCTCATTCCCTTTAAAACCTTTCCGTCTTTGATTTCAGTGAAAGTGCACTTGTGTTACGACCCACAGATTACCAATAGATACCTTGCTACCTTAAACAATTGAGGAGCAGGCAAGGTTTACCCGTGCTTCACAGAAGAACACAGCTTCGAGTCCCCCTTCTATCTTGCAATTATCCATAAAGAGTTTAAGGTTATACTCGGCTTTGCAACAATATTTAATATTTTGCCACTCCGTTGTGTGGCATCATCAGAAAATTATTTTTAATTAGTAATGTTTGTTATTATTCATCATTTATTTTTCTTTTCTTTCTTTCTTTTTCTTCTCTAAATTTTTTCTTCCCTTCTATCTCCATCCTTTTTATCGGTCTCTTCAGGTAGCACAAAGGGACCGAAATAAGCGGAACCAAGTGAGATGTACTCTTACCTTTAAAGGCTGTCTGTTCTACCTTATTTAACCTAACCTAATCTAACCCAACCTAACCTAACCTAACCTAACCTAGCCTAACCTAACCTAACCTAACCTAACCTAACCTAACCTAACCTAACCTAACCTAACCTAACCTAACCTAACCTAACCTAACCTAACCTAACCTAACCTAACCTAGCCTAACCCAACCTAACCTAACCTAACCTAACCTAACCTAACCTAACCTAACCTAGCCTAACCTAACCTAACTTAACCTAACCTAACCTAACCTAACCTAACCTAACCTAACCTAACCTAACCTAACCTAACCTAACCTAACCTAACCTAACCTAACCTAACCTAACCTAACCTAACCTAACCTAACCTAACCTAACCTAACCTAACCTAACCTAACCTAACCTAACCTAACCTAATCTAACCTAACCAAACCTAACCTAACCTAACCTAATGTTTGTTATCTTGGCTTGAAAATTAAATTTCGGTTTTGTTTAATAAATTTCAAATTACAAAATATATAAAATTAAAGTTTAAAACAAATATATGCCTTAAGCTCAAAAGAAAATGGACTTATAAGTTAAATAAAAAGAGATTAAAAAATTGGAAAAAATAAATATTATTTGGGAACTTTTGGCAAAGCGATACACTTTTATGAAAAGCTAATAAGCCAAAAACAACGTAATTATTTTTTATTTTATTTTACTTTTTTCGTAGAATTTGATCAAAATAAAAACTAAGCAGATCCATTAATTACATAAATATCTCCACTTAATATTTTTCGTTTCTTTATACCTCGCTTGAGAGGGAAAACGTTTGCAATGACAGGTGGTTCATAAAATGCTGTTTTAGTATCACTGGGACCAATAAAAAGTTCCTTTGTTTTGTGACTTTTGCTGAAGTTGTTGCAATTAGTAAAGCATGATAAGAAGCATTAAAAAGGGAAGAGACGAACGATATGTACGGTACCCTAATTTGAATTCAAATTTTTTATTTTATTTACTCGTATGTGTTTAAACCATTCAAACCTTATGTATAAATGTTTTATATTTAAAATTTTATTGTTGGTGGTCATCTTGAACCCTTAGCAAGTATGAAGTACAGATGGAAAAAGCTTTTAAAAAAAATGATTAAAAAAAATGCTGGTTCAAAGAAATAAAGGAAGAATACAAACAATGTTTTTAACAAGTCGTCACATTCGTTGAAAATTTTGTCTAAATTTGATTGTAAAGGAAAATTTTCTTGACTTTAGGATATATTCGAAGTAAATTTATGTAACTATAGGGTTTATACAAACATGATAGTAAGAATGCAAAAAAAACCCAACAAATATACGTTCACTATAATTTTTTCACTGACACACTCATCAAACTTTTAGAATTCATGTATTCTAACACGTGTACAAAGATTTTAGGAAAATGATTGCAGGTGTAAAGTTAAAGTAAAACGAAAAATGTTTAAAATTAAATTTCAACTGCCTAAAAACTTGAACGGCAAAAAAGTTTGATATTGAAAACATGTAGGACTCAAACTCAAATGAAGTCAAAGGCAAAATCACACACCAACAACAACAAAGACTATATGGTATGTGATGGTACGAGAATATTCCCTGTTTAGCAATTTTAGTATAAAATTTTATTGTTTTACATTCATGCTAGGAATTGTATTTTTTTCTTTTTCTATTCTACGAGTACGTCTAGCTTTTGTATTCGTTTGTTATTCTCACTTTGGGGCCTTAAATAAAGAGAATGTTGGAACATGTAATATAATTGTCATAAACGATTTTTGAAACGACAATAAAACAATAAAAATGTTTTTATGTAAAAGAGCAACAAAAGTATGGGGGAAATATTGTAAATATAAACAACAAAGTTAACTTTATTACAATTGAACTAAGTGTCGGTTACACACAATGCAATGCAACATATGTAGTAAGTAGTAACTCAAACAACAAAGTTTCGACTAAAATGGCACTGAAAATTTGAAGATATTTGACTATTTTAGAAGTTACTTTTACACAAGTTGCGCAACTCAAATCTGCATTTTAATTTCAAACCATATGTTTATTGGCTCTTAATCGCAGATTATCAAAAATTTTAAAATAATTAGAACTAACGAAATATAATTTAACTAGTAGAATTTTTGATATTGCTAAGCTACAAACATCTGTTTTGAGTTATGACTTTATTGCATCAAAGGAACGATGTGGAATGAGTCAAATGATGTTTGTCTACCAGTCAACAATTTTGAATTGTTTTGTTTAAAGTAGATTTTAATAATTGCTCATATGATCTTTTATAGTTTAGGCAAAAATAAATTTTACGTTTCCAACGTACGTTAATACTTGCTGAAAAAGAAATTCAGGAAAACATGTATATTTTTTAAAGTTTTAATTTAGCAATTACAAGATTAGCTAGAAAATTTTGTTATTGGCATGAAATCGAATGTTTTGCCTTTAATTTCAAATAAAATGTGAAAATTAAGAACACGGAGAATCTCCAAATAAAATAAATTAAAGATAACCGTGTTTGATAACCATCCAAATAGTTTTAATTAATGGAAAATTTTAAGTAATAAATATTTAAATATGATTTAATGCTAGCAGGCGTTGCGGCTAGCTCTGTCTAAGTTTCGTCATGTATTATCACAGTTAATCAGACTGTTATTCGGTATATCACATCAAATTTTTGGTTCCAACAGCTTTATCGTTTCTGATTTATCCGTATATACTTGGGATAATACAAACATATCTCTTACCCACCTACATACCTCCAGAGAAAGCAATCTTATGCTATCAAAATGATTATTGAAAGTTGTGTGGCATGTAAATTGTTAAAAAATGTTACATTGTTTTTATACCATTCACATAGTTAAATGTATCAGTCTTTAGCTTACATTCTCTTAAACAAAAATTTTTTACCCTTCAAAAACATATATTCTTAAACACGTATACATATGGCGAAGCCGATTAAGCTTATTTGTCGGTCCGTCAAGTCAAGCCCGACAGAACTCGCTTTGGCATTAAACAATCGAAAATATCCCAAGACAGAAAGGACAAAGATATGTATAAGCAAAAACCTTTTTTTATAATCGTAAGACTTGGCACAGATACTTTGAATACAGGGAGCTAAATTGGGGGAAAATTTTATTTGATAGGAGCTGGTAGCCCCTCCATAAATGCACAAAATTTTATGGGAATTTTTATGCGATACATATGGTAACCAGAGATCGACTTTAAACCTGTTACAGGTTAGTGCTAGTATGATGGGGGAGCGACTAGTCCGATAAAAAAAATAATTTTTATAAAATTTTAAATTCGCTTTATACCAAAATCTGCCGGAGCTAGCGCCTATAAGCCTTCTGCAGGGTAGTTCTTTTATAAAATTAAGTTTGTTGGGTAAAAGCACGCACGCAGAAGAAAAAACATGATGGGGAGAACCATAAACTCAAACTATCATTAATGATCTCTTTTATATAACCATTATATAGTCACTTTGAGCTATCATACTATTTTTCTAACAACTATTAATTAAGAAATAAGTGGGATCAACATAATAAATTTTCTTTATATATCATTTTATTTTAAATTTTAATTTACATTATATAGGTACATGCACATTAGTAAGATATTTCTAACAAAATCTTACAAATTAAACCATTGTTTTCCACATGTAATAGTTTAACCCTCTTTAATTTTTACATTTTTGAATCAAAATAACTTATTATTTATAGGAACAAATTAAAAAAGATATTATAAATAATTTTAATACATTGTACTAATTTTTTTTTCTAAAATATTATACTAACGAATGACGTTTTCTACAATAGAAGGAAGGGAAATGCCTTTTAAATGAGACACAATAGTGTTGTCAAATAGTTCTGTATGTATTATTATAGTTTTAAGAATCATAAGAAAAAATGCTTTTTCAGTTGGAGGCAATAGTTTTTGCAATCCTACAATTAAGAATTACTTGTTTGAACTAAGGTTATTTGGTTATAGCAGTTAAATGAAATCATTATGAAAATTACTGGTCATAGGTAGGGTGACCATTCGTACTGATTTCATCAGTACATGTATTGATTTTTCATTTGGTGTGCTGATCAAAAATTTGTGTACTGAAATGTACTAATTTTTGAAAACAAGTACTGATTGTACTGAGTTTTCAAGATAACTTGATAAATTAAAAAATGTTTTACAAAAAATTTGTTAAATTAGAGCCAAACAGTTTTGAGTCATTTAAACGCTCTTAAAAAACTGTTATACATTTTTTTGAAGATGTATTTTCTGAATGAAATATCGACATGCGACCTATTACAGTCAAATCCCGATAATTCGTAATCGCAAGGGACCGGCCATTTCTTACGAATTATAGGGGTTTTCGATTTAGCGGGATTTCGATTTAACGGGATTAAAATAAAATAAATACGAATTAACGGGGTTTTTCAATTTATTTAATAAAACGATGAAAAAACATAAAAAACACTGATGTAACAAACTGATCTTAAGAAAATAAACACACACGCAAGCAAAAGTAAAAACCTACGCAAAAAATAGCGGTAAACAAAAAATCATTCTTTTCATGTTTCTGTTGTTTTTATTACGAATTATAAGTGGTAGTTAGCAAACAATTACGATTTATAAGAGGTAAAGAAGGATTTATTTTCAAAAAAAATTACGAATTAGCGAGGGGACCAAAATGTATGGAAATTTTGCGAATTAACGAGATTTTTTCAAGGGACCGACAGTTTATTACGAATTATCGGGTATTACGATTTATCGGGGTACGAATTAGCGGGATTTGACTGTATTTAACTAGGAGAATACAAACACCAATACGGTCAGACAGACATGCTTAATCGAACCAGGAGTGATTTTAATTTGATCGCTATAATGGAAGGTCGTTCTTAAAGTATTTACACTTAAGAATCGTACTGATTTTGACCCAGAAATTAATGGTCACCCTAGTCATAGGGAACATGCTGCAAATATGTTTTTTCTCTGCGTGCGGGTAGTAGTTCTCCCACTCAAACGGTGACATTTTGTGAAGTTTTCTATTTCAAAAACTATGATAATTATCGACCTCAAACCCGCCCAAAGTCATTTTTTTTGTAAAATTTGAAAACAACTTGGCTGGAACAAATGACAGGGTATTCAAAAAGACCAATGTGAAGGGTATATAAGATTCGGCACAGCCCTCTTACTTGTTTTACGCCCTTGCAAGAATTTGCTAATCACATTAATTCAGAGAGAATTATTTTTAACATAAATAAGGCTATGCTTTAGCGTTTCAAACATATATTTATCTACATTTATGTTTTAATTGCAGGCCGTATGTTAATTTTTGAATCAGAATTGTGTTAAGCTAATTTTAATTTTTTATTCTGGCTTTTTTATTGTTTGCAAATGTTCATTTACTTTGAATTAACAAAAGCTTTAAAATAAGGTAACTAAACAACAAAGAAAAGTTATGTATAACAATAATTGTTGTGGAAAAATATTTGTTTCGACATCTTGATAATACTGAGACAATAAAACTGCCAATACTGTTATTAGACAAACACTCTGAACATTTTCGCACTCTTTGTTGAGCAGACAGAGTTGGCCAATTAATGGTTGGCTGACTGCTCCGTTGTCGGCTGTTTGCGTATTTGTGCCACACAGAATAAACAAAAACAACAATGGCATCAACTAAACTAGATATTACCAAATGTAACACAACTTCAACTTATTTCATGTTATGTTTTGTAATGAACTTTCGTTCACTCTGCAAGATCAAGACAAAAATCGACGGCAGCATGCTGTACTGTGTGTCAGTGATATTATAATGGAACAGATGGAAAAAGTTGTACATAATAGAATTTGTGAAGAAATGCTCGGGTAAACTTAAACGTGAACATAAATATAATATCAGTGTAGATGCAAGTATCTACACCAATATTAGTAGTCGTTGTTGTTAACAACTTTGTAACGGCACAAGGGAAATTAATACTTTGCTTCGTAAGTTAAAATTTAAATATTACCAACTAACACTAATAGCATGTTAAATTTTATCCCCGTTTTAATACGTTCTTGTGTTTGTTGGTTTATGGGTCGTTCCATTAAAACCAGCTCAATAAACATTATTTATTGATGTTTAAAAACTTAATGTGTTCTGTCATAGGAACTACAAAATTTTGAAATTTTAGTTGTATTTTGTTGTATCTATCGTTTTACGGATAATAAATCAAACAACAAATTAAGCAAGAAAAACTATTTCGAAGATAATTTTTTCACAAAAAAAAATATATATTAAGAATTTAGAAGTGAAAGTAGAGTTTATGAAAATGCAGATCGTGTAAGCTTAAAGTATCAACCTAAACACTGCACACACCTTGCATCATTTTTATACGCATACCAAATATGTGACACTTCCTGAGTCTATTTAGGCGTGTCCATCTGGCTGGTGTCCATGTATTTTTATAACTAAAGTACAGTTCGTAATTTTGAAGACATTTGGAAGCAATTTGGCACAGATAAGTCTTATGGCATTAGCACGAAGCCTCGTCGTCCCGGAATAAGCACTTTAAGCTAGAACTGACTTAAATAACTCTTTACCTTCTCCAGGATTTGACAAAGTTTTGCATATGTATCTAACCACAAACCAGTATATATAATAAAAATATTATCGGTTCCCCATACAAATAATTATTTTTGACTAAAAATGGCTCGAGTAATACTTTACCTTCTCAAAGACTCGCACACATGTTTATCTTTATGCCACCAACTGTTATACTGAATACAGACAGATATTATCGATCTTTTTTCTCAAAGACCCCCATAGAAATGGGGTGTAGTGTATAATACGTTCGGACTTGATCGACTTTCTTACATATTTGACTCTTACGCGTATTTGAAAATGTTTATGCAAACGCTACATAACAGTTTATTTTATATTTTATAAGTTAGTGTTGTTAATAATTAAAAACATGTAATAAGAAAAATGTGGCATTGTGGGAGAAAAAAAAGAAAGCCTGTAATGCATAGTAAAAAAAAAAAAAAACATTTTTGGTATGAGAGTTGCACACCTTTGTGCATTACTCATAATTAAAACTTATGATCATTAGGAACCAACAACAGTTTTTTAAAAAACCACACACTCAAAAATTTCAATTATTTTTTGAATTTTAAACTTCAATATGACTTGAAATACCAATACTGCTATTTAAGAATGAATTGTAAATAGTGGCATAGCCGAAACAGCTAATGGGCAACATTGCATCTGATTATAGGTGACTCGCCATACCATAACCATATAAGCCAATTGAATTTTGGTTTTATGGCAATGGTTATGGCTATGGCGTTATATTATGGCACGTATTATTTACCTTAACATTTAGCTTCGGCAAGTAAAAGGGTTCATTTGAGGTACAAATTATAACATGTTCAGAACCTATCTAAGTTGTATTTATTGCAAGCAGATACCAATGAACAGATAATCAAAACATTATTATAGGTTTCTTTGAGGCTTATAGAACAAACTTTTTGAAAGAAAATTTCATTTTATACACTCTTGAAGAATTACGTATGTGGAGGTTGGACGTAAAGTCTTACGGTGTTTCGTTTCTCGAAAATGATTTAAAACTTTTCGCTTTTTTTTTTAAAAAGTACAGTTTTGATTGCATTGTTTATTGCATTTTTTGCACCGTAAAAATTTACAGTGTTTTAGGTGCCTTGAAAAAGATCTGATATATTTTGTTATAAAGAAGAAAAAAGTGGGCTTTTTAAAAATTGAAATAGACATTACTGCTGTTTCAAACATTTCCTTTCTTACAATATTTGTGTGACAGGGTAAGTGAAACATTTGAAATAAAATGATGAAATTTAATTTTAGAAACGAAAACACCATTAGTATGAAAGCATCCACATTGTTTATGAAAAAAAGTACAACTTGTCTCCTTTATATAATTTGCAAAATAAAACAGAAAAACAAAAATGTAAGAAATATGTTGCGACAACAACAATTTTAGCAATTTGCTTGAAAATTGAATCTTCACACCTCTAAATAGGAAACTGATAAAAAACCAACTACAAACAAAGACGATGAAATTTTAGTGTCCACACCAAAACACGTAATTGGAAGATAAGGAAGCAAGGAGAGTCACAATATGGAAATATTGTCAACACATATTTTGCTAAAAATGTTCGTCCACCTTTAAGACAACAATTTGTACAAGTGTGAATACGATGAATGTCCACAGAATTGCCTGACAAACGCAACGGCTAAGTATGTACATATATACATACATACATGCATACATACGTAGGTATGTAGTATGTGCACTATAATTGTGTGTTTATTAGAGTGTGATGGTATTGTTAAACAACAAGTGTTTCATGTTAATTCCCTTTTCTTCTTCTTATGTACATATATATTTTTTTGGACGATGTTTACTCCTCTGATGATCTTTCTTATAATTTAGCACTTCTAGACAAATATCTCTTTTAGTTTATACATTATCGTACACAGAGTTAGACAAAATACATGCTTTGCTGTATTTGAAATACAAAATACTTGTTCCGCTTGTATTTCAAATACCAAATACTTTTAAGTCGAGTATTTGAAATACAAAATACAGTATTTTAGTATCTTTTATTTAAAATACAAAATACATTTATAACCATTAATCAACCGGTAAAACATGAGTTTCCTTTCATGAACACTAGATTTTTAAAAGTTTAATCAGATAAGCAGCCTCTTGCTGGAGAATATATAAATCCTTATAAAGAAAACAATCTTTCTACTGGTCCTGATAAACACAAATTGTTGTTAAACTTTATGAAAACAGTTCTCTGTATAGGAAAAACAATTAAATGAAAAGTTAAGTAATATCAAGGAAAATTCAAAAATTCGCCCTCTGCGTTTATTTTGTATACCCTTCACATAGTGATAAGGGTATATATCAGTTTGTAATTCCATTTGCATTTTTTTATTATCCATTTGCGACCCCATAAAGTATATATATTCTGGATCCCTATAGATAGGTAAGTTGATATAGACATGTCCGTCAGTCCATCTGTCAGTCTGTTGAAATCAAGTTTTCGGAGTCAAATGACCAATTATTTGTGTCAAACTATTAGAAATATCCTGGAGACAATCGCTACTTAATTAGCAAAATGGTTGACTATTGACAGAGATATAATTGAAAACTCAAAATAACCCATTTTTCTAGGACAAAATCCGTGCATATATCCCTATATGTTTATCTCAGTAAATATAGTCATTCTTGCCACAAAACTTGACACGGATACCCTGAAAATAGGGACCTAAATACCTAAATATTTTCTTTCAGATAGGATCAGGGGAAGTGGTATTTCCCCTGCAATTTCAGAAATTTCGTGAAATATTTCATGCGTTAAATCGTAGAAACTATAATAGCTATCGACTTCAAATGTTTCACAAAAAGTAATTGTATAACAAGACCTAGGGCCAAATCGTCGCATTCGATGCGAATCGAAATTTCATTTGATCGATCGAGTTGTCAATGCTTTAAGTATAGGAATTCTAATAAGAATTTTTAAATTTCGATACTAATCGAATGCGACGATTTGGCCCCTACACTTTGAAGAAAAAAATTTTTGGGTAGGGACAGGAGAAGGGGTAGCTCCCATAAAAATTTACAAATTTTATGAAATTTTCGATACGCTATATCTCGGAAACTATAACAGCTATCGACTTCTAGTGTTCTATAAAAAGTAATTCGATGATAAGACCTACAATTTGGGGAAAAAATTTGGAGAGGAGCAGGAGGACTAGAAGATCCCATAAAAGTTAACAGCTTTTAGTAACCTTTTAATACAAATAATATCAAAAACTTATATAACTCTCGACCTCAAACCATCTTGATCTATTTCTGTTATTCATACAAACGTTAAATTTTGTAAAGTTTTCTATGGACTTTAAAGGTGGTGCAAGGTATGTATTTTTATTATATTATTTGCAGTACAAAATGACTCGGCTCGGTATATTAAAAGGCCAATGTGAAGAAAATATAAGACTCGGCACAGCCGAATATAGCGCTCTTACTTGTTAAATTTTATGTTGTTGGCATTAAAATATTACCCATTTTTTCCATGTTTTTCCTTTGCAGATATTGGGAAATGCCAAACCTCAAATAGGGTTTCTAAAAAATTTTCTAACTCTTTGTTAAAAAAACCATATCTATTCACATTTTAAGTATTTCTTTTCATAATTCTACTTATTTATTTATTCTTCTACGTACCTGTTTATTAGTAATGCCTTTTGTGTTTCTTTTGTGATAATGATTTCATTTTTTAAGTGCCGCCTGCCTAAAATCTTAAAAGTACTTGAATGTTTACAAGTCTATATAATGGTGAACATATTCAAGAGTTGACTGTATGTAGGTAAGTGGATAAATGTAGAAAAAAAAAATCTTTTTTTTATTTTATGTGTTTGTAAGTTTAAGTATTATACGTGGTAATATGTCAACATAACTCGTTGGCATCTTGACATTTTACTTGAAATTCTTAAAACGCTTCTTTTATAATTTATTTGAATACAATTTTCTTGTACAATACATATTCTTGCATATTGTTCTATTTTGAAAAAGTGAGAAAATAAAAATTTACAAAACTCAACCCACATTAAATAAGTTAAAGACATAAATAAGAATACGAGTCAAGAAGAAGTAATGTTATGCATAATTTCATTAACTTTATAAAAAAATAACATTAAATATTTAACACTTGTGTCTAAATTTAGATTTGAAAATTGTGTAATAAAGGTTAATGGAGATAATGCATAGAGTGTAGGAAGCGGTTCCACAGTTGAAGCTGCAAAGCATCTTAAATATCCATGGTTACCGGCTTACCCGATGTAAAAGGAACAAGTTTTGGAATCAGAATATCTAAGGATCAAAACTCAAACATGGAATCTACACTTTTAAAAACAACTCTCCTTGCCTAATTGCGTAAGGAATTAATTACTTATAAACTTCATCACTCGACCTCCGTAAGGCTCGCTGGTGTGATTGAGGCGAAATCAACACGAAGGACAGTCTACGCTATCTTAACTCTTATAAGACAAGTGGTGCATATCTCGTTTCGAGTCAGCCAGAGAATGGGAAGATCATATTGGACACATGAAAGATAAACAACCTTGTTTTAAGGTGGCACACTATTCTCCTATTCAAGGACCTAGCGACTACCACTTGGTCCTTAACACAGTTTGCATGAAAATTGCGACTAATAAAGACTTCAAAATAAAAAAGCAGTAATTTTTTTTCCGGAATAAAATATATAACAATTGAAATTGAGTTGAAACCAACATTTATTAATTAAAACAGAAGAATAGATACAAAAAACGGTGCCTATAAGAATCGGATTAGTGATGTAGCTTGGAAGCTTTTATAAGAAAGAAAAGAGTCAATAAATCCCAGAAAAATAAACGCACTAGGTCAAGGTATCTTAATTTAGAAAATTAAACGTAGCGAGCGTCGTACCATACGGAGGTGAGCAAATATCGTCAAAGAAACACGGATCGCTTAAACAAGACGCTCTAAAAATCTTCACCAATCTAAAAAGAAATTTAAAAAACAAGTAAGCGTTTCCCAGCAAACCTCTGAAAATTTACTACATCCTGAAATAACAACAAAATCTTTGAAAAAAATTACTCCACTTTACACATAGAATGCAGACGTTAAATTGAAGAAAAGCAAAACTCACCTCATCTATGGTCTATAATATTTTTTGCACTTAAGAGTAACACTGGAAGCGCCACATAATCGATCTGGTCCTGTATATTGCTTGAACTGGCAAGAATACGGCCATACCAAGTCTCACTGTAAGTTGCCTTTTGCCTGTGTCATGTGTGGGGATCTGTACGTTGGGACCAAGTGCGATAAAACGAAAAACTGCCAACTACAAAAGTTGCATTGTTTTTGATTTAGTGAAGCGTGCATCTAAGCAGAAAACAGTTTCTGTTCCTCCCCAGCCGGCAATTAAACCTGCTACAAATATGCCCCCATTAGCACAACCAACAACAAATTTAACCAGCCAACAACACAAAAACCACTATTGCGTAATCTACGAGAATCCCTGGAAAGAAATAACTAAGAAAAATGCGATCTGCTCGTAAGTCCCCAATGCATGAACTATAGAAATACGTTTATAGAGGCTACCGCTAGCTTAAATAAAAAAAGACTCTTGGCGTTGATAAAATAAACAACAAAATGCTTTTAGAGCTATCCAAAAAAATTCTTTTTATTTTTAATACCATAAACGGCTTGAGCATTTCCCGCCAATATAACTTTCCATAGTAAAGATTATTTCTAAGCCTTGTAAAGAACCTTCGAATGTGAAGTCTTATAGGCTTATAAGTTTTTTACCAACTATTTCGAATTTGTTCGAAAATCTGCTTAAAAACGATATGGCCACGATCTTGAATAACAACAACTGCATCCAAATTACCAATTTAGCCTTACAAGTCAACATAGTACCTTCGAACAAGCCCACAGATTATTACAGGTTTTAAGAAAACCCTTTTGAGAATTGAAGTAATGATGCGTGCTTTTTATCAATGTCTCTCAATCAAATTAAAACTGAATTTTCTTATATTTCTCTATAAGCTGTTGGAAAACTACATAATTGACGGAAAGCTTATGATCAAAGAGGGGGCCACTTAAGCTGTCCTCAATCAAGTGGGCCTTCCGTTCATCAAAATAGTATTCTAGGACCAATTCTGTCTCTGCTTTACACAGCAGATATGCCAACCAACAGTCTTACACCCACGTCGACATTTGCTGTTGTTAATGCTTTCCTCAGGATTCATAAGGATCCTAAAAATGCCTGCCCCACGTTAGTGTCACGTATTGATGCGAAGTTGACACAAATTAAATTAAAAATTCATTGGCTAATTGCTAGAAATTCTGTGCTGCGTCTTCATTGCAAATTTTTGCTCTACAACTAAATTTTGAAACCAATTTGGTGCTATGACATTCAACTATGGGGCACTGCTTCCGCCTTCAACATGAAGAAAATTCAAGGGCGTCAAAACAAAATCTTAGTGATGATAACTGGTGCTACTTGGTATATTAAAAACAGTAACATCCAAAAGGATCTACAAGTTACACTAGTAAAATGTGAATTCCTGAAGTAGGTGGACAAGTATTTAAACAAGTTAGAAACACATCCAAATCCACTCGCTCGAAACATTTTGCAAAACAATTATAAAAAAATTAAAATTAATTATAAAACATTGCTTTTAAAATACACTGTACTGTATAAAAGCACTCACAGCATTAGTGAACAGTATTTCTTGTGGTAATGACCACTCATGGCGGCAAACGACAAATTTAATTTAACACACAGACTAACACAAAAGTTAATTTTTTTGTATTTCTGATGTCTGTATATTATTTCTGTTAAGGTGTATGCAGGCAAGTACGTGTAACTATGTGAAGCTCTAAGAAACCTGGTTAACCAAGACCTATTCGTTTTTGTTTAGATACAAAAAAGAAAAAAAAACACAATAATTAAACTCCCCTAAAACCACTAAGTTTCAGTCAAGAAAGAACAGAAGAAATAACATGTAAAATTTTTTTCCAAGAAATAATGCGTACCTGTGCGGTTGCAACAGGTCTTTTTTATTTTTCTTTATTCTACTGCAAAGTGCATCATGCAAATTCCGCCACTAATAAGTTGTCATATGTTTATGTTGTATTAGCAGACTTCAATATTTATTGCAATTTAAAAACCAACATGTTTGTACAGATGAAGGTTTTTGTACAAAAAAAAAAAAAAAACGAACATACGGGCATGACTTTGCTAAATATTAACGCAATAAAAAAGCACTCCGCGAATTTTGAATGTGAGCAGGTAAAAATTTAAATATTTTTGAGACATGTTTTTTCGGCAATTTTTTTTTTGGATTTCTACATTTTTCGTAATTTTCGCTTATTTCACACCATGAAATTCTTGAGTAGATTACTCGAAAGGTTTAAAATTCTTTTGTATATTTTACGTAATAAACTTAATAATTTATAATTTTATAATGTAAAAATATTTATGAAAAGTTTTGGTTTTTTTTTGTATTAACTATGAAAATTTCGTATATTTTTCGAAAACAAATATTACAAATGATTTTCGAAAAACTTTAAAATAAAAGGCTAACTTTTCTACCGTACCTAACCTGACCAGAACCAAAAAGTGTAATGTGCAATAAAAAGTGTGAGAGATGTTTTTGAAGGGTTAATTACGCTTTATATATCGGGAAAAATGCAGCAAAAATGCCTCTAAAACTAAATTCATTCAAAAATTTCTGAAAAAAAAATTTTTTTTATCTCCACTTTAACAACCCGCACAGAAAAACATGCTTTTATTATTTTGCGGTTTTTTGTTAATAGGAATTTTTAAAGTGACTCATAGTGTTTACTTCTTCTTTTTTTAAAAACATGTAAAAAATTATTTATTTCTTATTCTTTTGTTTAGAAAACTTTTAAAAGCATAAAGGCGGTTATCTTTCAAATGCATTTGTCTTGTTGTCCACTGTCAGTCATTTAGTCATAATATAAGTGCATTCAAAATCAAAACTATCAAAATAAAAATGTATTCCTGGATATGTGCATGGAAAGCAGTTTTTACAAGATTTGGTAAAATTATATTAAAAATGGCATTAAGGTTTTAAAAAAAAGAAAATAATAGAAACATACATAAGCCCGTACCCATTTTATCCTTCCGAAAATGACATTTCAAACGAATATGCACAAACTTTTGCATATGGGCCTAACTTAATGCCACTAACTGGTGTACTAAGCAAAGACTTGACCGATTGTAAATTTCTGACTTGTTTGTTACTTAAAAATGCTGTCAAGGCTTAGGTATTTCCTATTTGTCTCCACAACAGCATTCGTTTGTTTAATAATTATTGATAGTTTGATATTCAAGAGCTTTGTTAATGTTTGTATATTTTCTTTTATTTTTATTTATTTATAGTCAAGTGCAAACATAAAGACGTTCTTTTAACTTAATATTGAAATATTTAAGCCTAGCGGCATTGAGTTTATTTCAATGGTTAAACTTTGAAGTAAATTTTAACCGAAAAGTGTAATATTTGAAAAATTTGGATTCGGAAAACGTTTTTTTATAGCATTAAAAATGTAATTTTTGAAAGTTTTACTTATATTGGACCCATTTAAAGTCAAGGAGTGTTAGTTATAGGGTTTTATTATTAAGTGCCAAAATTGTATATAGGTACGAAAAATTTTTTTTGGAAAGCTTAATATTTGAGGTAGTTATGTCTCAAAATCCTTATTACGGGAGGCCGGTTTTATAGGGCTTTTATACAGAATTTGAGCGATCGTTACCATTAGTAATACGCCTGGCCCTCAAGCTAAAAAAGCTATCTGTGCCAAATTTTATTAAGACATCTTAAAAAATGCGATCGTTACTTTGATTAAAAAATGCAAGGACACCCGGCCGGAAGGAGGCAAAGACATGCTTTAATCCACTCAGGAAGTAATTTTGCCTCGATTAAAGGTGGATCTTAAACTATTAGTTTTGGGCGTTACAATCATCTGCACAAAGGACAGCGTAAGTGGAAATCGTGTTTTACTTAGTTTCTTGCAAAAAAATATTTGTTTTTTTTTTCATCACATTATTAGCATAAATATTTTTCTTCTTTGATAAAAGATTTTAAAAAGGCGGAGAGATATGGTTTTAGTAAAAAAAATTATTTGACTTTAACTAAAACTTTATTTTATTACATGAATTATTGGTTTGCTTGTTGATTATGACTAATAAATACATTAATTTAAAAATTGAAATCAAACTTAAGTTATGAAGTTGCAGGTTTTAAAATCCTTAATGCTCTGCAATATTTTATTTTACACGTCTTTTTTTACTTATTGAGAATCCGGTGTTTGGTTTGTTAAAAACATTTAATTCAGTCGATCATAACAGAGTTGAAATTAAGCCACGGTAGATTCAAACTCCCTAAATCACAATCGAACATTGCATAATGAAATGTTTCTATAAATATTTCTTTGACTTAAACTTGATTTATTTTGACTTTAAGTATCAGATCCTTCTTAGTATTGGCACAGAGTAATACAGTTCGAACATAAAAATATTATTGAATTCTTAAAACTACATTAAAGACTATCATTTTTCCAGTGTTATCTTTGGTGGTGTTGAAATTTTCTATTCTCAACAGAAATGCGTAATAATTGCAACACAAAATATTAAAAGTTTTTTATTCATAGTGTTTTTTTTTATTTCTTTTGCAAATAAGTTTTATTGCTGCATTAAGTCTCCTTCTCTTTGCCGGTCTGATCCAGCGAAGACATACGATTGTGCATTGTAAAATGATAACCGCAGTTTATTTCTGGGCGCATGTGCTGTACCCAACAAATAAAAGAAATATTAAAGAAGAAATTGCCGCCAAATATGGTGTAATAAATAAAATATGTGTTTGCAAATTTGAAATGGAAAGTAAAATTTATGACTTTGTGTAAAATGATATTGTTATGGTAAAAGAATATGTAAGAAAACTTTAAATTCCTTAATACGACCAACCAACCAAGTTAGTATTACACCATTTTCACTTTTAGGCTGTTTGTTAAGTAGGAAAGGAGTAGAATGATCAATATTTAAGCACTGTAATGGTTCCTCCATATCCTGTGGGGAATTCGTGTCGCTATTGTTAAAGAAAAAGTAGTCCTGTGATCCCCTCAAGTTCAAAAAATGCAATAAAAGTGGCAATATTTGTTGAATGACACACGCTTGAACAATCGTAAATATTTTAAGCTTTAACTTCGACTGTATTTGGCAAAAAAATTTTTCAACCATGGAAATGGTGTATTTGGGTAAAACACTACCGATACGAGTTTTAAATATGAGCTAGAGTTGGGACAGTGAGTAAATTTTCACTCTCGAAAAAAGTATTCTCAATCACGATTGACTTCTACTTGTGAATGGGAGCTACATTTCATTCACAGCCACAAAACCTTACGTTCACAAAGTCGCTAGAAGTCGGAAAAAGAAACAAAAGATCTTTATGATATTTCTATTAAATTTTTGATTTTTAGTTTGGCTTTAGTTCATATAATTTCTTTTTATTAGAAGAAATTATTATTTTCCGTTATTGTTGAAAGAAACTTTCAATTTAAAAAAAGCTGATTATTCTACCGCTACTAGCCGAGTAGAATGCATTTTCGAAAGCAGCTACGCAATTTCATCATCAGTACTCTTTGAACGGTAGTAGTGTATTTGGTTGTTAACATCACCTATTTAACTTACATGTAACAGAGAAAAGTATACGGTATCAGTGTTTTTCCTTCTGTTTTTATTAAGTTAGGACGAAGTTTACTTTTCACATACACTATGCTTTTTTCCATTAAAAGTCTCTTTGGCAACACTTGACTAACGGACAAGCATTAATCCATCTCTCAGATGGAACGAAACGCTTTTTATTATTGCATATCATACAATAGGGGTAATCACTTTTTAATTTGTTTTTTTGTCAACGACAAGTGATTACCCCTATTGTATGATATGCAATAATAAAGCGTTTCGTTCCATCTGAGAGATGGATTAATGCTTGTCCGTTAGTCAAGTGTTGCCAAAGAGACTTTTAATGGAAAAAAGCATAGTGTATGTGAAAAGTAAACTTCGTCCTAACTTAATAAAAACAGAAGGAAAAACACTGATACCGTATACTTTTCTCTGTTACATGTAAGTTAAATAGGTGATGTTAACAACCAAATACACTACTACCGTTCAAAGAGTACTGATGATGAAATTGCGTAGCTGCTTTCGAAAATGCATTCTACTCGGCTAGTAGCGGTAGAATAATCAGCTTTTTTCAAATTGAAAGTTTCTTTCAACAATAACGGAAAATAATAATTTCTTCTAATAAAAAGAAATTATATGAACTAAAGCCAAACTTAAAATCAAAAATTTGTATTAAAAACAATTAGTTCAACAATAAATAAAAATTAACATTTCTATTAAAATTTATTAAAAATATTTTGCATTATTAAGTTTGCATTATTAGTACTGGCAGCTTACGAAAACCTTTCGTTTAGACAAAAGCCCAATTGAAATAGTTGGAAATGATTGCCCACAGGGCACTATGCAGAGAACAAAGTGATCAGAAAGAGGATAGAACTAGGAATTCTGCTGAATTCAATAAAACCCCAATTAAGGATGGTGATAAAGAAACTAACAGGCTACCTTAATATATGAGCCCTCCTTTTGTGAATGGGTATCGCAACCAACTAATGGATATTTCTTGTTCCACTATCTCACTTTCTCTCAGGCCAAAATTCGATGTTAACCTAGTGTTGGGGATATGTATCACTTTGCCATTCCATTAATAATTTCTTACGTATTAGTTTGCGGCTCTAAAGATAATTCAGATTCTGGGAGCAAGCCAACTCTGACGGGCCACGTTCTTGTGTCAAACCTTTAAAAAATGTCTCTAGTTAGAGCACTTTTTGAAATTAGCCAGATCATATTACTTCGGAACAAGAGATCAAAAATAAAACCTTAAACAACCAATTTTTTGGGACCCAACCCAAGCATACAAGCCTACATCTCAGTTAATACAGCCCATATTGCCACAAAACTTGCAATGGATGGATACTTCGAAGACAGGTAGAAAAAAAATTGAAACAAATTTAATTGAGCAAAGGGAACGTTAATCCTTTAAAAACCCACAAATATTTTTAAATTGTTATGCGTCACATCTGGGAAATAATTACAGATATCTATAAACCTGCAGAAAATTGTTTTAGAATATGGTTTGAGAAAAAAATGAGTGAAATGGAATCAGGATGAGTTGTAGCCCCCATACAAACAAAGTACAAGCAAACATAAATCAAGCTGACGCAAAGTCAAACTATTAAAGCTTGTGAGTTATTACGATCATGCGTGATAACACCGTGATTTGCGCTTATCATGTGATCGGTGTCCACCTCAAATTTAAATACAAAAAAAAAATTCATTCGGAGTAAAACATGTAATTTATGTCCATAAAACTGATAAGACACAGCGACATACTTACAAACATATGTACATATGTACATAAGAAATAAAGCCAAAAAAATAATAAAAGGTTTACGATTACACATTACAACCAGCTTAAATAAATTGTACTCTTAAATTCGCTTTTTTACACACAAAGAGCTGGGTTTTTAGTTTTTATGGCTTTTTGTAACTTTTTTTAAAGTATTTACAAAACACATTGGGTCTGACTTTAAAAACACAAATGTGGTGCCATTGATAGTTTTTAACATTATTTATGTTATCAGGATATGTTGTTTATATTTTCCGTTTGTCTGGTTATACTCATGTTTGACGGGTAATGCGAGATATTTATTGGTTCAAGTTAATTATTTATACCTACTGTTTTTAAGGTTTTTTTGTTTTTATTTTTCATTTACAATTTGACAGCAATATACACACAATGTTGACTTACCTAAAAATAGAAAAAAGTTAAAAGATAACAAACATTAAAGCCATTTTTATAAGAGGAATTAAATCAATTATTTATATAAAAAAATCAACATATTATATACATTCACATATAAATAATTTAATAAATATGAGATAAGCTTAAAATAATCAGTGGTTCATAATGTTTAATCATTAAGAATTTATATGTTTATGGTTAAGCTTCATATTTAAGATTAAAATTAAAGCCTACATTTACTTCAAAGCTACTCCAAATGTTTTTGAGTAACACTTTGCTTTATCTTTTAAGAGTAATTATATTCCTCGTAAAACCCAGAATTAAAATGTTAATTTAATTTGCCAACTACTCACTGAGGTATCTCAAGCTGCAAAACTAAAAGCGGCAGCTGTAAACAAACTCTGAGTCATGGTTACAATTAAATATTTTAGCCACAACATTGAAAGTCAAAGCCGCAACATTGACAGTTGTAAGAAAAGAAAACAAATATAAACTTCAAATTAAATATCTCTTTATACTATCAGAATGATGATCAGCCTCCTGGTTGCTAATGTCAGTTTAAGTATAATACAAAACTTGGGAAAAATATTTTTCTGCATATTTTTTTATTTATTTATAAAGATTTGTTAAGTAATAGCTAAGCAACATCTAATACTTATAAGTAAAAAGCATTAAAGATGAAAAGCTTACATTATTTACACATTAAAAGAACGTCAAAAGGCGTTAAGTGTACAAGATTTTCACATGTTTCACTTAATGCATTTTTAAGTATAGTAGTTGTACATGCATAGTTTTTGTGGCTTTTTAAGCTTGATTAAGTAACTCTATTAAGTCTTTTTTTTTAGCGTTTTTTTTTTAATCTAACTACTTGTTCATTTACCAAGTCACGTACGTACATATATACATACTCAAGCCTTAAAGTATAAAGTAAATCTGGCTGACTTTGGTATAATATATTTTATGCTATAAGTTGCTGTTGTTGACTTTGCTAAAGAAATAACTGTTGGGTAAATATGCAAAAAATCAATTTGAGAGATTAATACAACAATATTATTTCTATTTTCCTCTTAAATATTCCCAACTTTTAAAAAAAAAATATTTATTAATTAATAATTATTTCTCATTTTTAAGCAAGTCTTTTATTAAAGATTTGCTAAATATGCATATTTTAAATATTTCAATGAACAATTAACAAAATGATAAACATTTTAACGTTTAACATTATCATTTTAAATATCTCAATAATCGTAATATATTATGACATCGAAAGACTTTAGAAACAAACATGATTTGTTAAATGTTTTTTAATTTTCAAAAACGTTTTTTTTTTAAATAAATTTTAAAAAATTTCTAAGAGAATAAATTTGTCATCTATAGTGCGGCAAGTGTCTTAAATAATTAAAAATAATTATTTTGTCAACTAATAGTTTCGGACATTAAAAAACAGTACAGCCAGCTTAATCTATTTTTAATTGTTTAGATATTTAAAAAAAGTTTGAAGTATAAATTAGTAAGAAGAATTGATTATAATTATACGTAAATTATGTGGAAAGTTTACATTTTCCTAAATAATATTTTTTTTTACAATTTAAATATTCTTTAGAAGTTTGTGTAAGTTTAAGTGATTTTAGAAAAAATCTTATGTGAAGTTTTGGCCCATTTAGAAACCAACTACATGTTAAGAAGTCTATATGACTTCACAATGCAATAGTTTGGCTTTTAACATTATATATGCATGTGTGAAATTGTAATCCAATTTACTAAAAAAAAATATTTTTTATCTTCAAAGTTATACGAAAGCGATATCCCATAATATAATGATGCTACTTTTTATTAAAACAATAGTTTAAAAATAAAGCATCAAAGTTTAATATTTAGGTAGCTTAAATGACCCTTAATAATTTAACTGACATATGCAAACCATTCCTGTAAAGTAGCAAAACACACCGCCTACCAAAAAGTATTGTATGCAGTAATAATCAGAGCAAGTTAAAAATGGCATATGGGCATTTCCATGAATATGTCAACCACGGCTGGAAAAATAAAAGTCATCGCAACTTTTTTTAAATATACCAAAGAGCAATAAAACACTTAAATTTTATTATGTAAAAGTATTTATAGATAATTATAATTTTAAAAGAGCAAAAATAGCAGATTAAACTGGTAATCTCTTTGATCAATTTCCAGAATTTGAAATTAACTATTTTCTCTTAACTAGTGGCTAAATTTAGGTAATTGTAATATTCCAATTATACTTTAAAAATAATGTTACAACATCAGTGGCCAAGATCCATTATGAAATTAAAAATTTAGAGTTCGAATAGCGGTATTTTTTATAGTTTGCTTTGAATGATATTCTAATGTCACGTACGTAATGCAAAAACGTTATTTGTCGTCATCATTTGAATTCGACCGGTCGCAAGTATTTAAAAATAAAAGTGCAAAGCAAAATAAATCTCGCAAACAAATATTGATCGATTTTTTTTTAAATTTGATGCAATAAAAATTTTATAGTCTTTCAAAGTTTGTAGCATACGATATTGTAAGTAACAAAATTCAATTTAATACTTTCAAATTCCTTTATAATTATAAATATTTTATTAAGATGTGTAAAAATAGCTATGAGACTACAAAGAAATGGAGGGAGGACTTGAAGAAAAACGAAGAAAAAAAAAAGAAGTACCGGAAAAAGGAGGCTGAATGACAGCATATCTATCGAAAAAAGTTCGCAGATGCAGCCAAAAAAGACAAAAAAAAAATAATTAACGACAAATTAACACACAATAAGTTTGATGTTTACTATTTTATTACAAAAACTATGCTTGAAATAAGCGAACAATATGAAGATATATCGTCTATATACATATTTTCTGATTGGAGTAGCGCTCAATTTAAAAACAAATTCATTTTAAAAAGTATTCCCTCTTTTGTAAACAAATTTAGCTGCCAACATTTAAAATGGAACTTCTTTGCCACATCACATGGTAAAGGTGCAGTTGATGGAGTAGGTGGTACTGTTAAAAGAAAGATCTGGCAAATTGTAAAAGCAAATAAATTAATCTTGCCAGATGCTTTCTCATTTTATGAATGTGCTCATAAATATGTGGAAAAAGTTAATTTGTTTTATGTTGCTACCCAAGGCGAATTCATACAAGGTGGACGCAGGCGAAAAATTCGTACCTAAAATGTCAAACACAAATATGGCATCATTGAAAAAAAACATAAATTATTTGTATATGGCATCATTAGAAAAAAAACACAAATTATTTGCAGAAGAAAAACGTGAATAAAATTAATTTTACAGTGTTTTTTTTTGCACAAAGCACAAGAACGCATCTTTTGGTTTTACTATTTGTTAATTAAGAACACTTTTTTAAATTTTTAGTTTAAAAATCTAACCGACGCGTAATTTTTTTGAAATCAAGAAGAAGCACATATACAAACTTTTGACACATTACGAGGAAAATTGCATGAGCAAAAAATAGTCAGCTGATCTGTCAAGACCACCTTCTCATGAATTCGCCTTGGTTGCTACCGAAGAGATTGAAGGGTTTTCTGCTCATCTCCATGAAAAATGTCAAAATGTCCAGCCCATCCCAAAAATAAGAAAACTTCATTCGTTTACTTATCATGATAGTCAGTATATAAATGGGTCTTGAACTGCGTATTCAGTAAGAGAAAAAATTAAAATTTAATAATTAAGTGGCAGCGCCCAAGTACATAGTGTATAGTAAGAAATGAAATTAACCTTTTATTGTTTTTATTGCTATTATCACCGAATAAACATTTTTTAATTCTTTTTAAATTTGTTATGTATACATATATTTAAAAAACCTATTTTTTTCAGACAAATACTATAAGAGAAAAATCTGTCACATACGGTATGTCACGAACGATATTAAGATTTGTTCGTAACAAAATCATCTAAAAATCGTTTTTTATTTAAAAATTATGGATTATCAAGGAAAAATATTTGGCTTGGTGTAAGAGTTTAAAGAAAGGAAAAAAACTTTTACAATTCGCAGATTTTCGTATATATGTGCATGCACCTCGACATCACTTCCGTTTTTTGTCACGTACGATATGCACCTTTTTCGCCCGATATTTTGGCCGGCAAGGTTTTCAAAGTCATGATTTTTTTTTAGATTATAGTACCCTCTAAATGTAACATATTGACGAAACAATTTTTCAGTTACCACTCTTTTTGAAAAATCTACACCACTTTGTAGGCGTACATATGTCACGTACGATGACATGGAAATGCCCATATGCCACTTAATGCCAAAATAATGGAAAATATAATTTGATATAAAATACCTTTCAGCATCTGGTAGTAAATTGTTTAATAAAGTTATTGAGACGATGAACTTTGGCTACTAAAAATATTAAAGTTTATTTTTGCGGAGTTGTCAAACTGCACATATTTTTAAAAAAATATTTTTATTTATTGCCACTCTGCCCTGCATGCTTTTGATAGCTCCTACACATACTTTTTGTACACAGTTAAAGTCTAAAAGTTAATGATAATGTGAGAAATAGAATAAAATATTAAAATAATAACTATTTAATGCAACTAAATTTAATAATTATAATTTTGTTAAAATTTATTATATTTTTATTTTTAAATTTCGGCCCATTTTAGATATGGTTCTTTTCATCATTATTTACTTCACGGTTAATGTATCATGATACCTACCCACCTAATAGTAGCGTACAGTTTTAAGAACCCATACACCTGTAACTTTTACTTCAGTATAGCAAATGTATTTTTAATCTAATTAAATTAAAAATGAGATGACTTGACTGCACTACTTAATAACTATTAATAATAAATGGAAATAACTAAAGAGCTTCTGACGTTAGTTAACTAACAAAAACAATCAAAGATAGACAAATAACAAACAAAAACAACAAGAGCAACAACAACAACAAAAAATGTTTAGCTACTTCAAATAGTCAAAAGCAATTAAAACAAAGTTATGTAATTGACGAGTCTAGAGAGAGATGTGATTTCACAACTTGTTGTCGATGTTGTTCTTTGCAGCTGCACCTTTAGCTTCTAGTGCTCCACCCTATTGCATAATCTTTATCTGCACTCAGTCGCTTTGACCATTTAAAGAAAAATCTTGTAATACAAGAGGATTATTATTGTTGTTGTTATTAAAAATGTTAGACACAAAATATGTTTTAATAACTCCATTAACTTGGCGTTGAGTTTAAGTTAAGTGCAATTCTCTTGTACAATTCAGGTTTAATTAGTTTTGTTTTCATTTATTTTCTATTTTATTTATTTTATTATTTGTTCACGTTTTAGAGTGCAGAACTATCACGTCTACGATTATTTTTGATACAATCTTAAATGATTTCTTTAAATTTTTTGCTTTTGCTTTAATTAATTAAGTCAAAGACCAGTTAACTAAAACTTAACAACAGATTTGCATTTCATACTGGTTTTATTTTTTTTGTTACTTTTTACCTAAAGCAAAATTCTTCTTTTTACAGTTATTTTTAATTGCCCCAAGATAACTATTCTTAATTGAGTTTTTATTTTTGTCATCATCTTTTCATTGCAACTTGTACAACATTAGAAAAGTTATGCTTGAAACATTGCTTTAAGGACTATGATTTTATTAAGAAATATTTTTAAAGTTGTAAGAAAATTATATCTTGATATTTACCTTAAGCCATTAGTTAATCTGAAAAATTTCGCTACATTGAATGCAAACTATATAATGGTCCGTTCTTAATGTCGGTTAATCAATAATGATAGAAGCAAAGACTACGACATCCTGTTTATATATTTTAAATATTTTGCCCTTTCGATTAAAAAATTTTAACTTTGGTTAACTGTAAAAGAACTCAAATTCGCTAGAATAGAAGTTAATTTTAAATAATTGGGCTTAACATTTTTTTCTGCTTTTATATTCAAAAAATGCTGGTAGGCAGCGTTGTTAAATTAGTGTTATCAATCATTTAGGAGTTCTTTCAAAATCCCAACAAACCTTTTTTGCTATTAGCTGTTTCGATTTGTTTAAAGTCTGCTGATGATTTGGTATAAGACAAAATTAACCTACGACAAGCCCTAAAAATAAACGAAGAAAATTGGGATGAAGTTCTGAATAATATTTAGAAATTGTTGTAATACAAAAAGATTTTGTTTTCGGTAGCCCTTATAATGCATTTAGTGATAACCAATGGTTATTCAAACGTATAAGGGAGTCGTTTTTATACGCGCAAAATTAAAATTCCAAAAACGATTAATTATTTGCTCAAACAGAATCAAACCCCGATTAAATGGACACTCTATTACGAATACAAATTAAAAACTGTAGGAAAAAAATCTTCAAATTATAGAACAATGGGGGCAATATGCCACTTTTCAAAAAGGCCTATAAAAACCTAATTTTTTCATTTTTTGCGAAAACACATCACTATTGAATAAATTACATTTAAGATCGTTAAGCCAAAAAATTCAGATTTTAGCGCTTTAGCGTCATTTAAATAATTTAAAATTACGGAAGAGAATAAATTATACAAGCCTTTTCCATTTATTGAACGAGTTTTAAGTTACCTCAACACACCACTTTTTTCCGAACTCCAAACCCAAACATTTGGTCGGGTCAGGCGTCATAAATAAATCCGGATTAGCTTTTGAACAAATATTGATAGCACTTTTTTTTTTGGGTTCCATTGATTTTCCCAAAATTTTGAAGTCCATACACAGAAAGAAAACTCGCTTTCTAAAATCAAGAATTTTATTCTTGAATTTATCCAAAATCTTTTTAAGTACGATTCTTACTTACATTTTCTTAAATCAAGCCTATTCGGATTGCTTCAACAAATCAAGCAGAAAAAAGCTTGTTGTTTTAGTATATTATTTTACATTTGAAAACAAAGTGTCTCGGTGGCCTAGATGTAACGTGGTTGTACTGCAGTGCAGAAATCCCTGGTTCGAGTCTCAGCTTCGGTAAATACAAAAAATTAAATTTTTATATTATAAATTAGTTATAAAATAAATATATAATATAAAATTCTTCTTCTTTAATAAAGCTCCATAAGTCAAAAAAATGACATTTTATTTTCGAATTAATCCCATTTACGGCTTAAATCAATCTTTTTTGGCTTACATCAAGTACGGTTCAGAACTTAAATCAATCCTTTTTTGGCTTAATTGTGGCTAAAAGTAAGAAATACGTACTTGAAAAATTTTACTTGGAGTAAAAAATTTCGTACTTAATTTAAGAAAAACCGTACTCACCGTACTTTTGACACCGCTATGGCTTGATTTAAGTAAAGTTTTCTTAGATAATTTTTTGTGTGTAAAAATAAAATTATTACCAATCTCGCGAAAGTGGGTGTAGGGTTTCACTACACTTAAATACATTTTGCTAAAAGTCTTAACTTGACATGCAGTTAGATATAATAGAAATGCGTAATCACGGTCACGTTAAATTGATGTGTAAATTAAAGTTGTTCAGCTTTAAAATGTTACAGTGTATGTGAGTATTGCTTGTAAAAATTTTGGATTCCCAGCAAGTTGTTCCAAATAGTAAACAAAATAAATTTTTACCTACTTTTATGTATTTTTAAAGGTTGAGAAATTCCTTTTTAGTAATATATAATAAAATATTTAACAAAATATATTAACTATTAATGGAAACTTAGATGCAATTTTGTTGAATAAAGTAAGGCGTTATAACCAAATCTGAATCAGCTTTTGAACAAAATATAATGACACCACTTTTTAAGAGATTTTTCGAAACTGTTGAGTCTTCCTCTCGATCTCGTCAAACTGAGAACAGGGCTGGTGGAATAATAAGGTAATCTCGTCCGTACAACAACAAATTCCTGTAAAAATCAGCATGTATTTTGTTGTTGCCAAATTTTGGCTAAGTTGTCAAAAATATTTCTATCACACATTCACATAATATACACAACAAAAATATAACATAAAGAATTTGACAAGTTATGTAGAAAACATCTGGCAGAAATAAAAGTTAGCTGATCAGTTGCTCCTACCTTATTCAATCTACGTTGGTACAGGGTTTTACCACTCTCTCTTAGTGGATTCGAACCTCTGTTATCTCGTTTTTGTATTGTTCAGCAATTATCAATCTTTTTTATTTTTAATATATTTCACATACTTTGCAATTCGGGAAAAAGGGTATTAACGATCTTCCTCAGTCGCATGTTATCTTCTTGTTTGTTTTTTGCTCAAACTCTGTGCTGATTATAGTTTTTTCTTTGTTTTCTTCTTTTCAGATATATTAGCAAATTTGCCCTAAGCACTGTTAGATTACATTTAAAATGCATGTTTGCAAAAAGTTTGTCTGTAATTATTCACAATTATGTTTTAGTTTGTTATAATATTTTTTTAGCTTCCTTATAATTTATTAAATTTGTACAAAAAAGCAGACCTAAATACTGTGTTAACATGCATGAACGCACCTTTCTTCAGATATTTTTCGGTGGAATTATTATTTTACTCTATTCACATTTTTTTACTTCTTTTTTTATTGTTAAGATGTCTACATTAAAACAGAATAATTGAACAATATTTGTTTGATTGATATGAATTCATATTATTGTTAGTAATATTAGCAACACATACACACACCCTAATATATGATACTTCTTGATCAATCAGTCTTTGTAAAGGTTCAATAAATATGATTGATTTCCGCCAACATGATTTTTTTTTCTTCAGAAGCTTATGGATGCTTTGAAATTAACAGACATTTAAAAGAGTTATTTTAGTTTTTAAGGCCTTAACTGAAATCTCCAAATGTTGGTGTGTTTTAAAGTAAATACTTTTTGAAATAAAAATTACGATTACGTCATAAGCATTGTAATACGGTTGAAATTATTTTCAAACACTTTGCAAACAGTGGCATAAAAAAAGTTTTTTTTTTTTTGGAAAAAAATAGTTTAACTAATTCTTTCAATTTAATTGTTTCACGTATTAATGATAATCAAAAAGAAAGCTAAAACATATCTAAAAATCAGACGTCAAATTTTTTTGTCCTTTTGAAGGTTCGAACATTTTGAATTTTATTAACTCCAAATTGAAATTCTCAACTTAATTCAAAATTTGCTTAATATCATTTTGACCTTTCTGACTTACAATAACAGACAATGTGGTTCACTATCAAAATTTAAATCGAACTCCTCGAAAGCGCTGCTTAGAAGATAATACCAATTATAAATGTAGTTTGCTTTTTTATTCCATAATTGTTTTGCAGTGATTTTGTTCTGCTTTCAAGTTTTATTGTTGCGTGTTCAAAAAAAGCTTGCGTGAGATGTTAGCTTTTTTCAATGGGCTTCTCTCCTTTCCTTCTCTTAGAATGGAATATAGTGGTGGTCTTTAAATTTAAATCTTATTTGTAATTAATATAATTGATAATGATTATTTATGAATACAACCACAAAGTAACAAATAACTGGTAAATAAAAATATTAATTAAAATTAATGTTTAATGACACAACAGGAGATCAAAAATGTTTTACATATAAAAGGAGCCCACTGTATTTGCATTAGCTTTGACAATTATTTACAAAATAAAACTGCTTTTAATTATCTTTATAGAAAAATATTCACGTAAAGGACCAAATATTTAAAATATTTAAATAATATAAAAAAAACTTTAGCATTTATAAGACTCAATACTTAATATCAGAAATCTTAAATTCTCTATCAGTTTTAATAGTTCGCAACACAGAAAAAACTGAGTTGTAGAATCAGTAACAAATTTCAGAGAATCAGTAAATATTTTGTCTGGCTAAGGACCTACAACGAAAGTTGTAAATTTAGACAAACAATTTTGCAAGAATTTTAGTTTCTGTTAAAAAATTTTGCTGAGCTGGTTAAACATTTTATTTGTCTAGGCGAAAACTCTGTTTGATTTAAAAATCAAATAAAAATTTTATTAGAGACTATTAAATAAATTGACTAAAAAAATAAATTATTTTGAACAAGAATTTGTTTGAAAAATTTTTTTTGTAGTTTTTTGTGTGAAAGGCTTAAAAATAAAAGCAAGAAAAAATCTGAATATTTTAGAAAGTGAAAGATTATAAAATGGTTTGTTCTTAAAATATATGACACACAAGCACGTAGCCCGCTACTTCGCAGGCGCAGTTTTAGAAATGTATAAAGTGAAGGAGATGTTTTGTGCCTTTATTTCTTAAAATATTACCTTATAGATTACATTAATTAGAAAGAAGTGTTTGGCATAAACGCTTTTACATAAGGACATATGTTACCGGCTAAATCTGCCTTAATAAATATCAGATTTCTGGCTTATAATGGTATATTACTTATGCACACGCCTTGAACCCTTACAATATTTCAAAAAATTTCGAAAAATATATTTGTATTTTTTTGAGACCTTTCAAACGTAGTTTGAATTATGTTTCTATCTTTACTGACACAGAGGTTAGAAAATGGACCTAAAATATAGTTTTTACCCTCTCTTGCCCCTCAGGCTGCAATACTTCAAAAAAAGGTACCAAGCCCATATTTTTGCTTTTTCGAGACCTGTAAAACGCAATTCAAATTTTGTTTCTATCTGTATTAACTCGGAAGTGGCAAAGTAGACCTGAGCAGTATCAAAATATAGATTTTATCCTGTTTGGCCCCTTATGGTCAAAAATTTCGAAAAAGAGTAAAAATAATATTCCTATTTTTTATGACCTGTTTTACGCAAATTTAGTCATGTTTTTATCTCTTTTGGCTTAAAAGTTAGAAAAAGTAACAATATAGAATGTTTACCCTCTTCTAAACCCAAGGGGTAAAACTTGTGGTCCAAATTTCAAAAAGGTTTCAAAAACTTTTTCATATTTTTTGATTATATTTCTATCTTTATTCGTTTAGAAGTTACAAAGTAGACCTTGGCACTATTAAAATTGAATTTTTACTATTTTGTGCCCCTAAGGGTTGGCCCGAAATATCAAAAAGGTGGGTTCGCTTTACTTTTTGAGAGAAATACGACACTTTTTAAATTTTGTTTTTATCACTTATAGTTTCTGAGATATAATTTTTCGCATATTTCCATATATCGCCCAGTTGAACCTACTTCGGGACCGAATTTCCCGAAATCCCGTCTTAGTGAAAATGCATGTATAGAGAAGTACCCACAGTGAAAATCTTAGTCTTTAGATCTACGCGATTGGGCTGTGCAATGATGAATCAGTCAATATTATTATTCCTTAATTTACATAAGTGATTTCAATATGTGGTTGTTGGCTGCGTTTGAAGATGCATAAAAACCATTTCATATTAAGAACAAAGGCAAACACACTTGCCCTTGTGTTTTCATACCCACATATGAGCCGTTTATTTTGAAAGTGCCATAAGTCATTTTTTTAAGTCGAGATATTTAAAGATCTGAAAAGATACCGTTCAATTGCATTTAGTGTTGCTATTACCTCGATTTCTTTGAAAAAGTGACTTATGCCACTTTTAAAACAAACGGCTCATATGTGCTAGGGGTTTTTTTTAATACATCATCTCCAGCCTCCATAAAAAATCACAAGAGTGATCGAAAAATACATTAGGAGTTGATATTATCTGAAGATTGCAACGGATCACGGAATTGTATGTTATAACTTAAAAAAAATACGACTTTTTGATCGGTGCCAAAATTTTTCGATTTTAAATTTTTAGTAGGGGTAAGGAGGTATTAATTTTATTAACAGCCTGAAACTGAAAATTATTCTGCGGCCTTAAAATCATTTTCAAAAAGTAACAGAATATTAATAATAAAGATGGTTAAAGTTAGTCTTCTAAATTGGATGTTATCAAGGACTACTTTTTTTTTATTTCTACGTTTCACTTTACAATTGGCACGTAAAATTTACAAAAAAAAATCTCTTTAAAAATTTTATAAAACTTTCATAAATGCTTTAAGCAGTTTTCCCAGAAACTTTTTTTTACAAAAAATGAAAACCTGTAATCTTTTAGGGGACTACAATGGTGTCTTAATAACTTTTTATTAGTATCAATTTAACAGTAATCTTTTGAATAATTTAGTTCGGTAATGCCACGCTCCATAGCCCTTCCTTTTTAGCAATCCTATAAATTTTTTGTCTTATTATATAAATTTATATTAAATGAATGAATTAAATCTTGAATAATATAAGAGAAAGTGTTCGCTCATAAACGATAGATAAAAAAATTCAGTTCACATAACTTCTTTAAAAAATCGAGTTTTTAAGAAACTAATAAGTGCAAAAAAAAAATTTGTAAAATCTTTGATTAAAGCAGGTCCCTTGACCACAAAACATGCAGTTTCCTATTTTCATACTCTTGTCACTTTGTAAAAGGTAATCATATTAGATACTTATAACAGTTGTCATTCCGTTTGTAATTTTTGCAATATTTATTTTCGACCCTATAGAGTGTATGTATTCTAGATCGCTTTAAATAGCCGACCTTTGTTAGCCATTTCAGTCTGCCTGTCTGTCAGTTTATCCATCTGTTGAAAACAAGTTTCCGGAACCAAATCAAATCCGATAGACCTATTACCACAAAACTTGGCACGAGTACCTGCAAAACAGTAAGCTAAATTGGAATGATGAATAAGTATATAAAAAGTCCAAAGTGAAGGGCTTATAGGATTCATTTATTTATTCATTGATTTGCAAAACAATATTTTTTAAGTTTAAAGTATCCAGTTTTAAAACAAAATAAATTTTCGGAAAGTTCTTAACATGCGGAACGTTTTGTTGTGGGTAGTTTTATATACGAATTTTATTTTTATTTTTGTCACTACTAAAGCACATACCTAAGCGATTTTTATGATTATTCGTGCTGCTCAAATAATATATTAAAGTTTTTGTGCTTGTATTATTATATTAATGTAATTAATGACATCAATTGTTCTCAACAGATGGATAAATGACAGCTCGCTTTCATGACCACCCAGAAATATTAAACGCGGTAAAATAACAACGCAAAAGATTTTTAAGTATGAATTTATATTTCCAATAGGTTAAATCTGTTGTTATCTTTGATATTTAAAGTTATTTTTTAAGCATTTTTATATTTATGTTTGCAAGTAGTTTAATAACTTCAATATTTTTAACGAAATTGTTTGATTTATCAACCATTAATAATATATTCGGCTGTGTCGAATTTTTTTATACCCTTCACATTGGCATTTTTGTTAGCCCAGTCACCTCATCTAGGCAAGTTGTTTCGAACCATAAATAATATAATTATTTGTAGTGGATTTTTCGAAACAGAAAACTCGCAACATTTGAACAATTGTATCGACTTCTCAATCTTTAAGGATCCAGAATATATATACTTTATGGGATCGCAAATGGATATTAAAAAATATTACAAACGAAATGACAAACTGCTATATTATCACTATAGGAAGGATAAGGATAAGGGAATAATGACGGTTTTTATATATGTTCGCATACACTTAATAAGTATGGAAATAGTATTCACTTGCTGGAATTCAGATTTTTAGCAAAAATATTAAATGTTTAACAAATATTATTTTTTTAAATAACATTTAACACTTAAAAATAAAATATCTAAAACTTATAAAAGGTTTATAACAATAGGTTTTATGCAGGAGTTAATTCTTATAAGCCTTTTATACATTTAACGTTTGCTTACCAATATATCGTTGGGTGGTTAAATTCTGTTTTCCTGATGAAAACCATATGTATAAGAAGTAAAAAAAAAATTGGGGTTTTAATGAAGTTTTATTGTTATTTTTTTATTTAAAAAAATATTTGTTACAAAACACAAATTGGTTGAAACGTCTCTGATAATTTTTCATGAGCATTTATGAGAGGCACTCAGATGGGCCAGAACTTTAAAAAGGTAGAAGTAAATAAAATTTAATTTTTATTAAAATATAAGGTTAAAAAGGATATAAAGAAAAATGGAATAAAACAATACTAATTTGCATGAATATATTTACCGAATATGCTCTAAACGTACATATATATATACCTATGAATACACGTATATACTTTAATGAGATTCTTAAAACATCGTATAAGCGATCACTTCTTTTCAGATAGTCTACTATATGTAAATTAACTATTGTTATAATTTTACGACATTAAAACATGTTATTATGTAAAGATACCATAAATCATTAGGAACAAAAGAAAACGTGCCTATATGTTGTTATGCATTTATTTAAAGGTTAACTTATGCTTAAAGCTTTGTTATATCTCTATTAAAACTAGAAAATCAAACGAAATCATATAGGCTACAGTACATACCTACTTTCATTCATCAGTTTATAGGGTAATGTTCTAGGAAATGCTAAATATGTAAGTATGTATCGTTATGAAAAAAATTTATATAATTTAAAAAGTATCCGTAATTTAAAATTATATATCGTTACTTAAACCTTAGATCACACATGTAACAAAAATTGACCTGCTAATTTTTTTTTTAAAGTACCTTAAAAAGCACCTTAAAAAGTACCTAAAAAGTACCAAAATATAATTTGTGCCTTTTTTTCTATCCCCTAGGGTCTTAAGTTTTTAAAAAGTATAAAAAAATATTCATATTTTGTCAAGACTTGTCGAACGAAGTTTGAATTATGTTTCTATCTTTATTGGTTCAGATGCTACAAAAAGTACGTAAAAAGTACCACTTTACAAATTTGTACTCTTTTGTCTGCCTCTTAGGGTCTAGATTTTTAAAAAAGTTTAAAAAATATATTCTTATTTTGTCGATACCTGTCGAACGCAATTTATATTACGTATTTATCTCTATTGGTTCAAAAGTTACAAAAAGTACCAATATAGAATTTTTACCCATTTTTGAACCCTTTTTTACCCCTCAACGTCCAAATTTCAAAAAAGGGGCAAAAACGTATTCATATTTTTTTAAGTATCTGTCGATTGCATTTTGAACTATGTCTGTACCTTTACTCGTTTAGAAGTTACAAAGTGGACCTAGGCACTATCAAAATTTAGTTTTTACCCTTAAGGGTCTAAAATTTCGAAAAAATGCCAGACACTGGTCTGCTTATTGTTTGAGTAAAATACGATCCTTTTTAAATTTTGTTTCTATTGTTTGTAGTTTAGGAGATATTAATTTTCGGATATTTCCATATTTGGCCCATTTTAAGCCCCTTCGGTTCCGCATTTCCCGAAATCCCGTCTTATTGGATCTAAACATAAGGAAGGGTACCCACAGTCAGGTCTCTAGCTCTGCGCGTTTGGGCTGTGCGATGATGAATCAGTCAGTCAGTAACGTTATTCCTTTATATATATAGATTTCAATAAATTTTCTGAGAATTACTATAAACAAACCAAAACATCCAAGAGTTCCTTCAATAATCAAATAAATAATGTTTCGCATTTAGCTGTTTGTTTTATTTTTTTCTTTTTTTTTAATTTTCTAAAAGAAATATCATTACACATTTCTAAATTAAAAACGAAATGATGGTATATGGGGCGTTTTATTTGATCACATTATATTCGGCTTCCGAATTTGCAGTTTTTGAAAGCCGAATAGTGATCGTCTTGGGACGAATTATGTGTACGAACAATGTGAAAAGCATTGAGAAGTGGGTATTTCGTATCAAGTATTGGCCACTTTCTTAGATACACAATATTTTAGAAACTTTCAGAATTGTATTTTTAACCCAATTTAAGTAAATTAACGGGTAAAAATCAACTCTGTCACATATATAACTAAATAAAAATTCTTTAAACTGAATCAACAGTCATGAAGAACTGAAAAGGCAAAATTATTTATCGTTTATCTTAAATACAAAGCTAGACAACAAAATTTTTTTAAATTTTACATGAGAAGCAAAAACACTTTCTAAATTACAAAAGCAGTGCTTGTAAATTGCTTCATTTTTTTAGGAATTCTGTTTTATGTTCTTTGTGTAACATTTAATAAATTTATTGTCATTTGCCTTTTAATAAGATATTTATACTCAATTATTTTTAAATATAAATTTGGGGTTTTCTGTTAGTTACGTTGTTTTGAATTTTAGCTAACGATATATGAATATTGATTTCAAAAATAATATGTAATAAAAAACAAAAATGAAAGTTACTATTTAGGTAAAAAAAAAATCTGTTGCATGTGTTGAGCAATCAAAAGAAATGCAATCTTCCAACGCTTAAGTTTTAAGAAACAACATCCTGGAGCGTTTAAACGCTACCAGACAATAAACTTTGGTGTTGTTATTTAAGAGTCAATATATCCATGATAATGTACCAGAATGCACTACAAATTAAGTCAAAAAATGAGTGCAGCATGATAGTTCGCTTAAAAGTTAACCTTTACCTAAGTTTTATCGGAATAAAAACAAACAGTGTTAGGTCAGGAAAACTTCTAAATTTAATTGTACTCTAAGTAATTAAGCATTAATTTGACAGTAAATTAATGAAAGATATACTTGGTGCATCATATCTTTTAATCAGAAAGAAAAACAAAAAATAATAATAAAAAAAATATTTTTTTTTCGCGGTACTTAAACCACAATTACTTAAACATAATGATAAATTGAAAGAAAAAAATCTATAAAAAACACATTCATCATATACTTGACCGTAATTTAAAAAAACACACACAAACACGCTTATACAAAAGCGATTGAACAATAACTACAGCTTTAAGTATTAAAAAAATTAAGAGTATTGTTTTTTTTCCTTTTGGTACAATAACCTTTTATGATTTGTTAAGAGAGAAAACAGAGCCATTATTTAAGTAACCGCAACATTTTTTTCGTAGCCTTTTCAGCAATTTAGTCCATAAAGAAACAAAGACAAAACCATTATTTTCACTTAAAAATCGAAATTGAATCTGACTTTTGTACGGAGTTTTTGTAGTTTATGTTTTAGCAAGAAGTTAAACAAAAAGGAATAAAGAAATAAGATAAATAAAAAAAAAATTTTCAAATTGTTTATTGAAAGTTACGCATGCTCAGTGAAATGCAATGACTTTAGTATCCACATCCTGTAAATTATACTTTATTGCACACCTTTTTTTCTTACCTTTTTTTTATTTACTTCAAACTTTTAGGCTTTTCTTTTGTATCCAAACATTTACGTATAAAATTACTTAGAGATTATATTACATCATAATCTTTATTCTTCTGTGATTTTCTTTTTTTGTTTTAAAGTTTTTTTTAGAAAAGGGGTTTGGAATATGTAACTTACTTGTCCTATATGATAAAATTTAAGTTTTTTTTAACGTAAAAAATTTTATTATTGAATCTTCGCTTCAGCGAACTAACAATAAGTATTCAAATCTTAAAATTAAATATGTTTAATATTAGTCCAGTCAGTACCAGACCAAAATTTAAGTTCTCGTTATAAAATTAATTAATTCCAAAGGTTTCATCTAAACGCAATAGTAACTTAGTAACGGGTGTGCCCACTATGCTGCAAGATGTTTCGAGCGCGCGGATTAGGATGGAAACTTATCCTTATGTAAATACTTGTCCACAAAATTAAGGTGTATTTGAAAAAGTGTCAATAAAAATAAGACGTCAAAAACATTTTTAAGTTATTATTTTAATTTTAATAATTGTTTCTTTTTCAATATGTATAACGTTATTCTAAATATACTTACATATTTTCATATGTATCTAGGATACGACAAAAAACAAGTAAAGTTGGTCAGGCTAGGCAACATTAATACCCCACACGACAGTTTATTTTTTATTAGGTGTAAACAAAGCAAATATTTTATTGGATTTAGTGGATGACAAGGGGAAGAGGATGTAAACTATTAAGGAAACCCTGAGGTTCCTAATGAAGACCCAGTTCTTCATCGATGTGGCAGGTCCCTCGGAGGAACAGGTATAGGATGAGGATTTACATCACCCCGCTGAAGGCAAAAGGACCGGATTGCATCTTCCCGGCTCTCCTACAGAATGAGGTTGATTTTGTGTCCACTCATTTGGTAGGGATTTTTATTGCTTTCCTAACATTTGCATACCCCTCTTGCTCTACGCGAAGTAACACACTACATTGAAGAATCTTTCAATGGCAAATTGTATACCTCGGCAGTATGTATTAATATTGAGGGAGCTGTTAATAATGTACGGACAGCCCCGCTTATCCAATACATGGACCAGTTTAAAATTGATCCGGTACTGAGAGACTCAATCAGTCGCGAGCTTGGGAGCAGGAGGATAACATGCTGACTTTATGATTTTATAATTAAGGACTTTGTTGAAGGTGTAACCCCTTTTGTGGGTTACTACAAAACACAGCCTACTAGAGTTATTAACTGATGTAGGTTTTGATCTAGTTTGCTGCGCAGTGAAGTGGTTATACCTCTGAGGGGAAAAGATCCGAATCAGCTTTAAGGAAGAACGGATAACGCCCTCAGCGGATGACTGGGCTCAGTTCAGCCTCGAAAGCTGAGTGTGAGCTCGGACAATACTGAGATTTTCCTTTTTAACAGGAAAACGAAGATCGCGTACTATGACGAGACTCGTTTCTTGGGTAGGACGATCATGATTTGCCAGAGGGTCAAGTACCTGAGACCTTTAAGGCCTTCTCCCTTTAACCTAAGTAAACCTAACCAAAATAATTTATAAGGTCAATGTGATTTTTGGAAGTGGGGCTTATATATGGAAAAAAAACTTTGTGCATATTTTTGTTACCTTTCTTCACTTTTGTGGTATTGTGTGTCTCTAATTATAAAACTAGGATCAATTGACGCAGCTTGAGGTCGGAAGACAACTAACTAAACAAAAAGTACTTTTATTAAACTTTTGGTACTTTATTAAAACCTATATTATATAGATATATTTTTTTAAATTTATAATTCTAGAAATTATAGTCTACACTTTTTTAATGTCAAAAATTTAATACATACATACTATGTACATATGTAGATGGAAAAATTTTCCAAATTTTTTGTAATTTTTTTTTCATTTAATTGAGCTAATAAACATAAAATTGTCTAACTAAGGGTTATGAACCAACACTCACAGCTGGCCGCAAAATTTGTTAAACAAATTTGTTTTAATGGTTAAATATTAAGTTAAAATTTTATAAGAGGCTAAAGAAATTTACTAAAAAATAAAATTATAAATATTAAATAAGAAGTTATTTAAAAAAGAATTGCGTTGTTTTTCTTATTAGTATGTACACACCTTGCAACATGTTTTAGCAACGAGGATAGTTTCATTGCTGTTTGCATTGCGAGTATTTGTGTTTATGGTTTTATTTCGTTTTTCAATCAAGATTTCAAATATATCATAAGATTTTGATATTTCCTAATTGCAATTGTTACAACAACAAAAACCAACAGAGGAAGCTTTAAGTTTTAAAATTAGGGATTCAGCCTACGAATACTAATTTTATTTGGCTTAGAATTATTAAAAGCACTTTCGACATCATTGTTAATAAATTTTAATACAAAGTTCTTAACCTCCTTTTTAAGTTGGTTTTTTTGTTAAATTGCAAAATTTATATCAGCATCCAGTGAGCCTGTTAGCCGAATGTATGGACAGACAGACTGACATCATTTTGTCGTCTGATAAGGGGTTTTTTATTTTAACGGTATTACTTAGGTGAATTTTGAGCTTTTTTGTTGCAAACGTAAGCACAATCACATTTTGAACCCGCCACCAAGGCCACATGAATATACGCTCAAACGTTTTGTAGTTCATAAAACGTTGTTGCTAAGCTCTGTACGCTTTGTGACATACAACTACGAAACAATGATGTTTTTGGGGTCTAGGGTAGTTCTACAACTCTCGGATTAACACTAAAGGTTGCGCATTTTCACATACCGCCCTAATATGTTATTTACTCAAAACTGGAAAATATTTAAAATACAACTTTGTAATATTGAACAAGCGATATGTTTATACATAAATGCTTGAATTTTCCACACACAAACTATAAATAAAAAATTCATACTTCGCTAGTACTTACTCATTATTAATAGGATTTTTTGCAGCACTACTTTCGATGTTGCTATAGTCCTTCGACCTTAAACTCTCTCCATCTTCCTCCTTAAAGATAAAACTTATGTCGTGGGGATCTGTTTGTGGTTTCATGTTTCGTGGTAAGCTACGATTTCTCAAAGTTAAATTCAAAAACTCTAAATCCCTGTGACTTAATTTTAATTCATTTTGAGTCGCAAGTGGTTGTTGTATAGCATTACGTTTTGGTGGTAGAGCAGGTTTTTCTTCGTTTAAGTCCTCAAACGTTATGGAGCTTGGTTCAGCTTCTTGCTCTGTTTCGGTATAGAGACTAAAATAGTTTGAAACATTTTCTACACCTAAGGGCGGGGTATAGGAATGTTTTTTGCCACGTATTAAATCACCCAAGTGATCTTCATCGATGCCAATGCCCAGTAAAAAGGGATCATCAAGAACAGTCTGTTTGGCATTTGTTTTCGTGGGCTCATCGAATATTTGACAATGGTTGGATGATGCTAACCGCTCCTTAAGTATGCCTTGTGGTTGCTGCCTTTTAGGTTGTTGATGTTGTTGTTGTTTAGTCAGCGAATAATGATTTAAGCCTAAATTTTTTAAAGTTTCTAGCGTGTCGCGCAAGTGTTTGGTGGTTTTCTTATTAGCGGCTGACATTGAACATGCATCATTTGTATCGCCACCGCCCTTTCTATGTCCTCTTAAGGAACGTAGAAAACGTTTACTTTTTCTTAAATTGCTACTACCGCCTGCATCAACTTCACCTAAGCTTTGGGTCGTATCACATTTTAAGGGAAATAAAGCCACTGGCGTTTTTTGTTGTTCTTTGGTTGTTGCAGTTGTTAAATTAATATCATTCGATATCTTTGTTGTAGATAGACGCTTATCGCCTGCTCCATCTTCAACATCTTCGTCTAATTGCGTTTCGATAAAATCTATGGCAACCGTATCATACTCTGTTGTCTGCTGTCCCAAATTCTTGTTATTGTCATTTTCATTATTAAATTCACTTGTTAACTCTGATATTGTTGCTGTTGTTGTTGATGTTGATAATGCCAATCTTTGTGCAGCAGCTTTACTATAAACTTGTCGATAATATTTCTGCTGATCACCATACAAAAAGCATACACGCCACCATTGTTTACATGCCATCAAATTGGCGGTACGTGGTACTACCGGATCAATTGATGATGACATGGTTTCCATGTTGTACCAGTTATTGTTATTGTTGTTTCTGATACTTTAAATATCGTTGCTGTAATAAAAATAATTTTTCCTTTTGTCGCAAGAAGGCTGCACTAAAGTTGTAGCCTTTAAGGATTTTTGTGAAACTCAAGAAAAAACATTTTAAATAAACATTGTTGTCCATGTAACTATTTTTTTAATATTTATTTGACCATGATAGGGTTCCATTGTCACATTGTTCACATGAGATGCTTGTTAATTTACATTTTGTCAACTGATGGCTTAGAATTTTTTTTTATTCTATTTCTTCCTTTTTAATTATTATTTTTGAACGATTAATTAAAAACTGAACTGACTTTGTGTTCAAACACAAATCAAGTTAAATTTCGTTAAAATATAAATAAGATTTAAATACAGTTTAAGACGTTTGTTCTCTATAAAAATATAGCAACCTTACAAAATATCAAAGCACAATAGGAAATTTTTCCATTTAAAACATCTATAAAAGCAAAACACATGTTTTATTGTTCTGAAATTATAACAAACTGCCAAAGTCATACTGTTGTAACATAAAACTTAATTTTTCATTAAACGGTCAACATTTGCCACTTAAGTTGTAATTAATATTTAATTGAAAAAAATAATTTTAAGATTAAACTGATCTTAATGCTAATTATTTGACTAAAAAGGGGCCATTAGTAAATTTTTAAAATTAAGGTTTGTTTAACTATAATTAATTTGAAAATTAGGAAGAGATATAAATTTTAATGTGTACTTTAGGTTAAAAGAAATCTTAACATTCTATTTTGATGTTAAGAATTGGAAAAGAATCAACAAAAATCGAAACGCATTAAAATCAATTCTGTAATAGCCATCTTAGTAAGTATGTAACTTTTGGAAATCTCTCTAATTCATTTTCAAAATTTATTCGCGGTTATTTTAATGCTTTAAAATAATTGTAGCATGTAAATATCACGTAAACAATTTAACGTATCTCTTTTTTAATAATTTTTATTTACTTTTATGTGCTTATTGCTATGATTAAAAAAAATAGGTTGTAAGACCTTGCAAAAGTGCATAGTGTAAATGAGACTCAGACACACAGCGTTTAGTGGTATGTAAATAAAGCTAATAATTCTCGTTAAGTTTATATTTGAAAAAGGTCATACAATACGAGAAAAACTTCAAGAAACCTTGGAGGTCTTAATGAGATCTGAAAAGAGCCGACTGGTATTACTTATATAAAATTTAATACAATATTTTTAGTACGAGCAATTGGTAGCCAGAGACTGTTAAGGCTGGCTATCGCAACAAATATATGTATGATACGATGGTTTTGGATAACTATTTCCCTGTCAGATCATTTACTGCAACTTCGGCTGACTGTTCTTTTGCTGGGGCTTCGGCCTTCTGGTGGTAGTTAGAGTCCCTTAGCTATAGTCACTTAAGTTAGATTTTTTTCCTATTTTTATCACAAAGATAGAAGAAAATAATATATTTACATAAAATCCTAGAAGTAAGTGATATGGCTGTAATTGTATTATCACCCTAAGCGATAGTCCTAAATATCTGTTTCCAAACTGGAGATAATGGAACCCTCTGAAAGGCAATATAAGCGGCTTATAACTTAAGACACGTAAGTAGGCTCTCGAGGCGACTGAGCTAGCTTAATGAGCAATGATAAAACCATATTTTAGTTTATTAAAAAAATTAACACGAGGCAGTTCTTACTGAACCTTAAACAGACAACGTACCACGTTATCTTCCAGAAGGTTTTCACAGATTGTATTGTATGACCGCCAAAGGAAATTTCACAAATTAAATTATTTGAATAACAAAACATTGATTGTAACTACGAATATATGTATGTTCTTAGTAAATAAAAGTTTTATCTTTGTGTTAAAAAAGTATTTTTTGCTTAACTTGCTCTTACAAAAGAATTTTAATTTATTCTTTTTATTATTATTTTGTTAAGTGATTTTTTTTAAAAGCAAGCATTTAGTAAATATCATGCATTGTGTAAAATAATATGGAACAATAAGGCAAATGTCTAAAAATATGCAGCCAAAACCATTTCCATTCTAAGATGTTTAAACAAAAGACGTTAAGCTTTTGAAAATATGTTTAAACACAATTAGAATATTAAATTTTTTTAAACAAATATTTTTAAATATCGTAATCTTTTATTTTTTTCCAAATACATGTACGAAACTAATATTCATTTTAAGTAAATAGTTAAGCCAAACAAAAATCAAGAGTTTCTCTTTGTTAACAGAAAGTGATAAGAACTAATTCATTCAAAGGGGTATATTGTCTTGTAAATAAAATTGACGGTGAGTAAAGAATTACGACAATATGTTAAGAAGTATTAAACAAGAATAACCATTAATGTAACGGAAAACTTAGACAATGCATACAAAAAAATGTTTTTTTGTTGTGAGATTAACAAAAAGTGCAACCCAGTTGGGATGTAGTTTTAATATTGAATGGTGCTTCTTTTTAACAAACAATTGGAAATCTTATTGAGAGATATAAGGAATAGATAACAAGAGACCACGGAGCCTCGCGGTAACCCTAAATTAATTTTGAAGTAACTGGAAGAAATCCGGTTTATAACAGCGCGAATGGTGCGAACTATGCAAAAACTTGATATAAATCAAGAAAAAAAATATCACCGACGCCAAGAACAGAAAGTTTAGATAAAAGCGCACAATGCCAGACTCTTTCAAACGCCTTAGAATTACCTAGAGCCACCACTTTACGTTCACCAAAATTATGGTTAAAGGTACATAATTTCTCTGTTAGAACAGCCAGGCGCCATTGTTTTAAGATCTATACTGGCATACCATCCAGTTTAGTATACTAATGTTGAGATTCCAGCTAAACTGCCGAAAAAAATCGCTAAAATTGGCCCAATGAGCCTTTTCTTAAACATAAGCTAAACGCTTCCTTCTTCGAATCATTATTAAGTATAAAGAACGAAAAAGAGGCGGAGGTGGTACAAAGGCCCGAGTTGCCGAGAAGTGCAAGAATATCCAGTTTGTACTTTTCTGGGTGCAGAGTGAGAAAAAAGTCGAAAGTATTATTGTAGTGCCCTTAAATTCACTAAGTATGTGTTAATTCAACTACTAACTTTTGAACCCAAGTTAACGTCTATAATCAATGACTACCGGATTCGGAACTTTTAAATCAAATCTTTTAAAGATTCGGTAGTATTTGACTAAGTAGGTGGGAAGTGTCACTCCCATTTCACAAAAAACTCACAAATAATTTAGGCAGAGTACGTGAAAAGCCTTCAATTTTCAGGTTTAAAGCAATCGATGACTCCCAGCAAAAAACGTTGAGAATATAATTGAGTAGAGAACTAAGTATTTTCGAGGCACCTTATATGATAAAATTTTTTTCAGGGATATATTAACAAATTACAGCAATTTAGTATAAAAAAAGGAATGTAAATAAAATAAAATAAAATAAAAAAAATTAAAATAAAATAAAATCAAATAAAATAAAACAGCATTAGCGGTTATGTAAGAAACCTTTAGATATAGCATTTGCCACCTTGAAGGCTCATGTCATATAAGCCAAAACGTAAAAATTAAGAGCGCTATATATGGCTGTGCCGAATCTTCTAATCTCTTTACAATAGTCTTTTTGTATAAATTGAGCTTCAAGGTAAGAGAAAGTTCACTTAATAAAATTACAATGAAACAAACAAAAAAAAATTTTTATATAAAAGCGCGTTTTTTTTTGCATTAATTTTTAAAACCAAAATATTTTCCTAAAATGGCTGGGAAGTCGTGATTTTTTGGTTATATCTCCGTCTGTACTTAAACGATCTAGCTGGTTTAAAATAACGATTATCTCAAGGATATTTATAATGGTTTGGCACTAATACTTGGTTACTAGTATCAAAATGGGCAAAAACTTGATTTCAACAGATGGCCAGAAGTACATGGTTAAGTCAGTTTTCCTATCTATAAGGATCTAGAATGTGTGTACTTTATGGGTCGCAAATGGATATTAAGAAAATTACAAATGGAAGGACAAACTAATATATACCCTTATCACAATGTGAAGGGTATATAAATAGAATTTAAATATCTAATTCTCTCAAGATTAGTTCTTAAAGGGCAAACTCTTCGCTGTTCAAAGCATTAAAGAAATGTGACGAGTAAATTAGAATTTTTGTTTAATGACCATTTAAGTGAATGGTTGGTTCCAGTTTTTAAATAGAAAACAAAAAACTAACATCGATAAAGCGACATGGATCACAATTAATTTATTATAATGATTCATTAATTTCATAAAAAGCCATAATTTATTTCAATTTTTAAATAAAAAAATCTCGTTTTTACTATTTTATTTGTTTCTTTCAAACATAACCATAAATCCAACCATAAAGATTAAATCTTTTGTAACCTTTTGATGTGAAGTATATTTAAGGTAAAATTCTTCTTGGGGTGCATAATAGAATACCCTAAAATATTATGTCGGATTTTATAGTTTATTTATTTGTTTGTCCACAGTTTTTCTAATTTCCTGAATGGTGTAGTATTAAACCCAAATATTCACAAGTATTATTTCTATTTACATCATAAAAAACTTAACATGATTCTTATAATAAAATTCTACAATTTATTAGAATGTTAAACATATGAGTAAAAAATTCATGACAATAATTTATTCTAAACATTCTAATGAAAACAAAATAATTATAAAATTATCTTAAGAAGAATGCATACAAATGAAGATATGTACATTTGTCTCAGCAATATATAAGTTCACTGTGCACAGTGTGTTATAAAAGAGCATAAAATTGGAAATTTATTTGAAATACTTTAAAGAAATTTTCTTATCACGACTCTGAGGAGTTACCAACTAAGCCAAGCACAACTGCATAGCGATTATTAAATTGTCATACACTTTATGAACTGTAAAGTCTTTGATTATTTTTCTTATTTGAAATTTCTTTTTCTTCTTGTTTTTCTTAACTGTATTACGGATAAAACTTGAATTAAAGAGTAAAAAATGAGAAAGAAAAGTGTTAAAAAAGAATCAAATGAAAATATTTAATTTATTGTCAATTTAAGCTGTTTATGCTTCTTGCTTCTGTGGATATTTCTCTATGAAATCTAAAAGTATTTCAACAACTTTTTTTGTTTTTGTTTTAAATGAGTTCAGATGAAAAACATGTTATGAGTTGGTCCTTCCGCCCATGCACAGAGTAAAATAGAGTTGAGAATAACAAATAAATGTCACGATTACATATACTTATGTATGTATGTATGAATGTATGTTAATAAAAATGTGCGGATATTTTACATAGCCTTTGGCTAAGCAGGTAATAAACTAAACAATTAATAACTAACGATATGGATTTGTATAACTCGTGCATATTTTAAAAAGAGTAAAATCTTGCAGGAGTTGAAATTTTACTTAAGATAAGGAAATGAAGCTGGCTGTGCTGATTCTTATTTACCCTTAACATTGGCATTTTTATATCCCTAGTGAGCCGATATAGCTTCAATATTTTTAAAATGTATTAAAAATTTTATAAAATTATCCGTTTGTATGTTTGCTACTATTCCGCTTCGGTTAGGTAGAACAGGCGGCTGCGGAAGTGATGAAGTGATAGTTGTGCAGCCCACTTGGGTCCGTTTCTTCGGTCCCTTTGTGATTACTATTCCGCTTGCTCCTACTCAAATAATTTTTGTTTAAAACTGCATACATCCCCCTGGAATAACTTTTAATCAGATTTGAGGCTAACGATATCTTGCTTCTATCCAAACACAACCCTCTATTAAAAAATAACAATCAAAATGAAAAACTGATATTCCCTTTTACTTAGAATGTGAAGGGTATTTAAAATTTTTTTGTTGGCAGCTTTATATTTATTTTACAAATAATTCGATAAAAGCATTTTACTTTAAAGATCAACTGCTAACGCATGCATCTTGCTCTAGTTATTAATGTTGCAAAAAATTTTACAAAATTTGAAATGGGGTAAAATTCGAAGCACTTTGAGATTCAGAAGTTGTTGATAAATAACAAATGATTGATTATCATTTATATTATAAGCTGAATTCCCTCTATTTCACTCTATTTGCATATTTTGTTCTTATGGTGGATTGTCCATCAAAAGAACGTTGTATTATTTTGTAGGGAACTGTATTGGGTGTTTGCAAAGGCTCCCTACCTACTAGCGGTAGGAGTAAAACGCAGTAAATAATAATTTTCTTAGTGTTAAAAATTTTATTGAATCAGATGGATATATGGATTAGAAAAATATTAATCAGGTAGACGTAGTAGACCACCATATAACAAATCTGATGACGATTATTGAAGACCTTCATTTTGAATTATAAAACTAAGTAAAACGGTTGGAAATGTATCGACTCATGGAATACATATCTCGATGATGCGTTAGGGCGACCATGAAAGTCCTGTGCCATTTTTCGCGCATACCGTTAGACGGTGGGTTCGTGCACCTCTTGAACCAATATAACTTAAAATGGCTTTAAGCAATCTGGATTCAAATTGGATACTTTGATCATTAGTGATGGTCTTACGACAACCAAGTCTTGATATCGAGTATGTCCGAAATGTCGTTGCTACTGTTTGTGTTGATATATATTTTAAAAAAACTGACAGCAAATTGCGGCATTCGATTCGAATCGAAACTCTACTCGATTGATCAAGTTGTCAATGCTTTTAACATGGAAATTCTAATAAGAATTTTTTAATTTCGATTTTAATCGAATGCCGTAATTTGCCTCCTGGCTCTGGACATCGCAAAAAACGGTTGAGTTTTGTGAGACAGTATTGGTAACTCTAAGCAGGTGGCATCACTACATCATCCAGGTAAACATGATAAAAACATCAATTTCGTGCCCAATAACTTTTTATCTTTGACATGATAAACAATTTTTTTAACCAATTGGTAATTTGCTTCTTCATTTCAGACCACATGAATTTGTTGCGAATTTGTTAAAGACTTATCGCTTGGATGAGAAAAATTATAATTGAATAAAAAATCTATTCGAAAAGTTGTTTAGGAACACACAAACTAACATATTTCGTATAATGATATATAATAAAAATTTAAGATTTGAAATTTCTCAGAAGTATTACTGTTTCATTCTTTAAATGGGACTGATTGAATTTCATCATAAGAAATTGTTGTTCGCATAGGAATTGCATTAAGGTAAAACAGTACAAATATACGCACTCGTATCTGAGTGCAACCTTTTACAGATTGTCGATAAATCTTTAATATGTTGGCGGTTGACATGCCGGGTCAATGTAAAACTTATAAGCTTGAAAATTTATGTTTACCAGATTGCGGGCGAGTGTTGTTTGATTTTTATTTTTAGATAGCTTTTAATACCAAAAGTACGAGAAAAAAATAAGTTTATGAAAATTCAGTGCTGCAGCATTGCCGTTTGCTTTTGTATTAATATCATTTTCCACTAGTGTTTTTAGTGCATTTTTGATTGGTTCTTGCTTAGGATGCCGAGACCACTGAGTTACAAAGATGTTGAGGAATTCTTTGAGACCTTAGACGAGTCCAGGGACGACATGGAATCCTCAGAATACGTAGAGAAGAAAGTTTTTTATAAGAATAATCGTCAGTTATTAGCGGAATTAGAAGATGGTGGATGGAAGGTATTATTGATGATTCACTAACCACTTTTGGCAAAAATAATAAGCCACCTTCAGAAAGTGTACATGAGGTGGCTCAGCCTTTCCATATGTAATTTAAGACTATAATACACATATCGGGAGTGTTAATTTTCTCGACAATTTTATTGAAAGTTACCGTATTACACGCAAAAGCAGAGGGAAGACAAATCGTTTATTTTTCCACCTTTTAAACGGGACGATTAAAAATTTCTAAATATTTTATAAAAAAAACTCTGAAAAAGACCAATTGTAGCACAAAGCTTTTGAATCTCTGTAATCTTGGCTTATATAGTAATAGGCCGCCCCAGATCTTCATCTTTAAAAGCCGATTTGCAGCTGAAAAAGGAGCGTGAACCAGCATTAACTATGCCTCCTTAAGATACCCGCCAAGACAAAACTGAACTCTGGCGAAAATGGGGTGATCGCCTTAGGTATAAATACCCGAACTGTAAGGGCTAAACATACACATATTGTAAAAAAATGTAGATTATAAATTCAACGAAGAACAAATAAGGGAATTTAAGTTTATATTTATTTTGAGTGTCTCATTTGTAACAAATTCCCTATACATGCATATTATAGTTTGATAAGTGCACACTGTTGCACATATGCAACACACGACATTTTCCATTTTTAGTGGCTGTAAGTCAAAACTAAATTTTTTAAAATATTTTTTCTATGTTTTATTGACCATAATATAATACTAAAAATTAATTTTAAATTAACAACAAAATTTACGCATTTTAGGGTTTAAAATATTTTATGGAATTTAATTCTTCTTACAAGCAGTACAACTGCAACACAACTTTTTTTGTATTTATTGCCATTTAGGATACTTTGTTAATTTTCAAAAACTAAATTAACCTTAACATACGCTTATAAGTATATACGTACACACAATAACTTGGAGATTATAATGTGTTTATGCTCAAAGTATTGAAATATTAAAGTATCTGATTCAACAAATTTTTTTGAAGTCATTCGTTATTCACTCATTAAAGACTTTAAATATCTTTTATAAAAATTATTTAAGTTTTTCAAAGCTCTGATCTACGCTTAAATTCTTATTTTATTGTATTAGTTGTTAAAAGGTTTTGAGTCAATATATTTTTTTAAGAAGTCATTGTTATTTTTTGACATATTGTATTACAGTTCCGATTTCTATACAAAAATTTTTTATACTTACTTAGAATGCTGACCACATATTATATTAACTTGTTTAAATAGAAAAACATAATTCCAAAATTCTTTTAGCTGCCTTTTTCTTTTTGTGTTTTAATTCAAATAACAATGAACTGAAATATATTCTGACTTTCTCTAGCATCTTATTGTAAGTATAAGGGAAAGAAAATAATCTTAAATTATGCAAAACTTATTCTATAGGTTTATAATGTTGTTGATTGTATCTTGAGTAGCGCGTGTTCCAAGAAAATGATCAGGCATAAAGATTTTAGATTCCATCTTATAATTGAATTTTCAAAACACGAAAAAAGATCACTTTAATTGTAATACTCATCATGTTGTTAATGCATCTTCTTGTATTTCTTTTATTTAAATTTTTTTTTGTGAAAAAAAAGCAATAATAAAATCATCTTTTTTTAATTTTAAACTTCCGGCTTATAACTTGGAAAATAAAAAGTATATATTCACGATATTTTTCTTCTAAGCACAGTAGTGCATAAGTACATATGTACTTAGAGTAGTTTAGCAATGTACATACATACATATGTAAGTGCATATGTTTTGCATACAATGTTCATAAGTGCAACTGTTCTCTTTTTACTTCATACTTATAATAAAGCGTATGAATAATTAAGTTATCAAGAGCTTTTCTGAAAGGTATTCGTATGTTTGCCTTCTGTAACGTTCAGTATCATGCCAGGATTCCTAGAAGAAAAGTCAAACACAATCAAATTATGTATCATTTCTTGAACACGCAATCTAAGCAGTTCTTTGTGTCTTTTTAACAAGATTATTGTAATGATTATTTTATTATTATTGTTACAATTGTTACGAATGCTATCTACTGCCATATGTTGCAAATAAGATATGTTTTTTTATTATAAAAACAAATATATTTAGTTCATTTGTTTATTTAAAATTTTGGAAAAGTTTTTAATATTTTTTACTGGTTTGCGTTCGTCTACAAATAATACTTTCTAGAGAAAACAAATTGAAATCGTAAGGTGACAGTTATTTTACTCAACATTTAAAATTTTTACTGGACATTTTTCTGCTGGTAAAAAAGCTAAGAAAAGAAACATATGTTTTCCACTGTCAACAAATAAGAAAAAAGTCAATCTTTATCGGCTAAATTTTTGTAAAAAAATTTTTTAGTGGAATGAAAACTTTGAATTAATTGAAATTTTTTGTAAGAAAATAATGTGTGCCTTTTTCATAAAGTTAAAATTTTCCGTTCGCATACTTTTTAATACAAAAATCTTTTCTGAAAGAAATTTCCAAAAATTACTCAGTATAAGCTTAATTACTGAAAAAGTAAACGAATGAACTTATTGAAACAAGCAAAAGAGGCACGACAAACGATGTTCTTGCCTTATGGTGTTTTCCTTTCTGGCAAAAATGTTACATTAATGCTACCATTCGAGCGGGTTTATGTTCCATTCTAAACATAAAGCAAGAGTGAAAACAGTTTTCGTTTTCCTTTCTGAGCATGTTGCACAAATAACTGGCAAGAGTGTAACATATCTTTCCCCCAATTATATTGCAGTGTAACAAAGTACCACTTTTTACAATTGTGTTATGTAAGTAAATACTTTTTTATGCAAACGAGTTTCCATTGAAACAAAAAAAAATGGACAACTTTATAAGTGTGGGTGTAAACTGATAAAAATGCTACACATACTTATTGTAACACTTTTTTTAGAATGGAAAACACCATTAGTTCATCTAAATATTTAAACGGATTTTACTAAATCTAAAAAAATGTTTGAGATTCTTATCACATTAAGATAAACCAAACATATTATGTATTTGTATTTACCCTTCTCGATAACTTTTGAAACTTTAGAATAAATTTATTAAAATTTTTTATAAATTGAAATAAATTATCATTATCGTTACAAGTTTTGTATATTTATCAATGTCTTTCTGTTATTTTAAAGGTCATAACTTTAAAACACTTTCAAATATGTAGGAAAAATTTAAATATATTTTTTTAAGTTTCATATAAAGAGATCGATAAATAGGCCAAAGAAAGTTTGAAAACTGTTAATTGAATAATTTTAGAACCCAATTAAACCTTTTGAATTTATACACGTAGAAAATGTATTTTGACATATTTGATACAAAAATTACCCAAAATGTAAAACCGCTAAACCAGTTTAATAATATAAGCTTCCCCCTTTTTGATAAAAAAAAAGTAAAACATTATTTTAATTATTATTTTCTTTGAAAATAGGCTTTACAAATAATTTTTTGCATTTACATTTGCTCCACTAATTTGTAACTTATTACTCTGGCTTTCAGAAAAACCAAAATTAAAAGCTAAATGATATTTTGTTGCATTGGAATGTCTAACATACAAAAGACTTTCCTATACATTGCAGGATATTAAATAGAGTTTAACCGAGTCAGGAAAATATTAATTATATAATTAAAAAAAATTTTATTTATATATAAAAGCAATTGCCCTTATATAACCCGTGAGAAACCCCATAGAAACAAAAAAAATTATTATTAGTAGAGGAAGACTAATTATTCCACATGAACACATTAATGCTTTTATTCGGATTTTAGGAAAAATATTTAAGAATTCTCTACGGTCTGAGAAACCCTATTCTTTGTTTTTTTTTCGTTTTATACTTTAACATTTTCAGGTTTAACATATTATTGACACTGAACACTTAAAAATAGATGAAGTAAGGCCTCCAGCAATTTTTATTTGCACAATCTTTCTTTTTAGGTACTAGCCGACACTGGAGAACTCACTTAACCAATTAATGAGTCCAAAACGCTTAAACTACATTTCTAAATTAAAATTTAAAAGTTACAAACTCTTTAGACTAGTTATTAAGAAGATTTTTTTTATTTAAATACTCACACAAAGAGCGTGGTGTTATGCGTTTTTGCGGAAGTTGGTAACGCTCAAAAACAATAACTTGAGACCCACTTCCAATTTAAGCGATCGACTAACAATCATTTCCGGAGTTAAATAAATTTTGTCCGCTTCTCAGGGTGGATGTCCCTCTATTCATGTGATCGAAATACAGATACTATATTTTAAGATATTATAAAAAGATAAGTTCTCTGGTATAAGGCTAAACACTGGTAATACAAAAGACTTTCCACAGTACTTAATTCTATTGTGATCCATCCGTCTGGGTGTCCATGTATTCTTGTAATTGAGGTACATGTTGCAGCTCTGAAGTTATTCTAACGAAATGTACAACAGATAAAATTTTGGCACTGTCACGAAGCCTATTTATTGTGGTAATGATTGGTTCATTTTTATATAGCTCCTACACATATGTAGTCTCGGAATAAGCATTTTAAGCCATAAATTCTTCAAAGGCTATCAAATATTTACAAAATTTTGCTTATAACTGAAAATCAAGTTAACTCCTTTTGTGAAATAGGGGGCTTTCAGCTGTATATATTTTGTGAATATGGTGGTTGTACCTTATAGGATTTAATATGGTCGGATTTGACCAACTATAGTTTTCTTAACCGTTTTTCATGTTTTCTTTTGTTTTTGAAATAAATAGTCCTACCAAAATTTGGAAAAACGAATCCAAAATAAGCTCCTCCTTCCATAGAAGGATATAAAAGATAAAATATAAAAACTAAATCTTTTTACCATGGCTTTATGAACAAATGTTGCACTTTCGGATGTCATACTATCCTGAATATTTTTACACTAATTTTACTAGTTTTTTTTTTGACCAGTTTGTTAGTATAAAAAAGGTCCTTATAGTTTAAAACTTAATATTCACTCAGCAGAAATCGCATATAAAACCAAGCACAAATTGCTTTTTTAATTTAGTAAAAGTAATAACAGATAACTAAACAATTTATTACCATTTAAATTGCAATTGTAATACTTCAAGGAAAAGAAAAACTTTTTTGAAATTCATTTAAAACTGTAAAATATAATCGATAGCAGAGCTATCTCTGCTATAGATATACTTGCTGATTGACTTTGTAGAATATGCAAGAGCAGATGACCCACTTTTTTTTGGTTTCAAAACATTAAAAATGCAAACATATCCCTAAACACTTGTTGCAAATAGATAAATCAATATGAAAGCATTTAATAATTTAAAGTTTTGGATTTCTACAACAGTTGAGAATGCACTTTATTCTTGTTTTTCATTGCCGCAGTGCCGGCAATAAAAAGTCAATATAAGTTTTACTAAATACAGACACAAAATACAGTTGTTTTTTAAGACTTGACAAATAATGTCCAAATCAAACAGCAGTAAAAAGATTCAAACTAATGTCTTTAAACAGCAAAACAATAGTCGGCAAATAATTTCAAGTTTTTTGTAAAAAAATTCATTGTATAAAATGATTAATTATAGCGCTTGAGACATTCAAAACTCGTAGTTAAAAAGGTACCAATATAATAAAATGGCCTAAAGTATTATATTTTTGATGTATTTAGCTGTGTGGAATTTTATATAACCTTTATGAATTAACTTTTAATTATCATAAGGCTTTTACTCATTAAATTACAAACTAGTTCCGCCAAATTTTTTTAGGTTAAAAACTAACTTTGCTTTTTTAAGATAAATGTATTGAGTTTATGTTAACCCCAATTTAACTTTTTGTACTGTCAAAAGGTATTAATTACTTAAGAGTAGGTTACTAAAATTATTATATTTGTATTTAAGAGTGTAGCTAAGCTAGTGATAAAAAGTGAAACATAGCAAATCGAAGCTTAAAGTAAAAGCAAATCAAATAAAGTCCATTGTTCCAAATTAGTACAAGATTTAGCTAAAGACAAATCGACACATCTGCCTTCTGTGTTTATAAAGTTAAACTATTTTAAGCAACAAACGTTAGTAGCTCAACAATTAACAAACAGCACAGTGGCACGATTATTTGCAACTGCTACCTGGAGGGGATTCATGTTAAACTAAAAATGTTTTCGTTTTTACTTCTTGTTTCTTCCAGTCATAAGACAGCAACTTCCTAGACATTTTTCAATCATAATAGTCAATTACACAATGCAACAAATTTTAACAATTATTTGTGGCATTTGATGACCACTGTATTTTTTGATGGTCCCGTCCTTTAAGTAGGAAAACAGTTGAAATTGGAAATTCTATTAATAATCTTTTTTTAATTTATTTCTAATATTTGATATTTTTGAAAAGGATCAACAGCTTCATAATTATTTGGCTGCATGATAGGGTAAAAGTTTAAGTTTTTTTTATTTTAAATAACTAATTAAAAATAAAAAAAGTGGAAAAACTTTCAGGTTTTGTTACAAATCTACACATATTTGAAATAACATAAGCCCCTTCATCTACAAATTGATTGATAAATGTCGGTTTTATTCACAATAAAGTGATATTGACAGATTTCAACACAAATTGATTTTATCATTATTTTCGATCGAATAGTCAAGTTTTGCTACAAAAGCAATGTTGTAATTTTGCTTGTGCTATCAGTTATTTTAAATAATATATCAAATGTTTTGCAGAAGAAATTAAGCCATTTTAAAAAAATATTTAATGCTTTCAAAAACCAATTAGTGTAGAGAGACAAAGAGAAAAGAGAAAACCCTGCATATTTACAAAAAGATTTTGCGTTTTACTGCAGGAAAAGATTTCAAATTTAAATTGTAATTGACGATTATTTTAAAACATTAAATTGTAGTATATCACGCATGTCTTAAATGTTAGTACATTTACGTATTGGTATTTCCAGAATTGATAACGCCACATTTGAACCATGATAACCAGTTTTTTTACGCCCGCTCTTTATGGTATTTATGTAAACGATGTAAGGTTTCAACAGGTTGGTGCAACCTGCCACACATCTTATGCCACAATCGATTTTTTTACGTACAACATTTTATGGACGTTTAATTGGCCAAAATGGTGATGTCAATTGGACGCAAAGAAGCCACGATTTGATACCGTTGGACTATTTTCTGTGGGACGCCATTAAAGACAAGTGTTATGCCGGCAAACCAGTGACAATTGAGCATTTGAAGGCCAAGATTCATGATGCCATTGCCGAGATACAACCCGATACAATAAAAAAAGTGCTTGAAAATTGGTCCAATCAAATCGGGTACTGTGGGGCCAGCTGAAACAGGCATATGATAGAACCGGAACAATTGAACTTAAAGCAAACACAAATTAGTTTGACAAAGTTTCAAACCGTTTTTGTTTTATTGCATTTTTAAACTTGAACCTTTAAATGGCCCACCCAATGGAAAACAATTTATTTTTTTAAATAATTTTTTTTTTAATATAAGAGCAATTTAAATGAGTGCGCAAATGCTACAGTGAATGAACTTCTTCCGACTACATCTAAAAAAATTTAAAAATATTAAAAATAATATTTATCTTCTGTAAACAGGATAAAAAATATAAAAATGTGGGATTGCCCGATTCCAAATGTATTTTAAAAGTTAAAAGAGAAGCATTCTTTGTGTACTTAAAAACACCGATAACATATTGTCACTTTCTGAGTTTTTTTACTTTATTTTTGAACAATTATACGACGATAAGTTTAGCATATCTAAAAAGGAATATTTAATTGCAGGAACTAAGTAATTCTGTTTTCAACAAAGAGCTCGCCAGCACTAACCTTTTTTTAAGTGTAAAGAATACGAAAATTCTATGGAAAATTGTAAAAATAATTTAATTAAATTTGACATCAATAAGCACTTCGAAAGATATCAGTCTATAAATTCTAGTTTTTCATTTACGAATATAATTTAGTTTCATCTTCACCGGAAGTTTACATCAATTATCATTAAGATAAATATATCTGTGGTTAATGGGACATGGGAAAAACACAATTTCTTAAACTAATTAAATGTTTTAAATAATATTATGAGGTTACGGGTATTAAAGTTATTTTGGTGGGACTTGCTTTAGTTTTAAATTTAGATTCACATTTACATATTATATTACCACTTGCTTTGGTCGTCTCTAGTGTCTACACTTTTCTGTTACCTTACTGTTACGTTTAAAAATTAAATAATTACAAAAAAAACATACATATTTTTTTTTAATTAACGTTAAGAAAGCGGCTAAGCTAATATGTGCATCAATAGATAACTCAACAGGAAAATCTGCGTATGACAATTATTACTTCTCAATATTAAATCAATTATTCCGTATGTAAGTATTTCCTCAAAACTAGTACGCAAGAACACACTTTTTAAGTAGAGTTTTGTTAAAAGTTTAAATACCTGGCAAAAATTTGGTTGCAAAACAACTTACTTTTCAATGACTTTTATATATCGTCTGCATTACTTAAAAGTTGTTAGATAATAAGTTATTTATTATCTAAAATTAATAAAATTTTTGCCAGATAGTTTTAGTTTAAGAATTTTTTTTAGCCTATTTTAGTTTAATATTTTAAAGCAGTTTTTACTAAAATGTCTTAGAAAAAAATTAAAAAAGCAATAATAAGCAATTGTATCCCTTAATAGCAAAAAGTTATTTTATTGCCATTAAAATATTTGTTTATATAAGTCCCTATTTGTAAACGAGCATGGCTAGTTCTTTCCTCCAATATCACCGTCGTGTTAACGTAATAAGTTAAAATTCTAATAAGTAAGTAGTGCTGATACGATTACAAAGCATTGTAAGTTTTGAAATATGGGTTAGATGCTAATGTGTTTGCGTCAATTTCTTAGCTGTCATGTGAACATAAGCAAAACATGTATACATACTTATATACTACGTATTCAAATTTCAGACAAGGCCCAGCTTGCAGTAAAGGCAAAAGCGTGCTGTAGATAAAATAACCAGAAAAAATTTGGAAGTGATCAGGCATTACAAACTTCTTAATTTTGAACTACTATAACAATTCTACTATTACTAAAACAATACCAATAAGCTATTACTTATGTAGGTCCTTCTTTGTAAGCGATCAAAAGATTTTTTGGATTTTAACTCATTACAAAGCAATGTAAGTTTTTGCTGGAAACTTATTTTATTTTGTTGACCAATATTTTTATATGCTTCTAAAACGAAAAATATATAAAAACTACTTGCAACATAAAAACAAATACGTTTGTACATTGTATCTCGAAGTTCTTGCCAAGAATATATGAAGTTTACCAAATTCTCTTGCTTATTTTATGAATTAATTTTAATATTTTAGGAAATAATTTCATATACATACATAAAAAATAAAATTATAAATTTTATGCCATTTTTCCAGTTGAATGAAAGTTTCGTAAATATTACGATAGTCGTTACTTTAAATAATTTAGGAATTTATGAACTAATTAATGATTAAAAAAATAACAAAAATTGTTGTTACTTTCATCAATAAAATTTTTAAACTTTATTGTTAAAAATTTTTTCTTAATAACTACATTACGATAACAAAAAATAAATTTATAGCCAACATTTTTTTATAAAACGAACAAAAATATTTTCGCACATTGTTGCATGGATTTTTTGAGAGTATTTGCGTAGGGAAATACATTTTTTTTAAAATTATTTATCTATAAAATAACTACATCAGTAACTAGCAAATAAGAAATTTCATGTCGAACCGCATGTGTTAAGTACCACAGCACAAAGTGTACACATGTTAAGGTGGCTTTAGTGCGTTTCGTTAACTTGGTTTTGAGGTAAACGCCTACTACGCAAGGTACAATCAACAACGGAAAACAAAATAAATTTTTGTTGGCTACTTTCTATTAAAACATAAAATGCAAATGTGCTTAATATACATATGTATGTAAACAGCAATATTTTTTGCAGTTTATTGGGTTAAATGTGATTTCCTGCAGTTGGATTTGTATGGCACCCTGGTAAGTTTTCATTGGCCAGGATATGTAAACGCAAAATTTTGTGGAGGTGAAGTAATATTCAAGGCAGCTATGGCCCAAAATGTTTATTGAGGAAGGACATTTGTTTTAGGAATATGTGAAAAAATTAACCAAAAATATTTGTGCTTGTATTTTTGAATTGGTTTATAGTTAGGAAAGCGAAGTTCCACAAATATGTAAGAATTCCTGAAGGCAGGGAAATAATTGAGTCAGCTATAGCCCTATTATATATTTGTATTAGAGCTTTGTCAAGAAATGGACCGATCATTACCACAAACAAAAGGCTTTGTGTCAGTGCGAAAAATTTATCTGTGTAAAATTTCATAAAAATATCATCACGATTGCGACCCTTTTATTATAATACATGGACACTCGTCCAGACGGACGGATGGACACGTTTAATCGATTCAGGAAGTAATTTTTAGTTATTATTTGCACTAAGTACAATAGCAGACGGTGGAATTTTTATGTGTTGTGGTTGAAGTTTGTAACGTCCAAGAATTTAAATTATTAATTGAAAATCAGCACCTAAATCCTAATTATTTTCTTTTTTTAAGCGTTACTCCTCAAAGTCACAGTATCTTGCATGTACCATATCAGCTGTTAGGGTTGTGGAGGGTAAAATGGAGTCAGGCTTTGTAGCTTTCAGACTTATTTTTACATTAGTTTTTTTCTGCAGCATAAAGTTCTGCAGACGAAAAGTTTTATTTGCTTTAATTTAAAACGCAAACGTCATTTTTTTAGATTTGGAAAACTATACACTAACATAAAAATTTGTTATTCTAGTATAATTGTAATTCATGCGGGGTGAGTGATGAAGTTTTTCTTTATTTAAAAAAAAAAATGTAATAAAAAAAATTAGAAATTTGGAAGCATTTCTTTTCTCATTGATTTGCAGTCGCTCATGTCTATATGAAAAAATACAATTGTAAAAGCTTAAACTCAATCAAACAATGCCTTTCCGACCCAGAAAATCCCTAAAGTTGGCACTATATTCATTTTCTTAGCTAATGGTTGATAAAAATAATTACTTCAAATTGTAAATTATTTTCTGGCTTCAAATTATATTAACACCCACTCTGAATTTCGATTCGAATCGGATTCTTCTCATCGCTCCTCTGTACTCTAAAATATTTTAATCTTAATTCAAAAAACACAAGACTTTAGTTTTGCAAGACCAAAAATCCAAAAGAAAATAAGTAAGAAGTACTTTTGACCAAACCTTACCGCAGGGAAAAAGAACGAGGGAGAAAACTAGATTCGCATCGAAATGCAGAAAAGAGGATTCTAACTTATTTTCATTTAATATATGCTTTTTTATGTTGCTTTTGACGCATAAATCGACGCATTATAATAGTTGATTAAATTGATATTTTTTCAATTGCCTTCTATCATTTTATATTTAAGTGAATATTTTCGGATATCCACTTGTTGGCTTAATTTTGTCTTAAAAAACGTTTCCTAGAACCAATTCATACACCTGGTAATGAAAAATTGCAACTTTCTCAGCAGAATTTTTTTGGCGTATGATTGCTACCAATTAGGCTCTTTACCTTAACGTTTCTTCTTTGTCTGCAAAATTTTTAATAACGTAAACAAAATAACCTGTGCCGGTGAGAAAAGTCTTAATCCAAGAATTTTAAGTCGCCTTGTTAAATATAGGGTAAATATAATAAAACTTGCTATATTTTTAAATATTGTGAGTTGTAAGTTAATCGCAACACTGTTACATTTTTACTGCGAAAGCTTATGTCAAATTCTGTTTATGTATTCTTAAAAAGCTCAAAAAGAAGAAGAACGAATTTGTAAGTTTTTGTTATCTGTCTTTTGACATTCTTATGACGATTTATTTGTTTTTGTAGGAGCGATCCCACATGATATAAGTGCGCCTTGGCTATAGTATGTGTAAAAAAAGTTTTTCATATAATTTTTATGCGAAATATACATGTATGACTTTGTCGATAAAGATAAAGTCTGAAAAAAACAATGGTATACATACCACAAAAATGCATGATTTTCGAAAAAAAATCAACTGTGCTAAATTTATTTAGGGGATTCACAAGGTGTTCTATTTGTCCTATTGTCATATTGCCATAAAATTTTGACAATGGTTTAACAACTTTTACCAACATTTATATTTACTTATTTGAACTATTTGGTATCTTTTGAGGTTGCCTTTTTTTGAAAATTAAAAACGAAGTAATTCCAAAATCAGCCGCGTGTAATACATTTTTGAAACCAGATGCGGGTTCACGTCAGAAGTAGCTAATAGAAAACTGTTGACCAAAAATCGTAGCTGGTTTCAAAAATGCATTAAACTCGGTTAATATAGGAACTACTTAATTTTTCATAAGAATTTCTGTTCCTAGAAATCACAGTTTAAATAATGATCTTAGGCTGAAAAAATAGAAAACATTATACTTAAAATTAATTGCATACAAGTATTTTTTTAAGTAAATGATAGATAAATTATCTTTACAGAAAAAATTGCCAATTTCGTTTCTTATCAAATCCAATTTTAAAAAATCAGGGTAAATAATAAATTATATTAAAAATTGCACAATTCTTTTAAATATTTTTTTAATATAAAAATGTTTTGGAAATTTGTTTCCAATCAAATTTTTAATTAATATTCAACTTTTAAATAAACGAATCATTCTTTTAGTCAAAACGCTAAATATTTTTTTTATAATTCTTGTACAATATTTATCTTGAATAACAAACATGTTCTCAATTAACATTAGGGTGTGGGCCAGTGATTAGAGTTCTAGCAGCCCAGTGACATAATTCGCAATAATGTAAAGTGGAAATAAAAACATAATTTTTGTTTTCATTCCTAGTTTTTTCTTTTTCTTTTCACAGCCGCATAATTTGAGATTCTACTAAGTATTATGCAATAAGTTTTCTATTTCAGTTGTTTCTACAAAAAATTTTCAACTACATATTTTGAAAAAAATTTAAAAGCAAATATCAAGTTTACAATTTGTTAAGTGAAAAGAACAAAAACACAACAAACGCTTAAGCTATACAATTTACTGGGTTATCACAATACTTTTTTAATAATTAAAACAAACATTCAAATTTAAATTAAACTCCCTCGCTTTAAAGCCCACGTTTAATTAAGATTCCATTTATTGGTTCATGTGAACAATTAGTTTTTGTAAGAAAGCTTTTATTACACAGCAATCAACCATTAAACGTATTAAATCATTATAAGACTACGGTTTTTCATTTAAGTCTTGACCCAAATTCAGATCATAATATATTTTTTTATTTTAATATTAAAAAGTATGTACTTTTATCAACGCGTTAATATCTTCCATTTGAAATTTAAAAATGTTTGCTATTTGTTTATAAGTAAAAAATGCTCTTAACGTGTAATTCCACTGTGGCAGATATGACCATGAAAATCATATTTTTGGTTAAGTCCTCAATGCTTAAAATAATAAATAAAAAAGTCAAGGATGTAATTAAACAATTAATTATCTACTATAAGCGTTTGATTATAGATCGATACTGAAAGTTAATGAATTTGGTTTAAGATGGTTTTTAAACGACCATGACGAAAATTATATTTCGTAATTTTTCTTTAAGACGTGAAGATTTATTTTAATTTGTTTAGATAATTTTTACTTGTATATAGTCCTAAAAAACTTTTTTTAAAAATATCTGACAAAAGTGACTTCTTTATTCAAAAATTCAAAACAGAAAAGCAGATGTTTGTTATATCGATCCATGTGTCCAAAATTGTCGTATGGTACGTTTTTTTAGAAATCGAATTTTTTTATGCAATTTTGTTCTTCATTCGTTAGTTCATCTTCCCCAATTTAAGCAAAATCATACATTGCTTTGTAATGAGATAAAATTCAAAAAACTCTTACTCATTAGCATTTCTACCCATTATTTAAACATGGCAATGACATTGGAGGCAAGTACTTACTATGCTCGCTTACAAAGAGGGACTGACATAAGATATTACTTTATTGACAGTAAAATAACATTTTCCTGGGGCCCCCAGTTACTCATTGTTACATTTAAAATTTTTTTCTTTGATGCTTGGGTTAAAAATGCTTTGAAATATTAAATTAAATTAAGATTAAAAAATTCTAAAAGTATCTGCTAAATAATAAATAACTCATTTTCTAACAACTACTAAGTAATGCTGACGATACTTAATAGTAATTGAAAAGTAAGTGGTTTGTAATGACGTATCACTACCGAGCTCTTGCTGGGTATAGATATGATATTATTATTATGCAAAAAAGTGTCTATAAACTTCTTCATTCCCAAAATTTTATGTAACAACTTTTTCTTATAAACTTGCATAAGATTTGAAACTATGAATAACAATAAAATAATTAAACGAGAAATTTATTAAAATTGAATATATTTCCAAACATTTTCTCACAATGAAAGATATTTTTATTCAAATTTCATTTAAACAATACAAAGAAATTTTTGATTGTTGTAAATGAACGTCCATTTGTAACATTTTATGTAGAAAAGTATTTCGTAAAAGGTTAAAAAATTGTTTTAATATATTTTATTTAAAAATTTATTTATTTTTGGTTACAGTTAAATATAACATATATATTTATTAGATACTCGTACAACAGTTAGGTTTATATGCATTTTGTAAAAATAAGAAGTAATAAAATATTTTCATTTAAAATAGTATTTAAACAATTCGTTTAACTAATGTTATTTATGAATGTAAATATTTTTGTATAAATGATGACAAATTTTAGTGTTTTTGCAAATAAAACAAAAGACATCGTTTTATTGTTTTAAGTATTAAGTGTTTTGTGACTTGCTATTTCGGTTATTTCATTGTGTTGATCTTGAATTTTTTTGACATTTAACAAGTATATAAAGGAATATAACTGTTCACATAAATCATTTCTTAAACAATAGGCTAGTTAATAGATATGAATACATTATTCCTCTGTCTTTTTTATACTTTAAAATATATACAAAAAATCGTTTGTTGTATTTAATTTAAAGGTGTTAACTCAGTTGGCTAAAAAGTTGTTTAATTTTAAATATATTTTTTTTAGTTTAAATTTCAAAAGAGATTACAATCCCAGAAACTTTACCCAAAAACAACTTCTCTGTCTACTTTATTACCACAAAATAAAGTTTGTGTTCTAAATCTTTTCTTTCTTAAAATTATACTTTTGAATCATATTGAAATAAAAACAATTAAGAATGTCATAGTTGGTCAAGCCCGATCATACTGTATGCTATGGGGGCTATATAAAAAAATAGTTTGATAACTTTTGTATTCAGTGTAATAGTTGGTGGCATAAAGATAAACATTTGTGCAAAATTGTGAGAAGATAAAAAAATATTCGCACCATTTATGGACCAACAACCTTATTTTGGGAGGGCATTTGTATGGGGGCTTAATTAAAAACGGACTGATCATATTTTTGTTCACACAACCCTATCTAATATACTAAATACTAATATTATCGGGTGTAGGGTGTAATATGGACAGGTTTGACCGAATATAACATTCTTTATTACATTTAAAAAATAACTTCCAAACTACTAAGGAAAGAAACTTTTTTGCGTTCCACAGGCCTTGAAATATGTAAATACCTTGATAATACTTTTCCTAATTCTGACACTAAGCGGTATAAAATGGGTAAAATATATATTTTTTTTGGTCCTTCTTAGGCTCAATTTGTAGCTTTTAAACCAAAAATGATAAATATATAATTTAAAAAGCACTACCCTAAGGAGTTAAAAGAGTGAATGATATATTTTGGTACTTTTTAGACACTTGTGAAACTTTTTTGAACTTTTTTTGAGTACAGAATTATGACAGAAAGGGCTAGAAGTACTTATTACAGGTTTGCTAGTTTTCCCATTGTTTTTAATTTATGAGTCTAAAAATATTATATTATGGACTATTGACTCATATTTAGTTCGCAAGACAGCTTAGTTGGCAGAAATTATTTCTTAACATTATTCATTTCGATTTTTTTGAGACTGAAAAGAGCTATTGACTTAGATTAAGGTCGATAGCCTAACTAACATGTACAGCTGCGTTTGAATTGCCGGGCTGACTGCTACTAGTACATATATTTAAACACAACTTAGTTAGCAATATAAAACAAAGTTCTTTATTTACAACATAAATTTGTATTTTTTAAAATATTTTTTGTGAAAAAAGGGTGAAGTTATACTTAAACAATCCCTTAAATTCAGGAAAGTCAGCTGCCGCAAACCACTGTGACGTTAGCATGTAAGTATGTATAACTTAAGATAAACATGGCTTCTGATTTCTGTGCTAAGTAAAATAAAAACTTAAGAAATTAGGAGTAAGTGCGGCCCTGTGGTTCTCCCTTGAATAAAAAGACTTAAATATACAAAGATTACAAAAGTGAGCTAAGAAGCTATAAAATGATAATACCTCAAAGTCCTTATGTATAGTGCTATTCAATGCAGCAAATAACTGTTATTTTCAATCAATACATTTTCTAATTGAATTAAAAATGTCATTTGTTCAAATACTGCAGTTTTGAAAACTAATAAAAAACAATAATTAGTTAAATGAAAGTACCAGAAAAGGAGAAAGTATTTTTTATTGAACCAGTATCACAAGACTTCCATATTTGTCAACTCTCTTTTTTTTCTATTTTGGAAATTAACAACACAAACACTAGGCAACAGCCATTTTGTTATTTGTTTCTAGCATACTTTTTCTCATGGATTTGGACCTACTGAACACGAAAATGAATTTTAAAAATTTTTCTGTCGATTGGTTTGCGAGATACAAATTTTTTAATTTTTTTTTTTTAATTTTTGGAGGTACACTTACTATTTTGAGCATATCTTTAGTCTTCTTTGACCTATTTTATCCTACTACTACTCAAATTAAAGACAATTGAGCCGTCTACAACTTATTCTCAGAAAATTTTCAAATCGGGTTAGTAGTTTTGATGTTGGCGGCTTAAAAAGGTTAAAAAACTGGGTTTTTTTAGTAAAAATGTGGCTGAAAAATTCATATAAAAATTCATATAAAATATAAAACGCGATGTTAACAGCGATTTTAATTTTTTTACGTATAGCTGACACTTTTCCAAAGAAAATAAGCCCTTACTTAACAAAATCTGATGACAAATGGCCGACTTATTATTTTTTTGGTAAACGACCGAAATTCCGCTATTTTACGATTTTTTGATTTTCATTATTTGCACAGCTTACCTACCCAACGCAAACGAATAAATACATTTGAACTTAATTTAAAATAAACAAATTAGTCTTCGTATATTATTTTTTAATTTATTTGAGTAAAAACAAAGATATAAGTGTACATTTTATGCCATGTGGAAAAACTGCTGACTTCTTCTTTGTTTTTTGTATTCGCTGCAATCGGTCTCACGTATTAGGGTCCAAATATAGTCACCCATCATAGCCGTGTCATAGATGCCCTGATAGCGTCGTTCCATAGCCTTCAATTCCTGATGAAAGCGCTCGCCGTGTTCGTCGCTCACGTCTCCTAAATTCTCAGGGAAAAAATCCAAATGAGAATGCAGAAAGTGTATTTTAAGTGACATGTGCACTCCCATGGCTTCATAGTTCTTTACCAGATCCTCAACTATGTCCTTATAATTCGGGCTTTTGTTGTTTCCTAAAAAGTTTTCCACAACAAGCCTGAAGGAATTCCATGATGCGGCTTCGATGGGTGATAACAGCTTTGGGAATTTTTCATCTTTCAAAATTTTTTTTATCTCGGGTCCTGCGAAGACTCCTTCTTTAATTTTTGCCAGCGAAAGGTAAGGGAAAATTGACCGTAAATAGGCAAAAGCTTCACCTTCTTTGTCTAATTTTTTGGCAAAATTTTTAATCAAACCCAATTTTATGTGCAGCGGCGGAAGTATTATATTTTCACGGTTCTCTATTAGTGGTTTGCGCTGAACATTCGCTTCTCCAACTACAGGTTTCGTTCGTACCGGCCATTTTTTTTTTATATAATGCTGATCATCAGCGCGGCTATTCCAAAGGCACAGAAAACAGCAATGTCGCGTATAGCCTCCTTGGAGTCCACACAGAATGGCCACAACTTTAAGGTCGGCGCATATTTTCCAATTGTATTTCCTATACTCTATGCATTTCAGCAAAATGTCCATAGTTTCATAGTTCTCCTTTGAATGAACCGCATGAGCAATAGGAACAGATGGCTTTTCATTCCCATTATGTAAGAGAACTGCCTTCAAGCTCTCTTTGTTGCTGTCAATAAACAACCTCCATTCGTTGGGGTTGTGAATTTGGTGAAGCTCTTGGAACAAGCCTGAAATGTCGCTGCAAAAACATATTTGGTCTTTCTTTGTATAAAATTTTGCATACTCCTTGTGACGGTTTCTGTACGCTGTTACTTTCACTTCTGAAGCCACAAATCCACACTGTATCATCCGAGACGCAAAAAGTTCGGCTTTCTCCTTAGTGAGACCAAAATCGCGCACCCAATCGTTTAGTTCGGCCTGTGACAGTAATTTTCGCTTTGCACCCGGCTCAAATTCGCTTGCATTTGACTCGGACTCTTCTTCTGACGATTCTGCTTTTTGAAGAGATGCACCAGGGCACACTGGATATGGCACATCATGCGAATGTGGTACTGGAAGCGCAAACGATCCCACTTGAGCGTAGTTCCATTTAAAAAATCTTCCTACCCCACTGTTTGTGGTGAGGCAAAAATAACAGTCTGTGGAATGGCATAGCGGCTTTTTCCACATCATTGGTGTATCGAATTTCATATGGCGGCTAAAATTAAAATAAATTACTATATTCGCTATGTATAATGTGTTTAAATAAAAATTCTTACCTTCCGCCAGCTGCCCAGTTGGTTAAGATTATATAGCAAAGATCACACAGCGACTTAGGTGTCCATGGTTCTGTGATATTTGGTGAAATACCAAAATAATTCAAATAGTGCAATTGTACTGCTGGAGTAAACTTGTGTGCGTGATTTTTTTTTATAAACTGGCCACAAACATTGCAGAAATTGTCTGGATCGTTCAAACACTCGAACACACGTAGTCTTTTACTCATTGTCTTCCTTGCGTTTTCTAAATATTAACTTCTTTACACTTTCACAGACAGTTTTGAAATGCAATTGATAACCGTGTCTCCTTATGTTTAAATATGTATGAGCATGTAGTGCTGTAAATAAATTAAAAAATAATATACGAAGACTAATTTGTTTATTTTAAATTAAGTTCAAATGTATTTATTCGTTTGCGTTGGGTAGGTAAGCTGTGCAAATAATGAAAATCAAAAAATCGTAAAATAGCGGAATTTCGGTCGTTTACCAAAAAAATAATAAGTCGGCCATTTGTCATCAGATTTTGTTAAGTAAGGGCTTATTTTCTTTGGAAAAGTGTCAGCTATACGTAAAAAAATTAAAATCGCTGTTAACATCGCGTTTTATATTTTATATGAATTTTTATATGAATTTTTCAGCCACATTTTTACTAAAAAAACCCAGTTTTTTAACCTTTTTAAGCCGCCAACATCAAAACTACTAACCCGATTTGAAAATTTTCTGAGAATAAGTTGTAGACGGCTCAATTGTCTTTAATTTGAGTAGTAGTAGGATAAAATAGGTCAAAGAAGACTAAAGATATGCTCAAAATAGTAAGTGTACCTCCAAAAATTAAAAAAAAAAAATTAAAAAATTTGTATCTCGCAAACCAATCGACAGAAAAATTTTTAAAATTCATTTTCGTGTTCAGTAGGTCCAAATCCATGAGAAAAAGTATGCTAGAAACAAATAACAGACAAAAGTTTGTTATTTGTGACCTAGTGAAATAAGAGTAAAAATGGAAATCGACAACAATCATAATTATCATTAACCATAACGACTACAACAAGCTGGGATGGCGTTGATAAACAAAACTGTAAAAAAGTAGAGTAAATGAATACTGCAGGCGTTTCAAAGAAAACTAATTAATATAAATAACAAAATAACAAAATAACAATAACTACAACTAAACAACCAAAACTATTGTAGTTTATAAATAACAAAGCTGTAATGGCATAAAGCTCACTGTAACCATAATTAACCGTATCGCGCCAAAAACAAACTGCAACGCAGATATAATAAAATAAACATAAAATCCGGCAAAATAAAATAAAATTTTATTTATTTTCCCTCAATATGTATATTGTTGTGCAGTTTCAGAAGTGGCCACATGGACTGCAGACACCAACCAAACGAACCAGCCTTTTGATAAAAAAAAGTTTCAGTTTTGTTGGTTCATTATCTAAGTGCTGCCAGGGCTGTCATTTGTAGTGATTTTACGCCAAAAGTTGCAATTTTTTTGTTGTCTTGGCGATTGAAATTGAGGTTTGGTGGCATGGCGATAATGTTGGCGTTTTTTGATGTTTGAATTTCATTAGAATTAATAAATTTATAATATATATTTTATTTTAATTTATATATAGGGCTTTGGGTAACACTAAATCATCAGTAAACTTCGACTAATTTCTTGAAAACCTTAGGGATTTCCTCTGCCATTTAACAATAACTTCAATAAACATTTTGAGAATGTTTTTACTAAAAACATTAAAAAGTGCTGTAAGAACCCACCAAACCATTTTTTGTTATTAGCTGTTTTGACTTTCTTTTTCCCTTTACATATTACATATGGCAATCGTTTTGAAATATCTATAGTATACTTTATATATAGAGGGTTACACATCCACCATCAAATAACAATAAAAAAAATTTCATTATTTTTATTGAGTAGTTCTTCTAAATTTAAAGTTCTATAAGTTTTTCAACTGTGCTCTTACACCAACTATCAGTTGACCTAAACCAAAGAATATAGTCAATATTCACATACATATTAGTAAATGAAAAAAACCAGTTAAAAAAATATTCTTTAAATATAACCAAACATTTTTCTTTATTTTCTGTTTAGATTTTGTGTCCTTTTATAACAGTTAAACCATTCGTTAACACTGATTGTACATTTAAGGGCTGCCTTATATACAAAAATAAATAATTAAACTTTTAATATATTTTATTAGAAAATTACTTCCAATTTGACTTGCTTAAAGCATTTGCTGATGTTGGTTTAGGTGAGATACAAGTATGTACATCATTAGTTTATTCATCAAACCATCAGTAGACTTCGGCTAAATTCGTGAACATATTACTGAAAATTATCTGTTTAATTTTAGTTTTTTTTTGGAAGTACTTCCTTCGTCGTTTTAAACCTTAAGTAAACAATTTTACATTTTTGTTGAGTTAATTTACTAAAAAAAAATGTTTTTTTAAAAGTTTCATCTTGGCGACTTTTTTATTGTTAAAACTAAAAAAAAAAAATATCGGCTTGCGATTTTTGGTGATTTTTGGCGATTTTTGATAAGGTTTTGGCGATGGAGCCTGAAAAAATTACAGCCCTGAGTTCAGCTATTGTGATGCTCCTTGGAAACAAACTTAAATTTCAGCAAACCATTAATTATGTTTAAACATTACATATTTGTTGTAACACTGATTGTAACCAACATTCCATTAGTTGTTTAAGCAAGTCCTTTGAGATATTGTCAGGTGAAAAGAAACAGGCTTAAACCAGAAAACTTTTTTATGTTCAGGAAAACACAAATGCATGAACACTAGGCTAGTTTACAAAAGATGGCCGTAATTTTAAAATATTTCTAGTCTTTGTAGGTAAAAATCAATAACTGCGAAATTCTTCTCCTTTCAAAGTATGTTAGGACCATTACTCAATATTTTTAGCACAAAAAAAAAACTTTATTTTAATTGAAAATTTAAGAAAAAACTAGTAGCGCTATTAACCAACAATTAGTGTTTGTAATTCAAGTATAACGAATTAGTAGTCGTTGCGCCAATTTAAATCATGCACAATAAAACAACACCATATACGACATTGATTCTGCTAAGCGACTTTAAAATTTTTTAAATCTAAAAAGAACTGCATACTGAACGACAACAGGGCAACTTTTTATGATGATATTGATTGGAAATATGTAAGTTTCAATATTGTCTGGCAGTTGTGACTTTAACCATAAGCAATTTCGCACTCTCGCTATCTTTACCATCACCCATGATTGGTTGGTTGGTCAGTTTAATAAATTTTGTCGTCTACTTCCCTAAAGCCACTTGATATTCCCAGTTGCAACTGTTTCTACTACTTATGTTTATGACTATAGACTACTGCCACTACTGAATACATATTACGATAGTTTATCGCTGTCTTTGTTGGGATAAACAACAACAACAACACCAAAATCTAAAAAGCAATAATAACAAAAGAGATAAAAATATATTAAATATTAAAATATAAAATAGCTGCAAGTCATTTGAATTTAAAGATATGATAGTGTTCACTTAATTGTATACCATGTCAGGCCAACCAGTCTTTTTCTTTTTTATCTCAATCTCCCTTGTATCACTTGAGACATCGGCATCAGATGTTTATGGTTGAATTCACTCATCTTCATCTTGAGTAAGTCATTGGCATACGGTGTCTATTCATTTAAGAATTTTTCTTCCACTTAAAAATGCAAGTATGGAAAGATGTAGCGATCAGTGGAAATGTGTGAATGTGTCTGACTGCTTACCCATAATATCAAGTTTGTTGCTTAAGTCTTTAGTTTAACGTTGGAGACTTTTATTAGGAAATAATAACAAAATATCAATGAAATTTAATATTTTTCCTACTCAATGCAAAAAATTTTATTTTGCAATAAAAGAAAGCTATAGTTTAATTATTTTAGGCAAATAAAAATTTAGAATAATAAAAATTTTAAATTAATTAATTTAACAAGTGAACAAAACTGACTAAACTGTATTAATTAGTTTGATTTCAAATTCAAAACTAAGACTATATCCACACGAAGTTTTAATGAAATTTAAAATCTTACATTATCTGAAATTAATTAAAAAAAAAAATTTGGTTATAATTAAAAATTTTGGTGTAAGATAAAAAGTAATTTGGTAGGGAATATTTTAGAATTTTTTTCATACAGTTTGCCTATATTTTAACTTAAATAAAGTGATTTGTATGCAAAAAATTTTCTTGACTCGCCTTAAAAACATTTATCACAAATTCCTGACAGGGAAAAGAAATTTTTCTAAATGTGAAGTTTAGAAAAATGAGCTTATTGTTATAATTCTATATTGTTAAAATTGCATTTAACTTGATACTGGGATAAATTGTTATCTTCAAGAACTTTTTCAAAACCCAAATGGGTTCCAAACTTAAAACGTACACATAAAAACAATTTCCAAATCTAAAAGTATTTGGGTAATGTAGTTTTAAATAATAATTGCAATTCAGTAAAAATCATAAAAACTTGATACTAAACAATATCATTAATTATTGAAATAACTCACCCAAATTGCCACATATTTAATCGTCTATTTATTTCATTTTACACAGCCTCGAAAAACTGTAACTTAAACATGCCCAGTAGGTGGCACTAAAATCCAAATAAGGAACTATTTATTTTTTGTACTATTGTAGCTTTGCCATTGACATATTTATGCATGATCACATCGATTTCAGTTCACTTACCATTTAGTACAATGGTAACAAAGAAAGTGAATGAAACTCTTAATCAAAATACAAGATTTTTAATATGTTTAAAGTTGTATTTAAACTCTTACAGCTAATGTACAGTATGAAACTTTAACAATTTAGGTGGACAAAATTACTTAGAGGCATATGTAGCTTCTCAATTCTCAATGGCAAAAGTAAAGATAACCCCAAGTTTAAACTAAACTCAAACAATACTAAAGTCAACTCAGAAACTTCCATTTAAATAATCTAAATTCGAATATTCCCAAGAATCATATTCTATGGCGATCAGGAAAGATCTAATAATAAGGCCTGTTAATAAAAAACAATCACTTGGTAAGCCAAGGGGACCCAGTTAATGGCAAACAAACATGTTATCTTTTTGCAAATTATTTAAAAAACCTATTTACTCACAAAAAATTTTCTGACAGGAGTGAACTATCAACCATTTGGTTTTGTTCAACACCTATGAAAGAAAGATTTTAATTTCTGAATGTCCCAGAGGCTACTGCAAAATAATTCGTTTAAATTATTTTAAAGGTATAAAAATGCATAATGAGGTTTCTTAAACGGCAGAGAAGGAAATTACTTTTTGCGGCTTGAAAACTTCCCACCAATTTGTAAACTTTTCTTGAAGGTTAAGTCTGACAGGCCCATAAGTATGTTACCACCTTTACCAAAATTGTTCGATAACTTACGTAAATTTGAGAATAATCCAATCTTGAATGACAACAACTGAGTCCCAAATTACTAATTTATTTGACTGTAGGCAACAACAAACTACCATCGAACAAGCCCATAGACTAAAGCAGGTTATAAAAAACCTTAAAGAAGAAAAAATATTGTTTGGCACTTTTGACACAAAGAAGTTCTACAAAGTATGGTAGAAATGCCTGTTAACCAAGCCAAAGCTAAACTTGCCAGCAAATCTTCATAATGATAAATAATGATTAAAAAACCGGACTAGTATCATGGGACCAGATTTGTATTTGCTATAGACAACGAAATTGCCAAGAAACACGTGCGTCAAGATTTTCTGATGGTACTGGACCTCATGAAGTTCCATTATATTTTCCAAGTAAAAAATCTGTCGAAGGCGTGAGAAATAAAAATGACAGAAAAGCACCTACTTAACCTTTACTTTTCAAAGGGAATCGGGCACACCAGTTCTTATAAATCGATCTGTGTTTTTAATAAAAAAAAAGTTCAGCAGCATCAAAGCGAAGTCCTAATGTCAAATGCCGCCTTTGTAAAACATAAAAAATACAAAACCTTCAACTATGTGGATAGGTATTTTAGTAAGCTGGAAATACATCAAAATTCGCTGGCTTTAAATATCTTTGAATATTTATTTTCAGTTCATAAAATCTTAAGACTTTGCGAAATATTAAACTTGTTAAAGAAATATGCAATTTGTCTTGCAGAAATCAGGTGCATGAACTGATTGATGGTGAGGTCTCCTTCGGGAGTTCACGTGGTGGCTATGGTTATCCCCAAGCGGGGCAACTGTAGAACGAAAGTTGATATACTGGGGTCCGTCCTGTACGGGTCCCAGATAACCGTGTAAACAGTCTTATATGAACTAAAGGTTCAACAAGAAAAAGTTTCTGGTTTTGACGGATCTACCCAGGCACATGAGCAACTGTGGAAGTAGGTGTAAGTGTGTTTGGAAGTAGGTGAATAGGGAAACCGGCCACTGATGGGGACCCCAGGATCTAAAATAAGATCCCGTCAAAGTAGTAGCAAAAAAATGAGAAGTCCGGCATTGGCTCTTCGAAGCATGTGCGTGATTCGGTCCTGACTGGCGGTGAGTAGATTATGAAGCATTGATGATGATGTCGGATATATTTGATCTTAATTGCAATAAGTGAAATAAAAGATCCTTTTAAACAGAGCTGGGTGTCGCATCCGTTTTGGGTGCGATTGAAAATCACAATCTTTCTTGCTTAAGGTTGGGTGCTGTTTCACAAGTGTGTGGAGAGGTGTCTTGCGCGGATCTGTTTTGATAATGAAGAAGCGAGATCAAAACTAGAAACGCAAAAAAATCGGGTTTAGATAGCCCAACTCCTCACCAAGGGGTCTGTTGTGGCTACACAAAGTCATAACAGAGAATTGGTACCTGGGTGGTTTAGCCGAGCCATTCTGGGGGCGTTGGTGGACTATTTGTATTCACCAGTGTTCAGAGCACCGTGGGTATGCCTCATTGACCGGTACCACGTAAAACCCTTAACGTCTGTCTTGCAGAAAAGTTCGAAAGCCCATTGCATAAACTATCAAAATTTTTCAAAATTATACGTTAAAAACCTTCAAATTTTAACTTAAATATAGTTTAATATTGAGCAATTTTAAATGCAAATATTAGAGTATCCACTCAAACAATTGTCGCTCGATTAGTCAAACAAATTTTATTTAATAAACCGCTGGAGTAAGGAAAGTTGAAAACTTTGATTAAATAATAACTAGAGAGATTTACTTCGATTAATCGACGTCTCGAATAATACTAATTTATCTTTAAATTCTCTTTGTTATACCCTTCACATAGTGATAAGGGTATATATCAGTTTGTCATTCCGTTTTTAATTTCTTTATTATTCATTTGCGACCCCATAAAGTATATATATTCTGGATCCTTATAGATAGGGAAGTTGATATAGCTATGTCCGTCTGTCCGTCGGTCCGTCTGTTGAAATCAAGTTTCCGGAGTCAAATAAAAAGATACAGACCAGTTATTGATGTCAAACTATTAGAAATATCCTGGAAACAATCGCTATTTAAAATCAGCAAAATCGGTTCAATATTGACCGAGATATAAGCGAAAACCCAAAACAACCCATTTTTTTTAGGAAAAAATCCGTGCATATATCCCTATATATCTCAGTAAATATAGTCATTCTTGCCACAAAACTTGGCACGGATACTCCTAAAGGAGGGAACTAAATAACGAAAAAATTTTTTTCAGATAAGACCAGGGGAAGTGGTACTTTTCCTACAATTGCACAAATTTGGTGAAATATTTTATGTGCTTTATCTCGGAAACTAAAACATCTTTCGACTTGAAATCTTTTATAAAAAGTAATTGTACAATGAGACCTACACTATAAAGAAAAAACTTTTTGAAAGGGGGCAAAAAAAGGGGTAGCTCCCATACAAATTAACGATTTGTATGAAATTTTCGATACGCTATATCTCGGAAACCATAACAGATATCGAAATCAAATGTTCAACAGGAAGTAATTGGGCGTAAAGGGCTATGCTCTAAAGAAAAAAATTTTTGAGTGGGGGCAAAGAAAGGGGTAGCTGCCATACAAATTAACGATTTGTATGAAATTTTCGATACGCTATATCTCGGAAACCATAACAGATATCGAAATCAAATGTAATTGGACATCAGGGGCTACGCTCTGAAGAAAAAATTTTTTGAGTGGGAGCAGAAAAAGGGGTAGCATACATATTAACAATTTTTGTTATATTTTCGATATGTTATATCTCGGAAACTATAATAGATATCGAAATCAAATGTTCTACAAAAAGTGATTGGACATCAAGGGCTACGCTCTGAAGAAAACAGTTTTTGGATGGGGGTGAAGAAGGGGTAGCTTCCATACAAATTAACAATTTTTTTAGAAATTTTCGATTCGCTACTTCTGGAAAACTATTACAGCTATCGACTTCGAATATTCTACAAAAAGTAATGATCAAATAATTCATACATTTTGGAGAAAAAGTTGAAGAAGAGCAGGGGGACTAGAACATTTAATAAGTTTTATTAACCTTTAAATATGAATAATGTCGAAAACTTTTAAAACTCTCGACCTCAAATCTTCTTCATCTATTTCTATTATTCATACGAACGTTAAAATTTTGTTATTTTTTCTATGGGCTTTAAAACTCGCACAAGGTTTTTTATTATATTATTTGCCGTACAAAATAACTCGGCTGGGTATATTTAAAGACCAATGTGAAGGGTATATAAGATTCGGCACAGCCGAATATAGCGCTCCTACTTGTTTTTAATATTTACTCCTCTAACCTCTCGCCAAAAATAACAGCATAAATGCGTTTTATGTGATCAAAGCTCTATGAAATATTTGCTTTAGAGCTAATGAAATCTGGCCATCTTATAGCAGTCATACTTTGAATAATTAAATGTTGAACAAATGTTTTTTAAAATAAAGCCTAAAACCAAAACACCAAAAAAAATTTGAAAAATTATAGGAGACACCCTCAAAGGTTTGATTGTTTAAGTTATTCGAGTTAATAGAGTTATTAAAGAGATTAAACCAATTATGCGACCAAATAAATTATTCGAAAAAAATTTGTTTCAAATATTACTGATAAATATAAATCTTTAGGGGTTCTAGAAGAAAATAGTTTTATGTTCGCTATATAACAGTCTTTATTTGGTCCTAGTAAGAACTTCACTTTACTTGCTTACGAATACTTTATGAAGCTGAAATTTGTTAGACATGTGCATTTGCCTACACAATGACCTATTTTAAGATTACATGTGTTTGAAATAGTTTTTAGTTTTTATTTGATTTTTTTTTACACTTTTTCAGATCGCCGCTTTAAAATCTATTCTACAACATTTGTAAATAATTACAGATATAGATCATAAGAGTTTTAATTTTTCATGATTTTGTAGCAACATCATTATTACTTAAAGTGATTATTATGTGCATCCTGTCAAAGAAGAAACTTCACATTTCTACAAATATTTATTACTACTAGTGAAGATGTCAAATAATTGCTATAAAATTGACACATATATGCCAATATGGACCGGTTTAACAAAACTAACCGCTTTTAAAGTTAATCTATGTTTTAATTTTACAACTTTTATCATGCAAATCATTAAAATAATTTAAATCGTTTAATAAAGATACACATTATTGATGCAACAAAATGTTACGAGAAATAAAAAAAAAATCTAAAAAAAAGTATTTAATAACACGATAGTAATTAGACACGATATTTATATTAAAGAAAATTCTAAATGACTCATTAAAAATATATATAAATAAGTTTTAAAAAATTAAGTAAAAGGAAACTTAAACTAGGCCGTTAGGAGCATCGCGTTAAGTTAAAATTAAGATGAAAAAAACAAGTTTTTTAGCTTATCCTTAATACTATTGTTTTTGTGGCAAATTTATAATAATTATAACTTTTCTTTCTTTTATAAAAATTGTATATGCTCTATTCAAAAGTTCTTATACAAGAAATTGTTAATACTGCCTGCTTTATTTAATTTTTCCCAAAAACTCAAAAATGTGGTAGGGATATTTATCTTAATCAAAAGTTTTTAGTTCTTACACACAGAAAACGGATTAGATGGGAAACAGTCAAAACAATTAGTATTTGATAATCAGAAATAATATACTAGTGCAGCAGCTAAAAGTTTATAAATGGGGCAGATATTCCATAATTATAATAGTTAAACAATAACTGTAACCAAACAAATTTCTCATAATACTATTATTAGTTTTCGTAACTGAATCTGGTTTATTAAATTTCTTTCTTAAAATATTGTCTAGCACAATCGAATATATTTACTTTGATTAATGCTCAGCACAGTGTTGGCAGGAGTAGGAAAAAATCTATACACAAATGTTTCTTCGATACTAAAATAGGAGCGTAGGGAAAATAGGACAAATTTTCTATATTCGCCAAAATGTACGTATATTAACCTCATATTTCATTATTTATAAAATAAAAAAAAAAATTATAAAAAATAATTTTAAATATATTATTTGCTTAAAATCGTTAAAAAAACAGGGATTATAAAAAATAATATAAATAGAAAACTATAATGATGAGGCTGTTTTTGTTAATTTAACAAAATTGGTATAAAGTTTGTTAATTTTTCAAAAAAAATTTGAAGTGCAGAGAACTTTTCAATAAAAAAAGGGAAACATTTAGAAATTCAATTTGTTTTATAAAATTTCTGCAAAGCGATGGGGAAGACTGATTTAATTTCAAATGCACTACTGAATATTTAAGAAAAGCTATAATAATGGTTTTGTTACTAAATTAAATCAAGTTTGTCATTTTAGATTTAAGTTCTTACGAATTATATTACATAGTTTTTACATAATAACTTGTTCTTGTACCTTAATTTAAATAAAAGTATGTAAAAATTTTTTAATTACTAGTTTTTGTTATTGAAGATTTTTCTTTAAAACTATAGTCTTTGTTAGAAATATTTTTTTTAATACGATCAAAAACACCTTAACAATCTTAAGGATATTTTAAACTCAAAATCCTTTTAAACTCGATTTGTAAGGTCACACTCGTAATTAGAAGAAATCATATAATGGTAGTTGGTGTGGTAGAAAATATACCTTCGGAAATAAATATTATTACAGAATACAAAATTTCGGGTATTGTACAAACTATTGGTTTGATGTGTTATTGCATTCGGTTGTAATAGAAAATTTGTTCAAACAATACACCATTGAGTATTAGCAACTGAATATTTGGGTATAGTAATCGGTTATTAAGTGTGCTCGAAATGTTATAAGTACAAACGAATTTGCTGTAAATTATATTAAAATAATTTTTTTATACTTATTCAAAGGTAGCAATATAAAGTTCATACGCACAAGCCTTTAAAAAAAAAACATTTCTATAAAGTTTTTTTTAAGATCGGTTCATTATTGACCCGGAAATAGTGGAAATAGTGTTTGCCGGTATTGAGAAAAAATTTACTTTAAGTAACTTCCATATCAAATAGAATATTTGCAGAAAGCGATTTTAAATTTTTAAAATTTGCCCATTGAACAATAAAATAAATGTCTTTTTATTAAAGAAAATGGTACAAATTGTATTAAATATAATTGGGGTATTCAAACGGTATGCTATCAAGTAATATTGTCTTAAAGTTTTAATATTTAACAATGGTTTAAAAAAATTGTTGTTGTGCTTAAAAGAAAAAAAATCTATATTAATAAGACTTTTCGAACTGTGTTTATTGTTTTGTCATAAACAGTAGAAACCTGAGCCGGGCGGCCGAAACTCTTTAGTGAAGCCGTTGATATAATTAGCAAGTCGCAGTCATTAATTTTAAAATATTTTTCAAATTACTTATTTTTCTATTTTCTCCAGCAGCTGACTCAAATTTAAAAAAGCACATATAATTATGAGCGGATGCTTACAACAGTAGTATTTTTTCGTTTTATTTTTTTTAAGACATATGACTTTATGACTACCTTGTGAATACCCTAAATATATTTTTGGTCAATTTAATAATATTTGGTAGTTTTCTAATTGTTTAAAAGTCTAAAACTCAATAATATAGAAAATTATTGAAATAAGCTTGGTGTGTTATGAAACATAAAACTAAAGACTTAAGAAGGAAACGTTTTTTTCTATTTATCTTAAAAATTAAAAAAAAAATATTTACTTGGTCGTTCTTTAGTAAATTTGCACAATTCATAAAAATATTTGGCAAATTGTATTTCTTTTTATATAATTTTATGTAATTTTTTTACTCCTGTAATCTTCTTATTTTTAAAGTTTATTTGTCTTGTCAACCTTTGTATTGACATTTTCTTTTCTCTATGGATAATATAAAATTTATTCGGTCAAAAACAACAAGTTATACATACATAGCTATGAGTACTTAGAAAACAATGGGTTTTCTTTAAACTTCAAAAATTGTTTTTGCTTTACCAAGGTGAAAATAAACAAGTACTGACGTACTAACATGTGTGTATTTAGCACACACGATATATATGTATGTGTATGTTGATACATATGAATGTGTAATACAAAGTACAGAATAAAAAGCGTTAAATAACGATATTACTTGCAATTTGATGCCTATCAAAATCGTATAAGCTAAACCCACAGAATACCAAATTAAGGAATTTCTGCTGTATAAACGAACCAAAAGCAATAGCAACAATAACAATATGAATAAGTAAACATGAAATCGTAGGTTTTTTCTTAAGCCTTTTTTTTATAAAATTGCTTTTAACTTTTGTTACTTTTTTTTAATATTTTTTTATTGCGATACAAGCGTCTCATGGTGACAATGTGACAAGAAATTTCTTTATAATTTTATTGTATGTAAGAGGATAAGCCTCTTTTTGTTTCTTTGTTTATGTTGTTGATATAAAAGCTCTACAATATAGAACATACATACAACAATACAATGTGCCGAAAAACGCACCTTAAATATTTGCTTTATTAAGAATATTTTGTTGATTTTTTCAGCAAACAGGAACACAATAATCCATTTTTGCTTAAGTTTTCCAATAACAACTCTGATATTGATGCTCATGACGCTTATCCATTTATAAATCGGATATTTTTGATTTAATTTTTTTCTGAATTATTTTAAATTGAATTTTTTAATGTAACAATATTGACTGTAACTTGTAAAGCTTTGAGTTTAATATGGTTTATTTTCTGTTTTTATATTTATTAACATAATTGATTTAAAATTTTTTATCGTTAATTTTATACCTTTTTTTGTTTATTGGAATTAAAACATATCATTTCATTCACTTTAGATATACAATCCAAAACATTTTTTTTTTTATAAATTTTAAACTTTATTTATTAATATTAAAAAATACTTTAAACATTTCAGTAAAAAAGCATGTTATATTTTAAAAAAATTCAACCGCTTTTTTGTTCAAAAATCTCTTTTTTAACCACAAAGGAACTCAACGTAAAAGAGTTTTTAAACTTCCGTTTTAACAAGCGTCTACCAACTTTAACAACCATTCGCGAACACGTTTACTCCTAAACTGATTGTATCAGTTTTCATAGAATTGATCCAAAAGCCGAAAGTGCTCACTTTTGTTGCGGTATTTGTTTTTTTCATGTTCTTCTTTGACGTTCTCTTTAACAACATCCGTTTCGTTTTCACTTATGGCTCTTTAAATACTTTACAAAGTGGTACAAGCTTGAAGTGGACTTATTTTTCATTTTCTTTTTTCAAGTAGCCAGAGAAGAAAAACATTTTGTTGAACAGAGCTTAAAACCAAAATCTGTTAGTAAAATGTAACAGCTGAAGCTGGTTTTACATGGTAATACAAAGTATTTAGACGTTGTAGAATTAAAATATAATTAAATTTCCTCCGCTCTAAAGAAAAGATAATAAAAGTCTGTTCTAAGTACTTTTCATGTTACACGGATGGTGTTGATAAAATAAAAAGCTGTTTTAAATTCTTAAATATTATTAAAAAAAAATATAAAAATCTTCTGCGCTTATTTCAATTGTTTGGATCAAGTCACATTCAACCAGGTAATGATAAAAGCCCAGCTGATTTGACATTTTCACGTTATAAAAATTTATTTTTTTATGAAATTTCTAATTTTTCTGATATTCTACCGCAAAAAGGAAATGCAGAAGACGAATTTTTTGAATCCGCCTTGGGTTTACCTTGTTGAATGTGCCTTGGTTTGGATAATGTTTCATACATTTTAGCCGCCTTTATTAGATAATGTAGGTGCTGCCAATCTTTCCCGCCTCTGATGTGACAAGAATACGTAAATTTTTAAAATGGTTTAGAAAATAAATATTTGCCCTACACATGTAAAATTTTTTATCAGTATTTTCTCATACTCAATACTTTATGCTTTTAAAAGATATATGTATTCCCATGCAACTAACACCATCTAATATTCGCTCAGCGTTTCCGCTGGGATATTGAAAAAAGGGGACTTTAAAAAGGGACACCAAAATAGGGGGGCAACTTTTTTAAAATCAAAAAACCAATTTTATTAAATTGCAAAAATAACAGATTTCAAACGCATGTCACAGAAATTCGTTCTATTCGAAAATATTTAGAATAGAATTTGAGTACAATTTATTTAAATAAAAAATATTTGTTTTATATTTCTTTTTTAGGATATAAAACATTGTTTTAATACAAAACATGACATTAAAAAGCCTGCAGTACATGAAAGGTAAAAAGCTACTTGTGCAAATAGTTGTGACAGATTCACACTAAAGTTTTGTAAAAAACATGCAGATTTAATTATACCTTTAAACAAATCAGTGTCTTATTATATGATATTATTTCAAAAATATTGATTTAATACAAAATTGAACAAAATTTTTATAACTAAAATAAAATCTGAGTTATTATGTTATAATTACTTTTGAAATTTTATATTTTTAAAACTTGTACAGTTTTTTACACATATTTGTGTAAGAAATGTATTTTTAATTTCTATTATATTTTTTGATAATAGTGCATCTATATTTCTGAATCAAATCCTAACTTGGCGTCCATTCTTCCACTTTAACTTTGAACAAATTTGAGGCCGAAAGCATTGATATATTAGGGTTTTTGGTATCTATTTGATAACTTGTTTTTCCTTAGCGTTAACTTAAAAAAAACTCCGTCTAACAGAAGTACTGCAATGTGGCAGAATAAATACGTACAAAGTAAACTCATATTAAATTGATTAAAAATTATCGTTGAGATTATTTTTCAATTTCTGATTTTAAACTGAAAGATTTATGCATTAATTTTTTTAATACTCTTATATACTTTGTCATTTACTTTGTTTTCGTTATTAAATTATTGTTTCAAAAGTAATTGCTAAATTATTTATATCTTCATTCAACTTTTTACATGCTGGATCTAAAAGTTTTTAAAATAAAAACTAAAAGGCATGATAACAAGCCTTATGAATTACCTAATAATTTGTTAAGACTTTTACTAATTCACAATTTGAAAAATATAGACTAAAAATTTTAACAAATTTTAATAGTGACTAACAATCCTTCTTGAATGTTTTGTATTTTTTCCATGTTAAATGTTGTAATACTGACATATCGCTTGCAGTGTTGTCAGCAGTTACAAAATGACACGAAAGGGGGATTTTAAATGAGGGGCGCACAAAGGGAAAAACCAGTCTAAAAATGGGCACATTTTCACTTTGGTCGCACAACGGTAACGCTGTATTTACATAAACATAATAATTTCCTTGGCTTTATCCGTTGGAGGTTTTATTTTTGTCAAGCATGTTTGTAAGAAACATGAATAAGATATCTTATGGAATCTTTTAAGATTCTGTTACAACCATTGGTCATTAGAGTTGTTGATAATAAAGGTTGAAACTAACTTATAATTAACGTGTTGTATTAATTAAGTGAAATTAAAAATTACATTTCCCACAGAATTACTTTAATATTTCTTGGTGATAAAAGGTTAAAAGTAAACACTAAAAAAATTTCTTGTTAAGCAAAAAAAAAATGTGTTTTCTGAAATAAAGAAGTTTGCTTAAGTTAAGAATTATAATTTTTCCTCACGAACGCTTACATTATGTTGTATATTAGAATTCGTTTCCTGATAATTATTTTCAGAGTAATGTCAAAATTACATACACAAGAATTTATCAATATGAAAGTAAATATTTAAAACAAAAAAAACCTAAGGATAGCACTTCAGTCGAACATCGAAGAAAATATGGTTTATATTCCAACTGGACCACCAAACGATTTGTCAAATAACCAGAATGAAATTTCCGGCATAAATGATTTTACCGTAACTAAAGTTAAATTCCCGCAAGATTTTTAAAATCCAAGCTCTATTGGGTCTATCTTCAGACCACTAACACACAATCATCACAATATCCAGTTGTCATTAAAGCTCTTATCTAAAAGTGTAAATTGCCTAAAATATCAGCACTCACTGCTCATTACAACTTTGAAAAATATGGATGTTATTAATATTAGGGCTCGTTTGTGTGTTGAGTAGAAAACCATACTTTAAAATTTTATTTTTATCGTGTATAGTTAAAAAGAAGATTTTTCCCGGTTGGACCAGTTTTACTGCCTCAGAGTCCGCATTTCCCGAAATTCCATCTTATTAGGTATATGCATTGGCCAAGTATCCACGGTCAAACTTTCATATCTTAAGCTTTTCTCATTTAGGCTGTATTATGATGAATGGGTAAGTCATATAGTCAGTTTTCAAAAAGGCTCACATACCAGGCAAGCATTACAATACAAGTATGTGATTGAACAGTATTATTGATGGTTAAGGGGCCTTTTGTGCGATTAAAGTAGCTGATGGAGTTAAAATAAATAAGTTAGACATTTTTATGATGGATCAAAAATGATTGTGTGGTTTAAAGTGAAATTAACTCAGTTTAGCAGAGCTTCGAAGAAAGTAAACATTTATTACTAAAAACACTAGATTTTTAATAATTTGTGTGTGTTCTTAATTAAAAACGGTTATTTATAAATATAAGATTATAAAAGGTAAAGTAAAGGTTTTTTTAAAGTTCGCCATAAGGGTATGCATACTAAGTTTATTAAGGATTTAAAAATAATCTTCCAAGTTTCTTGGATTTAAAAATAAATATGTTTTAATGTAATTGATATCTATAATTATTTATTATTTATTATATTAATTATATGTTTTTGTAAGATTTTCTTAATTATTATTTTCATGGGCTTTTTTAATAACAAAACACCAATAGTTGATAAATCTAAAAAAAATCATTCGGATATTTTGATACTACTAGGGACTTAATATTATTTTCTGGTTTCCCGGAATTTTTTAAACAGGATACCAAGAAATAAGAGTAAAAGTAATTTGATTATATTATGTTAAGAAAACAACATTTTAAGTTTTGTATAATTTACTTTGATAAAGCAAAAACAATTCTATTTAATTTTTTAGGGCGTTTAACTGATCTCTATGCTCTTTTTTAACATTTGAATTTAATTGCCTGAATTTCATTTAACAAATAAATTTCTTTGAAAAATTACTAACTTTCTCTAAGTTCACAAGCACTTTTTCATTTCTAACAATCCATGGGGAGAATACAAAAAAACTTCATTTTAAATATACATAAATGCATATGTATACTTACGATATGTGCAGCCGCACAGATACTCAGGCTTTGGTTAAGACCAGCGTTCAGGTGGAGCCGTTAGAAAATCATAGCTAATTAGATGCAGTTTTTATGAGCCTGCAATAATTTTTCTATATTATTAAGGATCGGCTAGATAGCAAAATACCCGTATGTGCTGCATGCACTATTTGCCCAAAGACAATCTTATGTAATCTTATGGGACTTAATATCATTACACAAATCGATCTCAGAAAAAACAAGTAAGAGCGCTATATTCAGCTGTGCCAAATTTTATATACCCTTCACATTAGTATTTTTTTTTTTGCCCAGTCACCTGATCTAGGCAAGTTGTTTTCAATATTATAATTATTTTCGGTGGGCTCTAAGTACAAAGCTTTCGTAGTCGACTTCCCTATCTTTATTGATCCAGAATATATATACTTTGTGGATTCGCAAATTGATATTTAATAATATTACAAACGAAATGACGCACTGATGTATACCCTTACCACTATATAAAGGGTATAACACACACACTATGACTCTTAAAAAAACAGAAAACAAATTAAGCAAAAAACAAGTAAGAGCGCTATATTCGGCTGTGCCGAATCTTATATACCCTTCACATTGGTCTTTAAATATACCCAGCCGAGTAATTTTGTACTGCAAATAATATAATAAAAAACCTTGTGCGAGTTTTAAAGCCCATAGAAAAAATAACAAAATTTTAACGTTCATATGAATAATAGAAATAGATGAAGAAGGTTTGAGGTCGAGAGTTTTTAAAGTTTTCGACATTATTCATATTTAAAGGTTGATAAAACTTATTAAATGTTCTAGTCCCGCTGCTCTTCTCCAACTTTTTTTTCCAAAATGTATAAATATATTCGAAGTCGATAGCTGAAAAAGTTTTTCAGAAAAAGCGTAACGAAAATTTTATAAAAATTGTTAATTTGTATGGGAGCTACCCCTTCTTCATCCCCCACCCGAAAATTTTTTTCTTTAAAGTGTAGGCCTTGTGTTCCAATTACTTTTTGTAGAACATTTGATGTGGATATCTGTTATAGTTTCCGAGATATAGCGTATCGAATATTTTATAATAATTGTCGATTTGTATGGGAGCTAACCCTTTTTTTGCCCCCACTCAATAAAATTTTTCTTTAAAGCGTAGGCATTCTTGCCTAATTACTTTTTGTAGAACATTTTATTTCGATATCTTTTATAGTTTCCGAGATATAGCGTATCGAATATTTTATAATAATTGTCGATTTGTATGGGAGCTACCCCTTTTTTTGCCCCCACTCAAAAAAATTTTTCTTTAAAGTGTAGGCAATCTTGCCCAATTACTTTTTGTAGAACATTTCATTTCGATATCTTTTATAGTTTCCGAGATATAGCGTATTGAATATTTTATAATAATTGTCGATTTGTATGGGAGCTATCCCTTTTTTTGCCCCCACTCAAAAAAATTTTTCTTTAAAGTGTAGGCAATCTTGCCCAATTACTTTTTGTAGAACATTTTATTTCGATATCTTTTATAGTTTCCGAGATATAGCGTATCGAATATTTTATAATAATTGTCGATTTGTATGGGAGCTACCCCTTTTTTTGCCCCGTCTCAAAAAATTTTTTCTTTAAAGCGTAGGCCTTCTTGCCCAATTACTTTTTGTAGAACATTATATTTCGCTATCTGTTATAGTTTCCGAGATATAGATTATCGAATATTTTATAACAACTGTCGATTTGTATGGGAGCTACCCCTTTTTTTTGCCCCCGCTCAAAAAAAATTTTCTTTAAAGTGTAGATCTTTGCGTACAATCACTTTTTGTAGAACATTTTAAGTCGATATCTGTTACAGTTTCCGAGATATAGCGTATCGAATATTTTATAACAATTGTCGATTTGTATGGGAGCTACCCCATTTTTTGTCCCCACTCAAAAAATTTTTTCTTTAAAGTGTAGATCTTTGCGTACAATTACTTTTTGTAGAACATTTTATGTCGATAGCTGTGATAGTTTCCGGGATATAGTGTATCGAATATTTTATAACAATTGTCGATTTGTATGGGAGCTACCCCTTTTTTTGCCCCCACTCAAAAAATTTTTTCTTTAAAATGTAGATCTTTGCGTACAATTACTTTTTGTAGAACATTTTATGTCGATAGCTGTGATAGTTTCCGAGATATAGTGTATCGAATATTTTATAACAATTGTCGATTTGTATGGGAGCTACCCCATTTTTTGCCCCCACTCAAAAAATTTTTTCTTTAAAGTGTAGATCTTTGCGTACAATCACTTTTTGTAGAACATTTTAAGTCGATATCTGTTACAGTTTCCGAGATATAGTGTATCGAATATTTTATAACAATTGTCGATTTGTATGGGAGCTACCCCATTTTTTGCCCCCACTCAAAAAATTTTTTCTTTAAAGTGTAGATCTTTGCGTACAATTACTTTTTGTAGAACATTTTATGTCGATAGCTGTGATAGTTTCCGAGATATAGCGCATAAAATATTTCACCAAATTTGTGCAATTGTAGGAAAAATACCCCTTCCCCTGGTCCTATCTGAAAAAACTTTTTCCATTATTTAGGTCCCTTCTTTAGGAGTATCCGTGCCAAGTTTTGTGGCAAGAGTGATTATACTTACTGAGATATATAGGGATATATGCACGGATTTTGTCCTAAAAAAAATGGGTTACTCTGGGTTTTCGCTTATATCTCGGTCAATAGTGAACCGATTTTGCTGATTTTAAATAGCGATTGTTAGCGGGATATTTGTAATCGTTTGACACCATTTACTGATCTGTATCTTTTTATCTGACTCCGGAAACTTGATTTCAACAGACGGACAGACGGACAGACAGACAGACAGACAGACAGACAGACAGACAGACAGACGGACAGACGGACAGACGGACAGACGGACATGGCTATTTCAACTTCCCTTTCTATAAGGATCCAGAATATATATACTTTATGCGGTCGCAAATGAATAATAAAGAAATTACAAACGGAATGACAAAGTGATATATACCCTTATCACTATGTGAAGGGTATAACAATATAAAGGTATGAAACGATGTACATCTACTGTTTTTGCAAGAGTTTTAACAGCGATAGTCATTTAACAGCTATAACTGTCAAAATCCTTTCATAAAAACAGAACTAACTCACTTCTTTCATAAAACAGAATTCACATTTTTGTGTTTGAATTATCAAACATGTGCCGAAATTAAAAACACATGTTAATACATACCTACGTCCAAACATACATACAGAAATTTAAAGCGTATTTATGCACATTCAAATGTATGCTTAATAGCGTTGCCAGTGGTTTACATTTGTTACATTTTTTGTATGGATTTTGTTATAAAAAAAAACTGGGAAATTCGCAGTATTTTACCTTTATCTAGGTTCGTGATAAACCTATTTTGCTCATTTTAAATAGCGATCATCTCAGAGACATTTCTGTATTAGAAACAATTAGTTCAACAAAAATAAAAATAAGCATATAAACTCACATATGGCACGGTGCAAAATGATCTTTAAATTAGTTTATTTCTCGATGACAAAAAAAAAGAAATAAAATTATTTACCCTCTATTATATAATATACAATAATAAAGAAGCGTTTCATTCCATCTGAAAGATGGAGGATGCCTGACTAACGGTCATAGTGTAGTGTAAATGGAAAAGTAAACCTCGGCCTAACTTACAAAATAAAAAAGAAAGAAAAAACATATTCCGTTTACCTCTCTCATTAACATGTAAGTTAAGTAGGTGCTGTTTACAGTAAAAATGACACTACACCATTCAAAGAGTACTGATGATGAAATTGCATATTCTACTCGGCTAGTATCGGTAGAAAAACCCTGTTTTTTTTTAAATAAAGGCTTCTTTCAACACTAACGGAAAATTAATAATTTCTTCTAATAAAAAATAAATTATATAATGAATATAAGCCAAAATCAAAAAAGCGAAAATTTGTATTAGCAACAATTAGTTCAATAAAAACATTTTAAACTTATTTATCCCAATATATTTGAATTTTTATAATGCAGTGTTCATTACCTCCCTATAGTTAATGCGTTCAAAAAACCTTTTATTAGGTTATACAACAAATCGTGTTTGGTTATACATCACTAGCTGCTGCATAATTACACAAATTGTAGACATTTTGTTTGAGCCATAATAAAATTAAGTCATTAATCATATTTATGTCTATAGAAATTATCTTCTGTATATATCACTGTATTTTGCTACTTATAAATTTATTTTCAATATATATGAATGTTTAACTTACCCTGCCGTCAAATGAGTAGCTAACTACAAAAAAAACTAGCTTTAAGTTAGCTTCTATAGACTAACTTAAAGCCAACTACTACGCAATGCAAAATTTGCATTAACCAAAATGTATACAAACACTGCGCAGTATTTTTTTTAAATAAGATTAGATTGCTTTAACAAATCAAGCAGAAGAAAACTTGTTGTTTTAATATATTATTTTACATTTAAAAACCAAGTGTCTCGGTGGCTTAGAGGTAACGCGCTTGTGCTGCAGTGCAGAAATCCCTGGTTCGAATCTCAGCGTCGGTAAATACAAAAAATGAAATTTTTAAATTGTAAATATTAATTATTAATAAAATAAAAATAAAATATAAAGTTCTTCTTCTTTAATGAAGCTCCCCATATGTCAAAAAAATGACATTTAGTTTTAGAAATTATCCCGTTTACGGCTTAAATCAATCTTTTTTGGCTTAAATCAAGTACGGTTCCGAACTTAAATTAATCCTTTTTTGGCTTAATTGTGGCTAAAAGTAAGAAATTCGTAACTTATGATTAATTAAAAAAACCAACTTTAAACTAACTTAAAGTAGTAAGTTTATAGCTAGCTACAAAAAGTTAACTTTAAGTTAATTAAAAGTAATGCAGAATCGGACAATTGACTACTTCCTAGGACATCGCAATGTTAAAATAGTTAGTAAATTCCATATAAAAGTAATGCAAGTGTCAACCACCACTACTTGAGAAATAGTTAGCTTCAAGTTAATTTTAAGTTAACTGAATGTCCGACAGGGTAATTACACAAAAATTTCTCAAATAGACTTGAATGTAAACATACACACAAATGCACATTAATATGTTTTATGTAGATACGACGCATATATGCACTATTTTAACAGAAGATCATCTTTTTAGCCTCCACAGTTCGGCCATAAAATACAAACACAGAACTTTATGCATCATTAAAAATTTTTTCAAACAAAGACTAAAAGAAAACGCTGGTAATTCATTTTTATATATTTTTTATTTCAGACTTTTAAGATTCTCTTGTATTAACGCTCTGCAATATTAGTACAATGCAATATGTTGGTAGTTGGTAGTCAGTTGGTTCAAGGTCAATGTTACAAATTGCTGTTGCTTTCCTTTACACATGTGAATTATTTTTTAGTTGAATCTTACTTGCAACAAAAATGTAAAGGCTAATTAATGAGTTTTTGTTGTAAATTTCATTTTCAGTTTTTTTTTATTTCAACAATAAACACTTTCCCATGGTGCAAGTGTATATTTAGAATGCGATTAAATGACTTTATAATCTTATCCACAAGTTTAAGGTCGATTAAATGTAGTTTTTATCTTTGCGATGCACAAGTTATGCATTTGAAAGCAGCCGATAGTTATACTATACGTTTAGGTAAAACATTTTTATTTATATTTAAATCTTTGTTAAATAAATAAGCATTAAATGAATAAATTTAGTTCATTTATATACTAAGGAATTTGTGGCAAAGGTAGGGTTAAGAACCATTTTGGTTTAAAAAACATTTAATAAACGCAAAAGATATGAGAACATGGTTCTAGAATATCTGGAAGCCCTTTTTTATTTCGATGACAACATCTCTATTTGAAACTATACAGGAGAAATGAAAAACGCAATAAAATTAAAAGTTTTATTATTCATTTATTTATTTGTTATTTTATTATTATAAAATCTTCTCTGTTTGGAGCGTCTTAATTTTATTTCGTTGTTTGTTTGATTTTTTTTATTTTAGTTGACGATATTTTGAGCGCCGGCATCAGAAAAAATTGCATTAAAAATAATTATTGTTATTTTACTTACTAATTACATTTGCATACGTTATTATTCTGGTTTTGTAAAAATTTTGGAATCAAGTTGTAGTTATTACCTAAAAAGAAAAAGAAAAATTAATTAGTTTATTAATTTTTTATTATTTTTGTTTTATTATATTTGTGTAAAAAATTGGGAAACATTAAGTGTAACAGTACTTGTTTGATTTTCTTCTCGTATTGTCCATTTATTCTCTGTTTTTTTTAATTCGGCTTTTGAGCAAACATTAACCTTATTTAGTCTAATAAAATTCTGTTTAAAAACAAAATGTTTTTTGCGTCACTTTAATTTATTTTTGTTTTCTAATCATTGTTTTTATTTATTTTTAAAACAACTTAGTTTGCATCAAGTGCGCTACCATTGCACCTCACCATCTCTCTGTTTTATAAAACCTGTTGTCCCTTTTGTTTGCAGTAAGAAAAAATCCTAAACACAAAATTAGCAAAGAGAAAAAAGAAAGAAAAAGAGCGAACTCACAGACCAAAACAACAAAAAGCAAATCGATCAAAAATCTAAAAGACACGTCGTACAATTAAAATTCCCGGACATTTCCAAAAGAAAGCTGTATAGTATTCGTACGATTTTATTAAGATTTTTACCAGACTTATCTGTTACAAACATTCTCGGTCAAGTTTGCGCGCTGGGTAGCTTCTATAAAAAAAGTGACGCATCAGAGCGATGGTAGCACACTTGATACAAACTAAGTTGTCTTATATAATAAATAAATTAATAATATATTTATTAAATAACAACATTAAATCAAAACAAGATACACAACGATTTTTCAACATAATTTTATAAAAATAATGCATAAAAAACAGTTTTAAATTGGAAACACCTATGAGTAAAAAACATTCTGTTTTTAAACAGATCTTTACTGGACTCTTTATAAGAACAACTAACGATTTCTGTTAGAAACGTCGGCTAGGAATTTCCAATGATATGTCTTGCAGATTTCGCGCCAATCACTTCACATGTTTCGCGGTCAGAAATCTGACGGAATTCATTAAGAGTTCTTCAAATTTGGCAGATTTTTCTATTAGATATAGTATAGATGAGACCTGTACTATGATCACAAGAATACATGGAGACACATCCGGGCGAATGGACATGATTTAATCGAGTGAGGAGTTATTCTGGGTGGATCATTATAACTTTTTATTTTTTTTTAATAAGGTCTTTGGTTTTTATAGTCTGAGAACCCTTTAGTCCTCTTACCTAAAATTACTTCCCGTCCGTCCGTCTAGGTGTCTATGTATATTTTTAAGCAAAGAACATGTTAAAGATACTTGATTTTATAAAAAAACTAAAAAAACAATGCCAATTGTTACAATTAACTATTAAAGAGTTTTATACAAAAATCAACAAAAGATATAAAATTAATCCAATTATTTTGAAGGTTTTTATCATTCAAATTCAATTAAAATGGTTTATTATTGCTTAACTAACTTAAGCATTTATTAGTTTTTAAGATTATGGTTTAGTTTTTCTGTCAAATCAAGCAATATCAAGCAATTTTCTTCTTTTTTCTGTCGTAAGAATATTTTGATTTCTTCTATAATTTTGTTTTTTAGTTAAGATAAAAGATAAATGCAATGAAGGGACTTGGGTTTTGAATATCATTGTTTGATTTAATAGCATTAAAAAGTTTTATATCTTAAAAACATTTTTTATTCTTGTCTGCCCACGACAGCGCTTAAAATTGTTAAATTTAGACAAACATTTTTTTTGGGAAACATTTTGTGTACATAGAAGTTAAAGTCGCCTTACTATCGCCAGAAAAGGCATAAGGATTTTTAATCATCCAACAATTACAAAAAAATTCGCAGCAATATTAGGGAAGAAAAATACGATTGTTGTAAATAGCAATGTCTTAACGTTCGTTGAAATGTTTAAACGACAATTATAAGGTAATATAAGCAATATTCGCTCAACAAGTGTTAATATATTGCATAAAAAAAGATTTCAATACAATCGTTGCATAAAAAAAAGTTTTCAGATGATTGCAAAAACCACGAAACGGTGATTTTCTTGTTAAGAAATTATCAAAATAATTTGTAAGATCATAAGTTATACGAGCCAATCATTAGTAGTCGCAAAATTGTCACTGTTGTCAAGCAGTATTTTAAATATCAGCTGAGTCATTTAATGTGTCAATGGTGGACTAACTAGGTATTAGTTTTTTACTGTCGCAGCAAAATTTTTGAAACACAAATTTTAAATAACAAATATCTTGTAAAATCAGTACAATAAGAACTCTTTTTCAAAAATCAGTACATTTCAGTACACACATTTTTAATCAGTACACCAAATGAAAAATCAGTACATGTACTGATAAAATCAGTAAGAATGGTCACTCAACTATATTACACTATTATATTTTGGCGTTACAAAAAAAAAAAAATAAAATAAAAGAGTAGAGTTTAATATGGTCGCCCTTAGCCGACTATATCTTTCTTAATTTTGCTTTTTTTGCAATTTTGAGAATATAGGTCTAGATATAGTTAGGGGCATCAACCCAGGCTGTGACCGAAAAAATTATATTATAACTCTATAACCCTCAGAAATTTATTAGAGGTAATTCTTGTTTCAATATGGTTTAATTTTTTTATAATAAATGGTTTAAAACTTGTATAAAAAAACTATTTACTCTTTAAAAAATATGCTGCACTTTTGACCGATTTATAATCAAACCGCTTTACCTAAAATTTACGTTTAAGTTTTAAAAACAGGTAACTAGTACTAACATAATTAGTTTTATTAGTTTCCCCACCCCTTAATTTTTATTTATTTATACCTACTCAAAACCAATAATTTTTTTTATACTTGCAATTAAAAAAACAACAACGGATTGCACTTTTCAATATTACCTAGTGGTCATATTATTTATTATAATGATGTGGCATTTACTTGCAAAATACCAAAGTGATTATCAATAAATCATTTAGTATCATTAAAGAACCGCTCATCACTTGCTCTACTCTTATATTTATTTTAAGTTTTTAATTTATCAAGGGAATACAAAACGAACACAAAAGCTTTCACACAAACTTTGTCCTGTAAATCATTGATTGATTGTGTTTGTGTGTTTGGGGTGAATTTTTAAATATTTAGGGTCATTTACATAAACTTATCCTTTTACTATCGATATTTAAGTCATAAGGGACGCCATGATTTCAAACTCCCCCACAAAAAAAAATCATTGCAAAACTACGTGTTTTCTTAAAAGTGCCATCACAACAGAGTTTATGAGAATTTTAGGAAAACTTACATATGACAAGAATAAAAAAAAATCAAAGGAAACAAAGGCAAGCGAAAGTATAATGCTTAAGTTTTGATTTTTTTCTTTTTATTTCTAAACTAATGGACGATTTTATTTCTTTAACTGTGTTAGAACTAATAAAGCTGAAATTAAAGGGTCCTTTAATATTTGCATGTTTAAGGTTTCAGAACGTATCGTGCGATATTAAAAGGCAAGTCACAGGTGTGTCCTTTTTTAAAACTTGAAAAGAAGGAATTCATATAACGAAAGATTAGGTAATATTTTGATGAGCGCACAAAAATATGTATTGAAGTTCGTCTGTATGTATGTATATTTCGTTGGCTTAATATTAAGAGGCCGTATGTATTTAGTTTTTTTTTTTCAAAAAAGCGTTTTCTGTTTATACTGGCGAATAATCTAAGTTCATCATAAATTTTTTTGTTTTTCTTAAACTGTTGTCTCTTTTAATTTAAAATACAATTTAAATTTTTCTATATATTTTAATTTTAAAAAAATTTCTTCTGCTCTTCAGTAACAAAAAAATAGAGTTAAGTCCATTCCATATTAGGCTTATCGATATGTATGTCAGATAAAACCGAAAAACTTTCATCTATATTTTTTACACTATATACATATGTACACACAAATATACTGTTAAATATGACAGGTGTAAACTAAGAATTAAATTTAAAATTTAAAAAAACCGAAAAAAAATTAAAATTACTTTGAAACAGAGATCGTAATAACTACGCTAAAAATAATATAAAAAAAATTATAGTTTTTGTTAAAAACAATTTTTATTGATTTTGGATATTTATTTTTTGGCTGAAATAATTATTATTTTTAAATGTTTCAAAAATCATTTATGATAACAATAATTGTTATTTTCAATTTTTATATTAATTAAGAATATAACAATTATTTCTACCAAAAATAATACAAATTAAAAATTCATTTATTATTTTCTGACAAAAAATAAACGTCAATAAAATACTATTTTTCGACAAATTACTTAGCAAACATTTTTTATTTTTAGAAAATCTATTTTAATACAATCAAAATGGTGTACTCAACGTTACTTTCCGATGTTTCTTTGTACATGCTTTTTCCATTAAAAATCTGCAAATAATTATTTCTTACAATCTCTGCTTTTAAAGCAGTTTTAATATTAATACGCTTGTTAATTTAAGAAAATTTATGTGATTTTAATAAGAAATAAATTAAAAAAATTATTTAAATAAACCCTTTAACAATTTCAAACTGAGTTTCTAGCGTAAATTTTTACGTAAATTCTTTTTTACAAGAAAATCATAATGAACAACCACCCTGCGTTTATCAATGTTTTCAATTGGAGTGTTCTATTTTAACTGAATGCCTAAAAGTATGTTGTAAAATTTAACGTTTGAGTTCGAACTTGTTTCAAATTATTTTATTTGTTGCATTTGCGCAAGTCTTTTGCTTCTTCTACCACATATTATTTTGTAATAGAATATGGATGGTATCTTTTCATGAGGTTTGTAAATACGATAGATGCAAAGTTTGTAATTGTGAGTTTTCTAATAGTAACAGAATAAAATGATCCTGCTAACAGTAGAGTTGGGTTCGATTCGTTTCTTTCGTTTGTTTTTGCCAACCACCTCGTTCATTTAATCACGAGGCCGCAAATAAATAAGATTGTGGTTTGTAGAAAAAAAACAAAAGATGTTGTTGGTAGAGTTGTGCCCGACTCGTTACTTTAGTTCGTTTTTGCCTACAACCTCGTTAATTTAATCTCCAAACCAGTGTGACCAGATTTTCAAGTAAAGTTCAAGCTAAATCACTTTTAAAAAACAGCTAAAAAGTGCTAAAAACAAAAACTTAAAGCCAAAAAATAAAGCTACATTTTTTTATTCGTTTTTTTAAAAAATTTCTTTGTTATTTAGACATTTCTCATAAAAGAAACGAAACGTTTTTGTGCTAAAAATAATTAAAAAGAAAATCTGTTTTTAAAATTTTGGTTTTATTTACGAAAATTTCGTAGACCCATACCTTCAGTAAGAAGAAAAATAATATGTGTTCATATACATATGCATGTACAAGAGCTTTTTTAAAAAGTTTTTAGGAGCAGGTGTTAATTTGCTGCCTGTTTTGGTAAAAAAATCTAATTTGTAAGATATGTATTAAAAAAAACAAAAAGCGAAAATTTGTTTTAGATATGAATATGTACTCAACACACTTTTTTCGTTCATTTTTTTACAAAAACACGTAAAATTAAGTAATTTATTTACAAACTTTTTTCATAACTACAAACACATGAAAACAATAAAAAATCGAAACAATAAGATTACATTTACACGATGCAGTTTTTTTAATATTCTTTCAATGAAATTTTTGTTTGTTGACAAAACGAGTATAAAGAGACTACTTTTCTACACAGTTCGTTAAAAATCGAAAATTTTTATTCAAGTACATAAGTACATATATATATCATGAAAAATGCCTTTATTCATGTACATTTTGTTCAAGAAAAAAAAAGATAGTCTTTAATGTAAAAAAGTTGCATTGTAAGAAAGCATTTTTAAAAATATTTTTCTTTGTACATGTGTGTCTAAATATGTATTTAAAACCAATGACTGTAAAAATGAAAAAATAAAAAATATTATTATTTTTTTAACCCTATCCATAAAAATAATAATTATCGTTATTAACCGTTTTTATTTAAATTAAAAAATGACCGTCCTGCTAAACAAAACTAAATTTACAAAGAACATGATTTTCAACAAATATAGTTTAATACCATCAAAATGATGAACTTTACTTGACTCTACGATGTTTCATTGTGCCTGCTTTTTTCCTGAAAAATTATTTCGGTCCTGTTTGATTTGATTTTTTAAAAAAATAAATAAATAAATAAATAAAAATATTAATATAATAATTTGTTTCAACGAAAGAACTAAGTGTTTTACATTTTTGAGCAATACATGAAAACATTTTTTAATTTAACCAAAAGACGGAGCAAATGTTTGTGTCGCTTTTGGATTTTTTCTTTAAAATTGCCGCATTTAAAAGTACATATTTGTTTTGGAAAACAAATTCTTACGTTTTTTTTTTGTAATACCATACCTTCCTTATTTCTTTGTTTTATTGAAGTTTTGTGCGTGCTGTTTCACGTTTTTTAAATGTCGCTAGAAGTAAATTATTAAACAAAACAATGGTTCGGAAACTCTAATATTGTAAATTCGAAGAAAATTTCGAGCTTGATACCTTTCAATATAATTGAGATTTATACCAAAAAAAATATAATACGACAGATTTTTGACCTTTTATCTAGCTTCAAAAACTACTAAAAAAGCTGAATCCAATTTCGAAAAAAGCTAAAACAAAAGCTAAAGGCTAAATGTAAATATTTCGGGCTAAATGAAGAAAAGTAAAGCTAAATTTAGCTCCAAAAAAGCTAATATGGCCACACTGCTCCAAACCCTATATAAATTACATTGTGGTTCGTGGATAAAACGAACGAGGTTGTTGGCAAAAACGAACTAAAGTAACCGATTGACCCAACTCTAGTTGTTGGTAGAGTTGGGTCAATCGGTTACTCTAGTTCGTTTTTGCCAACAACCTCGTTCGTTTTTTCCACGAACCACAATGTAATTTAAATAGGGTTTGGAGATTAAATGAACTAGGTTGTTGGCAAAAACGAACTAAAGTAACGAGTCGGGCACAACTCTAGTTGTTGGCAAAAACGATCTTAAGTAATCGATTTTCCCAGCTCAAGTTAACAGCGCAAGAAGGTTGGCAGACAGACAAACCGAATAACGGCATAAATTTAAAAAAATTTTCTTTCGTTGTTGGTATTGGCAAAAGTTTTGGTATTTTATTTTTAACGGATTTAATCAATGTGCCAAAATGTTAGTTATTTATACAATATTTGAAAATTATATTTTAAAGTAATATTAGGGGCACAAAAAAAAATTTGAAACATTAAAAAACAAAATTAAGAAACATAAAAATTAATTAATACGATTTTAAAACCAAGCAACAAACTTATAGTGGGTCAAGTTTGATATATTATACTCTAAAAAAAAACTAACCTTACTTATAATCAACGTATGTATGATTACTTTCTAATATATGTATATTTTTAATTTTTAAATTTTATACCTATCTGTGAGCTAACAATAAGGGTTCATATTTAAAAACAAATAAAAAATTTAAATTGTGTAGTTGTGCTAGTGCCAGGCTAAAATTAAAGTTTTCAGAATAAATTTTATCTTCAAACGAGTGTGTTCACCATATTGTAGCATGTTTCGATCGAGTTGATTTTACTGTGTTTCCAGCTGATTTTAATACTTGTCCTCATACTTAGGTTAGGAGCTTACTAAATGGATGTTACTAAATGGTTCCAATCCTTGATAATAAACTCTCGAATAGCTTAGTACTTTTTCAAAAGGTTTTAGAGATTCAACGGCAAGTTCAGCTTTAGTGTCACTAACAGGCCTTGATGCCATACTTAATCGAAAGCTTTAAAGTCATCGTTGATTAGCGCGAACAAAATTTTTTTCTATCACACGCTTTTCTTAAAAGCTGCAATGACCTCTTGGTACAATGTTGTCGTCAACATCCAAGTTGGTGATTGGGAACGCAGTTGTTATCAATTAATATCGAAGTAAGCTTGTTTTTCAGCAATTTCTCTTGCAATTTCAACAAAGTTTGTAGTAGACCTTTAGGCCTGTAAGACTTCGCCTTCGTAAGGCTTCTTCCCAGGCTTAGGAATCATCTTTACTAAAGCAACTTTTCATATTGGTGAGAATTATTCAAGACGTAATATGACATTAAAAATAAAATTACTAATAGCCTTTACAACATCCAGAAGTTAGAACCGTTTTTATATAGGTTGTCTAGTCTAGCAACAATAGGCGGCATTTAACGCGTACCAGTACATGTACATTCAAAAATGTATTTACACAAGTAAATTAAGCTGGAAATGTATCCAAAAAGGTAGTCATGAAATCAACAAAAAAATCATTTAAATTCAAACACTAAAGAAATTGACTTGAAAAAATCCTAAAAAAAATTTTTGGGTTATTAAGTCTGGCGGTAGGTAGAAGAAACATGTTCAACAACTTTTTCAAAATGTTCGTTAAGGCTACTTTAAAGTATATCTTCCGCAGTTTTGAACGGTATGATACGTTTTTCGAACAGTGGCTACTTATATTTTTTATGTTTGAGCCAATTTACCTTTTTAGATACGAGAAAATCAGTAATTACGATTTGTTGAGGACAGAAAATTGAGGCTTTTTAAAGGCGAGTGGTCTAAGGAAATGTCCAACGAGGCTTGAGCCTCAAAATTTCAAGGGATATAATTTTCATAAATTAATAAATAAATAACCTGAAATTAGGTTGTCCAGTTAAAATTACATTCTGTCCTATTCCCTATACCGATATTAGTTTTGCATATTATTGCAATTTTCGTGAGTAGATCCTATATAAAACCAGTAAAAAGTTGTGAGTTTATTCCCCATTTTTTCACAAAAAAAATTTTCCAGTAGGATTGAGGTACCATACCGACCTGAATAACGTATCTTTTATTGGATTTGTGTGATTTGCGGTCTGTCGGACGGTATAATTCAATGTGGACAAAATTTTAAAAAAAAGCAAAAGTAAATAAAAAAGGCACTGCAAACACCAAACGCTTTACAATTCTGGCACATGCAGACTACTTTTGCGATGCCTTTTTCGAAACTGAAAAAACAGTTGGCAAGGGTCTGTATTAAAAGAAAGTATAATCGTCGCACAAATCATAAGAAAAAGAGCAACAAAAATCCAAAACAAGTACTGTTTGCCTTTGTTGGCATTCGACCTTAAACAGAGCCGGTTAGGTTAGATAGAACTGGTAGCCGTTAAATAAAAGATACACCTCACTTGGATCCTCTTAATTCGATCACTTTGTGTAACCTGGAGAGGCAGATAGAAAGGGTGGAGATAAACAGAAACCAAAAATTGAGAAAAGAAAGGGAAAGAAAAGTAGAATGAAGCAGAATTGCCAGGGTCTCTGGTTGAAGTCGACCCCCAGACTGGTAGACTCGTGCTCTTACCACTTATCTGCCGGGGCACTCAAAAAGACCCAACAAAAATTTCTATACGCAACAGTCCAAAGCTTTTATACATTTTTCAATATTTTATCCAAATACATTGCAAAGGAATTGTAGATCTGTATAACCATATTCGAAGATCATGATGAAAGCCAATTAGTAAATATTTTGCAAAACTATGGCATTTTAAGCTTCACTACAACAAGATTATACAATTGTCAAAACGACATTCTAAGGTGTTTATAATGTGTTCATTCTCCGATTACATGAGCATAAACGCCATTAACCTGTACTTTTTAATACAAGATTAACTATTTTTTTTGCTAATTAAAAACAAGAGCTAAAACTAGTATTGAATAATCGCAAAGTTAAATGAAGACATAATGAACATTCACACATACGTATTTTCCTTTTAAATCTTTAACTACCGTAAGTTGATGTGTTTTATGACAAAAAAAAAACCTGCTTGCTACTGCCATCTCCACTGATGGCCACAAGCTTGTAGTGTGTAGCCGTTATGGCCATTAAACGAAAAGTGGTTGGTATCTCTTCTAATTGGCACACCAAAAATCCAAATGAGCTAAGATTTATATAAATTTTACCAAATTGGAGTATTTAATTCTATAGGGGATTAAGCATACAAATAAAATGATAAGATTGTGTCAAAAAATAGATTTGTCTAATGCACGCACACACACTCATGCGAATTTAGTGTTAAAACTTTTAACATAAAAATTAATTTATGGAAATTATTTAATAAAATTTCTGGTTCTCAGGCAAATAATTTTTTTATTTATGAAAAAACTTGATTTGTTTTTTGCTTAGGTGCCCTACCCATTGTGGCATATTTTTTTTTTGGTTTTTTCTTTTTGTTAGAAAAGAAAACTACTCCTGATGAATTGTGTGGTTTTGGCACGTCAAATACATTTCACATACGCACATCAAACCTAAAGAAAATAAATATTTGTTATAAAATATTTAATTAAAACCCTTAAATGGCTTATAAACTGTTATCAAAAAATACATATTGTTTTTTACTTAAATGATGATGACTTGTCACACATACCCTTAATTATTGTGGTCACATTTCTTACAGCAAACTACAATTTGGATTGAAAGTTTTGAACTTATCAAACTCATCAAAAATAAATATTATAGATAAAGTATATAAATGTCACTCCCTTTAAAAGAAATAGTTTATTCAAGAGCCTTTTAAAATAAATTAGTTGTTCTTTAACAAAATATTCTTAACATTCGTATTCATTTCCAGAAGACCAACCTCGGAAGCAAAACGCAAAAACTTGTCATAAATGGGGGTTTAATATATGGAGTTTGACAACAGGGTGGGGAAATAATTTGAACGGTATTGTCAAAGTCTATATGTATATAAAAAAGAAAAAATTAAGAGATTCAAGAATTCTCTCCTGGATGTGTTCAACTGATAAATAATTTCACCATGAAGAAGAGATAACTATCTCAGTGTAAAAAAATTGTAAGAGCTTAAGTTTGGAGAAAAATAACTTGCTGCAGTTGAAATGTTATAACAAAATTAATTCTTGCAAACATTTAAAAGATACTGTGAAATAACTCCCAACAGAAATGAAATAATTTCCAACGATTAAAAATTTCATTGGGAGCTATTTAGGTGCTATGAAATAACTCCCAATAAAATAAATTCCTCCAATGAAAGCAAATAATTCCAAACAGAAAAAGCTTTTTTATAATGAAGTAACTTCCAGCTCAAATAAATGTTTATGTTTGGAGTTATTTTGTTTGGGGGTTTAGTTTACAGCACCAGTTATTCTATTGTGAAATAACTCTCAATCATTATAAAATAACTTCGAATTTGCTTATGAAATAAAATATATTTAATTTTTCAATTAGGAGTTATTTCATATTATCATAATTTAGAAAGTAATAAAACCTTCTAGAGAAAACAGTCCCTCTACAGTTTGCGAGTAGTGCAAACTATAAGGGGATATCGTCACCTCAAATCCAAAAGGAAGTAACTCACTTTAAAAAAATTAGGAGTCAAGATCGAAAGCTTCCTTAACGAACAGCATTCATTTTAAAACTATTAGAGATAATGGGATAATGTATATATTATCGAATTTAACTGCCCTTTTGTAAAGATTTTTGTTTCGTGCACCTAGTTTTCTTAAATGTCATATAAGCCCTTTTAGGTAAAGATACACATATGTATATAAGTTAAAAAATTTGATTAAGCCATTTACGTCTGTCTGCCTGTTTGTGAAATCAAGTTGCTGGAGCCAAGTCAAGTCCTACAGAATGGAGTTTTGTGTCAGGTTTTCAGATTTATTCTCCTGACAATCGCTGTTTAAACTTAGTCATATCTGTTTAATTTGGACAAAATCAATACATGTATTTCTATAGATCTCAGTTACTATGGCCACATGAAGACTGTGAAGCCGAAAAGCTACATTAGGGAAAATTTTTTGGATGGGAAAAACGAGAGTTTTTGTATAAACATTTTAAAATTTAATGATACGCTTTAACTCGAAAACTATTACAACTGTCGACTTTAAACCTGCTACAAAAAATTCTACAATGCTTTCTACGTTTAAGAAAATATTAATCAAAAGAAGAAAAAAGGATGGTAGCCCTTATACAAACGGACCCACTTTAAGAAATTTGTTAAACGTTATATCTCAAAAACTTAACAGCTTTTGAATTCAAGTCGGCTACAAAGTAATTGTGGTACAATGTTTGTGTTTTGAAAAAATAATGGGGAGTAGTCCCTTTACAAACATACCTATTTTATCAAGTTTTCGATGCCCTGTATCTTAAAATCTATAATGTGAAGGATATAGAAGATTCGACACAGCAGAATATAGCGCTTCCACTTGTCGTTTCTTCTATCGTTTTCTACTACTCTAATATACACCAGACTTTAAAAACTTAATTTAATTTCAAGCTAAAAAATAAATAAAAAAATGCTTAAATATTTAATTATAACTCTGTGATACGACCCCCCTTTGTCTTCGGACTACCATCTACAATTTGTATTTCTACTTTGTAGCATGTCGACCAAGTTGAAGTTTCTGTCCACAACATCATTCTAACTTAACACATTCAGTTTTATGGGTTGTATTTTATTAAAAAGTTCTGTGCTTGCTCATAATTTCAAATAATTTATTCAATATTTGTTAGCAATTTATTTAATATTCGTTAATTTAATGTTTGTTTCTCAGTTTGGCAGTTGTTGTGAAAAAATGCCTCAAAGAAAGGACAACAAAAACAACAAGAAAAAAAATGAATAAAACAAGGGAAAATTGTAACGACAGCCAAAATTATGCGGATTATTAACAAATTAGCACACATTTTATTTGTAACCCATTGTGTTGTAATAAATTGTATTAATGACGATAACGGCCAACTACGTTTATTGGTACCAGAGTGTTGTTTTGCAGCAGTTTCTGCCTGGCGTTGTTCATTATGCAAATAAGTTAAGAACAATTAATTTACCACCTTGTGGCACGTTACATGGCAATTTTAATAATTTATAGTGCATATGTTTGTATCCATGATTTTTATTTTATGGTAAATCGTATTCGTAGTTATTTGCGTTTCGGATTTCAATAGTAAATCATAAGAAAACTGTTATATAAAACAAAAAAAAAAAAAAAAACAGGAAGAGCTGTGTTGGACTTATGTATGTAACAAAAAATTCAATTAAATAATTAAAAATGTTTAATATAATAAGTAAATAAATATTTGTTTTAATTTATTACAATTCAACAAACATTTTTAATTAAGTCAAATAAAAAGTTGATAAAAATTTTGTTGCATTTTAATTACAATAATAATAAAAATAAATCCATCAGTAGCATTAATCCATGCAAAAGTATTAAAGGGATCTTCTTCTTTATTTTTCTTCCTAAAAATATTTTAAAGCTTAAGATTATACAACCACCAAGCTACATCACGTAATGAGTTGGGTAAATATTTTGCTTTTGTTAATTTTGGACGCAAATAAATATACGTTTGCACAAGTCTATTTAAAATTTACAAAAATATTTATGAATACTTCTTTGTTACAATTTGAATGAAAACTACATAAAAACTTAAAAGGAAAAAGAGTAGATTATAACAAACTGTATGTTTGTGCAAATTTGATACATTCAATGTTTATGACACTTGTTTAACATTTTTCCTTTTTTTAAGAATCAGAAAAAATATTTAACAAGATTTGTACGATTGAATCAGTCTGATGTGAAAACAATTTTCAGGATCAGGTGCACAATTGTTTGTTTATTTCAAATTGAGTTTTTATTTCTTTAGAAGAAAACATTTCTTTGTTGTTAATATTTTTTCAACAATTTTCATAACATGGTTCATTGAAAGTGACGATGACAGTTTTAAAAAAACTACAATAAAAGTGAAAAAAAAAACAATCTATTATTGTTGCAAAATTTACGAAAAAAATCCTTTATTTTGTTGTGTTGTCATGTTAGTTGGGGATATTTTAAATAAAAAAAAATACGCGGTAAGTACAAGGTGGGCCAAAATAAGTCATCCAAAGTTGTTTAACTCTCTTTTTTATCTATATGAAAAACTTCGATTCTGATTTTTAATTATGTTTATATGAACCTTCAGAATTTTATTGGATAAGTCGAGAAGATGACATCGGCCAAATGGGCACCATCACAATTGATTGCTATACGTGCTCGTTTTATAGCATTTTTCACCACTTCGGCGAGAACTTCGGGCGAAAGAGTCTCGCAGTAGAGTCGAATGTTGTCCTCGAGGGCTTCCAGGGTCTCGGGCTTGTTAACGTAAACATAGGACTTCAAAAAACCGCACAAAAAAGTCTAGAACGGCTAAGTCGGGCGATCTTCGAGATATGAGGCGACCCGGGAACGCCACCTTCAAAATATTGGTTGTGACTCGCGTAGTGTGTGCCGTTGCTCCATCTTGTTGGAACCACATGTCCTCTAGTCCTAATTCGTTTAATTGCGGCCGTAAAAACTCGGCTAACATTGCCCTATAGCGCGCATTATCCACAGTTGTCGTTGGACTAGCGGCGCTCTCGAAAAAAAAATGGCCCTATAACTCCTCCAGCGCGAACAGCGCACCATGTAGTCACTTTGAGCGGGTGTACTGGCTCCTCGTGCCTCACGTGTGGGTTTTCATTGCTCCAAAAGCGATCATTTTGCTTGTTAACGTACCCGCTGAGGTGGAAATGAGACTCGTCGCTCATTATTATTTTGGTCGAAAAATCCTCCACTTCGGCCTCAAGATAAAGGATGGCTTGAAGGTTGATTACACGTGTTTGGCGATCGAAAGGCAGGTGATGCACGGACTGGACGTTCTTGGGGAGTGTATCTCTTAATAGCTTGTTCACTTCTATTCTGCATCTGTCTAGTTCAGATTGACCGTCATTTGCCAAAACAAGAGCATCACCCTATAGGGTGATTTCTTTTGGCCCACCTTGTATGAGGAAAAACATTATTATATATGATAGTATGAGTGTGGGAATAATTTAACTATGAATTTGAAAAATAATAGAATTTCAACGTATGCTATTGAAAATAACACAGAAGATAACATCCCCTCAGTTAAAGAAAAAAATAGAAATTTTATGAAGTGACTTTATTTGCTGACTTTTACTTAACGAATTTATGTAACTTAAAAATATTGTTCAAATGAATTTACGTAGACAATTGTCATTTTTAATCCTTATTAGTAACCAGATGAAGTATCTTAACTTTAAGGCAAAATACTTTGGAATTTTCTGTACATGGAATTCATATAGGGGTAAGAAGTTTAGTTGGAAAAAACTTTGTTCTTAGTCTTAATTTTGAACTCATGTTCTTAAACTCAATTTAAACATATTGGGTGTTATTGGACACAGTTTTAGGGAACTGAATCTGCCCCAATATCTACATACGGTAATTTCCTCATAAGCTCGACTATTTAGCTAAACAAAAAATTTTAGGCCACGGAGACAAGTGTCTTAATATGCTGGAATCACATCCAAACTCGCTTGCTCAAAACATCTTAAAACAGTGACCAGCATACTTGTGCGAAAAAAATGCCTTTGGATTTGTTGTACTCTAATACGAAAACTTAAACTTTAGTTTGGCACTGGCTGGAATTGTATTAAATATTTATATTTAAGATTTGAACTGGAAGATTTAATAAAAAAAAAATTAAGAAACCCTTAAAAAAGCCCCTATACCACTACCTTGGCTCTTGGTGGTAAACTAGGTAATGAGACGACAATCAAAAGGAGCAAAGGTAGTGGTTTACGCAGACTACATTGTGTTACTGGTGATGGTTAAATCTTTAACCACTGGTAGTAAGCCCAGAAAAGACACAACTACTACTCTTTACCAGAAAGTACAAAGTTAAGGATTTTAACCCACCAGTGCGGGGATTAAGCTAAAGCTAGTGGAGGATGCCAGATGCCTGGGTATCGTTTTGGAGGCCAAGTTTTTTTAGAGGATAAATGCTGAAGACCGGGCTATGCTCTGAACGTCTACAATTCGGAATGGCGACAAAAATTCAGTTTGCCACGCTGGCATACGACAAAATGTCAGGGAAGGTAGACTCCAGCCGGCTTTGGTTGCACACCCTGGATAACACGACAATATTGATTCCATATGGTTTTAAGTGTAACTAAACAAACAAGTGATACTCATCCCCCTTGTTTAAAATCCCATCTGAGACTGATTATAATTTGTAATGCTTTGTATACATCTCATATTCATGGGAAAATAAAATAGGGAATTTGCGTGCTTTGGACTTGTGGACGTCTGTAAACGTGCTTTTAGGGTGCTCATAGCGGCACGCAATGTTAGATACCGTTACTAGCTAAAAAGGATGTGATCGGCCCAGGATATTGGACTGGAATGGGAGCTGGTAAGGTCACCAAAAGGTGTCTATTTTGGCTTGATACGGGCATATGCCTTGAACAAAATAGGCTAAGCCTGAAGGTGCATTGCAGATTGCGAGGTCTTCATGATTCTGTAGCCCTTGGTGAATAGAAAGGGAACTAACCTGCTTCTCAAGAAGAGAAGAGCCGATCGGATGTAAACAAGAAGAACTCTTACGAAGCCTTGCGAAGTGAGACATATGACCATTAAGAGGAAAGGGTTCTCCAGAAAAGTTGGACAATGATGAGGAGAAAACATGGACTGTGAAATACCTTGCGCATTTCTGCAATGAACTTGGTTAGGCTTCTGGATGGGGGTGTATCTTATTTTGGAATTTTGTTTATAGGACCAAAATTAGTAAAGAATTTAACTGAGTTAGTAATTTGTTTGTCTAAAATCGGTCCTATAAACAAAATTTTTAAAACACTTACACAATTTTATTAGATTTCTGAAAAAGTTTGTTTGGAAAAAAATGCCTACTATTTTCAATAAAAAAATTATTGCTATTGAGCAAAAAAATTTTTTGATTTTTCGTTTATTTTATTTGACATAAAAATCAGATAAAAATTATATTAGGGTCTAATAAAATATTGCTTGAAAAAAACTAAAATTTTTAAAAAAATGTTTGTTTGAAAAAAAACATGTGAAGTTTTTTCTGTGTAAAATACAATTTCCTAAAAAGTGACGGCATAATGGAATGTAAAAATTGAATGTTTTTATTCGATTTTTGTAAGCATTTTTCCATGTATCCGTTGGTTTTTATATTGTGGATGTAGGGAGGATTACCGGCACTAAATTTTAACTTAAAAAAAAAGAACATGTTCGAATAATACCAACAGCAGCTTAAATGGTTCGAAATGATGAAAAAACATACCATGAAAAACATACAGCAAATGTGAATGACAGCTTCTAGCCAATGGTAGTTCGTCTTGTCTTCTATGACAACCAGCAACGACGTCAACAGCTTTTACACACTTTTTGCTCTCCACAAATTACTTGCAAAGTGCTTAAAAACCACAACTATAATTCTACCAACAACAAATGTAAAGATATTTACACATGTTTGTTCTGTCTGTGCACAATTCTAATCATATTTAATCAGTGGTTCCCAGTGGGTAACGTTTGGGAAAAAAAAAATTTATTGGTTTTTTTTAAAAAATGTCTGTTACACAAAAGAAAATTGAGAGAAATCCGAAATGTTCCATCTGTACATATCTACCTTTTTGATTTACAAAAACCAACCCCCCTCATATATCAGACGAACATATTTCAAACTTTTTATTTGTGGTTTTAAAATAGACAAAAGTTTTTGGTCGATTATAGACTGTAGCATTAAAAACGTGGTCCCTAAAAATTTATAAAATAGTTTTTTGGTCATAAGGGGATAGTTATATTAGGGACACAGTCGTCGCATTGGATTCGAATCGAGATTCCAAAGTTCTTATTAGAATTCCTATATCTAAAGCTAAGGAATGGTAAGTAAAGCCAATAATCGATTTTAGTCTTAGGATCAACTATTTTGTTTTGATTTTTAAAGCCAATTTATCGAATCACAAAATTGGTTTTATTTTAAAGTAAATTTTTATTTATTTTAATGTTAAATTAAAAAGAAAAATATCCCAAAAAATTAAATAATTATATCAAATAAAGTTTCTTTCAACATTAACAGAAAATATTAATCTTTTCTTATAAAAAGAAATTAAGTAATAAACTGAAGCCAAAATAATAATAAGCAAAAATTTGTCCTAAAACAATTAAAACAAAAACAAAATAAGCCTAAGATATTTTTCTTTAATCAATATACAATTTCTCCTAAAGAAAAGGGTAATAAAGGTACACATACTTAATAATGACAAAGCATCAGGGCTATAAATACATAATTGTATGTCTTGACGAGGCAAATTTATGCCTGGATAAAAGTAAAACTCAGAAATTAAAAATCCAGTCTAAAAATACCAGATTTTTTATTTGAACTTTGACACTTGTCTAGACATGAGATTGAATAATAAATAAAATTTTTGTTACAACAATTAGTTCAAAAATAAGTAGAAAAATATTTAAAATTTTAATTTAAAAAAATGAAAACAAATAATTATTATGTTCGTTTTATAAAAGTAAAAAGCTTTTAAGACAACATTTAGACAATACATATTCAGACAGACAAATATGTTGAAGCTTTTTAATATTACTTCACAGCTTATCGTTTTCTTTATTGATTTGGTTTCGTTCAAAGCTACATAAAGGTGTACAGATCTTAAACTTAAAAATATTCTTTTAAAAATATTCTTTAAACAACTGTTACGGGTTTGATTTTATTAATTTGATTTCCCAAATACGAATAAATTAAATAATATTTATGTGCTTCTTTTCGCGTAACAAGGACCTTATAATTCTTATATATACTTTAAATACCTGTAACAATTTTATGCTAATTTTTTTTTGTTACTTACACTTTTAAAAGAACTTTTTTTTTGTTGTTTTTTAAATTCGTAAATGGGCAAATCAATTGTGGCGGTTGTAACCATTTTGCTAATATTTTTGCTTATAACTCAAACAATTCAAAGTTTTGGTAGAAAACCGCTATGATTTTTAAGGATGGTATGTTTTTAAGCGATAAGTAGTAAGTAGACACTGCAAGATATTAATTTAATTTAATTTTTGAATCAAGAGAAAAAATCGATTTTTCCCCAATTTGGGCCGTTATACGTGAAATTGACCAAATGCAACTTTTATGAAATAACGTTAGTTTTTGGGTGAAAGATTGTAAGTTTTCGTAGCTTCCACTGGCAACACTGGTATAGATATATTGTTAAATATATATATAAAATCAGAACAAAGATTAGTGGATAAAATACTTATACAAGGTGCCAGCTCTACGTGACAATATACACATATAGAAATTTATTAGTTAAAAAAAATAAAAAATTGTTTTATATTGTTTTTATAAAAAAACCTAAGAGCTTTGATATTTTGTAAATAATCATTTAATAGTATATTTAGGTTTTAACTTTGGTTGGACTATATTCCTGAACCCAATCTGCGAAGCATATCAATTCTTCAAAATATATTTTCTTTTAAATAAAGAACTTTCAATACTGTGTTTTATTTATTAAGAAAATATTTATAATCTAAAGTCGAAATTAAACATTCCACAATAAAAAGCAACATTCAACAATAAAATATTCAACAGAAAAAATTAGGATAAAAAGTTTAAGAACCTCTGACTGTTACTGGTTATTACACAGAATACTTAAGAGGTTTTTCCTTTTAAAAATCTTATCAGTTTTACCTTAAATATCAATAGCAGGAATATATTCATATTCAAAACACGTTTTATGAGTTTTATATTATTTTCTTGAATTAAAACAACATTTAATGCAATTCAGTTTTAAGAATTTAAAAATTATTTCTTAACTCTGTAATAATAAACTAAGTAATTTTAATTAATAATTTTTAAATAAATTCCAAACATTAGAAGTAATTGAATTTTTTACGTTAATAGTAAATTTATTTTTATTGGGACTTATTTTCTTGGGAGTTATTTGATAGTATCGCAAAGGGACGGAATACCAAAAAGGAAGAAAAGGGGAAACGTAGAATATTTTTATATTTTTTTGACTAATCTATCAGTATGCCTTAAGGGGCAAAATAAAAAATTATAATAGCAAATCGTATATGCAGACAAAAAAACTCTAAAAAATCGAAGTTCCTTTTAAGGCAACAAGCATCACTTTCCTGAAATACATATATGTATTTTTCGCTCTTTTTGGATTAGTTCTTTTTGCAATTTTTATAATTTTGAGTCCAGAAATATGAAAACAAAAAATAGTCCCTAGTTTTTAAAATTTTAAATCACCCTAATTGCAAAAATAAAAACCAGGAAAACTGGATCAAAAAAATTAATGATGTTTAAATGAAAGAAAAATTGTGTCAAATGTAAGAATGAATAAAAGCCCCAAAATAATTTTTAATAAAATAAATTGAAATGGAAAATGGCAAGAGTAAAAAAATGGTCCCAAAATTAGACACTAAAAACAACAACACCAACATTTGAAAACATTTAATTGTACCTGAATTTGCGGTCGCTTTTCATTTTAAATTTTTAATAATAAAAACGTAAATAATAATAATTTGAAAGCTAATAACAAAAAAGCTTAAATATGCGAAAGCCGAAGACATACCCGTAGATCGAATAAAAAAAATTTAGGTTTTGGTGGATTCGAACCTTCGAATTCGCTTTGGATGGGCACAAAGATAGAATTAATCTTATATAGATTCGCTGTCTTTGTTCCGGTGGTTCTCATTCACCACAATTTAAATCATTTGTACCTCTCCGATGCCATTTTTTTGTTAATTAATTACGTCTTCTTTATATTTGTGTTTTTCAGATTTGGAGCCATTTTTCTTTCCCTTTTTGGTCATTCTTCATTTTTAATTTGTTAAATTTTTCAAGGAGCTTGAAATTAATCCAGATAAGAAATAGAAAAAAATGTTTCAAACTAATAAGCCCGTTTTCATAAAATAGTTACTTCTTTAATTATTCTTCATTTAAATCAAGAAACATGTAATTGTTTGGGGGGGACAATATGATTCTCATTTAAATTTAGTTTAAAAAATCTTTAAACTAAAATTATGCTATAAGTTCTTTTAAAGTGTAGAATTCAAAAATAGAAAATTAAACATCTTGGATTAATTGTAAGAAAAATTATGAACATTTTATTTTCTATTGCTGCCTTATAAGCATCAGTACTTTGTAGGTTAGTAAACTTCAACTAAATTCTAAAAAAAAGATTAAGCATGTCTTTTGCTTCTATAAATTAACCTTAACAAACTTATTGAAAATTATTTTAAACAAAACAAAAACATTCGACCGTTTTTCCAAAAACGCAACAAATCATTTTTCGTTTTCGGTTTTCAATTTCTTAAACTAAAAAAATAAACTGATATTTGGATCTAATTCTAAATAATATTTGAAACTGTTATTTTAACTCTATTTTAATTACAACCTTCTCTTTGTGACAAGCGTAGATATCAGTTTGTCAACCCATTTGTAATTTCTTAAATATCCATTTGCAAACCCATTAAGAATATGTATATATTTTTGATCATTATAGATAGAGAAATGGATTACGCCATATCCGACTGTTCGTCTGCTGAACCAAATTTTTAAAACCAAATACTTAGGCACGCAAGGTGTTTTGGTATTGAACTACTACAAATATTTTTGGGCCGAACGCTATAAAAATGCAGTTGCGTCGGTTCACTATGACCCAAAATATAAGCAAAAACCTAAAGTAACCTGTTTTATATGAGATAATCAATGCATATTCCTTCATATTTTACTGAATATAGCCACTGTTTACTCAAAACCTCGCAAAGAAAAGTGACGACGTAAAATTTGGAATTTTTTTTTTAATGAGAGCAAGGGAAGTCGTGTTCCTCTGCAAATTTTTTTTTGAAAATTTCATAAAATTTTTCATTTGATAAATCTGAGTTCCAATATGATACGTATGTTAAAAAAAAGTTATTTTACAACAGTGCCTATATTATGAGAAAAAAGTTAGACAGGGGCATGGGGAGAAGAAATCACCAAACAAATTAACAATTTTTCAAGAAGTTTTTGATACGCTACATATCGCTATCGACTTCAAATTTTCTAAAAAAGTTATGATTAAGCCTCTTAATAAAGTTTTTGGAAAAAATATGTAAGAAACTGTTAAATCTATTGATTATGATTTTTTTATTTAATTTTGTAAAAATGACTCCGGGAAGTGTCTTCTTTCATACAAACACGCATTCAAATTTAGTAGAGTTTTTTATTAAAAAAAACCAGGATATCTATCGGCTTTAAACCCGCCAAAAAGTAATATTATTATAATACTTGCGGCTTGAAAACAACTTGGCTGGATCGGATAGCTGGGGAAAAATAAATTTCAATGTGAAGAGTATATAAGGTTCAGCACAGACTTGTTAATATGTTCTCAAGATGTAGGCTAATATCTAGGAAGCTCTACTTTGGCGTTTACTAGAATAAGTCGACTTTAAAAAATAAATAGAATATTTTGTATCAATTATTTAAAAAAAAAAAACATTTTTATTTTAACAGTAGTAGTATTCAAAATAATTTAAATTTTATTTGTCATCAACCTACTAGTAGTATTTTTATTACTTAAAAAACTTTAGACAAACTTGTTTCTAATAAAAAAAAAAATAATTATATATGTTTTTCTGTACAATTTAAAACAAACGTCAGCTTTTGCGGTTGTTTCGGTGACTTGATCTCTTTTATTGGTTTTTAATTGTTTTCGTTCTGATACAAGTGTCATTTAATCTTTTACTGTTTACTAGGACAGCCCAAACATAGCGCACCATATCATATCATGCTATGCCACTTTAGTTATTTTGTGATCGAGATACACTGTTTTATATCCGATTTCTTTTTTTGTTTTCTTTAATTTTTAATTTTCCAATGTCTAAATATGTACAAAAGAACAATGTATTTTCAGACAGTGATGTGCTCTTGTTTTAATATACAAACATTTACTTTGTTTTATATTCTTTTTAACATTTGTTAAAGTTTCCGGTTCAAAGTAAAGCATGAGTAGTAAGGAGTTATAAAACAACTTTTTATTGTAACACTACAAATTATTCAATGATTAATGTGGTTTGTAATCAAACTCCACCCGATGAATTGACTTTAAATCCCAATTGGAAATTTGTGTGATTAACCAGACCATTCGAAATTGGAAAAAATTGATTTATAGCATCAACGTGTGTTCAAAATTAAAATTACTGACATTTTAATACATATACATACAAATGTACACTTGTACGTTAATACATGTAAATACGTTATGAGTGTCAAACTTTGAAGGAAATCTTGTTCATAGAAATATATTCATGTATCCAATGTATTAAGAAGGGTGGTTGGTTGATCTAACTTAATATTCAATATACATGCAAAATGAGAAAAATAAAAATAATTTAATAAATTAATGACAAAAAGGGGTGCGTATTTGAGGTACGAGTAAAGAATCTATTGAATTTAATTTATAGTTATTTCTATTAGGATTCACGTGCCCTGTATTTTACATGTTTTCGGAGTGAGATCAGTTTACAAAAATTAATTTTGAAAAATTAGGTTTTCTTTGTTCTTTCATTCAATTAAATCCCAAATAAGTTCTTCATTTTTGTTAAGTTTTTTAACATATAATACATACAGTAGTCGCTCGGTTATGTGAATATCCAGTTATGTGAACTTCCAGAATAGTGAACAACAAAATTTAAACACAGAAGGTTCTAAAGAGTGAACACAGCCTATCTCTGTTATGTGAACAGCTTTCGACAGTTTATTTCTTTTAAATGTTTGTCTTATTAGAAGTGTGTTTTCCCCGAAATAAGTAAAAAACCTGCAACCGTTGATTTTTTTTAATGTTTTGATTGTTGAGTTTTGATTGATCGTCTTTTGAGATCATTATTATTAGTGTTTGTAACATAGTGCATCGAAGACGAAGCGCAAGGTGTTAACGTTATCTAAAGAAAGTAACATTTAGGAAAGCTTGGACAAAGGCGCAGGCGTTACTTCTCTTGCACATATATATGAAGTGGCCAAGTTATTGCTTGGAGTAAAAATAATATATCTGATATTAATGATATTTTAGCATTGCGAAAATGCAGGAATAAGGCACTACAGAAATCCATTAAAGCAAAAAAAGTACAAAAAAATATAACCGACTACTTTCATGTACATTAATTATTAAAAAAATTATTAAAAATCAAAACTTAATGTAATAAAAACCATTTGAATTACTTATTTTATATCCTCTCGATTATGTGAACTTCTCCATTTAGTGAACAGGCTCTGTTTGAATTAGTTCATATAACCGAGCGACTACTGTACTTGCTATTTAATGTGCCTTCAGACTATTTTTCAAGATTTAAGATTTTCATTAGATTTTGTAAGAGAAAAATAAAATGATTATGACCTAATGGACAAATAAAAGAGCTTTGCGTTTGAAACATAATCAAAATTTTGTGTAGTTTGTGACATCTAATAACATGTTTGCATACATATAAGTATACTTAGGTATTATGGCTTCGTAGGTTTATTAAAGCCTTATTTAACACTTATTCCATAGATGTCTGTAAAATAGGCCCAAGGGGCTTATTTTGTATTATTTATTTTGAACAAACGTAAACAATTGTCTTTAGACTATTTACGTTCTTATTAATTTTGGTTTTTGACTGAAGGCACCTTTGACTTCAAACATCGCATGCAGCATGTTGATTATAACACATTCACAGCATGTTTATATACATTAAAAGTAAAAGATGCTTAAAAATAGTTGTAATAAATTCATTCAAAAGGTGGTCAATTTTATTATTTTCTTAACGACTAATAACAGCCCCGAAACCTTACTAAATTAATAATAAAAAAATTGCGCCTTATGGCATGTTCCCCTGTGTTTTGTTTGTTATAGAAATAAATCAGCATTTTTTTTTTTAATGGGCAACGTGTGCATTATTACACTATTGAATTTGTCATAGCTGTAGTATGCAATATGTAACATACACTTTCTACTTGTTTTTTAAGGGCACAATTACCCTTTGAAGGATATTCAGCATATCTAAGCAAAAAGGAATATTTAAGAAATTAGTGGGCAAAACCTTTTGAAAACAAAGATATTTCTCTTATATAAGAAACATATACAAGTACTTATACTTATAATACTGCAAATAATAACAACGTGTAATATTTAATTTAATGCCACTGAAGAAACAAAGCCCCTATAGATTATTGATATTGTAATTTTGACTTTTAAAATAGTCGGCTGTGACTGACTATAAAGTAGACTTGCAACTTTATAGTCAGTCAATATATACTTTAAGAATACACCTGGCTGATATATCCGAATAGAAAGGACTGAAAAGGATTCAGGAAACTTTATGGTCGTCGTGCAGTTTTCACTGATGGATCGTTTCTAGATTTAGACACGGAAGCTGAGGTTCGGGTGTTACATAGACGAATGTGAAAGGACGTTACGACCAATGTCAAAAAAAAGGGCATTTAGTCAAGTCTAGACTTTTCGACGACTGTTAACCTGTTTACAGGCTTATCGTGGCGGCGCAAAATGCTAGACCCTGCTGATGGTCGTATTATTGTAACGTAACTAATAATGATATTGCCAATGAGCTGAAGGGCTCAGATAAAAAAACTGAACCAGTGATGCCATTGTTCGGTTTTTATTATATTTTGATAGAGACATGGGTCTAAATATGATTGAAAACATCTGAAACGACAAAGTTGATTAAAAAATTACTAGACTTCTGCGGTCAAGGCTGGATATAAAGATTACTAACTAGCTTCGAAACGAAAGTGCACAAATAGGACTCTCACGGGGCACTGTTATGTGATACATGTGATCATTAAGTGGCATCGGAATACTAAGAGCTTCTGTAGGGTCTGCGAAGACAAGCAGAAAATAAAGGCGGTTGGTTCCCTTGTTCGTCGCTGCCAAAGACTGCAAATCTGCCGACAAGGTTGACTGGGTGAGTGTTGTGTAATTAAATAGTGCGACAAATAATTTGATTGTAGAGGTATTGTGGACTTCTAGCCGGACAGGCAGATGGAAATAGGTTAATTGGCTGAGGAAGTGATTTTGATACGACTGGGTACTTAAAATCTATTATTGAAGCAAGTTGAAAAAGGCACCTTCAAATTGATATATTTTTCTAGCTTTTTGACCTTTTTAGATGAATTACTAATTATATTTATTTTTTAGTTTTATGCCTTTTATAATATAATACAAGCGAATAGCGAATATTGGTTTGTTGGATTCTTAAAAAAAACTTGAACGTTTTAGTTGCTTATAGTAATTCTCATTTTGTTTAATGAGGTTATTATATAAAGACAAAAAATATTCATGAGTTTTTTAAGAATTTGGGTTGAAGTCTACTGATGATTTGGTGTAAGAACCAATGAAATGCATATAGACAAACTTAACTAACAACAAACCCTATAAAATAATTATTTATCTTTGATTTTTACTTCATATAGAAAATAGACTTATATATATACATTTATTTATTAAAAACTAATTTTATATGTAAAAATTTTTATTTGTGTTTTTTTTTAATTAACGTGGGAACAAGCTACGTTTGTATTCTTATTGCATATTAAATTTTGTTATTTATTTACCTTACTTCGGCCGATTTAATAACAGCCTTCGGTGGTGCATCCCAATAATTTGGTGCTGGTGGCACCCATTGCCTTATCATTTGATAATTGCCCTCAAGCAATTCCATGCTTTCGATGACTTCTTCGTCGGAATCATCATTGTTGCCCGCTAAACTATAGTTATCATCTGAGTTAATATTTGACATTTGTAAAAAATAAACAGTCGATATTAGGATGCAAAAAAATTGGAATATGAGTAATCAAAACAAAATTAAATGTTGATAACTTTTAATAAAACTTCTATATAAAGACAGAAATATAGCCGAAACGGATGCGCACGCATAGAATGAATTTTAGGAAACACACGAAACACTTAAAGTGGCTAGAGGATGACAACACAAGGAAAACCATATACTTCTTGCAATATCTTATTTAAAATAAAAAAGAAACAACAATCAAGGACATAATGACGCTGCAACATTTCTTGGAAACATTTTTACAATTTCTTTGCCTTTTACTTAAACTTTTTAATATGATTTTCTCAGGGTGATAAACTCGAGTTTTCTTTTACATTATTTATTATTTATTTATTTATTATTTCTTTTTAATTATTGCTTTTTATTTTTTTTTTACAATGTTGAATATTTTCTTGTTACTTTTTTTAACAATTTTTGTTTTTAATTAAATTTTACTGAAAGCTTGTTGTTAATCTTTGATTTTTCTGTTGGATAACCAACACACAAACACATATCAAAAGCGAAATCACGAAAAAAAAAACATAAAATCCACCACTCGTTTTTTGATATCACACAACATCTGAATAAACCGTACCGCTCACGTTGCAATCAAATTTAATCTAATCCCTGAAATTTTCCAACATTTTTCTTTTAGCTCAAAACTTTGTGTCATTCAGTCAGTCAAATGAAAAACCTTTCACGTTTATACGTACTTTGCTACTGTTATTTGGTATTGTTGTTATCGTTTTTGCTATTTAGTGATTTTGTTGATTCGAGTGTTCGTATATATTTACATTTTACTTTGCTACTACACACACATACACACACTCACGTGTGCATATCGGGAGGAATGTATGAATATACGGGTAAACTTTGTACTTTTTGTAATTTTTGTTTTTATTTTTTGCATCCCTTTCTCAGTTCAGTTCAATGTCGTTGCCAATGTTATTGTTGTTGTTAGTGTTATGTGTTGGCCATGACCGTGGTGAGTCTTTTCGTTTAACTTGTGCATGTGTGTCTTGTACACAGTCAGTTGAGGTAAAAACAAGAATTTGGGCTCCAAAAAGGCCTTTTAGCTGGGTTTAATTAAACTTTGGAGCTAATGAAAATGCAGTCAACTTGCATGGTATCTAAATAATTAATTCTTTTAAAAGTAATTTTAAATCTGAGTTAAAAGTAAAGGCAACAATATATCGGGTCTATAGCAGGAATCTGCACATATAACTAAAAAAGAAAATAAATTTATTCCATTACGGTGCCATTTTAAAATTTGCTACTCTTGTAATCTTCTTTTTATTCATAGCTGGATTGTGTTTTTCTAAGCCATATCTTCAAAGTACCCCGAATTTATTAAAATGTTCATTAAATGTGCAAATCTAAGCTTTTTTGTTCGAATAATTGAGTAAAATGTATTCTCTGAGTTCTTAAGTAAAAAAATAAATAATCAATAAATTGCAAGGACTCCTTATGAAAAAATAACTCAAAAGATTTTCTTTTATGAAATAAAATTTTATACAACTTGCTGGGGCCCCTTTAAAGTTAGTCGCCCAGCTATAATCGTGAATGTCTACTGAGTTTTAGTTACTGTTTTGATTTGATTTTTCTTTGTTTGGTGCCGCTTATACCCGTAAACGCACATTTTCAATTGCATATTTACCGGCAGCTGTACATGTGTGAGTGCGTTTCTGTGTGCCTGTGTTAAACACATACTTAAGTGATGAGTTTTTTATTAAACAAAATAAGGGTTCATTCTTAGTTATTTGTTTCTTTTTTTTAAACATATTTTGCACTTGAATGTTTTTTTGTCTGATTTTACTTTGGAAGGGTGGAAATTGGGAGGTAGAATTTGCTTGTAAACGTGCATATTGATAAAATTATAATATGTTTTTGTTGCTGTTGTTGCCTTTGTTTACCTTATGTGGCAAATAAACTACAAAATTTCATTTTTCTTTGTTAAGTATTTGATACAATTAAGAAGTATAAAAAGGGTACAGTGGGACTATGAATTGTGTGCCATACTTCAGTTTTGTTTATTTTTTAAACAATTGAAAGACACAGAATAAGCTAAAAATTAAAAAAAGCACGGAATTCATTCTAATATGCATATTGACATATTTAAGCTCCCAAGTAATATGGATCATTAATCCAAAATGTTGTCCGACAATGAAACGCTCAGCCTATGAACTTAGATTTTACAATTTAACTTAAAACAAATTAAAACGGTCAAAAGCCATTTATTCTAATGCCCACTGTCGTGTTAGTTTTAAGTTGATTATGATAAATACAAAATTAATACTGAAATGTTTGCGATCTCTCAGTTCAAGAGCACAGAAAAATTTTTAAATTATATTAGTATTTGTACACTCACACATACACATAAAGATTTTCTGTATTAAACAGATTTGATTTGTATTTGTAAGCGCGAATTTAAATTTACTTACAGTTGCTCACATTAGCAGGACAAACAACACAATTGAGTACAAATAATAATAGTCCTCATACTTACTACATATAATGGATTTGAGGTTTTCATCCCCTCTTTAATTGAGTATACGGTAGTTTAGGCACGTGTTTTGCTTCCTCTTCAATCCTATACAGGCAATAAATTCACAGTTGTACACATTCCCTTCCAATTCCAACTATTCTAAGTTCTATACACAAACACATATAAAGTGGGACGTAAAACGTGGAACAGTAGCGTTAACTGAGAACACTTAGTTCGGAGAACGTATTCGTTTAACTGTGTCTGATTAGAATATGCTACTTGGAAAGCACAATCAGGGATGTTACATGACTGTATGACTCACACGGTGGAAGGTGGTTACTAACTTTAATTCGTTTCAACTGCTCAAAATATCAAACGCATTGTGATTGCTTTTTGTCTGTATGTCTGTTTTTAAATGAATTCGGTGTTAAAGGAGTGATCATAAATTTTTATGAGATTCTTCTGAATATTTATTACTATTTAACATGTCTAGCTGTGGAGGGGAACATGTGTGCTTTTAAGGAGTGTGATAAAATCACATTAGTCCTGTGGTAGTGTAGAAAACTATTTTAAACATTTTAATTAAAATTGTGAAAAAAATCGTATTAACGACTTTTATGATTTGATAAAGGGCTAACATTTTATGACATATATACTTACAAATATTTGTATATACATACCTACCCAGCAAAAAATAATCGAGATTTTGTAAGCAGTAAATACTTTTTCTAGTATACTAATGCGCTTCGCAGCAAGCACTTATCTATTCCCTTAATAAATGCAATAGTGTATGGCAGTAAATGTAAAACTTTTACCGTTTTACACACTCGCTTACTCAAGTGCATACTAAGAAGCACAACTGTAAGGCAGTGAGTAAAAAAAACATTACTTTTTCGTCAAGTAACGAACATAATAACGCGGCAAAACATTTATTTCGATGACGTTTTAAATTTAAACCACTAAAGAAGCACTAAAATTACATGAATTAACTGGATATTCATAGCCCCGAAATAAGCACTTAACATGAAATGCAACTAAGTGGGACATCGCGAACAAATATCATGCCATACGTAAGCAGGTTTGAAAGCTTTGCTGCGTTGATATTCCCTTACAAACCTACCTACGGCGAAGCAGCAGTTTTAGCTGGGATATGTTTAACAAAATATGAAATAAAAGATTTTTAGTTAGCTATTGACGGGGCTAAATGGCAAACAGAAAGAGTTTTTAAAAATATAAGTAAGAGCGCTATATGCGGCTGTGTCGAGTCTTACATATATAAACTTCGCATTGGTCTTTTTGTACACCAAATTCTCGGATCCAGCCAAGTTGTTTTCAAACCGTAAATATT